>BSBK01005588.1:602500-1802500 GCA_027943335.1 Chamaecyparis obtusa | reverse complement strand
GGCGCCTATTGCTAGGTTTTCACCAAGATGTTCATTTTTTCAGGACTTTTTCCGATTTTTAAGATTTTTTCAGGACATTTACCAAGCACTGAATGCCTTAGGCATAGAATTTCTTCAGATGGAGAACGTTGATTGGTTCTCGGAGCTGTTCTCCTTCAGTCATTGAGAGTTGTTAGGCACCAGAGCCAAAAGTAGCAGTAATAACAAAGGGACCCAGCCAGTTGGGTTTGAACTTCCCCTTGCGTTCTCGATGGAATTGATTTTTCAAATTTTCTCTCAACACTAGATCGCCAACCTGAAATTCTCTATGTCTGACTTTCTTGTTGTAGCCTCTAGACATTCTTTTCTGATACACTCTGAGATGATCATACGCTGCTTGTCTGCGCTCATCTAATAGTTCAAGTTCTTGTAACCTCGACACTCTGTAGTCTTCATCAGTGACAAGTCCATGCATTCTGATCTTGAGTGATGGGATTTCAACCTCAATAGGCAGTACCGCTTCAGACCCATAAACTAAAGCGAAAGGTGTAGCCCCTGTAGGCGTTCTGATACTAGTTCTGTATGCCCAGAGAGCTGGATTGATCATCAGATGCCAGTCTCTTCCTGTTTTATTCACTGTTCTGTGCAAGATCTTCAGGAGATTTTTGTTTGAAGCCTCAGCTTGTCCGTTCCCTTGAGGATAGTAGATAGATGACCAATGTTGAGTAATTTTGAACTTGGCACATAAGTCATCTAGGTCCTTGTTTTTGAATTGTCCCCCGTTATCTGTGATTATAGAGTGAGGGATCCCATATCTGCAAATGATGTAATTCAGGATGAACATAGAGATCTGTTTCCCCGTTGCTTGTGTTAGAGGAACTGCTTCTACCCATTTTGTAAAATAATCTGTAGCTGTGATTATATGGGTATGTCCATTAGAAGAGTGCGGATGGATAGCACCTATGAGATCAAATGCCCATTGTTGAAAAGGCCATTGTGTAGTAAAAGGAATCAGATCTCTCCCTGGAGCATGAATCAAGTTGCCATGTACTTGACACTGTTGACAGTTTTTAGCAAATTTAATAGCTTCTTTTTCCATTTCAGGCCAATAATACCCAGCCCTAATAAGTTTTCGAGCTAACGTTAACCCGTTCGAGTGTGACCCACATATACCCTCATGGACTTCCTCTAATGCACGTTGAGACTCTTCTTGTTCTAAACATCTAAGCAGTGTACCATCTAGACCTCGTTTGTACAGATCATTACCAATGATGACATATCGGGATGCGGATCGGATAAGGTTTCGTTTCTCAAAACGGTTAAAGGACTCAGGGATGATTTGGTCGTGGAGATAGGAGAACAAATTTTTGTAGCGAGATGAGTCATAACTTACAACAGTGCAGATCATGCGGGTTTCAGGGGAGTCATATGCAGGATAGGATAGGGCTTCCACCAGGAACTCGTAGCGTAGTTCATGTTCAGGCTGTTGTAAAAGAGTAGATAATGTTGCCATTGCATCAACAGCCTTATTCTCCATTCTGGGTATTTGCTCAAATGTGATAGAGATGAAGTATTTCTTTAGATCATCGACCATTCTCTTGTAAGGAATGAGCTTTTCATCTTTGGTTTGGTACACATCATTGACCTGGTGGATGACTAGTTGTGAGTCTCCATGAATGTGCATCTCTGTAACTCTCCACTGTATTGCCATTTTCATACCATTGAGAAGTGCCTCATATTCAGCAATATTGTTTGTGCAAGGAAACTTTAATCTGAATGCTTTGGGTATCGAGTATCCTTGAGGAGTAATGAACAATATGCCTGCGCCGGATCCATTCTGTGTGTAGGAGCCATCAAAGAATAATCGCCATGCTCTAGAAGAGAGGTGCATGATAGAGGAATCGGGAAATTCCATTTGCATGGGTGTATCATCAAACAGTGGTGCTTCAGCTAATTGATCAGCAATGACCTGTCCTTTGATAGCTTTTCTTTCAACATATTCAATGTCAAATTCGCTCAAGAGCATGACCCATTTAGCTAGTCTACCTGTGAGGGCAGCTTTGCTTAGGAGATATTTCAGTGGATCAATTTTAGCTACCAAATGAGTAGTATGAGCTAACATGTAGTGTCTCAATTTCTGTGATGCAAAGATCACAGTGAGACAGGCCTTCTCTATCATTGAGTAGTTCTTCTCATAGGCCACTAAAGTTCGGCTGATATAGTAGATGGCTCTTTCTTTCTTGTTCTCATCATGCTGTGCTAGCAATGCCCCCAGTGATGTATCTGTTGCGGAGACATATAATATTAATGGCTTCCCATGAATAGGAGGCATCAATATAGGTGGATTTGATAGATACTTCTTGATATGTTTAAAGTTGTTCTCGCATTCTTCATTCCATGCAAAGGTCACACCTTTATGTAATGTTTTTGTAAAAGGCTGTGAGATGTCTGCTAGCTGTGATATGAATCTTCTGATAGATTGAACTCTGCCTTGCAACGTCCTCATTTGACTGATATTTGTGGGAGGTTGCATCTCTATTATAGCCTTGACCTTAGCTGGATCAACTTCAATGCCTTTCTTGGAGACGATGTATCCTAGGAGCTTTCCAGAAGTGACTCCAAAAGCACACTTTTTAGGATTTAGTCGAAGACTAAATTTTTCCATTCTGTCGAGGATCATGCTCAAGTCTGTTAGATGTTCAGTTCTAATCATGGATTTTGCCAAGGTATCATCTACGTAATCCTCCATTGTTCTATGCATCATATCATGAAAAATAGATGTCATTGCTCTTTGATATGTAGCTCCAGCATTTTTGAGTCCGAATGGCATAACATTCCAACAGAAAGTTCCCCACGCACATGTGAAAGCTGTTTTCTCTTGATCTTCTGGAGCAATTTTGATTTGGTTGTATCCAGAAAAACCATCCATAAGGGAATATATTTCATAGCCCGCAGTCATGTCCACTATCATATCAATGTTAGGCAGTGGAAAATCATCCTTAGGGCATGCTCTGTTCACGTCTCTAAAGTCCGTGCATACTCTGATTGAACCATCTGGTTTGGAAACAGGTACAATGTTGGAAATCCACTCAGCATAGTCTATGACACGGATGAATCCAGCTTTTAGGAGTTTTTCTAGTTCTGCTTTGACTAAGAGTGCAACATGAGGATGCATCTTTCTCAATTTTTGTTTCATTGGTTTTACTCCGGGAGCAATGGATAGATGGTGCATAATGAGATTGGGATCCAATCCTGGCATATCTGAATATTTCCATGCAAAGTTGATCTTTTTCTCTGATAAGAAGGTAGTGAAGTTTTGTTTCTCTTCGTCTGATAGAGATTGTGCTACATGTACCAATTGTGGTTCCTCTGTTGTACCCAAATTGATGGATTGAGTTGGCTCAATCAGAACTGGAGATCTATCCTGTAAATGACTTGGAAGGACATCAAATATCTCATCCTTAGGTGCCTCAAAGAGGTTTTCACCTTCAGATACGTCTTTTCTTTTTACTTTTGTCGGTTCTGAGACTGCCACAAAGTGGTTTTCACCCTCAGAACTCTTTTTCTTTTTCCTTTTACTCTTGTTTTTCTGACTAAGATATTTGATGTCCGACTCGGTCATGCTGACACTCGGTTCACTGATGGAAGTACTCATAGGCTCAACTGCATTGAGGTAGCAGGCAAGGGCATAGTCATTTGGGAAGGTATACATACCATGGTTTGGGTTGGTGGAAGTTTGGTCGATAAGATCAGGGCGTTGGATAGTCAAAGTGGGAAAGGCTTGGGATATGGTGTTCACGGATGTGGATATGTCATCATTGGTCCTAACCTGATGCTCAAGTTCAAAGGTGATATTACAGCTCAGAATGTTCAATTCGTGAATAGGCTCAACATCATCATAGGAGTCCTCTTCAGCCATAGGTGGATCAGACACGTTAAGTTCATTGTTTCGCTCTAGACCTACATTGGGTTGAGAGACATATTGGTGAATAACATCAATAAATTTCTCTGTTATAAGCTCATCTTCTTCTGGAATGGCACCCCATTCATAATCATTTGACTCATCTTCTGATTCAGAATCTCTAGGAAATCTTAGAAAGTGCGTGAAATCAGGATGAATACCCCAAGAAGGATTACCCTCAGTCTCTGACTTGAATTCATATTCATGGGAATCAGTGTCAGAATAACTACCCCCTGCTTCTTGATCAGTTTGATTGCCTTCGAGATTGGCTGGTTCTTGTGGTACAACCATCTCTTGCGCTACAGTAGGTTCTTGTGTTTCTACTACATTAATTCTTCTGATAGGATCATCTGTATCATCAAGAAGATCTTTGATCTCTTTAGGCAATTTTTCATAGGGGATAAGCTCAGAGCTATCTGAATCATCATCAGAGGGTTCTGTTTCTTCTTTCTTAAGAAGGGGTTCTCCTGGTGCAATTTGTTCTATGACATGAGAACAACCACCTCTGAGATGATAGGGTTTCTTTTTAAACCCTATGCCACCAGTATCTTTTTTGGCTCGACCAATATGTGAAATGGGGGTCACAAGACCCTTTCCCCTAATTCCTAGAGGTCCTTGACCAGAATATCCCATCTTGGCTATCAATTTGTTTCCTGGACCATATGAATTAGAAGGGACTGTAGGTGCTATAGATTCACTAGGTTGAACAATTTTAGATTCAGAATCCTCTTTATATAGCCATGCCAGCACAGCTTCATCCTCTTCAAATTCTTGTTTAGATACTTGCTCCACCATAAAATGTCTTTTGTATGCTTCCATAGGTTCCTTAGGTTCTGATTTAGACTGCTTCAAGGATTGGCCATATGACTTAGGTGAGATTGGGAGAGATGTCAGAGACAAGACTGGCTCTATAGTGTATTCTCCCATCCCATTTTCTTTGATATTGATCTCTTTAGCAATGTCATCCATCTTAGATGTGGAAGCCACATTTTGTTGCTTGATGGAAGATTCTCTATTATTGGGAACAAGTTTATCGGCACTTTCCTTCAATGTATTGCAAGTTGTACTCAGATCAGCTGGGATAGTAACCTCCACTCCTTCATAGGGAAATTTCAAGCATTGATGGTATGTTGAAGGAATAGCCTGCATTTCATGTATCCAGGGTCTCCCTAGAAGGATATTGTAAGCCAATGGTAGATCGAGCACCTGACATGTGGTATCTTTGATGACTGGACCCACCCGGATGGGCAAGACAATGGTGCCTTTAGAAGCTCTTTCTTGTTCATCATAGGCTTTTATGGTGATCTTCTTTCGAGGATCAATAGCCATCTCTGAGAATCCCAACTGTGTGATTAAGTTGTAAGAACAAATGTTGAGGCCTGCGCCCCCATCTATCAACACACGTTTGACTCGACGGTTCTGGATCAAGACTTCTATGTGCAAGGGCTGATTATGTGGGTGACTTAGGGAGTTGTCATCCTCTTCTGAAAAGGAGATATATTGCGGAGATGTTAGATGACCAACCATAGTTTGGAACCTGTCTAGATCTAGATCATCAGGAACATTAGAGCTGAGCAAAGCTTTGTCTAGGATATCTCGGTGAGCTGGAGATATTCGAAGTAACTCAAACATAGAGATTTTGGCATTGGTATGCTGGAGTTGTTGTACGATGCTGTAAGATGTAGGTCTAGTATCCTTTGGATTGGAAGATTTCGAGGCAACCTTCTGTTTAGAAGCAGATGTGAGATTGAAAGGTATCTTAGGGACATCAAATGAATTTGGTGTTTGTCCTTTCAGATGCGTCTGAGCTTGTGATCTGGTAACTGCATTAGCTGAGGAATGATTTCTATCTCTTCGTACAATCGTGATGACATTACAGCTCTCAGAGAGGCATGGTTCCACCATATTGATGACAGCATCGTTTCCAGGGTAGGCATAGTTGACTTTTGCCCCCATGTTAGGCTGAGAAGTGGAAACTCCCTTGCCATGTTGTGGAAAAGGTTCTGTAAATGCTGTGTGATCATTATTGCTGGTAGGATTATCGATTGTGATGTCCCCTTGATCTATCAAGTCTTGAATGGTATGCTTCAAATGGAAGCATCCATTAGTTCTGTGGCCTTTAGTTCGATGGAAAGCACAAAATTCATTATCTTTCCACCAACATGGTTTTGGATCCGGATCAGGTTTTCGGATTGGTGGTAAAGAGATCATGTTATCAGCTATCAGGGTCCTCAGAGCAGATTCCAAAGATTCTCCTAGGGGAGTAAACTTTCGTTTATTATCCCATCGTTTGAATGGCTTCTTTGGAGATGGTTCAGCAGATTTTTGCTCTGAAGCTTCAATGGCTTTGGTGGCAAGGGTGAGATTGTAGGCCGGTGCCTTTGATGGGGTGTGGATAGTGTCAACAACACCGTCAGAGACGATACCTTTGTTTCTATTCCAAGTCTTGTTTTTATCTTTTGAGCTAGATCCCGATTCAGACTTGTCCTTTTGAAGTGTGATTTCTCCTTTCTTGACAAGTACTTTCTCAATCTTGATTGCATTATCCACCATTTTATCAAAAGATACATGATCTTGCATTTGCAATGGATAGTTGAGCTCTGGAACAAGGTTATTGATAAAGATTTCAAGTTTCTCCATTTCGGGAATTGGTCTAGCATATAAAGAAAACTTCTTTCGCCACCTCTTGAGAAAAGTTAGGAATGATTCCCCTGGATATTGCTTGAGGTTACAGATATCGATCATGGTAATCGGATGTTGAATATTGTAGGAATATTGTTGATAAAACAATTTAATCAATTCCTCAAAAGTTTTGATCGTAGAAGGTAATCTTGAAAACCACTGAATGGATGCTCCTCCCAAGGATCTAGGAAAAAGACGCATTAGATAAGTCGGTTCATGCATGAATTCCATGGATTGTGTACAGAACTCTCTGACATGATCTTGAGGATCAGAGTGCCCGTCATATTTGTCATACTTTGGTATCTCCACTCTTTTTGGGAATGGAGGCATATACAAGTCTTTGTCAAAAGGGAAAGGACAAAGGGCCTCCATGGAGAATTCCTTGGGTTCCTTCTCTTTCTCAATTTTATTCATTTTGACCTGCATAGCGTGCAGCTGGTTCATTATGGCCGTCATCGGAGTTTCTTCCTCATGTGTGATGATATCTTCGACATTGAAGTGAGGAGGAAGTTTAGCTCCTTCTTGGGCTAATTGCAAAAAGTATGCCTCTCTATCCATTTTCAAGAAATGCCTCATCATTCTTTTGAATTCATCATCATTCTGACACCGATGGATTTCAGAGGGTGTAGGGTCTTGGTCGGCATTATGTTGAGAATGGTGTCCCTGGGATCCTCCTCCTAGAGAACCATGGTTTGTCCCTGCTTGAGACATGGTAGGAGTTTTTGGGCTCCCTGGAATAGATTGAGGAAGAGTTTGTTGATTACCTCTGTGAGTTGATAGAGGAGGTATGTAACCAGTTTTTAATCGAAAGTTACCGAGACCGTCGTCTTCGTAGATACCTGACTTGATGAGTTGTTCAAGAGTTGGACCCGGGGTATTGGTCAAAAGTAAGTTCTGAGATGTTTCTTCTGATTTCTTGTGTGAAGAAGCTCTGGTCTCCACCATTAACTTTGAATGAAACAGAAGAAAAGGATGAAGACAACTGAAGAACAATTTGATTCGAGAAAATTGGATGGCGCAACCTTGTCAAGATTATGATAGTTTTGAAGATCTGATGAGATGTGGGTGAAGGAAACTGTGCCCTGGATGTATGGGATCGATCGCCCAAAAGATAGCGGACACGAGTTCTCAACACTTAGTTTGTTTTTGAAGATTGATTGATTAAAGATTGATAGTTATGACAAGGTTTTGACACGAGATAAAAAGGACTCAAATTGATCAAACAGAAGACTAGATCGGATTCAAAAGATAAAACTCAGAAAATGGTAGAATGCTCAATAGCTACTGCTCTGTTCCTGACACAATGATATTTTTGACAGATTCTGGAACTAGGCTGGAAACATTGGATATCTTGCAATTTGACAATTTCTGACAACTTTCTCAAATTTTTCCAAACGACACTCTGCAGACTCGTACGACACTGGGTAGTCTATGAAATGACAGTTGCTAAACTCAAACGACAGTTGGGTAATACTGAAATGACACTTGACAAAACTCGTACGACTTTTGACTTCTTGAAATGACTTTTGACTCCAGAAAAGATTTTACGTCAATTTTTGCAAAATGTAAGGTTTTCAGTTTTGGATTGTTTGCAAATTGTACTGTCCAGATTTTGAAGGTTATACCAGATTTGATTGTTTTTAATAGCCAAGTAGATAAATAAGCATGCAGAACAGCAAGCAAGTGATTCCAAGCATGTCTGAAAACAATGAACAAGGGCAAAAGCAACCTTGCACATGAACAATCAAGTGACCAAATTGTGCTAATCCCTGAGAGTACTAATTGTGTATGTTCTGAAAAAGTTTTGCAATAACACACATATACCTGAGAATGAAAAAATGGCCTCTCTAAGGTTTTTAGTAATGGTTTGACTCTGCAACTTTTATGATTCAAAGGGGTGAACTCCAATCCCGGCGCACCAGGGTTTTGACACAGTCTGAGAACTTAATCTTCAAGAGCTGCTAGGGAGATCTGACAACCCAACAATGAACCATACCCGTGGAGATTTCTTCCACAAGGACATTTATATAGCGGCTGTCACTACCACGGCGAAAATGGCTATGACCGCTTGAGGTTCCGTCAACGCAGTTTGCCCTGTGAAGGGATTGTCCGCTATGGTTAACCCTCTCTAAAGATGACTCACAGAGTTATACCACAAGGGGACTTGGCTCCAGATTCAAGGTTTTGACACCTCTTCACTTTTAACCCAAACAAAGCAAGCAGATTAATCCGACACGCTAAGACAAAGTTTTGTTCCACCAAGGTCTGTGATATCAACTCCACGTGATCTATCAACCTCTCCGGGGAGAGAATGTATCAATCAATAAGAGAAGATGCACTAACCAATTTTG
Organism: Chamaecyparis obtusa; assembly: GCA_027943335.1. Classification (NCBI taxonomy): domain Eukaryota; kingdom Viridiplantae; phylum Streptophyta; class Pinopsida; order Cupressales; family Cupressaceae; genus Chamaecyparis; species Chamaecyparis obtusa. The sequence goes on along the minus strand of BSBK01005588.1, from coordinate 1,793,527 downwards.
ATTCACCAAAGCTTGTGATATCAACCCTACGTGATCTATCAACCTCTCCGGAGAGAGAATGTGTCGATCAATAAGAGAAGATGCACTAACCAAGTTGAATGTGAAACGCACTAAGTATCCTCCCTACCTACAAGGATTCTGTCATCAAGAAGGATTTCGCTGGGAATCCAATCTTTCAAGAATCACGAATAGTGTTCATAGGGCCTAATTACTATGTGAGCACAGATATATGTTCTGAAAGTAAATCTACCAAAAGCATTCAAAAAGTAGAAAGAGGAACACTTAACGCTTAAAGCAAATATGAGATGAGTCCACAAGGTGGAACACTTAACACCTCACACAAGCTAAAAATGAGTCCCCAACTTAGAAAACAAGTGAGTTCCTAAAAGCACAAAAGGGTTGCCAAGTGGAACATTTAACGCTTCTGTCCTGTTGACCCCTCCCCTTTATGGCGCTGAGATTGCAACCACGGGGCGGAAATGAGGGGCCGGCGGATTAGCGAGTCCAATAACCCAAGATAGCAATCAAGATCAATCACAAGTATTCTAAGACTACTTAATGAATCCTTAAGGGTTCACAACCTAGTATCAATTATGCAAGTGTGTAGAAATAGATCAAAAGCATGAAAAGATGCACACAAGCTTGACACATAAGAGATTTATTTTAAGTCCCAAATCAAAATATTATTAGATGAAGGAGAATACCTGGGATCCTTGCAACGCACTTAGTAGATTTTGCTTGATTTTTAGCAATTTTTGTTGAGCTTTTCCATGCAAGCAAGTGACAAACTCTCCAACAAGCAAACAAGCAAACAAGATATGCAAAATATATTCAACTTATGAAAACCATAGGGTTAGCTCTAAAAATCAATTATTATCAGTAATAATAACCAGCAATCAACCCAAATGACAACTCATATCATTCATTGAACCATGTAAAAAAAATAAGTGCATACCCATCACAAAACTTTATTTTTTTTTTTGCATTTGACCTAGTCAACAAGATCTAATTTTTTTGATATGATTTTGGCCACAAAAATAGAAATTCAGAATAAAGACCCCTGCTAAAAAACAGAGAGCTTTCCAAAAATGCAAAAATTTTAGAAAAACCTCTTCATTTGTGCCCTAGAGACCCATTTTATCAAAACAGACCAGTTTTTGTAAATTGACTATTTGAGCTATGATATCATGTCCAAATTTAAAACACAAAGAATGGACCCCCTATAGAATTTAAAGAGCTTTCCGAAAATATAAAAATTTTCGAAAAATATGCTGATTTGCGTCAGATATTAATTTTTTCCGGAATTTCAAGAAAAAATTATTAAAAATTCAAAACATTTCAGAAAATTCTAAATTTTTTACTGTAGCTTTCATGACATGTCACCAACCTGCAAAAAAAATTTCAGATCAAAATTCCAAGCCGTTTGGGAGATAAAATTAAATCTTTGAAACTTTGGGGTTTTAGCTCCCAAAAAAATCAAAACCAGCATGCAAAGGTGGGTTGCCCCACGGTGGGCGCCAGAAATGTGTGTGTGAAAATTATACTTGATCTGTAAACACAACACTCAGTAAAACATTAGAGGTTAGCTATAATCAAAATCGTGCAAAATTGAAAGCTATCTAACCAAGCGATTTACTGCCTTCTAGTAGGTGCGAGATTAATGTTCTCAGATTGTAATCAAGATCAGTGACCTAGACGACACCTAAATGAAGGATTTGAATGCAAAAGATGGATATGGAATAAATGCAATTAAGCTATTTTTTGGATTTTTCTATGCAATAATAATTGTAAAAACTGATATGAAATCTATGCTAAATGAAATTGATATGCTATGAATGCTATTGAAAATTGATATGCTATGAATCTAACAATGATATGTAATATGAATGCAAAAAAAATAAGATTGATCTCACAAAGCTTTGAATTCGCAAGTTGATTCCTCAGTCTCCAATTCTCCAGCGTGATTGTGCAAAATATGAGATGATTTGTGAAGAGCTAAAGCCTTAATTTATAGAAATCCAGGGCTTTGGAGGTGCATGAATAAAAGCCATAAATCACTCAAATTAACTCATCTTGATTTTTGAGTTATCTGATCATAAAAGATAGTTAATTCTCAAAATCATGCAAAAACATGCAAAAACAGCTTTTTAACTCAAATTAGAGTTTAGATCAACTTTTTGAACTCCAAAAGGATGTTGAGTTCCAAAAAGTCAATAACTTGCATTGATTTTCTGATTTGGAGTTTAACTGTTTCTTTTGAATATGCATAGTAATTAAGAATTAAATAAATAAATAAAATGATTTATCCTCAACTCAACTGATTTTTGAAAATAAATAATTAATTTATGGGTTAATTAACTATTTATTCAAACTTTTATTAAAAATTATATTATTAAATAATGACAACATGCTTTAATTAATTAAATAAGAATTTAATAAATTAAAGATAGGAATTTTGATTTATTGTCAAAATTAAATAATACAATTAATAATAGATAGAATTAAATTTAATTACATAATTAAGTGGCAAATATTAAATCTAATTAATTAAATATGAAAATATTCAATTAATCAAATTTTAGGATAAATGTGATTTATTGCCAAATAATTATAAAATTAAAGATAATTAAGATAATTAGGAATATTACTAGGAATATTCTCCGATGCAAAATTTAAGATAATCAATTAGATTTGATGATGTTTAGATGTGCCTTAGATTAGGACTTTGATGTCGATTTCATATGATTTGATGATATAGGAGGTTAATGAACTTATAGCCCATTTTTGGGGTATTACAATTATAGACCTTGGGCTACAGATCCTAATCATAAATTCACTCCTCTTGGAGAGTCCTTGGAATCTACCATGAAAAATCTATTGGCAAAAAAAATCATCTACTTACCTAAGATGAAAGTCTTTGATGCTAAACCTAAACCAAAATGGTGGAGGGAGAATGACTTCTATGAATTCCATTGCAATAAGGGTCATAAGACTAATAACTACATCCTCTTGAAGCACATCATGCAAGACAAAATTGATAAAGGAGACATCATGATTAACAATCATAAGAGCAATAATGACCATATAGCATTCATAGAACCATTTCCTAACCATGGTAAAGTAGATTCTTCTTCTCAGCCTAATATGGGTGCTAAAGTCAATTATGCCTACTCTGGAAACAATGATGTTATCAATATGGTTGAACCATGCCTATCTGAGCATTGCAATGTCATCATAATTGTAAGAAGAGATAGATAATCAATCAAGAAATGCAGTTACTCGATCACAAGCTCAGGCACATCTGCAAGGACAAATACCAAATTCATCCAATGTCCCTAAGGTGCCTTTCAATCTTTCATCTACTTCTAAATAGAAGGCTACATCTAAATCTTCAAATCCTAAAGACACGAGGCCTACTTCATACAGTATTTTTCAAAAACTCCAGCACACAAATGCAAAAATCTCCATGTTTGAGTTGCTTTGGATATCTCCAACTCATAGAGCCATTCTAGACAAAGCTTTGCTTGGATCCAATGTTCCTGATAACCTTGATTTAGCCAGATTCTAGACTATGGTTGGTCATCTTACATCTCCATAGTATATCTCCTTTTTAGAGGAAGATGATAACTCCTTGAGTCATCCACATAACCAGCCCTTGCATATTGAAGTCTTGATCCAAAACCATTGTGTCAAACGTGTGTTGATAGATGGGAGCGCTAGTCTAAACATTTGTTCTTTTAGCTTGATTACAGAATTTGGATTTTCAGAGATGGCCATTGATCCTAGAAAGAAGATAACTATAAAAGCATATGATGAGCAAGAAAGATCTTCAAAAGGAACAATTGTCCTACCTATCAGAGCAGGTCCTGTCATCAAAGATACTATATGTCAAGTTCTTGATTTACCTTTGGCTTACAATATCCTTCTAGGGAGACCCTGGATACATGAAATGAAATCTATTCCTTCTATGTACCATTAGTGTTTGAAATTTCCTTATGAAGGAGTAGAGGTGACGATACCAGCTGGTCTATATACAACTTGCAATACATTGAAAGAGAGTGTTGATAAACTTGTTCCTAATAACAGAGAATCTTCCACTAAGCAGCTAGATGTTGCTTCAACATCCAAGATGGAAGACATTGCTAAAGAGGTTAAAATCAAAGAAAATGGTATGGGAGAATATACTATAGAGCTAGTCTTATCTTTGACATCTCTCCCTATCTTGCCTAAGTCCTATGGACAAATTCTAAGACAGTCCAAACTAGAGTCTAAAGAACCTCTTGAGGCATATAAAGAAAATTTTGTTGTAGAACAAGTATCTAAATAGGAGTTTGAAGAGGATGAATTTGTGCTCATATGGCTATAAAAAGATGAACCTAAATCTCAAGTTGTTAAAAAATGTGATGCTAAAATACCGAATATCCGTTCTAAGTCATATGGCCCAGGAGACAAATTGATCACAAAAATGGGATATAAAGGAAAAGGACCTCTAGGACTATAGGGTAAAGGTCTTTTTTCACCTCTTGATCATCATGGCTGAGAAAACAAGAATAAAACAGGTCTAGGATACAAGAAGAAGCCTTTCTTTCTTAGCAAGAACTCCCCACATGTCTTAGAATAGGTTGAGCCTTCCACAACAAATCAACTAAAGGGAGAAACAATAGAACAATATGATAGTGATGATTCAGACATCACTGAAGATCTCATTCTCTATGAGCATTTTCCTAAAGAAATAAAAGACCTCCTTGAAGCTGAAGATGATCCAGTAAAAAGAATTAATGTAGTATAAACATAAGAACCTACTATAGAGAAAGAGATAGTTGCACCACAAGAACTAACTAATCTTGAAGACAATCAAACAGACAAAGAGGAAGGTGGTAGTTATTCTGAGGCAAATTCTCATGAGTATGAATTCAAATCAGAATCTGAGGGTAACCCTTCTTGGGGTATTCATCTTGACTTTACTCATGTTCTTAGATTTCCTAGAGGCATAGATGAAGAATCTAATGACTATGAATGGGGAGCCATTCCAGAAGAAGATGAGCTTATTATAGAAAAACATGTTGATGTTATTCACCAATATGCACCTAAACCCAATGTAAGTCTAGAGTGAAATGATGAACTTATCGAGTTTGATCCACCAATGGATGAAGTGGACTTCCATAATGACATTGAGCCTATTCAAAAATTGAATGTCTTAGGTTGTAATATCACCTTTGATCTTGAGTGTTGGGTTGGGACCAATGATGATAGATCCATATCCGTAAACACTCTTTCCCACTATTTTACCACTTTGACTATCCAACATCCTGACCTTCTTGACCAAACCTCCACAAATCCGAGCTATGGTATTTATACCTTCCCAAATGACTATGCCCTTGCTTTCTACCTAAATGCAATTGAGCCTATGAGGACTTCCATCAGTGAACCGAGCCTTAGCATGATGGAGTCAGACATAAAGTATCTTAGTCAAAAAAATAAGAATAAGAATAAAAAGAAAAGGAGTTCTAAGGGTGAAAACCACTTTGTGGCAGTCTCAAAACCTACAAAAGTAAAAATAAAAGATGTATCCGATGGTGAAAACCTCTCTGAGGCACCTAAGGATAAGATATTTGATGTCCTTTTGAGTCATTTATAGGATAGATCTCCAGTTCTAATTGAGCCCACTCAATCCATCAACTTGGGAACAATAGAAGAACCATAGTTGATCCATGTAGCACAATCCTTATCAGAAGAAGAAAAGAAAAAATTTACAACATTCTTCACAGAGAAAAAGATCAACTTTGCATGGAAATATTTAGATATACCAAGATTGGATCCTGATATTATAATGCACCATTTATCTATAGCTCCAAACATTAAACCTATTAAGAAAAAATTGAGAAAGATGCATCCACATGTTGCACTCTTGGTAAAAGCTGAATTAGAGAAGCTCCTAAAAGTTGGATTTATCTGAGTTATTGATTATGCAGAATGGATTTCTAATATTGTACCTATTTCAAAACTAGACAAATCAATAAGAGTATGCACAGATTTTAGAGATGTAAACAAGGCATGCCCTAAGGATGATTTTCCATTACCTAACATTGATATGATAGTGGACATGACTATGGGCTTTGAGATGTATTCTTTAATGGATGGTTTTTCTAGATATAATCAAATAAAAATTTCTCTAGAAGATCAAGAGAAAACTACTTTCACATGTGCATGGGGTACCTTCTGTTGGAATGTCATGCCATTTGGGCTTAAGAATGATGGTGCTACATATCAAAGAGTTATGATGTCTATTTTTCATGACATGATGCATTGCACTATGGAGGATTATGTTGATGATACTTTAGAAAAATCTATGACAAGATCCAAACATCTAAATGACTTGAGCAAGATACTAGACAAAATGGAAAAATTTAGTCTCAGACTAAATCCTAAGAAGTGTGCTTTTGGTGTCACTTCTGGAAAGTTTTTAGGCTACATTGTTTCAAAGAAAGGAATTGAAGTAGATCCAGCTAAAGTTAAAGCTATCATGGAGATGAAACCTCCCAAGAACATCAGTCAAATGAGAACATTGCAAGGGAGAGTTCAATCTATCAAATGCTTCATATCTCAGATAACAGACATATCACAACCTTTTACAAAGACATTACATAAAGGTGTGACCTTTGCATGTAGCGAAGAATGTGAAAATAATTTTAATCATATCAAGAAATATCTATCAAATCCTCCTATCTTGATGCCTCCCATTCAAGGGAAGCCTTTGATCTTATATGTCTCTACTACAGATACATCACTGTGGGCATTGCTTGTACAACATGATGAGAACAAGAAGGAAAGAGCTATATACTATATCAGTAGAACATTGGTGGCATATAAAAGAACTATTCTATGATTGAAAAGGCTTGTCTGATTGTGATCTTTGCATCATAGAAACAAATACATTATATGTTGGTTCATACCATGCATTTAGTAGCTGAGATTGATCCACTAAAGTACCTATTAAGCAAAGCTTCCCTCACGGGTAGATTAGCCAAATGGGTCATGCTCTTTAGTGAATTTGACATTAAATATATTGAAAGAAAAGATATTAAAGGCCAAGTTATTGCTGATCAATTAGTAGATGCACCTTTTTTTGATGACACACCAATGCAAATGGAATTTCCAGATTCCTCTATCATGAATCTTTCTTCTAGAGAATGGTAATTATTCTTTGATGGCTCCTATACACAAAATGGATCTGGAGCAGGCATCTTGTTTATCACTCCTCAAGGATACTCTATCCCTAAGGCATTCAGAATTAAATTTCCTTGTACAAATAATATTGCTGAATATGAAGCCCTTTTGAATGGTATGAAAATAGCAATTGAGTGGAGAGCAACAGAACTACACATTCAGGGAGACTCACAACTTGTATCAAGTCAATGATGTGTATCAAATGAAGGATGAAAAGCTCATTCCATACAAGAGAATGGTAGATGATCTAAAGAAATATTTCATATCTATCACATTTGAGAAAATACCTAGAATAGAGAATAAGGTTGTTGATGCAATGGAAATGCTATCTACTTTATTACAGTAGCCTAAACATGAGCTACGCTATGAGTTCCTAGTGGAAGCACTATCTTATCCTACATATGACTCCCCTGTTACCCATATGATCTGCACTATTGTAGGTCATGATTCCTCCCACTATAAAAACCTATTCTCCTATCTCAAAGACCAAATCATTCTCGATACCTTTAACCATCATGAAAAGAGATACCTTATCCGTAATGTCTCCCGATATGTCATTATTGGTCACGATCTATACAAATGAGGTCTAGATGGTATGCTACTTAGATGTTTAGAATGAGAAGAGTCTCAACATGCATTAGAGGAATTCCATGATGGTATTCGTGGGTCGCACTCGAACGGTTTAACACTATCCCGAAAACTTATTAGTGCTAGGTACTATTGGCCAGAAATGGAGAAAGAGTCTATCAAGTTTTCTAAGAAATGTCAAAAGTGCCAAGTGCATGGCAACTTAATTCATGCTCTAGGGAGAGATCTAATCCCCTTCACTACACAATGACCTTTTCATCAATGGGAATTTGATCTTATAGGATCCATACACCCTCATTCTTCTAATGGGCATACCCACATTATTACATCTATAGATTATTTCATGAAATGGGTAGAAGTAGTCCCTTTAACAAAAGCAATTGGAAAAAAATTATCTATGTTCATCTTGAACTACATGATATGCCGGTATGGTATTCCACATTCTATAGTCATAGACAATGGTGGAAAATTTAAGAACAAAGACTTGGATGATTTATGTGCCAAATTCAAGATTACACAACATTGGTCATCTATCTACTATCCTCAAGGGAATGGACAAGCAGAGGCTTGAAACAAGAATCTATTGAAAAACTTGCACTATACAATTAATAAAATAGGAAGAGACTAGCCTCTCATGATCAATCCAGCTCTTTGGGCCTACAAAATAAGTATCAAAATGCCCACTGGGGCTACACCATTCACTTTAGTTTATGGTTCTGAAGCAGTACTACATATTGAGGTTGAAATCCCATCCCTAAGAATTAGAATACATGGTCTAGTAACTGATGATGACTACAACGTGTCTAGGTTGCAAGAACTTGAACTACTAGATGAGCGTAGACAAGCAGCATATGATCATCTCAGAGTGTATCAAAAAAGAATGTCTAGAGGCTACAACAAGAAAGTTAGACACAGAGAATTTCAGGTTGGTGGTCTAGTCTTGAAAGAGAATCCTAAAAATCAATCACATAGAGAATGCAAGGGGAAGTTTGAACCCAACTGGTTGGGTCCCTTTGTAATCATTGCTACTTTTGGCTCTGGTGCCTATCAACTATCAATGAATGAAGGAGAACAGCTTTGAGAACCAATCAATGTTCTCCATCTCAAGAAATTCTATGCCTAAGGCATTCAGTCTATGGTAAAATGTCCTGAAAAATCTTAAAAATCTGAAAAAGTCTTGAAAAAAGGAACATCTTGGTGAAAACCTAGCAATGGGTGCCTTGATGATTCACAAAAAAAAGTAAAAAATATCAAAAGTACAAAAAAATTAAAAAATTGAAAAATACAAAAAAATGAGAAAAAAAAGAGCCTTGGTGAAAACCTAGAAACAGGCGCCTTGGTAGCAAAAATAGAATCTCTACCATGATGGTGAAAACCTAGCAAATGGGCACCACTTGTTTCAAAATGCTCCATCTATCAGCACAATCTTGGTCTTTCCCAGCTTTCAATCTTGCTTTAGTTTGTACATATCTCCCGGTTTGTTCCTACCTTCCTGTTTTCAATAAAGTTGGTCTATACACCAATCAGGTTCAAGTGTCTATATCTTATCAAAGTTCAAACTTGGGGGCAATCAATGTCATATCCTATGGTCTCCAGTATACCTCAGATGAGTCATGTCCAGTTAGAGTCCTTTGAAGCTTCCAATGAGTCAGTCAGTCAGTCTCCTCTCCAAAAAGGATTTTGCATCTACAACAACACAATCAAACACAAATTGAAAATAATCTATGCTTCTTCATGCTTTTATCTGCTTGTATGCTTACTAATTCACATTGAGATTTTTGCATATTGTGTCCCTTTGAGCTCTTCGATGATGTCCTTTACAATATTTAGAGAGTGATGACTAGAGGCATAATCTTTTCTTTGTTTTCTTCTTGTATGTGAAAATCTAACAACTTTGGACATTCTAGATTGAAATGGTGTCTGTTTGTAAGAGCCTCTATCTCGAATTGGATGGCCATGAGTACCTCAACCATTGATACCCAAAAAATTCAAGGAAGTTTGATCTCACTATTTTATTTTTGAGTGAGTTCTTTCTCCTACTGTGAAATGTGATCTTGCTTGAGGATGTGAACGATAAAGGGTCACTACGGGTAATTCACAATGGATTTGAAATGATCTCTTGACTACTTGATGTGTTTGTAATGCAAGGTGTATTAAAGTCATCATGAAATTTATGTTTTGATGCTTATACAAATTGCTATATCAGAATGGACATGATATTCAGGTCATCCTGGCATTTGTGCTTTGGTGCTTATATCTAACCTGATATTCTGAAAATAAAATCAATATTCATATGTCCATGGTTATCTAACCAATGGGCGTTGTATTGATTCTTGCGCATACAAATCAATATTCATATGTCTATAGTTTCATGACTAGTGGATGTTGTATTGATTTATCTGGTTACCTAAAAAGTTCAATGATGATAACAAATCGACACATGATCAGTGACTAGGTCCTAGGTCCTAGGTTTGCATTTCATTCTGCATTTCATTTTGCACTTTGCATGATCTCAAGAATTGCTTGAACACTTAAACGATTCTTCAAAAAAAAAAATGCTAAACATGACTACAAGAGTTGAATCTTACACAAAGGTCCATCCAATGAAATAGCAAGTAGAATCCTTTTTCGGGATCAAAATTGAAATCTAAGATCGTTTATATTGTCAACTACTTGCATAATTGACATTCAATCATCACAAAAATCTAGAATTTAACTTAACTAATTATCTTACATCAAACTATTCAAATTTTAACCTAGTCAAACTTGGTCTTCTGGGCCTCTAAATGATGTAGAATGCATTCTTAAATGTCTATAACCACTTCTTAAATCAATTAACATGCTTCTAAACCATTCAATGCTGACTTTTCTTGTCAGATTTCAATTTTAATCCCGAAGGGGGCATGGTATTACACATCATTCAAAGTTTGTAAATCAAATCTTTCTCTCAGTAATCAAGACAACAACCACGTTTGGTTGCTGATTCATCTAATGTCCTCATCACTTGGGGCAAATCTATTGCAATTTGGTATCCTAATCTATCTTGTGAACTGTATCAGCTTTTCGTAACCATTGGTTCATTAGTGTTATTTCCTTGGTTCTTCGTAACTGATGGGTTCAGGATGTGATACCAATATGATTCATACAAGGACATTTAGGTCTAGAATTGGTTACTCACTTCTTCTCAATCATAAGTTTTAGAATCAGGTGTTTTGGCACTTTTTCATAATCACCGGTTCGTTGTTGTTATAGTTAACATTATCTTTGGTCAACCAGGACCTAAATCTTGCATCTTTAAATCTTTCAAATAGTTTCTATCTGGAAATTGGTTCATCTTTCAAATCAGTTTCATACATCTTTATCATACACAGATTATTCTTTGAACCACTGCGCTTTGCACAGTAATTCAAAGAGGGGAAAAATGTAATACCCCAAAAAATGGGCTATAAGTTCATTAACCTCCTAAATCTTCAATTCGAATGAAATCGATACAAAATTCCTAACCTAAGGCACATCTACACATTATCAAATCCTAATTGATTTTATCCTAAATTCTGCATCGGGGAATATTTCTTAAATATTCCTAATTTATCTAATTATCTTTAATTAAATATTATTTGGCAATAAATGTTATTATTTATCCTAAAGTTGATTAATTGAATATGATGAATATTTAATTAATTAATTTAATTTTTCCACCTAATTATTTAATTAGATTTAATTGCATTTATTCCTAATTAATATTGTTTTTATTTTGACAATAAATCAAAATTCCTACAAAGAATCAATTGGATATTTATTTAATTGATTTAAAATCAAAGTTGTCAAATTTAATGATTTAATTGGATTAAAGTTTGATTTAATAATTGATTAACCCATAAATCAATTATTTTAATTCAAAATCAGTTAAGCGGAAAATAAATCACTTTATTTATTAAATTAATTCATATTAAATCATGCACAATCACAAAAGCAGTCAACTTTAAAACAATTGCTAATTTCAATTTGTAAACTTTCTAAAACTCAATCTGATGATGAGTTGAAAAAGAGAACTAAAGCTCTATTTTGAGATAAAAATTGCTTTTGCATGATTTTATGAATTAAATATTCTTAATTTCTTGTTAACTCAAAAATCAACTTGAGTTTATCAAGAGTGATTTATGGCTTTTCTCAATGCATCCTCAAGCCCTAGATTTCTATAAAATCAAGGCTCAGCTCTTCACAAAGGTCTACTCATTTTATCTCTCAAGTTAGCTCGCTAAAAACACCTCAAAATTGCATCCTCACTCTGGTGAATTCGTGACTGAAGAATCAATCTTTTGCGAATCAAGGCTATTGTGAGATTTTCATTTATTGTTTTGAGCATTCATAGTTTCATATCATATATTTTTATATGCCTTCATAGCATTTCTTAGATTAAATTTGCAAACTCAATTTCATACATTCTAGCTTAGATTCATACAGTTTCTCATTCTTATTGCATAGAAAATACAAAAATATAGATTAAATCTGCATTCATATAGTTTTTCAATTCTTTGCATTCAAATCCTTCATTTAGGTTCTGCATCATCATTGATCTCGATTCCAATCTGAGAACATCATACTCACACCTACTAGAAGGCAGTAAATCACCTGGTTAGCATAGTTTCAATTACTTGCAGATTTTAGTTTTTGCTAACCTCTAATGTTTTATTGAAGTGTTGTGTCTATAGCTAGGTACAAAATTCACACACACAATACTCACTTCTCTTGGATAGCAATGGAATAAACACTTACAAAGAAATATGAAAACAGGATCATGAAATCAAAACTCCAAATGTATGAGCCAATGAAACATCTACTTTGTTTTCTTCAAAATCTAACAAAAATGTGGTTACAAAATGAATTCGAAGGCACTAAGGAACAATAAGCTCACTTTTTCTTCTCTCCAAAACTCATAACCCCTTAAACTGATAATGAAAACTAGTTTTATACAAGCCTCAAACATCAAATCTGAAAATGAAAGCCCTTGCAATCTACCCTAAATTTGCCAATTTTTTTGCCAAAATCTTAGCCTATCTCCCTAACTAGTGCCCTAAATATTGGCTTTTAATAAGGATGCAAATCCTTTTTTAATGTTTACCAATATTTAAATGAATAAAAATTCAAAAATAGTAAAACCTACACTACCCTAACTTAAGAAGTGAGTTCCTAAGTCTAAAAATGCTAAGTGGAAGAGGGTCAACATGACCACTCTTCCCACTTGCATACAATGCAGATATGGGATAGTGAGGTGGCACTATCAAAATCATGAGGCCTACCAAGATGTGGATGTATGCCTTAATGGAATTTAATGTGCTGTAGTGCGGACTCCAAAAACTCAAAATCATTTTCATTCTTGAACTTGGTGTTTTTGTTCAGCTTCACAGAGAAGAAATAGGAAGAGATGAAACCCTAATAGTAAGAAAACTCTAGTAAAATTCTCAATCATGCTTAGGTCTACTATCATGGAGTTCTTTGTCTTTGATGATTCACACCCTGGCAATGGATCTAGACCGAGAGCTTGATTTTATGGAAATCAGGTTCTCATCAATGATCTTTATTTGTTCCTCGGCTTGGCTATAATTTCATCTTAAAGGTCTACGTGAATGAAGTCATGACTGGAGCTTAGAGTTGAAGACTGTGAATGACAATATTGGGCTTTGAACGAAGCTTTGAACTTATCTTTGAATTTGGAGGAACTATGACTGAAACTCATAGCTTGTGAGTATCTTGACTACAAGTATTTTATCCTTGAGTTGTGACTAATGAATCCTTTAGGATTTATGTATGTGTCCCGTGACTAATGCTTATCTTATGGTTCTCCTTTTGGCTTGCAGATTTGAATGCATTGGCTCCCAGGTTGTGAATCTTAAGAGTTTAGCTTGAAGTCACACCAAAAATTGTGACTCAGCTTTAGGATCCTCTGTATTATCAGTCATGGCTTTGGTGACTATAGCTTTCTATCTTCACTATATGTGTAAAGCTGAGAGTGATGCATGAGTTTCGGCTTGTGGGTTTTTGATTGTGACTCAAACTTTTAGTGTCACTTATCAGGCTATGACTGTGAGCTTTCACTTGTGATTCAAAATTCAAACCATGAGTCTCCTTCACGGCTTGACTAGTAAATTTTGAGCAATGAACTCAGGCTAGAAACTTGAGAATCATTGTGATAATATCCATGACTCAAGGCTTGACTAGAATGCATCATAGCTACATTCTTGTGACTAAGTAAAAATTGAGCTAACTGTGTCCTTTCTAAGCCTGACTGGTAAGCTCAATTCTTGGCATTAATTTCACCACAACATATGGGTTCATAAAGTTTATTCATTCTCCCCATTTTTGATGTGGATTTTTTGCATCTTGACAACACCATTACTTATGGGTCTTCTTTAGTGAACTCGTCATAGCCTAAGCTATGACTAAAAGATGAGAAAAATATCAACTCAGCATAGCTATGACATCTTTCATTCATAGCTTAAGACTCTATCAAGTTGACTGAAAGCCAATGTTGAGCTTGGCCAACAGACCCGAACTAGCTTCACAAAAAAAATGCAGATAAGTTTGACTGTACTTTTCATTTCCTTAAGTATTTTTGTAACTAGATTTAATGATTCTATTTTGAAATGTTGTCTGTAACTTAAACACATTTCCTTGTATCTTTGTTTTCCATTTTTCACTTGATTAGATGAATATACAAGGACTTTAAAGCCTGGTTGTAGATGTACATTAGACTTCACTGTCTTAACCATACTGCATTCATATGTTGTTGAGCCTAGATTATCATGTTGTTACATTTTGAATACCAGTGCATCAACCATAAAATTTTAATCCATACAGCTCAATAGATAAGAGATCATAAGCTTCACTATATGAACATGTTCCTCAATATCTTATTTCTTGATGAAATTTGTAGTCCTCGTGGCTTGGCTGTAGATGTCAGTTAAAAATCTTGCAAATTTTTAAATCACCTTTTAGAATCCTCATGCTTACTATTTTTTTGCACTTTTCCATTACTATTGTTGTATGTCTTCATAAATGAATAACAAGCTCAAACTCACTAATACATATTATTTCAAAACACAATCACTGTAGTATCACTAGTCATTTCTCAACTTTGTTGAAGTCCACTAATGACCGTACTAGTCATCACTACTAATTTTTATATGAAGAACACCAACCTTTACCATACAACCACCTCCAGCATCAGCCTGTAGAGTTCATTGTTACAAATAGTGACCATGATAAACTTTAATCTTCACCAGTCATTTTCAAAGTCCTCTTTTATACACACTGGTTATAAACATAGTAAATTCACTTTACTTTAAATAGTGGTCATACTTGATCTTTATTCAATCATCATTGTTGTTTTTAGCTTCATCCATGGCAGTGAACACTTCCTTGGCTTCATTTGTGTAAACCACCATGATTAGTCACAGTCCCTTCCTATTTTCTTGCTGAAAATGAATCTCTGATGTTGAACATGAATCCTCAAAAGAAATGCAATAAGATGTAAAAATGTTTGTTTATTTATGGGCTCATGACCCTCAAAGATATCAGGATGAAATTTGATGGAGTTCAAGTACGGGCTTGTGACACCCATCAAATACATACTGTAAATATTTTATGATATTTTGTAGCACAATTATGTAGCATTCCTTCTTTTAAATCAGAAACAACAAGAATCTTATTGAATTTGTACCTTGGAATTAGCAAATATATGTTATACTAGTGATTATGTCACTGTAACTTGGCATTTGGTCATAACTATTCTGGAACACTTTTGGCATTTTTCTAAAATTTCAGCTTGTTCTGCATCTTCTTTCTTTGACTATAATGTGAAAACCGGTCAACTTGAAACACTGCAAAATGTTCTGTTAAGATTTTGAAACAACTAAACTACAATCTTGTTAGATTAGTGAACATAATAAATAATTAGTTTATGAAAAAAATTCCAAAAAGAAATGACACTTGTGAATCAAAATTCAGGTTATTATGTTCACCGATCTAACAAGACATTGCTATTTTCCGAAAAAGGTTTCTCAGTTGGAAACACTAAGTCCCTTTCATTCAGATATCTGGTTTATAAAAGGACAACATATATCAGAATGACCATAAATAGTAAAAGGTTTCATGTTTAGAAAACAAGTCCCTTTAATACTATCTTTCACTTATTGTGGATATAGTTTCCTTATTGCATTGAATTTACCAGATAGATATGTAGCATTGAAAGAATTGATTGTCATGGTATGTTGTTTTTGTTTCATGCATTGCTTAGATCTAACTAGATCTAACACCATTTTCTTTCTCTCATGTAGGTGATAACCCTAAAACTCTAATGCAGATGAAGACTTTGACCTGAGGACTTAGGACCTGACTGACAACACACAAACAACAAGGCAATGCATGGGACCCCTACTCCATACTTCTATCATGCTTTCAATTCTACAAATGTACTCTATTGTTGACATGAAATATGAAATATGAAAAGACACTTGTATACTACATTCAGTTTGAATGCATAATGTAATGATCAATTATGAATTTTGAAATTTGAAATGTGATCAATACTTAGAGTACAAAAATAAATCTGATAATGAATGCAATAATAAAAATGTAAATTAATAAATACTTGAAAGGAAGTATTAATTGGACCCCTAAAAATGAAATCCTTTCCTATTTATGTTTATTCTAGTATATGTTGTAGTTTTAGATAACAATAATCATTGTTGGAAAGTGATACAAATCCTATTTTGACTAATGTTGATGATATCACTAGTACAATTTGCACCTTTTTTCTATGGAATATTGGTCAAAGTTTCTACCCAAATGGGTCGAATACTCAACCAACTGATTGGTCACTATTTTTGTCATCAAAATATCAACCTATCTCTTTAATAGTAGAATTTTTGACGCCAATCTTGGTCAAAAATGACATTGGCAAGTGGTGGTATATTAGTCAAAAATTTGACCAAAGTTGGTTGAAATGCCTTGGCCTATCTAACCAGGATGTGAAAACCACGATGGTCATATTTTGATCAAATTGCATCACAATATAGACCAATATTGGTCAAAATATTTGGATGCTCCAACCAGGATGCCAAACCCACGATGCCCCAGTTTGACAAAAAATTATCGATTATTAGTTGATGGTTCGACGCAGATTAGTCGAACCATCGACTAAGGTTAGTCAAAATTTTGACTAATTATGGAATGTTTTAAAAAAAAATGAAGATAAATATATAGACTAATCATCAACGGCATCCTGATCGGTGATTAGTCTACATATTTATCTTCAGGTGTCCACACTCATTCTGCTGCTTATTGCTAGCGGGTCCCTACTCATTCTATTTTCTTGACTGCTTTGGGCTTTAGCAATCCATCTACTTGTTGGGGATGTTGGTGGTGCTACAAAAAGAGTCCTTAACTAGTCCTTAACATGATGAGTCCTCACGTTATCAAATTTCCATGTCTTGCTTGAGAAAATCACCCATCTCAAAGGATGTGGACCTAATGGCACTGGCCCGTTATACCTAAGGATTCAGTGGAGCTGATATTATAGAGATTTGTCATCGGGCTTGCAAGTATGCTATTAGAGAAAATATTGAGAAGGTGAGTTTCAATTGTGGCGGCTTTTGCAAACTAGATTTGGTTTGCATGTTTGCAACATGGAAGCAGTGTTGGGGATGTTGGTGGTGTTGCAGACAGAGTCCTTAACCAGTTGTTGATAGAAATGGATGGTATGACAGCCAAGAAAATAGTTTTCATTATTGGTGCTACAAACAAACTCGATATCATCGATCTTGCATTGCTAAGGCCTAGCCGACTTGACCAGTTGATTTATATTCCCTTACTTGATGAGTCCTCACATTATCAAATTTTCAAGTCTTTCTTGAGAAAATCACCCATCTCAAAGGATGTGGACATAATGGCACTGGCCCGTTATATCCAAGGATTCAGTGGAGCTGATATTATAGAGATTTATCAACGGGCTTGCAAGTATGCTATTAGAGAAAATATTGAGAAGGTGAGTTTCAATTATGGCAGCTTTTGCAAACTAGATTTGGTTATGAATTTCTTAATGCTTTTATTTGAACTGGTGTGTTAGAATATTACATTTTTTGATTAAATTTTCCTCAACTTGTATCTTATTATTGACAGGTATCTTGAATGTTGGAAAAATATTGACAGGTGGTTGAAGTTCCAAATGTCTCTTGGGAAGATATTGGAGGGTTGGAAAATGTCAAGAGGGAGCTTCGAGAGGTACACTATTTCTTCTTTTCTTTTCTTTTAATGCAGAAAGTCTGCTATGCAAGGAGATATTAACTAACAAAATTCATTATGAGTTTGATGTACACTGTTCAATATCTAGTGGAGCATCCTAAAAAATTTGAAAATTTTGTGATGTCTCCTTCAAAAGAAGTGTTATTTTATGGACCATCGGGTTGTGGAAAGACATTAGTGTGAAGGGCCCTGAATTGTTAACAATGTGGTTTGGAGAGAGTGAGGCAAATGTGAGGGAAATTTTTGATAAAGCCAGAGGATGAGCTCCTTGTGTCCTATTTTTTGATGAACTTGATTCTATTGCTACATAGGTGTGTTGATTTTTTATGAGTGAAGTACAAGTTGAGAACTTGATTCTATTACAGAGATTTGTCAGCGGGCTTGCAAGTATGCTATTAGAGAAAATATTGAGAAGGTGAGTTTCAATTGTGGTGGATTTTGCAAACTAGATTTTGTTATGAATTTCTTAATGCTTTTTTTGGAATTGGTGTGTTAGAATTTTACATTTTTTGATTTAATTTTCCTCAACTTGTATCTTATTGTTTCAATTTGTTAAAAAAAATAAGTGAAGATCAATATGCAGAGTAATCACCAATGGCATCCGATTCGGTGATTAGTCTAGATATTTATCTTCAAGTGTTACTTTGCATTAATATATATCACTATGTATTTTTTTATGTTACTTTACTATTTGTTTTTTAACGGTAATTGGTAATTTTATTAATCATAACAGGTTAGAACCTGGCCCGAACTAGGGATAGCTACATTCTTTTCTCTGCCCTCTGGTCTCGACATGCAATAGGTATTTTCTTTTCTCTACCCTCTGGTCTCGACATGCAATAGGTATTTTCTTTTCTCTACCCTCTGGTGTGGTTGATACCTTTCTAGCACTCTACCCATCATCCAAACCATCCACTCCCTTCATAACATTGGTCACTTTACATGCATTTCCAATTTCTTGATTCGATGTCTCACCATGCACAACTTGAGAAAAACTCTTTTGTTGCTTCAACTTCTTCTCCACCATGTAATGATGGTGTGAGACATCTTGCCACCAAGATGTCCTATCTAAATACACCTCCCACACTGGAATGGAATCCCTTCATAATCCAGAGGTTGTTCTCAGCACCCTTTACTAGTTTTAAGTAATTTTATACGATCACTAGCACATTTCATGCACAGATGAAAAATAGTATCCAAAGTTTCTAGATTCTAAGAAGAGGTATGAGTGGGGGCCAAAGAAGGGATATTTGTGAAGGTTTTATAGATGTAGGTTACTGAATCATCATCTCTGCACTGGTACTCAATCTGGAAACCCTTGTATGTATATAGTCACTCTAGCAAATCTCCACATCTAGAAAATCTCCACAAAAATCCCTTATGGCCTCCACTGCATATACGTCTTCTCATAATCTAAAAACTCCCCATCATTGATTCTCATCAATGTACCACTTTGGATAGTAAGTCTAATTTAATTTATCCATGGACTAAGACCACAAATTATTGAGCTTCTCTTTGCTTCGATAATAGTTTAACATTCTCTACTTAATAGGGCCAACCACGTGAAGGTGGAAGCTCATCTGGCCCCTCCTAGGAGCCTCTTATGATGCTTTACGACATTTTAAGACCTCTAAGATGTATTCTTAGGTGTTGTAAAGGGTCGTAAAGGGTCATAAGGGGTCTTAGGACACAATAGCTAAGAAACATAATTGTAGGCATCATGGTCACATTTTTTTGGAGACAACGTAATCGAGTGGTATATCCAGATGATGTAGAGCAACTTCTGCTCCTCCGGTTCCAAGTTGACACTGCAGGATCCAATGACCATAGTTAAGGAATACATTTAGAGAGTGGAGGAGGGCCATAATGACAAAAATAATATAAGACAAACCTCAACTAGTTAAATGAGGCAACTGTAAACATTTTAATATATTTTTATTATTAAATAATGAAATTTGCATATACTAGTGTTCTAAGTCCCCTCATTACATAATTTACAATAATAAAGCATGTAATGAGGGGGCTTAGAACACTAGTATATGCAAATTTCATTATTTAATAATAAAAATCTATTAAAATGTTTGTAGTTGCCTCATTTAACTTGAGGTTTGTCCTATATTATTTTGGTCGTTATGACCCTCCTCCGCTCTCTAAATTTATTCCTTATCTATGGTCTTTGGATCCCGCAGTGTCAACTTGGAATCAGAGTAGCAGAAGTTTCTCTCCATCATCTAGGTATACAACTCAATTATGTTGTGTCCAAAAAAATGTGACCGTGATGCCTACAATTATGTTTCTTAGCTATTGTGAAATTTGCATTTATGTTTCTCAGC
This sequence comes from Chamaecyparis obtusa, assembly GCA_027943335.1. Classification (NCBI taxonomy): domain Eukaryota; kingdom Viridiplantae; phylum Streptophyta; class Pinopsida; order Cupressales; family Cupressaceae; genus Chamaecyparis; species Chamaecyparis obtusa. Next base: position 1,773,077 of record BSBK01005588.1, on the reverse strand, counting down.
TCTCTGCAGTACTCTTCTTCAATCTATGTTTGATGATAAGAATCTTCTTCTTCTTACTAATTGCAGCCAGAGCTTCCTTTTCATTAGGATTCAACTCCACTTCCCCCATCTTATCATCCTCATCACCCTTAGCTTCCATCCTAAGCCCTTCTTCCCTCTCCAGTTCTTCAAGCCTCTACAAGATATTTGGATCAATAAAGTGTGCAACATTGTGTCCATCCATGATCTCAGGTATATCATCTTCTTTCCACTCTTCATTTGCTAAAATATACCGCTTCTTCAAGCTTGTAGAGTAAACTCCAGCCCCACCATTTTCATTCTCAATATCCTTCTCCAGCTTCATGGCCTCCTTGGAAGCACACGCCATGGAATCCAAAATAGCTTGAGGAATACAAGGGGGCATCTCTTTCCCATCTCGTAGCTTGGGCATTGCAACATGAATCATATTGAGACAACTACTGATAATATTTGACTTCATCTTAATTTCCACTCTCTGCTCCAACAACCTCTCTCATATCACATTCTTCACTGCAATCACCCCTTCTTCCTTCAAAGCACTCATAGAGAGTAGCACACCATCATCCCCCCCCACCTGATTCCCAAAGAACCCACCCATATTTTTCCCAACCTCAAATCTCATCTCCACAACCAATTTTGCATCCTCCTCCAGTAGTGTCCTCTAGTATTGGTTGTAAATCAATCTTATTACAAACTACAATAAGAACTCTTGCTAGCATTAGGGTACCCATAGAACTCTTGCCTCACCTATTCAAGGTAAGCCAAACTCGGTCTAATTCTCTTAACAATGGTACACATTCATCCAAGTGCAGCTGTAGACACTCAAAAATGGGCAAGTGCTTTAAAATCAATAAAATGGCTCAAAATCATCAAAATGCACTAATTCTCATCAAAAAGGATCAAATCAAACCAAAATGGACATTTATTAAATCAAAATTGGACAAAATCAATAAAATTAGAGGAAAAATCAAATAATGATGTTAAATAATTAAATCAAAGCTTAAAGGGGTCAAAAACACTATATAATTGATTTTAATCAATTAATTGTATAGTTGTTAAATCAAAAATCAAAATGAACCTATTCCCTTACATGGCTAAATTTAATTAATTAATCCTAATATCTTTCAACAAAGTTGAGCAACCAATGAAAATTGAGGACAAAAAGACATAAATCACTCAAAAATAATGAATCACAATCACTCATTGCAACCTTTGAATCTCATCCACTCAATTTTGTCCTTTTGTCCAAAGCTTTGAGACAAACATTTAAATTGTCCCCCCATTTATGAATATTACAAAATTTTTGACTCAACCAAAGGTAAATCATGGTTAATTCACTCTACCCCCTACCCTTGGGAATTTACTATAAGTATGAGGCATTTTGAGAGCAATAATCATCTTAGAAATTCATTTGCAAAGCATCCTTATTATAGACAATTTCATAGCAATCAAGAGCATTTGAGAGCATTTGAATTATCTTTGTATCAATTTGAGAGTTAGTGAGCTAGATTAAGCATTGTAGCATCATATTTTCTCATTTTAGAAGTGTCACTAGTGGAGGTTGAGCTAAGAGCTTCACTTACCACATCTGATTAGAGAACCATGAGATGTCATGGATTGTAGTTTCATTTCTTAGTTAAATTTGTATTGTATTTGATTTGATTTGATAGTTGATAATCCTAATTTCACGAAGGTGTTTAACATACACACACAAATGGTGCCCACTGTGGGGCTCTAAGCCTCATTTCTAACATTTCTATTATTTTTTTCTGTGTTGTATCTTCATTTTTACATGAATTTTTTGCAAAAAATAGGTAAAATGACACGTACAAAGAATTAACTGATGCCTGTGCCTACTGTTCTGCTGCTTCATAAGTAGTTATCTGACACCTACTAGATAAATTGTTGCACCTGAGAGATAAATTGTCATGCTCGGGACTACAAAGAAATACCTACTACCAGAGAAGTGCCACGTATTAGCTGACTTCTACCACCTATCATAGCCTTTACGATGCAATTTACACAGATGGTCATGCCTAGTATCTTCTAACCAACACTTAGTTTTTGTGAATTGTCACTTTTAATAGCTTATCTTTCACATTTTGCATTAATTGTTATGCTTAGTAAATAAATTGTCATGCCTGAGTAACTTTAAATAACGCTTGAGCCACTGGAAAGTGACACTCGCTATTGTTAAAGTTATGCCTTCTAATAGTTTAATTACGTGTATTAGTTGGACAATGACGCCTACTGTTTATTGTTTTAATTTGCTATCAGATTGATAAATTTAATTATCTTACTCTCTGTCTATATGTTTTTACTGTAGATGAGCAAACACAGGAAGATTCAAAAGCCAGAGAGGAGAGTCACACAACCAAGCAAAGAGGTAAGAATACAAGCTAAACGTGAAAAGGAATTGCATAGTGCTTTAATCTTAGAGAGTTTAGGCTTAGAAGAGAAATTTTATAATCATTACATCAAGGTGTTAGAGGGTTACAAGCTTAAATTTCCTACTTTAAATTAAAATTTGTTTACATGAAGTTGTTGAAGTTTTCATTGAAAAATCTTGTGAAAACACTTAATTGTACTTCAAATTGTTCCTATTTTTGTTTCCCTCATTTTGTATGGCTGTGTTGGACTAACTTGTTGGAGGAGGGAGCGGGAACGATTGCCAATAGGTAAGTGAGCCAAAAAAAATCAAAAATCAAAAAGCCAAAAATCTCATAAAAGCGCCTAGCCTTTGCTACCTACAGAAAAAAAAGGTATTCATCGAATCAAGTTTGCATTTGCTTAGATTGTGACATTCATTGAATCTAGCTTAATTAAAATAAGGAATTAACACAAACACCTCAATTATAAGAATCTCATTGTCAAGAGATTGAAAAAGAACAATTTTTGCTTGAGTGTTTGGGAAACTAAGAAAAAGTTAGGGATATGCTTTTCACCTTTTAGGTGAACCAAATTCCCAAAAACTTTCTCTTAACTCCATTTCCTTGTTTTAAACATGAACATGCTAGAACACTAGAGGGCCTGCCTTCTGAGAAATTTCCTTAACAAGGCTGGTTAGAAGGAATGGCCCAAGTGGGAGACAACTTCCTTTGTCGCGGTAATATCCAACCCACTATAATAAAAATACACTTTTCCTTAAAAGGGAAGTGGCTAGATTGTGTACAAGTTTCTTCACTTCCGCTAGTAGTCCTCATGGATTGCACCAAATCATGCTTTTGTGCGTGTGGGAAGCCTGCAAGTGGGTATAAGAACTTGGCATAGTTTAGAACAAAATTGTTCAATAAAAACCTGATAAGTGGAAAACTACCTTATAGAGCCAAAATGTTAAAAGCCGAATTTGACTATAGGTAGACTACTTGGAATACTTTCTTGTGCAATACTTGTGGAAAACAATTGAGAATATACACTTTAGTGTGTTTTAGGGACACGATTAAAAATTGATGTGTGTGTTGCGATTGTCTTCCATTTTCAAACGAGAAAATTGATCTTGCAATTTTTAAAATCCAAAATTTACAACCTGGTCAGCAAAGTGCCACCTATGCATAGAGAAATAATGCCTGTCAGCAGTAAAGCCATGTCTGTGACTGTTCAGAAAATGCATATCAACCATAAATTCATGCTTGAGATATATTAAGTGATGCCTACAAACATTGGAAAAATGCCTATCAATAGTAAAGAGTCACCTGCATACTTGCAGTGTGCCACCTAAGTCAATTCCAGTTGACACGTACTATTCTTTAAGTTACACCTACATGCAGGTAAGTGATGCCCAGAAATAAAAAAGGTCAAACCGTGACCATTTCCCAAGGGTGTAACACCCCACCAAGGAACCCAAGATAATATAACCCTAAACATGCTACTAAGTTTGGTGAATAATTTTTTTTTAAAGTTTACAAACAAGATAAACAACAGTGCAGAAGCAATTACCATTTACTCACATTGAAATAAAATCCATCACAGATTACAAGAATCAAGGGTTCCATGACGTAGAATTACGTAAGAATATAACACAACTAAAACTAACATCAATAAAAGATTCCATAACCAATAAATTATAACTGCATGATACAACAATAATATAATCCTCATGGACATCCATGACATCCAAACAAACTAACATCCACTACACATGTCGCAGGGTATGTAGTAATAAATCTATCTATGATAATACAATGTCCAGATTAGGTATCACATGCAATACTCTAATACAGGATTACAAATAATGAAGATAAGAAAAAACATCAATGAAGAAGCATCAAAAGGAATCTAGCTAAAGGATCACCATTAAGCACCGGCACCAGGATGTTGAATCTCAAACAGTAAAGAACCACTACCACCCATCCGTGTAGAACCACAAAGGCCTACCCCACCATGCTGAGGAGATAACCACAAACCCCAATCGGATAACCAAACAACACAAGGATAAAACCCTAAGCAGAAGGATCCTGAAATAATTCTAACTCAAAATACATATGATAAAGATATAGGTACAACTCACTAAACCAGAGGCAACTGACACATGTAGAATAACCAGACTGTGCATAGGAAGGTGTCATCATGTATGTCTAACCCTTGATTTTTGTCCTCGTAATCTCTCTAGATCCTCGCACCCAAGTGACCTTAGATGGTATTAATGACCTCTTGTACTGACGAAGTCATCAACTATGCCAACTCATCCCTTAAAAGGGGGCTAGTCATCTTCTCAACTCCACCTTAGTCTGTACTAGCATTCAAGCATGGGTGAGGACTTATATCTTATTAGGTACAATTAATACCCCTTAATTATATTAGGTTATCACTTGATTACTGAAACTTTACAATAAGTGATCCTGGCTGCCACTTGTGGGCCCCGGTGCTTATTGCAAGCCACCTCCTATTACATGTCAAGGTAAACTACCCTAGGCTCACAGATCTCTCCTAGATCTAATCAGGTATACAACTACGTACCCTCATATCCATTTTCACACAGAAGAACTAGATATGGTTACAGAGATACCACAAACAAAATACAGTATAACATGAGCCCAATGGTCATACAGGAGTGATAATAAGATAAAGTACACACACATCAAACATAACTGATAACATGAACCTCTGACTCAAACCCCAGCCTCTATATTCCCCTAGGTCTTCTAGAACCTGACAACCCATAATGTAAAAGAGAACACGAAGAATACACGTTCACACTAATTGAATTGAGGTAAAGATCATAATCAAATACGTTCCATAATTATCACAACTTATTTCAAAAACAAGGTCTACTAGGAAATTCTGAAATCAATCATTTCAAATAATAGTATAAGTGAAACGAATTCCCTACCGAATATCTAAGTTTCCAACATAATGAAAACACCCAATTTCAGTATAAAATTAAACACTTGTTAAGTTATTTTTCCAATATGATTCATAATTAGATTTATCATATTCCGCAAATATATGTACCCCATCTAACTTAACCAACTATCAACATGATCAATATACAATTACTAAATCATTTAGTTCTAATCAAATTTTAGATTTATATAAAAATCTAAATTATGAGTTTTCAATTCAAATAACTAAAATTAATAATCTATTTTACTAAAATAAATAGTAAAAATAATTATTTCTAAACTACACCATAGAATAAAATAAATTACAATACAAACTTTATTTGCAAATTAATCAAACTATGACTACATATAAAACAAATTTTATATTAATAAATTTGCAAATAAATATATTATACATTAAATTATTAACAAACTAAATATATATATTATAAATTAAATTTTTAACAAATTATATAAATAAACTAACAACTAACATAACATAACTTAAATAACAATAAAAATTAATCTAACAAAAAAAACAAATTGCAAAGACATACGTGGGGGGCCCGCTATGGGTACCCGCTCCCATGGGTACATGCATAGTACTTGCGCATGGCAAGTACTACATGCATAGGCACCTGCCATGTATGGTACCTGCGCACTTTTACAAAGTGCTTTACACTTTTTGAAATTTTTTTAAAACAAACAAATTTTTTTAATAAGAACTTCCCAATATTTTGCTTGCTAATTTTTTTTTTTTAATTTGATAATAAAATTCATTTGGTAAGTTATTTGTAATTTGTTTAGCCTATTTTTTTTGATAAATAAAATACTAATTTATATATATTTTTAGGGTTCTGTTCTCAAAAATGGAATTGTACAGGTCATATTGTACATTTCCAGAAATGGAAGAATTCAACTTTTGCACATTAAAACATGAGTTTTAGCTTTTCTCCTATTCTGTTTAATTTGTTTTTGTTTTTGCAAATACATCCACATATTTACTAATGTATTTTATTCATTTGAAAGCACATAATAATTTACTAGTGTAAATATATTTTGACTGTCATTTTACACAGAAAGTACATAATTTTTCAACCAAATTGATTTTCTAACAACAACCCACTAATTTATTTTAACCTCTCTATAGTTCATACTATAGACAATTTGATTTTCTATTTTCTAAGGTTTCTAATGTGAATTTTCTCTCAAAATTTTGACAGAGTAACCTTACCATGCCAAGTCATAAAATAATCTAATAAATATAATTCTAAGGGTTTTTCTAACACCCAAAATGAAATCATAATAGAAAACAGATCTACATCTTCAAGTCAAATCAAGCACATTTAAATATTGAAAATTCTACAAATGAAATTACAGGGAAGTTTCTCAATCCCCTGCCTCAATCTAATGCTAGAACTGAATAAAATTGCCTGTAGAATGCTAAAACCCTTTGATCTGACAACAGAAAAGCTCCACCTACAGATCTGAATCACAGTGCATACAATCCCCGATTCCAAATGCAAACAACCTTTACCCAGAAATCCAAAAACACACACCAATGCTCAAGAACACAAGGAAAGCACAAAAACTCCAAAAGCTCTCTCTCTCCAAAAATCCTCCAACAACCTGATTGAATGCAAATGAATGCAAAATCCCCCTATTAGGGATTCAACTCCACTAAACATGCAAAACCCTAGATGACTCACACAAAACTCCTAATCAAACTCTTCCACTTTGTTGAGAGAAATTACTATTTAATAATTAAAAATAAATATAATTGTGCACAACTCAACTTAGTCTCCTAAAGACAAGTTGTCACTTTTTCAAACAAGACAAATTCAAACTCAATAATGCACATGTTGATAATAAAATCTATTATTAAATAAATTAAATACTTAATGCATCATGAATTCATGCAATTAATTATTTAATCATTTAATAATACTCACAAACATAATAAAATCTAATTCTCAATGAAATACTCAATTAAATCCAAATAATCAATTATTTGATTTTAATTAAATTTCATCATAATAAACTTAGGACATAATCAATATTAATTTCCAAATACTATAATAATTAACTTTAATTTAATTCCCCCAATTAAATCCTGGAAGCATAATTAAAAACATTAAATTCAACCATGCACCTAACATTGATATTCTCATAAAATAATCTAAATTAACATAATTCAACTATAATCAACATATTATTAATCACCCACATAATCATAAATCAACTGAATCATGTAGAGTAAAAATCAAGCACAATAAATCAAGCAAACACAGGAGAAAGGATCCACAAACTCATGCCAACCGGATGAATTTGGGTAGGGTAGTAAGACTAACACTTGTCCAATCCTAGGACAATAAGGCTTAGGTTTAGGGTTTGGGTTTGTGTATTATCTCCCCTCTTTACCATTGAGATGAATGTTTGTGGGCATGCTCACTCTTGCCAATTCAGGGAAGATGATGCCCTGTACCTACAAACTTGTCACCACAAGATGAAGCATGTACATACAATAATATTTATCAAACAATGATAGGGTACGGTTAGTCGTGTGGATCTTGACTATGTGAGTAACTACACCTCCGTCCTCTACCAAAACAAACACGTCAAATAAATATAAACACATGACAACCATGCACATGCCAGTATGGAATTAGTACCATAATCAACATAAAACATAAATGTAACATCAAATGATATCAACATCTAAACTATGCAATACTAGATACACATAAGATGAACAATAATCCATAATCATCATCATTAAGCATAATAATTGATCACATCAAAAGTGACCTAAAAGAATTCGGTCAAACATTGAAACATAAAGAAACCTAAAAGTGAACTATGGGTAGGGTACTACATCCACCCCCCCTAGAATTAGACTTATTCCTAGAAGCCTGGAACAAGTAGGGATGTAAGTCCCATAAACTATCACTGCATTGAAGAGAAAACTAAAACAAAAGATCACTGAGTAGGCCCCATCAGACCTTTTCTTGCCTTAGGGTTTGAACACTAAGGATCATTCCCTATTGCAAAGGCCCTATGAGATCTACTTGCATCTCCCACTGTAGGCTTAGAAGCTACTAGCCTCTATCCTAAAAATTGTGTGGAACATTTAGGACAATTGACCACAATGTGGCCATGTTTCCCACAAGAAAAACAACCATCTTTACCACCAAAACCCTGGGGTTGCTGATCCACCCACATACACAAAGTATGCTACCAATTGTGATAGTTCCCTAACTGAGAACCACCACTACTACCATGGAAAACTTTCTTATCTTGTTGATCTTGATTACCTTTCGAAAAGGTAGAAGGATTCTAAAAATTCCCCTTTCCTCTAGAACTGATTCCCCTTAGAACCACTAGGTTGGGCACCTCTCTGGCTACAATGACCTAAAGCAAGGTTCATCTCTATAAGGGTGGCCTTAATGACCACCTCCTAAAGGGTCTTAGGCTCAAATAGTAGGACCTCTCCAATGATGCATGCATTAGTCCCCTCACAAAGTGTTGTACTAGGAGAGTTGTATCCTGTTTGAATCCAGCATATGGTTTGAGCTCAAAAAATTGATGCTCATACTCTCCTACCGACAGGGTTAACTATCTCAGATTATGAAACTCATCTGCTCTTTGTCACCTCCACTGATCTAATAAGAAGCACTCTTGGAAGTGTTTAAGAAACAATTCCCATGTAATAGTGTCCATTTGAAACCCTAACTTTTGCTCCTCAATCCTCCACCATATAGCAGCAAAATCTGTAAGATGCATAATCGCATACCTAGCTTTAGTATTACTACTAAAGGGATGCATGGAAAAACTCCACTCTAAGGCTATCAACCATGTCTCTGCCTCTAAACCAGTGCCTTTCCCATCAAAGGGAATGGGTCACCCTCTCATCAAATCCCTCATGTGGTTAGCTGCTACCACTGTAGGATCAACTAAGAAGTTCCTCCTGGGAAGACTCCTAGACCTCTCTCTAGCCCACTCTACTCTATCCTGCTCAGGACCAAGATGATTAAGAATCATCGGTAAGAGCTGTCTCATATCAGGATCATCCTGATAGTCCTCTCTCTACTCACCCCTAGACTATTGTTGATGACTCTCCTGACTGACATTGGTAGAAGGGCTAGGCTGTCTACCCCTTCCATGGTTACCAGCATGACCTCTACCATGACCTCTAGCAGATCTAGTCACAGCCATAATTCTTGCAACATCAGAGATCCAACAACAACTCTCAACAAAGATCTTAAACAAAAATAAAGGAAAACATAATCATAAAGCAATGGTCTCAAATCAAAATGTTTTATGTCTATGTTTAGTTTCAAGTTTAGACCACACAAAACCTAATAGGCATACATACCCAGAGTTCCTAGTGTAGAAACTCAGCTCTGATAAAGGGTTTCAAAAAAAATTAGTTTCAGATTTAGATACCCTTTTGGCTGTTTTATTTGGTATAGTACCCTACCTGGTCAAAAATCTTGGTCCCAAGCAAATTTAAAAATTTAGCAAGGATTCAACCATAAATAAGCCAGATCAAGTCTATTTTAAATGGTTTATGTTCATGCCTTCTTTTACTCGATCATGTTATGTAAAGAAAATTTTGAAAGCAAATGGGACTTATTTGAGACAAGAGCTTCCTTACCCAGGTGATACTTCTACCACCCCAAGAGTACCCCAAGAATCACCCGTTCAAGAAGTGGAACCCAACATGATGTACTATGGTGGCTTGGGTAATAACAACAATAGTGGCATAGACCCAAACAATCAGGGTGATGCCAATAATGGTGGTATAGACCCAAACAATCAGGGTAACACAAATAATGGAGGAATAGATGCGAACACTCAAGGAATTGATAACACTAACCCTAAGGTTAATAATGAACCAACTGTCAAAGATGTCATCGATGAAAGGGTTAATGAGGCTATACAAAGTCCTTATTTCTTGAAACTCATGAAGAAAGAAATGGAAAGAGATAAGGAAAAACACTTTATGGATCTAGTTCGGAAGGGACTTAAGCTTCCCCATGACTATGACATTAATCAACTTAGACCGCCAGAAGTTGAAGAGTCCCATTGACATCATGAACAAGTATTTTAAGATATTTCAAATGCAACTAGATATAATCAAGAAAAGTGGGGCTCCTAAACCCTTTTCTATTGAAGCATTGTGTCCATTTCTGTTTGATAAAAGTCTAGTCATGGTACCATTCCTGATCAATGTAGTGTTTCCCAAGTATGATAAATACGAAGGAACGTCAGATCCTCAAGATCACCTATAGTAATTTTGTACATTGAGCTTGGATTTCATGCATGATACCACTTATTTAATGAGACTATTCCCAAGAAGCTTAGGAGGTATGGCCATGGAGTGGTTTTCTAAACTACCATCCGACATTAAAACCTTTAAAGAACTAGCTTCAAAATTTGTGGCACATTACTCATACAACATCAAGCATGAGGTCACAATGATAACATTATGTAATACCAAACAAAAGGATGGAGAAGCATTCCTCATTTTCTTACAAAGATGGAGGACGGTATTGGCTAGGTATCCTAAGAGTGTACCTGAAAAGGAGAAGATGGATATCTTCATCAATAGCTTGAGCAATGAGATGAATTACTGATTGAGAATGCAATGTCCCAAGACCTTCCAAGATCTTATCAAAAATGGAGTGACAATAGAAGAAGTGTTGGTTAAGAGTGGAGAGTTGAAATTGTATAAAGATAACAACAATAACTCCAACAACAATAACTCCAATAATAACAAATATTAGGATAAGAATTGGTCCAATAGCTATAATCGGTTTGGATTGAAGAACAACAATAAGGGAGTAGTCAATGATGGTGTTTTTTATTGTAGTAATTTAAAGGTGGCTACATTTTCTCTCACAAGAATACCTAATCAGGTGAACAATGCAAATCAAGCCTCCAAGGCACCTTTCAACAACAATGCTAATAGTGGCAACCAAGGGAATAATCAAAGGAGTAATAAATTTGATAAATTCTTGGTACCAACTCCCAAGAGGAACTTCACACCTTTGGGTAAACCTCTCAAAAAAGCATTTAAGACCCTCATGGCTAACAACATCATTACTTTACCTAGAATTCAACCTTATGAGCCACAACACAAGCCCAGCTGGTGGAGTGAAAATAGCCATTGTGAATACCATAGAATTCAAGGGCACATGACAAATGATTGCTTGCAGCTAAAGAACAAGGTGCAAGACTTGATTGATAGTGGTATGATCACCATTGAAGGACCTCAAAGTAATGAAGACCACATAGCTTTCAAACAACCCTTCTATAAACGTGACAAAGGTGAATCATCCAATGGCAAGAAACAAAGTAGCAACAATATCAATTTTGCACCACCCTATGATAATGTTGTGAATGCTATAGTGATCAAAGAACAGCCCCAAAAAGAGAAATCTAATGTTATCACTAGGGGGTAGACTTCAAGGATTACTCTACAAGGGGTTGATCCTAAACCCATTGGTCCTCCGCAATCCAACATTTTGATCAAGAAATCTTCTACAGCAGTAAAACCGTATAGTTTGGTAGATCAGCTACAAAAGACTCCAGCACAAATCTCTATCTTGGAGTTATTACAACTATCTCCCAATCACAAGGAAATTCTAGAGAAAGATTTGGTGGAAACTAATGTTCCTACTAACTTAGAAGAGGAGAAGTTTCAAAACATGGTAGGGCACCTCATTGCCTTTCATTTCCAAACCATGATAACATGTCTATTACCCATCCCCAAAATCTACCATTGCATATAGAATTCTTGATTGAAAGACATAGGGTCAAAAGAGCTCTCATAGATGGGGGAGCTGGTCTTAACATCTACATGTTGAGCCTTGTCAAATCCCTAGGATTATCTGAGTCATGCATTGATCCTATGAAAAGAATCACCATAAAGGTCTATGATGAAGCTGAAAGAGCCTCTAAAGGCATGATTGTATTGCCCATTCAAGTGGGACCTATAAAAAAGGACACAAATTGCCAAGTCTTGGATATGAAACTAACTTATAATATCTTATTGGGGAGATCATGGATCCATGAGATGCAAGTAGTTCGATCAATGTATCATCAATGCATAAACTTTCCATACATGGGTGAGGAAATCATGGTTCGAGGGGACTCAAATCCATTCCAATATTGCAATGCACTTAAACCCCTTCATGAGCTATTTATTCCCCATAACAGAGAAGGAATTATCCAAAGAGTCACCATTGAAGATATCAAAATGGATGATCCTAAGTTAACATTAAGTGCTACTTCTACTCCAAGTCCTCCTTGAACTAACTCAACTACATCAACTAAAGGAAACGAGAAAGTGAGTTATGAGGGCCCAACGTCAAATGAAAATTCAAAAAAAGAACCTATACCAAGGATAGAATTTTCAAAACCCACCAGAGAAGAAAAGGATAAAGCTAAAAAGGACAACTACAAAAAAATGAGTGAGATGATGGATGCATTTGAAAAACAATGTAAAATTAGTTCCAAGGGAGTAGGGGAATAGTTTGTTTCCTTATTCGACTTGCCCACATCTCCAAGAACACATGGGAAACCATCAAAATAATATCTCCCTCATAAGTATAACTCTTACTTTGTGAGAGAAAGTGACAAAGCAACATTTGACAAAGAAGAAGATGAAGTCCTTCAATGGCTTTATCAAGATGAAGATGATACCTCAAATACTCCCATGGAGAGAATTCAGCATATTAATACTCAAACCAACCAATATGGAAAAGAATTTGAAATAATGCAGAAAATGGGGTACAAGGGAAGAGGACCCTTAGGAAAAAGAAATAGAGGCTTGCCAGAGCCTATTGAACCTTCCTGGAGGTCAAAAGAGGAAAAATCAGGGGTAGGCTACCAGCACAAAGGAGAAAGCCCCATGCATGATTTCTATCCTCAAGTGAATATGGTGGAATCTGATGTGGATAGTGATGATTCCTGGGACTATGAATGGGATACTTTATCCGATGAGTCATGCCATGATAAAGAAGTTGTCACCATACATACTTATGCTAAGGTTCCAAAGCAACAAACTCCAAGGTGTGAAGAGCCCATCATACAAGAACTCAATATAGGAAAAGCACCTGTTAATCGACCATGGATAGAGGAATTTTGGGAACCCTTAGAGGAAGATGATTTGAATGTTATGATTAATCCACAAGTTGTATTTCCCATGCTATTTTCCATAGAATTCATTGAGGACTCAAGTGAAGAGGACTTTGATCCTTCTTCCATGTACCATCTCAAGGAAGCTCACATCATAGACCTTAATGATACAATGTACGAACCCTCCAATGAAGTCATGTCCATAATGCCAACCGATGACACTTTGCCAAATGAATCTCTATCCTTGATGTGTCTTGACCTTATTGATTGGGACCTAAATGAGCCAAGTGACTTACTCTATTTCCCAAATGACCAAGCAATGAACCAATACTTAAACATGGTTGAGCCCTCTTTCACCAATGAATTTGAACAGAACATGATGAGAGCAGCGGGGGTCCAATCTCTTAATCCAAAGAAAAAAATTAAAAGTTCTAGTGATGAAAACCACTATGTGGCAGCACTAGAACAAAAAAAAGTAAAGATAAAGGATGTTTCCTATGGTGAAAACCCAACTGTGGCAGGAAAGGAAGAGAGGTTGGATACCCTACCTAAACATGAGGAAGAAAGGTCATTGATTCTCATAGAGCCGACAGAAAAGGTCAACATTGGGACAAAATTGGATCCAAAATTTATACACTTGGCTACATCACTGACACCTTTAGAAAGAAAGGATTTTATCAAGTTCTTCCAAGAACAACAAGTGAACTTTGCATGGTCCTATGTCGACATGCTCAGATTGGATCCTAACTTCATTATGCACCATTTGAATCTTAAACCAGGGGTTAAGCCCGTCAAGAAAAAGTTGAGAAAGATGCACCCACATGTAGCTCTCCTAGTCAAGGCAGAATTAGAAAAATTGTTGAAGGTGGGATTTATAAGATCAATAGCATATGCTGAATGGATATATAATATTGCACCGGTCACCAAGCATGACAAATCCATTCGGGTATGTGCAGATTTTAGAGACTTGAATCTTGCATGTCCTAAGGATGACTTCTCACTTCCGAGCATAGATACAATAGTTGACTTGACATCGGGTCACTCCATGTACTCATTGATGGATGGTTTCAGTGGATATAATTAGATAAAAATTGCACCCGAAGACCAAGAAAAGATAGCCTTTACATGCCCTTGGGGTACCTTTTGTTGGAATGTCATGCCCTTTGGCCTTAAAAATGTCAGAGCCACATATCAAAGGGAAATGACCACTATCTTCCATGATATGATGCACACCTTTCTCAAAGATTATGTGGACAACATATTGGAAAAGTCACACAAAAGAGAAGATCACCTACAAATTATGTAAAAGATATTCACCCAGTTGGAACAATTTAAAGTGAGGCTTAATCTAAAAAAATGTGCCTTTGGTGTCCAATCTGACAAATTGTTAGGCTATATAGTTTCAGAAAAAGGTATTGAAGTGGATTCAAAAAAAGTACAAGCAATAATGGATATGGAAATTCCAAAGAACATAAGCCAAATGCGGTCTCTACAAGGCAAGATAAAATCCATAAGAAGGTTCATTTCTCAATTGGCCTAAAAATGTCATTCATTCACAAGGTTGTTGCACAAAGATACTATTTTCATGTGGGATGAAGAATGTGACCAAGCCTTCACTTTAGTGAAGACTTATCTAATAAATCTGCCAATTTTAATGCCACCAATCAAGGGAAAACTATTGCTACTGTACATATCCACTACTGAGAGGTCTCTATGAGTTCTTTCGGTGCAAGAAGATGAACAAGGAAAAGAAAGAGCAATCTACTATTTTAGTAGAACATTGATCAAATAAGAACTTAACTATACATTCATGGAAAGAGCATGTCTAGCGGTTGTCTTTGCATCTCAAAAATTAGGACATTATATGTTGATGCACAAGGTGAAACTAATTGCCAAAATTGATCCTCTAAAGTATTTGCTAAGAAAAACTACCTTAATGGGTAGGATAGCAAAATGGGTCATGATATTAAGTGAGTTTGACATCGAGTATGTGGATTGGAAGGAAATAAAAGGACAAGTGATAGTAGATCACATAGCTGAAAACCTATTGAATTCTACACAAACCATTCAAGTAGAATTTCTAGATTCCGCAATTGTAAACATAAAAGCAAAGACATGGAAGTTGTACTTCGATAGCTCATATACACAAGGAGGTTCTGGGGCCAGCATATTATTGATTACCCCTCAAGGGTACACCATTCCCAAGTCCTACAATATTTTGTTCCCATGCACAAACAATATAGTAGAATATGAGGCTTTAGTCATTGGCATTAATATGGCTTTAGAATGGAACATCACTGAGCTACAAGTATATGGAGATTCTCAACTAATAATCAATCAAGTCAATGATGAATACAATACCAAAGATGAAAAATTAATGCCATACAAGGCTATGATTGATACTTGGAAAAAGTACTTTTCTTTGATAACCTTTGAGCAAATTCCAAGAGAAAAGAATAGAGCAGCTGATGCAATGGCAACCTTGGCTTCCTTACTTCAAAAACTAGATCAAAATGAGAAGTACAAATTTTTGGTGGAAGAGTTAGCACAACCGATATTTGAACTTCCCAAAACCTAAATTGTTTCCCTACTTCATGGACATGAATCACCTTGGTATGACCCTATATATACCTATCTCAAAGACCAAGTGTTACCTTTAAACCAATCACGAGCCCAAAAATGAAATTTCATACGCCAATCAGCCCGTTACATAATCCTTTCCGAAACATTGTATCGCAAGGGTCTTAACGGGATGTTACTTAGATGTCTAGAGGAAGAGGAGTCTAAGTTAGCTTTACGTGAGGTTCAAGAGGGCATTTTTGGGTCACATTAAAGTGGATTAAACCTATCCAAGAAGATCCTTCGCTTAGGGTATTTATGGAAAACCTTAGAGAAATATGTTAGTCACTTTGTCAAAATATGCAGCAAATATCAATACCATGGTGACATGATACATGCACCGGCATAAGAATTGCACCCATTTGTTACACCATGGCCATTCTATCAATGGGGATTTGACTTGATTAGTGTAATCTATCCACCTTCTTTCAATGGGCACAAGTATATCATCACCACAACGGAGTATTTCACTAAGTGGGTAGAAGCGGTTCCTTTGATCATGGCCACGGGAAAACAAATTTCCATGTTCATCTTGAACCACATCATTTTATGATATGGTATCCCTCATGCCATAATCACAAATAATGGAAAGCAATTCAAAAACAAAGATGTGGATGAACTTTGTGGCACATTCTATATTACTCATCACTCTTCATCCATTTATTATCCTCAAGGAAATGGACAAGCTAAAGCTACAAATAAGAACATTTTGAAAATCTTGAAGAGATCAGTAAATAAATTAGGACGAGATTGGAATGTGTAAATTAACCCAGAATTATGGGACTATAGAACTAGCATTCGGACACCTACAGGAGCTACACCATTTTCATTATTCTATGGGGCCGAAGCTGTTCTACCATTAGAGGTTGAAATCCCATCTTTACAAGTGTCATTGCAAGGGTTGATAATAGATGAAGACTATAGAGTTGCTAGACTTCAACAATTAGAGTTGTTAGAACAACACCAAATGCAAGCCTATGAACACTTGAAAGTCTATCAAAACAGAATCTCAAGGAACTACAATAAGCATATCAAACTGAGAGTCTTTCAAGTAGGAGACTTAATGTTAAGAGAAAAACCAAAGAATCAAGTTGAAAGAGAAAATAAAGGAAAATGGGAGGCTAATTGGCTTGGTCCATTCATCATTATTTCTTCATTTGGATTGGGAACTTTTAAGTTAGCAGATTGTGATGGAGAAGAGCTACAAGAGCCTATCAATAGCATCCATCTAAAGAGGTTCTATACATGAGGTAGATGAAAGAGTATAAAGATTATCATATGAGGAGCATCATATTTATTGTACATAGTCAAAGAGATCTTGAAAACACCAAAAGAAAAAAATTGAAAAAAATGAAAAATACAAAAAAAATGAAAAAAGAAAAAAAGTGCCTTGGTGAAAACCTAGCAATAGGCACCTCGGTAGAAAAAAAATTAAAAAAGACCCAAAAGGTGAAAACTTGGTAATCAAGCACTTTTTGATCCCTTAAGTCATTTCCTAGTTGCATATGTACATATTGCATTTCCATCATCTCACTTGTAAACCTTCATTGCATCTGTCATTTGTGCATAGTCATAATAAAACCTATCAGCTGCATTGTCGGATTGTCTATTTTGCCCTATGTTTGTCACATGATCACATTTATCACTTGGGGGCAGAAGAGGATTGGAAATTTGGTACAAATGGATTCAATTAGTGCTACATTCGGTCACATCAGAGAGAGACTTATCAGAGCTTCACAGAGAGATATTTTCTTGAGCCTTTGATGGATATCATTGTTCACACCCAAGTATTCCAATCTTACAACTTGATCCTTGAGCATTCATTGACTTAATTATTCAAGATTAAAAATTGACAACACTTTATAAGATCAAAATGTTGGGAAATCCTATTTGAAAATCTTGATACATTGCAAAACACTTGAAGCTTTGTTTTGATAATCTTTGTGGAATTGACTTTTATCACATCTTTTTAGCTAATTGATGATGTTTTGACTAGATTGGCCATGATAGAGACATGATATTTTCTTGCCTTTGAGTGACTATTTTTAGGAAGATTCATCAACCTATGAGAATTCATCTAATGACATGGTCATCAAAGAACCATCGAGGACTATCACATAAGATGAAGGATTAACCTTTTCTTGTTTACACAAATGGATACCTTGGCTATTTAGATCTTCCATATCCTAATACCAAAATCCACTTGCAACATTGAATCTGTTGAAACCGGTATTCATACTCCCATAGTTTGGTCATCCAACTACTGAGGGTTGTACTAGTTTCCAAAGAGGTTACCAAAAGAGATAAAAAAGTGGTATTCATATCATCATGATGTGGTCAGTGATGGTTGTACTTTCTTTCTAGTCCCAAATTTCTCAATGATGAAAATTTATCTCTTCGGCATTTATTTGCTAAAAGCTAGTGACACTTAGTTGCATTGCATTGCATTATCATGTTAGATTAGTTGCATTATCATGTTAGATTAATTGCATTTATTTGTGGTTATTTTCCAAGGACAAGGGGGTATATTAATAATCTTGGTTAGTCAAAACATTAAAGAAATGGGGGGTTCAAATCAAACGTCTTATTTTGATATCAATCAAAAAGTAAGGTTATCTTTTGCATTCATGCATAGCATTAATCATTATTCATTATCCATATATCAGAAAAGCAAGAGAAAAGAAAAAGATCATTACTCATACATCATTTGCATAAATATAATTAAGGATAGAACTACATACATTAAAAAATAAAAAACATAGGGGCATTCATATTCACATTTCCATAAAACACTTTGCATCCATACATCGAAAAATGGAAAAAACATATCAAAAATTCATACACAAATACATTCATCTATCTATATCATAAATAAGATATGTTGCATCCATAGCATAATCAAAACTAAAATGCATCATAAACATCATATATTTGCATATAAAGATAATCTCATAACAAACTCATCAAGAGAATCAAGGAAGTATATCATCATATAAATGTTCATCAACATCAAATGATCTAGTACATCAGTATATCAAGATACAATATCATGAAAGTGGTACATCAATGTTATGATCAACAATAAAATAACATGAAATGTGATACAAGGAACATCAACAAATGAGAAACTCTATCATCAAATCATCAAGAACCCATAGCAGCACTCAATCCATCCCCAGCACCTGATCCATCTGGACCTTTGTCATCTTGTCTATCCTGTGAGAGAGGAGCCTGAGAAGTGCTTGCTACACTAGGTCTCTGAGTCACATAAGTCATAAACTATTGCATCAAAAGAGCCACCTGGTCCAGTCTACCCACAACAGTAGATACATCTTTCCTCAATGAGTAAACATCTTATGCTACACTATCAATAGTAGGAGTAGCCTATGAACTCTGGCCCATATCTCATGACTACTGAACCTATGGAGGCACTTGTTGTGTAGGAACCTAATCCTGCTATGCTGGAGCCTGATCCTACTGTGCTAAGGCAACTCTTTGTAACTAAGCTAATGGATCATGTCCACCAGGAATATGTCTAGCAACATCTTCATGAACCTGTCTCTATTTTCTCTGCTATCTCTAAGCTCTCCGATGCCTATCAACTACTACTCTAGGTGCCTGGTCATGTCAAACATGTCCTCTAGCTTTGTCCCTAGCATGCCCACCTCTCACCTGTGGTCCATCTCTCCCACTAGCAATAGCTCTAGGAGCTCTCTATGCTCGTCTCCTTCGACATCTCCTCCTATCACCACCCCCACCACCACCAGCATCATCTCCACCATCATCATCATCCTCAAATTTGTCATCATGACTTGGGATAGGCTTTGCTAGATTTGTAAATCTAGGAAATCTATTCCGAGCCCACCAGTCTCAAATCTCATGAGAAATACCAGCATCACCAATACCCCCAAGCATATCTCATCTGTAATATGCCAAATGTGCAATCTGATCATAGGAAAACTGATAATCAATCTGTGCACCCCACATGGATCACTCTGCTTGGACTCTAGCATATAGTGTTGTACCCTATGGCATATCCTATACTCTGCCATACTGACAAGAAACTTGACCAAAGTAGAAATTCTCAATAATAGTAGTAGACCTACCAATCATCCATCAAGGAGAAAACATCTAGGGGATCTCATCATCTTCCTCCCTCCAGTGCTCACATCGTATGTATGGCCACCACTGAACCTAATCAAGATCATCAATCTATCGGCGCCAATACTCAGTCTTGCCCAAATGATGCTAGACAACCATATCGCTATATAGAAAAGCATAAGGGTAACCACATCATCGAATCCTATTTGAAACTGGCCTAGTGATGGGAAGATGCTCCCATACCCATAGCTGCAAAATCACTGCACCTTTCAACAATGAAGCACTCTCTCTATAAACAACCTCATGTAAATCATGGTAAAGTTGTGCAAACACACATGAGCCCTAATCAAAGCACCAAGGTTGTGCAAGAAGATCCTCGAGTATCCTTCCCCATCCAACTAAGAAGCCACAACCTCGACAGTCAGGAAGTAGTAAACCATTGATAAGAGCATCAAGTACCGCTAGCAATGTAGGAAATGAAGCAAACTGAGCCCAAGTGATAGTATCATGATCAATAGTGTTGTCTCCAAACACTCATCTGCAGACTATGCTATCATAGACAAAATCATAATAAACCATCTCACCATGGTAAGGAATCTGTAACAATCTTTATACATCCTCCGGAGTAATGGTCATCTCTCTGAATGGAAAGTGGAATGTGTTGTGGTCAGAGTGTCATCACCTTGCCACTGCGGTAAGTAAACCATAGCTCAGCTAAAACCACAGGATGTCTAGGAAGAAACTAAGACCGCACATCTTAATAACTTGATATTCTGCATGAGTCAAAGCCTAACCTAAATCAATAACCCAGGAAGCGGTGGTCCGTATATATAATCTACGGAAGTGTGCCTATTTTGCAACTCAAAAGAATCATATCAGTGTACCATATCAATGAGTTATACTAAGTCAATCAGTCTATCAAAGAATCAGAATCAAGAATCAAACTAATCAAACCTAGTACGATTTGTTTGTGTCTCTTTATCCTTAGAACAAAGCATCAATCCTACCTATCAATATCATTTTTTACATTGATCAAACAAGTCCTACCTATCAGTATCCCACTATCAAATCTATCCTATCAGATTGATGTAATCAAATATTCATTGGTACTACTATCCTGATATCCTAATCAATTGTTTTTCTTAACTGCAATAGACCTAAACTATCTTTGAATTCAAATGATCAGTAAACGACATCAAATTTTAATCATAAAATCAAGTCAGAAATTTGAAAATTTTTCAAAAACCTACAGGTGTCATTTTCTTATTACCACATGACATTTTACCTTACGTGGTGCAGAAAATCTATCATGCAATGCTTTATTCTTATCAGGTGTCATTTCATGATTTATGCATCACTTCACAATGCTTGGTACAATCTTAAGGAGCCTAGGCATCATTTTAAAACTAGGGTTTCCTAAGCAGAAAACTATATGGAAATTGGCATGGAAATTCCATTGCTACGTGGAAAAATATTTTTATCATGTGAGAGTTTACTATTCTTAGGTGACACTTTACTATGTGGAGGTATGAGTAAAAAGTGCGAATGCGTGACTTAAAAGGACTACGCGGCATTTAACTATTCCTAGGCATGATTTTGCAAAATAAAAAATATAAGAACATGGAAAAAATGCAATAAATGCAAAAAGGAAGTTAGTAATGACTCACTGGCGGTCCGTAGTCTGGTGGCCTCTAATACTGATGACTCCTCTTAAACTGATTCTCTCTGATAGGCACAAGCATCACAAAAATCAAGGAAGGATCAGAGCAAAATCTCAAAAGTCAAAAGTGAAAATGAATAGTAAATCAAGGTTTTTCAACCTATTTAAGCTAATTTGACCTAATTTAGAGGTGAAATTTTGACTTTGACCTATATTAACCTATCAACCAATCGGGGAAAATTGTAAATCACAACATATCATCAATGTTTTTCAGAAGTGAAAACATATTGGATCAATAATCATCAAAAAAATTTCAAATCAAGCAACCAATATGTTTTATTTCTGAGGGGGCATCAAAGTATCAAATTAGCATCAAACATCAGTAAATATGGGGCATATCAAAATTTTTGGAATCATAATCAGTGACATCAATTTATCATATCAGATTAGAGGCATATCATATTAGGCAGCAAAATTTTTTTTATATCAATGGTAAATCAACAAATCAGTAAATTAGGACCTAAAAGGAATCAGGACTAAAATTTTCTTTGAATCAATGTTCTTCGCACATCAATTCAAAGAGGGGCATTTGTAGACACTAAAAAATGGGCAAGTGCTTTAAAATCAATAAAATGGCTCAAAATAATCAAAATGCACTAATTCTCATAAAAAAGGATCAAATCAAATCAAAATGGACATTTATTAAATCAAAATTGGACAAAATCAATAAAATCAAAGGAAAAATCAAATAATGAAGTTAAATAATTAAATCAAAGCTTAAAGGGGTGAAAAACACTATATAATTGATTTTAATCAACTAATTGTATAGTTGTTAAATCAAAATGAACCTATTCCCTTACATGGCTAAATTTAATTAATTAATTGAATTTAATTAATCCTAATATCTTTCAACAAAGTTGAGCAACCAATGAAAATTAAGGACAAAAAGACATAAATCACTCAAAAAGAATGAATCTCAATCACTCATTCCAACCTTTGAATCTCATCCACTCAATTTTGTCCTTTTGTCTAAAGCTTTGAGACAAACATTTAAATTGTCCCCCCATTTATGAACATTGCAAAGTTTTTGACTCAACCAAAGGTAAATCATGGTTAATTCACTCTACCCCCTACCCTTGGGAATTTACTATAAGTATGAGGCATTTTGAGAGCAATAATCATCTTAGAAATTCATTTGCAAAGCATCCTTATTATAGACAATTTCATAGCAATCAAGAGCATTTGAGATCATTTGAATTACCTTTATATCAATTTGAGAGTTAGTGAGCTAGATTAGGCATTGTAGCATCATATTTTCTCATTTTAGAAGTGTCACTAGTGGAGATTGAGTTGAGAGCTTCACTTACCACATCTGATTAGAGAACCATGAGATGTCATGGATTTTAGTTTCATTTCTTAGTTAAATTTGTATTGCATTTGCTTTGATTTGATAGTTAATAATCCTAATTTCATGAAGGTGTTTAACATACACACACAATAGAAAACTTCAAAGATTTACAATGGTAAAGAGAATCCCCATATTTTATTAGCCTAACATAGTCTTTGGCCACTTTGGCAATGAGATTGCGAGCAGTATTGATCTGGCCCTTGGCCAAATTGTTCCTGAAAAAAACTACAAAACTAAACCAATGACATGTTTACAACAAAAAACAAATTACCAAATTGAACTTGGTACAATGAGAGATTGGAAAAAGGAAGTGGGAAGGTGAACTTGTGTGGAATGGTTGTGGGAGTGACTTACAAAGTCAAAGAACTCTATTTGATCTTTGAGTAGGACTGATTCCTTGAGTTGATTCCAAGTTTCTTGTTGAATCCCCAAGTTGAGTTGGCCTATTTAAGGTGATAGTAGAGGGGTCTGCATCAACATTCTATAAATTAGATCTTTATTTTAAATGCATTTAACACAAAAAAAAATTACAAAACTAAACCAATGGCATGTTTACAGCAAAGAAACATAATGATAATAATATGCTAAAAATTCTATTATGTTTAATACATGCCAAAGGACCAGTAGGAGAGAGAGAGAGAGAGAGAGAGAGAGAGAGGAGGGGAATGATGAGGATATTGATGCTTCGCTTAGCCGTTACCTTAGAAAAATGAGAAAGAAACCAAAAAAGAAATGATTGTAATTAACATTTTTTGCTAATGAAAGAACGTTGTCTTAATGGATGTAATTTTGTACTAGTAAATGTTGATGAATGATGTCTTAATGGATTTTTTACTAACACAAAATTCATGAATAATTCATTAACACATCATTCATCAACATTTACTAGTACAAAATTACATCCATTAAGACAACGTTCTTTTATTAGCAAAAAATGTTAATTACAATCATTTCTTTTTTAGTTTCTTGCTCATTTTTCTAAGGTAACGGCTAAGTGGACCATCAATATCCTCATAATTCCTCTCTCTCTCTCTCATGCTAGTAGTTGGTGCAAGAGCACCAAGGTCAAAGGCAGGAGTCAGGAAGAGCACCAGGGTCACTGATGGATCCTTAGGTGTAGTTGAAACCAAATGGCCTTCAAAGGTCAAGGAATAAATGGAATAACCAAGAAAACACATTACGTTAAATCATGTGATTGATAGCAGATTGGGGCTCACCTGAGCCATAAACATGAAGAATTATTGTAAAAAAAGATGTAAACCATATATATGTGCACTTGAGGCAAAGAGAAGTTACACCATATCCATATTAAAATATTAGTTACAATATGAAAATACTAAACTGACTAATTCATGAGCTCATCTCTTCATATGGTCACAACAAATATATGTGATTACAATACAGAGAAGGCATCGTAAAAATATAATTTTAGCATTTGCCCTAGCCTGACACATTTTGCACTCAAATCCTTCATTGCGAATAAGTGGAGATGGGTGGATAGATGCAGATGAGTTGTCATCGACCCAACTAAAGTATCCACAGCCATTATTTCCCTATGATTCCCAATCTACATTAGTTCTTATAATATAATGAATAGTATTTACATTAGAAACATTAAATATATACACATTAGCAACCTTTTTTCTATTTGGGCAGCACCAAAATTGTCATCCAGGGTTGCTCTATATCCGTAAAGTCTTCAACACACACTGCCCACCACCATATTGATAGTTTGACACATTGACAAGAGCCATCGAGCCTATATCAATAATGCACCACACCATCGTTACTACATTTATTACATATATATTATAACATATAATCATATGATTATAATAATCATACATTCACCACTATTGTTCTATTGTAGATTCAAGTACTTAAAAAATGTTTGCAATCAATGGTTTGAACAAAGATGTCATTCTAGGGCAGCAAGGGCAATTTAACTATACCTGAGCTAGAATTAGTCAACTTCAATACTTTCAAAACTGAAATTGAACCTTGTGTCTTCTAGCGCCAATATTATAAATTTCATGTAACATGAGATGATTAGAAGCCTCCCTTCACTATATTTTGACATTTTGTACTTGTTTTGTAAGGGCTCATTAAGACAGTCACCAAGGAGTCTCTTACCATGAAAACAACCAATAATTAATGAATTTCAGATTCTACAAGCTCACTCCAACAAAAATTTATTTGTCTTGACTCCTATTCCTATGATGGTTTGTATTTCATAAGCATATTGCCATTGGGACAGCAAGATTATTGCTAAATCAATAATGAGCTTCATTAGAACTAGAGATTATGGTTCCATCTACCAACTTGCTACAAGATCAGACATCTCTTTTGAGATCTCTTTGGTCTTGACTACCTCAATGTCAACTATGGAAGTCATATACAAAAACTCTAGAAATACAAGGTTTGGTTCAAGAAACATACAGTGAATATTGAAGAGGCTCTAAATTAAAGGGAATGTTAGAAATAAATAACCTTGAGACAAAGAATTGATTTTTTATCATCCTGTAACTTACCCAAAATCTCTTGGATTTATATACATCCCATCATGAAATATTTACCTCATTTTTCTTTTTTTTAGGCTCAAATTTCTAATGTCTAGATTTGTTAACAAATATTTTTTGAGGGGAATCAATTATTATTAGGTGGAAATTAAAAAAGGTTTGGAATAAAATAAGAATAGCATAGAACAATTTTAGAGAAGAAAAAAGAGTTGAAAAATAATAATATGAGCATTTAAATGGAAGAACGTAGCTCCAAAAAGTATGTGCTAAGCAACAATAGACACATGAGAGAAGATAGCTACAACTCTATAAAATATATGTCAATAAATAAATCCAAAAAGACCATACACTGCAACAACTCTAGAGAGAGTCTATATTGCAACAATTATAGAGAGAGAGCATCTACAATAGCAAGCAAAACTTTTTGTTGATATTTTGTAATCTATTTGTCAACATTTGTTGATATTGCATAATCTATTTGTAAACATTTTGTACAAGATTTCATATATAAATAAATTTGTCCTCTATGTTAGAGAGTTATCTCATATAATCTCCATTGCCATTGTTTGTCTTATTTCCTAACAATTAAAGCACTAAGATAGTTTGTGCATGATAATATAATATAGAATACAAGAGGTTATAATGTCTTTGTTACTTTAAAAAAAAAACACAATGGTCACTATATTCTCCTGAAATACTTTTTAATACCCTTTCTTTTTTTGCTTTTGATTTTTAATATTTTTTAATAACAGTATGAACACACCATACTTGTTTTGCTTCTAATTTTATATGCTTGTATGTTAAGCTGTAAAGATTGGATGAATCAACCCAAGTTGCATCGAATGTTCATATGTGAATGGCAGGTTGAACTGTGAAGAGCCATTGATCATTTATTTTAAGCACCACCCAAATTATAGGCTAATCAATTTTGAAAACAAAAAGCAAATGAAGGAAGATGTCCCAGAAATGTATAGTCCAAAACCATACAATGTGCAAGTAGAATGTAGCATAATATGCCAAAGAGAATGGGAAAGAGTTGAATGAATAAGAAATACTACAATCATTTATGACATGATCCACATCCAAGAGATTAGTTGACCATACTCCAAAAAAAAACCTTACTCAAATTAGGGTTTGACATATAATCACAGGCAAGAGAACTCAAAATGAGGTTTAAGATTTTAATGAAAAATTAATAATATGTATGAAGCCAAATATGAAATAGGGATATAAAGAAGAACTATCCACACAGGTTATAGAGACTAAAACCTTGCCATTGATCCATACGGGTATAACACAAAACTTTACCACAATTTAGAAAACCCAAATGATATTATACCATTGTTTACTTCAAAACTAACATGGGTGCTGAAACTAAACAAAGAGTTTATCAAGATAACGGTTCCTGAAACAGATTTACATAAACCAATTAACTCAAAACACAAACCCTTTTTTGAATTATTTAATTTTAACTTTGGTTGTGTTAAAGGAACTATGTTGACTTTATTTTGTAGTTGTTTAACATGAGAGTTTGTAGTTTAATAGGAGTTCACATTTTTATGGGAACAGATCATTCAATTGAGCATTAATGCCCATCTATATCTAGTGAGATGAACATAACTCATGTACCTCATGCTAGTGTGCTTGGATTAGAATAGACATTATCCAACCGCCTATGAGGGTTGTCACTGTTATTAATTGGTGTAAAAGGAGGACCGCTTGTGTGTTATAGAACTTTATATAAATACTCACTATTTGGATAATATCTAGTCTAATGAAAAATAGTGTATACAAGGTATCCAAGCTCACTAGCATGAGGTACATGAGTTATGTTCATCTCACTAGTTATAGATGGACAAGTATGGCACACTAGTATTTGTGAACTCATATTAATCTACAAACTCTCATGTTAAACAACTAAAAAATAAAGTCAACATAGTTATCTTAACACAACCAAAGTTAAAATTAAATTATCTCTATCACTAAGATAAACTAAGTAGCCTTCATATATTTTATGTCAAACTACTATTAAACTGGCTATACCCTAGATGTTTAATAAAGAAGAAAACCCAAATTACTTTCATAGCCTACATAAGGAAAAAACATTTCCTTCACAAATGAGCATTCTGACCACAAAACCAATATCCTTCTCCATATAAAAGGGGAAGTGTTCACACTCACTTTTAGGTCAGTAGTGTACAAAGAATATAATGCTCACACAAGAGGAATAGATATTTTAACAAAGCTATTTTTGCTAGTCATGTTAATCAAATCCCCATTGATGCAGAGCTATGCAGCCAACAACCAAAAAAAAGGTCTTCAACACTCTAATCCACACAATAATGGATTCTAGGATTGATTCTAGATCCTTTACCCACACTCGGGTACACACTCCTGATGAGCCTAGTTTCCTAGTAGCCTTCTAGATTGATTTCACAAGGTTCTTGCTAGACTTTCCAAAAAGACTCAGGAAGATAATCACATATTTGGATACCCTTTTTAGGGTTATACAACATACTATAAAATTAAATATTTTTCCTTTGGACCAAATGTCCATACTAGGATTGGTGCTCTGTGACTAGCCCTCCATTAGGCCTCCTTTTGCAAAGAAACACCCAACTCCACACTCAAACGGGACTTCTCTATCATATACAAAGTCTACATACCCTCCAAAACCAAAGATTTTCACATTTTCAAGGACCACTAACAAGTTTTAAAGTCTCATTCACAAAACCCTCCTTTTAAGGCTTAATAACCTAGGGTCTTCTCAAACACACCCTTCCACACCTTCTTAGACCCCACAAATGGATCTAAAACCATATCTTGATCATAAAGTGGTCTTCTATGCAAAGAAATATGGTCCTCCAATGGACCAATCATCTAGACCTTGATTGTCCCCAATTCTAGTGACCCTTAAACCGGGCTATCCAAGCAATCTGAGAATGTACTTCCACTTCACTGTCTACCCTGCATTCAAGAAAATTTTAAACACGTAACATAATTAAAATCCATACTTCACAACTCCCTTCCATTCATGGAAAACATTAAGTACTATCTCATTACCCTATCCTCATGGTATTTCACTGGTGCACTGTGCAGGAATAGTCACTGTTGGTTGTGTGTCAACACACCAACTTCCTTTGCACCCTTAGACACTCGTGAATGGATTTAACTTGATAAAAAAAAACCATTCTAACATAATCATTATTCATGAAAAGGAAACAATCTTAAATCCAATCTTTGCATCTATCTAATCTAACTGGTGTATACCTGACTATACAGGGACAGTCACGTCTAGAGGACCCAAAAACACTTTCAAACCTGCACAAAACTATTCATAACTCCAATGAAATGAAACACCATATCCTATCAATCATTTGGATCCATATCAACCATAAAAATAAATGTTTTTCAATAGAATAGTTAGACTGTACCCTCACGGGAAATGACTGGCAGATTACCAATTAATTTACATTTTCATTACTTGAAAATAGTTTACATTCATTGTTATGACCTGGAATCAATCATTAACTTGGTCCTCCCTCTTCTCTACCTCTAACACACACATCCAACCAAAAATAAGCCTCTTTAAGGCTGGTTGTAACCACCAACTAACTGGAAGAGTCTATTGGCAGTTAGTTACTTGTTAAGTTTTTGTCTAGTTGACAACAAGTTGTTAACTTCGACAACATTATTCCTCTAAGGAATTTATATTATTTCCTTGAACCTTTTAAAGTTTTATCCAACTTAAAAACATCCTATCCCTCTTAAAAACCTCATATAAGCTCTGATTTTGCCAACTTGGGCATTTTACAACTTTAGCACTCTAAGTGCTTTTAACATCAAACTTAAGGCTCTATTGGCCATTTACAATTATTATGGACCTTATAGGTCATTTTTCAAAGCCTACTAACCTAGGATAAACTTGTTCTTCCCTAGTGACCCCTAGGTACCCTTTATCCCTAATCAATGTCATTTAATGGCTTACAAAGCATGGTCCTTCACAAAGGACTTAAAACATTACAAAAAATTATTAGAAGACCTTTAAGGTCCATTACAATATCAAATGACCTTGGATGGTCATGTTGTTCTCATCTTCACCCAAGGATCTATTAGTGACCTTGGTATGCTGCCTTGGTATATGTGTCCTAATTAACATTACTTTAAGGTATATGTGTCCCAAATCCTTCTTTCATTTACAATTCTCACATCAATTTCCTAACTTACTCTTAGGTGGTCTTCCCATAGCTCACTTTAATGTAGTACAAAATGCAACTAAAGGCTTCAACAATTTTGAAGCAATCACAAATGGTGAGGTGAATGTTTGGCTTTCAAAAAAGTATGTTAAACTAATTTGTTCAAAATTGCAAATTTTTGAGGACTTTCTTGTTTCCCATGTTATCTAAGGTAAGGCAAATCGGATGAGGATATGTTATCAAAATTCGGAGTTAAGTTATCATATTTAGGGAAAAAAAGAACTTGTGCAAGATCTAAGGGACATAAAGGAAAAATGGTTAGATTGGCTAGAGTAGGAAGATTGGTTAGAACGGATAGATTAGGAAGTGAAGAGACATAAGCAAGTAACCGTGTTAGGAGAATTGTAGTTTTAGGGAGCTCTTACAAAGTATATATATGTTCACCTATGTGAATAGATCTATATCAAGAGTGAGAGACTAAAAACTATATGAAGGATTGATTTAGTGAGATTTCAAAAGGAACATTGTTGAATCATATTGAAAATAGTGTTAAAATTGTGAGGAATAGAATATATTACTTACAGAGATTTACATGATAGATTTGGCTCTATGGGAGTAGTATTTTGTATTCTCATTCACTCATTATAATTTCCACAAAAAGGAACATACATATTGTCACAATGAAATACTGAATTTATCATTTTCAATCTCCAGTAATCCTGTGATAGAAGTTATTAGAAACAATCATAAGATTTTTAGTTTTTTTTCAGTATTATTGAACTATTGCGATAGCGGGGTTGGTGCTCCTTGAATTTGGTGCTTCTAAACATTGAGGTACAGAGTTTGTGATCTTTGGATTAATAGGAAAGATACATGTGCCAAGTGGTTTTTCTACTCTTAGAGAGTTTTGCACTAATCAAGATCATGATGTCATGTGTCTAATTTTTGTCTCTCAGTTTGATGCATTATTTTCCTATCTCTATTTCAGTCCATATGTCCATTTAGGTTTAGTATATTATGTGATACTTTATGTTCAAGTTATCTTTACATACTGTCTCAAGTAGTTTGATTTCATTTATGGCATGTTTAGGTTATATTTACATACTTGTCATTGTATTGATCTTTTTTGGTTTTTTTACATGGGGTGGGGTTATTTTGATAGACTATTACATACCTTGACTATACAAGGACAATCACATTTTAAGGGATTAAACACTTCCAAACTTTAGTAGAAACTATCCAAGACTTCAATGTAAATACATCATAATACCATAACAATCCATTTAGATCCCTAACAACTAGTAACAATGGCACCTTGGATGAACAATAAATCACTCATGGGTTGTTCATGAGTAGAAAATTTAGGATAAACACAAAATAATGATGCCCTAGCTTCATGTAATGTAAAGAACATAGCCACGGGCTTATCAATAAGTACCTCATGAATGTAATAGCAATAATGTATATAAACAGAGATCAAAATCTCAAACACTTATACAGTGATAAAAAATGTGCCAGCAAATACACAATACATGATGTCCTAGCACATTTCTCATGGGACCTAAGTAGGTAAACAACAAGTAACAATGGTGCCTTGGATGAACAATAAATCACTCACGGGTTGTTCATGAGTAGAAAATTTAGGATAAACACAAAATAATGATGCCCTAGCTTCATGTAATGTGAAGAACATAATAAGTACCTCATGAATGTAATAACAACAATGTATATAAACAAAGATCAAAATCTCAAGCACTTATACAATGATAGAAAATGTGCTAGCAAATACACAATACATGATGCCCTGGCACATTGTTCACGAGCCCTAAGTAGGTAAACAAGTACAAATAGCATAGAATCATAAAACAATGCCAGACAAATGCAGAGTGAGGAAATCCTTATAGACGGTCCTCCTTTTACACCAAATAACAGTGGCAACCCTTGCAGGCGGTCCTCCTTTTACACCAAAATAATAGTGGCAACCCTCGTAGGTGGTCCTCCTTTTACACCAAATAACAGTCGCAACCCTCGCAGGTGGTCCTCCTTTTACACCAAATTACAGTGGCAACCCTCACAGGCAGTCCTCCTAAAACTCTCACCAAATAATAGTTAAAACCCTTGCAGGCGCTCCTCCTTCACGCACTCCAAGTTAAAACCAAATAATGAAATGAGATATGAAATATTTTTTTCTTTTTAAAGTTATGTCCGTGTTGGTCAAAATTTTGACCTACATGGTATTGGTTGAATGTTCGACCAACACAGGTATGGATTAAAAATAAAACAAAGTTTTCCTTCTATAATCTGACCAACCTAAACCTTTTAATTGATGGTCAAAAATTTTGGTAGAAAAATGAGGTCAAATGTACCAGTGTATGGACGAAGATGATCTAATGAAGTTTTCACTGATGGCCTTTGCCAAGGATAAAGATAGATTAGAACAAAAGTATGAAAAGAAGGCTAAGGTATTAGAGAGGGAAGTTGAAAGAGTGAATAAACTCCTACCCTTTCCTTTCACTTTCCAAGGAAGTGATGTTGTAGACAACTTGAACAAAGTATTGGATGACTTTTAAACCCATTTCACAACCTTGGATAAGGTCACAACAAACAAAGTAGAGAAAGAGTATATGAAGAAGAAGTTGACAAAGGTGTGCAAGTCAATCACCTGGGATTTAAATGTTTTGGAGATCACTATACAAGAGATCAAATCATGTATTATATAAGGAAAGAATATATAGTCATTGTATTAATCCTTTTAGACATGTACATAACATTATGGATATTATACATATAGATGAAGAGTTGCTAGATAATATGGAAAAGGGTCATGAGACATCTAGACAGTCTATCACATATTTTGACAAGAAAGTGACCAGGATGCGAACAAAATTAATTTTCTTGAGGCGGAGAAAGAAAGAGTGCAGAAAAGGTTCTCTGAGTTGAGGAGTGTAATCACTCCTAAACTCTCAATTATGGAGAAGGAATTAGAAGGTTTGGAATTGGCTAAGAAGTCCTATTCTGAACTTGCTCCTACAGATTTGCAAAGTGCATATATTTCTTCCTATGCATTAAGTGGATTGATTTAGCTATCCTAGACATTTAAGAAGATATGGGAGACAAAATTATAGACCTTGGAGACAAACTTCCAAGACATCTTACACATGGTTTGATTGTATAGTGAGAGTTTAAAAAATTTCTCTGTATATAGTTAATTCTTCTTGATTACCTTTTTCATTAATGTCAAAGGGGGAGTGATAAGGTAAAAAATGATATATGATATGTGTATATGTATAGGAAGTAATAAGGGTTATGTACTTAGGGGGAGTACATTTTTTGTTTGGCATTGACACTTAGTCACTTTTCACTAAGTGTTGTCATAAATTCTAAAGGGGGAGATTGTTGGAAAATGAGCACTATATGAATATATATATGTTATCATTTTTGGCAACACATATATCTACCATGGTCACTTGGAGTGGAAACAAGTTCTAGATCAACAATCAAGTAAAAAATGCCTAAGTACAGAGTTACTTTGCAAGGTACAGTCGAGTTGTTTTAGTTGGAGAGCACAAGATACTAATCATTATGGCATGAAAGCTTAGATATATGATATATGGGATTAATTATAGCTTTTTTCATGGTCATAGGATTATTTTTTTCATCCAAATAAATTTATAGGTTGGCGAAGTCATGCGAGTATAGTAAATTCTGAGAATAGGGCATATTAGTGGTTGTGACATTTGGAGACTTAACATAAGTTATTTTTTTTATCTAGTTTATGATTTATGATAGGTCCTCACCTATATTTGTGGATGACTGGTTTCATTTTGTTTATCTTATTATGGTCTAAGTATGGATACATGTTTTGTGAAGAATTAGAGAGTCGACTGATAAATAAAGTTGATCGGGTATGTGTGTGTGTGTGTGTGTGAGAGAGAGAGAGAGAGAGAGTTATGGGCTGAAAATTTTATGAATTATGTAGAGAGAATATATGATGACCAAGGAAGTGGATATTCTATTATTATTGTTACAAGATTCAACTGGAACTACTTTAGCATAGAAAATGATGTTATAGTTCACTTTTTCTGTAGTAAAATCTTTTTGTAATACTGGATAGTGAGTCCTTTGTAAGAGTAGTCAGATACATTTTTTAATCACCCCTAATAGGGTTATAGACTCCTAACAGGTTCTTTCCTAAAAAAAAAGGACAAGTACTAATGTAATATTCTTCTCCTAATAGGGCAAGGTACTAACAGGGACATTATACTCTTAGTGCACATATTGTGGGTATCATCCCCACCAAGATTTTTCTTTAGTCAAGGTTTCCTCAAAAACTAATCACGGTCTTAAGAGTTATTTACTTTATGTGTATATTTTCATTATTTCATTTAGTGCATGGTTAAGTTTCAATTGGTTAAGAAAGAATAAAAGTGCTACAACGCTGATTCACCCCCCTCCCCTCTTAGTGTTGCTTGATCCCAATATCTCTTTTTACTTTGTCTTTGGGCCTTTGGGCCTTATTCTCAATAGATTTCACTTGCATAGGAGTTGCAAAGGAACTCATTTTCATAAAAAGAGGAGGGAAAAAATCAGACTTGGTAGATCCTCTATGTACTTGTCTAAAACTACCATTTTCTAGAGGAGCCAATACAAAATCTTTTGAAACTTGGGGAAACCCATCTTATTAAATAGATTATCCATTCTCTTATCAAGTCCTTTGTCAACCATTTTCTCAATTATTTTTTTCATCAACTCTTCTACAACACCAAACCTCTCCTCATTTGGATCCTTAGGAATTTGTAGTAATATATCAATTCTTTTCTATGTAAACAAAATGGTAAATTTTTTATGTATTATTGATCCAAAGGATATGCCTTTAAATCGAAATTCATTTTTAAAAAACTAATGGACAATCCTAAAATTATAAAAATTTACTAAACTAACAACTAATATGATATGCCAACATTCTCTCCTTTATTACATTAATTTTAAAAAGAGTGGAACATTGCAAGGTTTTTGAACCCAACCCTTCTAGACACTTTTATTATGTGATTCACTAATCCTTCTCACTTAACTAGGAAAGACCAAACTAACTTTATAAGTGGGTATTTCGGGTGTACAACTTGAAACCATTTGCACAACATGAGGGAACATAAAAGTGTTCACACCCTCCATGCACAATGAGACACATTTTCTCTAAAGTCCAAATTTTCTCCAAGTGTGTCTAATGTCTCCTCTAGTGTTTTACATGAGATGCCTTTCCTCCAAAAGTCAACATCTCCTCCAAGTATGTCTAATTCCTCCTCAAGTGTTGTGAAAACAATCCCTCCTCTACTACACAAATCACTAATCAATCATTTGTGCATGGGACAACTTTCCTCCAAAAATCCACATATCATTTGTGAGTGTTTAATGTAACCCCAAGTTCTTGAAAAATCATCAAAAAATTTCTCCCTGCTCTTTGAAGGGACAAATAATGGCATGCCCCCTCTTTTTTTGAGGGACACAAACACAATGCTTCACATGCAATTAATCATCCTTGAGTGAGAAGCCATCTGAAGACATGATAAAACCTCATGCCTTTTTTTCCTTCGATATTATCTAAGGTGAAAATATTTCATTATTTTTTGCATCATGAGATGAGTTGTCATCAATAGATTAGTCATTTCTATGCACTACAAAACCACAAAAGTGTGTTTCAATTTCAACCACAACAAGAGATTTAGTTTTCCTCAACTTCCTATCAATGAGATCTTTTTCCTACTGAATACAATTCACTCAGGCATGTCCAATTTTATGACAGTAATAGCATGTGAATTATTTCATTGTTGAAATGTTAGACTTATTCGTAGAAAGAAAAACAATTTCCTCAAAAATTGAATGATTATTGTTAACTCTAATTCCTTCATCAATGAAAGTAGAAATAAAAAATTCCAAACTTAGATTTATTTTATTTAGTGAAAACAATATGATCAAAACTCTAAAAATACTTATAAGTATAAAGACCACCTTTCCATTGTCATCATTGAATTTGTATTTTACACTTGCAATTTGATTAAGGAAAGAATATAATGTACTTATATGTTGAACAATATTATCTCCCTTTTTTATCTTCAACCCAAATAATTTTTTGTTTTATATACATTGTATCCCTTGAGGCATGTGAACCAAATAAAGTGTTAATCTCATCCTGTATTTCCTTTGATGTCATCGCTAGATCAATGTGATGAAAATATGCATCAAAATAACCTATATCAATCAATGTCGTAGTGTTGTAATATTTTTCTATCCATTTTGTTGCTTCATTTTCATTTTGTGGTTTTTTTCACAATTCTTCTCACAATGTCCCACAAATCTTTTTCAATAAAATTAATTATGTTTTTACTTGCTAGGAATGAAAATCACATGCTTGAAATTTACCAATAGTAACTAATAATTATGAGATATTTTCCACACAAGTCAAATTGTGATATTTCACCTAGGAATCCTGATAGAAATATTATAATTTGAATTTCTATGAAAAAAATATCCTACTTATCAATTGATGGGATTAAGGTGGTTTATAACGAATGGTTCATAAGGCACAACACTTTTTGAAGGTTTTTCAAATGGGGTTCCAAGAAAAGTTGGTTTAATCTTGGAGGAAACTTCATGGTTAAGTGCACTTGAGTTGGAGTAGTAGTAGGATGGTGACCTCCTAGAAATTCTCAGTGCTTCATCTCTATGAGAATCACCTAGATGAAATGAGTTCTATGTGTTCCATTTATTCTCATGAGCGATAAGTTCTTGTGAACCATTACAAATGAAACATGGTTCAATGATTTTGACTCAAGAACTACATAGTTGGATCTTGATAGAGATATCACAATAATAACTAATTTATCCATTTTGACAACCTTATCACTTTATCATATAACAAATAAACTACCTCCTGAAACCACTATAATTCAATCTTGATCTTAAGCCATTAGAAAATGATAAATAGCATAGTAGAGTAGTGCTTTTCTCTCTTCAACAACTCCAAAATGCCAATTATTTACCCAAAAACTTTGCATATTATATTTTCCATGCATAAAATATCACATCATAAATTCCATTTTAGTCTTCACAAAACCCCTTCTCATGCTTCCATAGAAATCACTTGTGAATACATCAACCTAATCTCTATGACTTACCCTCAACCAGAGATCTAAACCTATCTAAATGAATCAAATTTTAGTGAATAAACAAATCTTATCCACCATCATTCATCCCATTCACATCAAGAGCCTTGGTCCTTCCACCTGGCTTATGATCCATAGAAAATACAATAGATGCAATAAAACATTAAGAAATAAAAGTGATTTTTGCACCAGTGGATGATAATAGTGATAAAATATGCCAAAAAGATTCCCTCCAATACAATTATGATCTTAGTTAGGGACCTGGAAACCCATCAATGTTTGTTTCTTCTAATTCATCTTCTTTTATACATTGCATATAACAAACAATAGTAGAATTTACTCAACCTCAATTCTCCATGTGATGCCTATGCAACACAACTTGTAGAGTTTTAGGTGTTGCCTTCTATGCAATAACTTTAAACTAATTAACACACTTAAATAGGTTATCATATCTCACACACTATGTAGGCACAAGATTAGATCTCTTTGATACCAAATGTAAATACAATATAAATATTTTATGTATTATTAATCCAAATGACATGCCTTTAAATAGGCAATACAAAATAGTTATAAAATCAAGAGACAATTCCAAAACTATAGAAACTTACTAAACTAAAAACTAATGACTAATGTAATTTACTAGTGTTTTGCATATCATAAGTTGTGCCTTCATATGGAAGCTCAAGTAACCAACATGTCCTCTCCATAGCTTCTATGTAATAATGGTCCTTGTACACCAATAATTTGACTTCATCTTTGTTTTTCAGCATTAAATCCCAAGGGAATTTCATTTTAACTTTTATATTATTAAAGCAACCCTAATATAAGGTGTTAAATGTAGTAGTAGCATCCTTAAAACTCTTTATATGTTCTTTTATTTGTGATGTGATGGGATAAATCTTACTTCATACCTTATCCTTAATCCTCAATAACTAAGTGAAGAAAAGAAAAATCCAAATATATAGTAAGGGACCCAAACCTAAACATATATTTTGATTTATTAGTCAGCTCTAGGTTGTCCAATAGTTGTTTTCTCAAAAAATCACATAGATCAAAATTCCACCTTCTATATCCATTTGGCACACCATATGAATGGAGGTAGTAGTCACAATAACCTCACAATTCCAAAAATATATCTTATATATGATTCCTTTTGTTACATATGGAAAGCACGATCCTTGATATCTTCAACAATCATACTCTAGTTGTAAAAATATGCACAAATTAACTTATTAACCATTTCATTCTTCACTGACTTCAGAATAGGAATAATTTTGGAAGCACACAACCTAGTTAGTGCCTTAAGTAGTAATCATATGTGGCCTATCCAAATACATCACATCATCATGAATTATGATTAATATGATTTTCATCCACTCATTCTCATCCAAACCCTTCTCTTGAATGTGTTTTGAAAGTCCTCAAGTCATTTTCAACTAGCCTCGACCAAAGATCATTGAACTTCATATGACTTATCTCTGTCAACAACACATGGATCAATTGCTTTATCTTTATCCATGGGTATAAAAGGGTAGGGCTTGA
The DNA here is from genome assembly GCA_027943335.1 of Chamaecyparis obtusa. Classification (NCBI taxonomy): domain Eukaryota; kingdom Viridiplantae; phylum Streptophyta; class Pinopsida; order Cupressales; family Cupressaceae; genus Chamaecyparis; species Chamaecyparis obtusa. Next base: position 1,734,385 of record BSBK01005588.1, on the reverse strand, counting down.
AATTCAGTAGAGGCTTTATCAAAGCATCAACAACACTTGGTGTAGACATCACAATTCAAAAACTTAGAACAATAATTCTCAAAAATAAAAAAATTGTTGCAAACACAAATGTTGAGAGGGAGGGCATTAATTGAAATAAACTAAAATCTTTCTTATGTAATCAACTATCTTTAGTATTAACCACATAAAACATTAAAAAATAATAAACTAAAATCACCAACACATGAACATCAAGATTTTTATATGGAAAACCCAAACTAGAAAAAACCATGGTAAGAACTTGACCACAAAGATAATCCACTGATATGTTTTCTAATTAGAAAAAAAAGTAGGAGATCACTGCTTCAAACTTGTAACTAGAGGCTTACATCCTAATACAGATAAGATCTCACTACTCTAGACATGTAACCAAAGGATCATATCCAAAGTATCAAGATACAAAAAAGAACTTGTACACCCAAGACTAACTATCCTAGTGACAAGATACAACTCTCCTCTTAATAGATAAAGTAAAATTTTCTTAATAATACAGCTATCCTGCACAACTCTATCAATCCTAGCAAAACACTACCATTTCTTTTCCTTCTTTGCCACAGTCACAAATTAGCATCCTTATAAACTCAACTCCGCACTTTTGAAACCCCACTTGGCACACTTGTATTTGTTACAATTTTTTGTTGGAAGTCTTATTGGGAAGTAAGATACTAAGAGGGGAGGATGAATCATAATCTATAAGAATTTTACACTTTGAAACCAATTCAACATATATATCATAAACATAAACTTCAATGTTAAAATAGATCTAACTACTAATAATCATCCATGAAAATGAAACACATAACATAAAGATTTGGTAATCCAAAAATCCTTGAAAGGTAAAACTGGGGTGGGAATGACACCCACAAATCTTCACTACTATAGCAATAAAGTGTGCATGTTAGGGCTACAAATTTTTTATCACTTCTAGTGATCTACCCTATGAGGGGTCTTCCCTACTAAGAGCTTACAAACTTATACAATCTACCTTTATTAAAGGATTTAAACTTATAAGTAAGTAAGCAATCTATTAGGAGATTTACAAGGGTCTGTTAAGACCACTCTATTAAGAGATTTACCCCAATTCACTTGCTAGAATGTATCAGTACCTGATCGTTTGGTTTTCACTCCAAATGTTGATAACAGATCTCCTCTTTCCAATTCTTATCTGATCTCAAAATCAAATACAACTCTATTATTTCCTTCACTGCTCTGCTCGATCACTCTGCCTGATCTATGCTTCTAACATCCAAAACACTACTTCCTTCACATACATGTGAGGTATCCTAATTGTAAGAATATTAGGGTTTTTATGTCACCTTAAATAAATAATTGATCAAGATTCTAGATAAAGATCAATGATCTAGATTCATCACTTTTTCCATTTATACATTCCTTTTTCTGATTGGTTATATTTCTTTCATAGGGATTAATGATTAAAATCATAGTGCGTAATCAACTCATTAATTCTCTCAATGATCATTAAAACATGCATAGAACTCAACCATAATGGTTTACCTAGGTTTTTGTGCCATTCCAAACACATACCAAAATTGGTTCACTCGGCATATGAAGTCTTTGGTGCTCAGTCAAAACTATTATCCATATACTTGCATTCAACACTGACTATTCTAGACATCTTGTCATTCATACTACTCGATAACTACTGGGATGCTCGATGACCACTAACTTGCTTGGCAGTAACTTCTGCTCTGTACATATACAAAATATAAGTCCATACATTACTTGACCTTATTAGGATGGATCCATCGCAGTGATGATCAACTAACTCTTCCTTGATAATGACTAATTATTTGAAACTAATAGACAACATGCCTTGGAGATCAACAATCTCCCCCTTTAACATTAGTGGAAAAAACACTTTTTAATGACTTTACATTACATAAACAAAATAGTACCTAGTACTTCAGTACTCCCCCTAAGACTTTGATTCGGTCTTCATAAAGACTTCATTATGTGTACATGATATATACATGACTCTGACATATGAAGAGTATTCATTACATTCAAAAATAGTATTTCATACCTTTATACATTTTCATCTATCTCCATCTATCTTCCCCTTTGGTTTTCATCTATTCCCCCCTTTTTTTTCTCACTCTGAGCTTCTAGAGTATTGGGGTTAGATAATACTTATCCAAAAATGGTTTGTGGAGCTACATAATCATTTCTAATGGATTGTCCTAATTGGATCTTATAGACTCCAAAACCTTTAGTTAAATTTCTAGTTGAGTAGCTAGATCAACTAAACTCTTTGCAATAGAGAGATGATGATCTCTTTGTACTTACTCTTTTGTTGTTGATAATTCTTTCTTCATGACCTCCAAATGAGGTATCAACATTGTCTGTATAGAGATTAACTTTGCCCTTATTTTTCCATCATTAGCCATCAGCTTGGCTAATCTCCCTTGTGCATGAGTCAACCTAGTAAAGTGAATAGAGTTGTAACTTACATCCATGCTTAGTGAGTGTCTTGTTGACTTCAAATCTAATTGTAGCTTCTCAATAATTTTTTGATTCTCCTTTGTAAATGTTTCTACATTACATAGATTTTTGTACAAAGAATGAACATTTTGTACAAATTCTTCCAAATTACTTACAAGGTCAGAAAGTTCAACCTATTTGACTGCAATCTCTATTGAAACTTTCTCAAGTACTTTGGTCTCAAAATTTCTCTCAGACCATTGCATTAACTTTTCATTTTCTTCACTATCATCACTATTGACCTTTTCAAAAATATGTACCAACTGCTCTAATATATGTGAATTCTCATTTATATCTTCTAGTTCAAATGCATCAACAAATATATCCTTGATTTCATGTAGTACCTTCTTTTGTTGATGTTCCCTTCTTAGTTCCTCTTGTTTTCTTTTCTTTTTCAATGGATCCTACAGGATTGGATATGTTCATATGTCAAGTTATTAGTGTCCCATTTTGGAATCACTATAACTTCATCTAGTGTTACTTGTGTTTCGGGAGACTTTTCCTTTTTATTGTGTAACTTCTTCTTCTTAGCCTCTGGTGTCCTACTACTTGGCAACTGTACTAAGGCTTGAATAGCCTCTTGTTCCTTAGGCTCCTAACTCTCCTTAGTTTCTTTATGCACTGTCTCCTTTGTCCCCTCAAAATGAGGTCCTAAGACTTTTGTTGCAGATGTATCTTCCTGTTCTTTCATGCTCTCCTCCCCTTAACCTATTGTAGACATCAAAAACTGGACAAGTGCTTAAAAATCATCAAATTGCAAAATCTTAACAAAATGCCTAATTCTCATCAAAATGGATCAAATCAATTTTTAAAATGGACATTTATTAATCAAAATTGGACAAAATCATTAAATCAAAGGAAAAATCAAATCATGACATTAAATAATTAAATACAAGCTAAAAGGGGTCAAAAACACTATATAAATGATTTTAATCAATTAATTGTATAGTTTTAAATCAATAATCAAATTGAACCTATTCCCTTACATGGATAATTTAATTAATTGATGGAATTTAATTAATCCTAATATCTTTCAACAAAAATTTGAGAAACCAATGAGAATTGAGAACAAAAGCACATGGATCACTCCAAAATAGTTGAATCTCAATCACACATTTCAACTTTGAATCTCATCCACTCAAATTTGTGTTTTTGTCCAAACCTTTGAGACAAACATTTAAATTGTCCCCCCATTTAAAAGCATTTCAAAGTTTTTGACTCAACCAAGGCTAAATCATGATTACATAACTCTACCCCCTATCCTTGGGATTTTACTATAAATAAGAGTCATTTTGAGAGCATAAGATATCTTAGAAATTCATTTGCAAAGCATCATCATTATAGGCATTTTCATAGCAATTGAGAACAATTGAGAGCATATCATAAGCATTTGAATTATCTTTGTATCAATTTTGAGATTTTGAGAGCTAGATTAAGCATTGTACTATCATGTTTTCATTCTAGGATTGTCACTAGTAGAGAATAGGCTGAGAGCTCTACTTACCAAGCTTGGATAGAGAACCATGAGATGTCATGGATGTTAATTTCAATTCTTAGCTTAAATTTATATTGTATTTTCATAGAATTGTAGTTGATTATCCTAATTTCATGAAGGTGTTAAACATTCACATACAAATGGCACCCACCATGGGGCCTTGAGCCTCATCTTTATCATTTTTATTAAGTTTTGTGTGTTTTTGTCTTCACTTTTATGTAAATTTTGTAGAAAATAGAAGTGATGCCTATGGAGGATTTGATGATGCTCATGAGCATTCTGCCTACACCTAACAATAGTTGACTAACACCTGAGTGATTCTTTCTCTTCTATCTTTTATTCTTATGACGCCTATGAGATAAAGTGTTATGCCTAGGAGCGTAAAGCGATGTATGTGATCTGAGAACTAACGCTTATTAGTTGTTATTTGTCACCTATGATGACTTTTACTGTGCAATTTACATGGTCTGTCACACCTAGTATTCTTTAACTGACGCTTAGTAGTTGTTATTTTCCACTTTGAATACTTTATGTTACGCAATTTTCACTACTTTTAACACCTGTCAGTTAAAGTGTCACGCTTACTAATCTTTAAAAATCAGTTGAGTCACTGGAAAGTGATGCCTATGAATTTTAAAGTCATGCCAACTAATTATTAACTAACGCACTTTAGCTGATAAATGACGCTTTACATTTTCTACTTGAATTTGTTGTCAGATCAAAAAAATTAGTTTTCTTACTCTCTGTCTGTGTTTTTCCTGCAGATGAGCAAACACAAAAAAGTGTGAAAACTAGAAAGCAGAATCACTCAAGGAAACAAAGAGGTAAGAATCCAAATAAAACGTCAAAAGGAAATTCATAGTGCTTTAATTCTTGAAATTTTGGGATTAGTAGAAAAGTTGTATGCTCATTACATTAAAGTATTAGATGCTTACAAGAAGAAATTCCCTACTTTGGATTAAATTTGCTTACATCAAGGTGTTATAATTTCTTTGAAAAATCTTGTCAAAAAGACTTAATTGCAATTACGCTTTGTTCCTTTTTGGTTTCCCTCATTTTTCTTGGCTTTGTTGACTAATTTGTTGGAGGAGGGAGTGGGAATGATCACCACTAGGTGAGTGAGAAAAATAAAAATCCAAAAACCTCATAAAAGCACCTAGCCTTTGCTAGCTACAAAAGGAGGTATTTTTCAAATCAAGCTTGCTTTGCTTAAATTGTGGCTATTCATTGAATCTAGATTAATAGAACAACCTTACTATTTGTCAAATTGAACAAGCATTAGGCATATGCTCTCCAATTTTCAAAGTGAATCAAAAAGCCAAACATGTTAGTTCAATTTGGTAGAAAGGAAGGGAGGAATTAACCAAACATTTAGTTTATAAGAATCTCCTTGTTAAGTGGTCGAAAAAGAAAATTTTTGATTGAAGCGTTTGGAACAAAGAATAACAATAGGGATATGCTCTTCACTTTCTAAGTGAACCAAATTCCCAAACTTGTTGAACTAAGTTTGATTTCTTTCTTTTCTATACATGCTAGTTAAAATAGAGCAATAGAAGGCCTACCTCCCGAGAATTTCCTTATGAGGACGGTGAGAGGGAACAACCCAAGTGGGAGACAATTGCTTTAGCCATGGTACTATCCAACCCACTATAAAAAAAAATACACTCTTCCTTAATAGGAGAGTGACTAGGTTCAAGTTTCTTCACTTCCTCTAGTAGTCCTTTTGGATTGCGCCAAATTGTGCTTTGGTGCATGTGGGAAGCCCACAAGTGGGTAAAAGAGCTTGACATGATCTAGAACGGAGTTTTTCTTTAAAAACCTGCTAAATAGTAATCTGCCTTGTAGAGCCAAATGTGTTTAAAAGCCAAATCTAACTCTAGGTAGATTGCTTGGAAGATATTCTTGTTCATACTTGTGAAAAATGACCGAGAACATACACTTTTAGTGTGGTTTTAGGGATATGGTGCAAATTTGATGTGTGTGTTGCATTTTTACTTCATTTTCAAGCAAGAATATTCTACAGACTTGATCTTACAACTTTTAAATTTTGAAATTTACAACTTGGTCTACAAAGTGCCACCTTCATAGAGAGAAAAACTGTCTGTAAATAGTAAAGTCACGCATGTGACTATTTAGAAAATGCCTGAAAATAAGGAAGTCATGCCTATGACATTTCAAGAAAGGCCTGGAAAAGGTTAAGAAATGCCTATAAATAGAGAAAATTTGTTTGCTAACCTACAGAGTGCCACTTAAGAATATTCTAGTAACCACATATTAGTTGTTAAGTCATGCCTACACACTAGCAAGTGACGCCCAGAAACAAAAAAGGGCAAAACAGTGAGCATTTCCTGAGGGTTTCAAAAAAATTTGGTTGTTTTATCTATTTCAAGCATTTCTTGAGAGTTTCAGATACCCTTTTGGTTGTTTTATCTGTTTCAATATTCTGCCTGGTCAGAAATCCTGATTTTGAACAATTTTGAAAATTTTATAAGGATTTGGCCATAAGCAAGTAAGATCAAGCCTATTTTCAAGAGCTTGTATGCTCATGTCAGCTTTCACTCAATCATATTACGTAAAGAAACCCTTGCAAGCAGACGGAACTTATCTGAGATAAGAGCTTCCTTTTCCGAGTGATACATTTGTTGCACCAAGAATACCACAAGAACCTATCAAAGAAGTAGAAAATAATATGATGTTTTCAAGAAACTCAGGTTCAGATCAGACCAACAATGGAGGTATTGACCCAAACAACCCAAGGTCAAATAACAACAACAATGGAGGAATAGACCCTAACAATCAATGAATTAATAACAATAACAATGAGGGCAATGGTGGACCAATAGCTGACGATGCTACTAATGAGAAAGTAAATGAAGCTATACAAAGCCCATACTTCATGAAGCTTATGGAGAAAGTATTAGAGAGAGATAAGGAGAAGCATTTTATAGACTTAGCCCAAAAAGGTCTTAAACTCCCTCATGATAATGACGTCAATCAACTTAAGAAAGAGAAAGTTGATGATAATCTGATTGACATCATGAACAAGAAATTTAAGTTATTTCAAACTCAATTGGACACAATAAATCAAAGTGGGGCTCCAAAACCCTTTTCAATAGAAGCATTGTGTCCATTTCCATTTGACAAGAGTTTAATTATGATACCATTCCCTAGTAATGTTGTATTTCCTAAGTATGATAAATATGAAGGAGCATCTGATCCTCAAGATCATTTAAGGTAATTTTGTGCATTGAGCTTGGAGTTCATGCATGACACTATGCATTTTATGAGATTATTCCCTAGAAGTTTGGGAGGCATGGCCATGGAATGGTTTTCAAAATTACCTTCTGGCATCTAGACTTTTGAAGAGTTGGCTTCTAAATTTGTAACACACTATTCATACAATATCCCTATGCAACACCAAGAAAAAAGAGGGAGAAGGATTCCTACTTTTCTTACAAATATGGAGGACAGTATTTGCTAGATACCCTCAAAGTGTACCAAAAATAGAAAAGATGGACATATTTATAAATAGCTTGAGAAATGAGATGATCTATCAGTTAAGGATGCAATGTCCTAAGACTTTTCAAGATCTTATTGAAAATGGAGTGACTACGGAGGAAGTATTGGTTAAAAGTGGAGAGCTAAAGTTGTACAAGGATAATAAGAATGGCAGCAACAACAATACCTCCAACAACAATAACAATAACAATAATAATTTTTCTAATAACTATAACCAATTTGGGTTGAGGAACAACAATAAAGGTGTGGTCAATGATGGGGTTGTTAACTCTACTAATCTGAAAGTCACTCCTTTTTCTCTCACAAGAACACCTACCCAAGTGAATAATGCAAATCAAGTTTCCAAAGTATCTTTTAACAACATCAACAATCACAACAACTTTGGGAACAATCAAGGGGCCAACAAGTCCAAGCAATTCTTTGCACCAACTCCCAAGAGGACATTCACACCTTTAGGTGAACCTCTCGAGAATGCATTGAGAACTCTCATTGCAAATAAGATTATTGATCTACCTAGACCTCAACCGTATGAACCGAAAAATAAGGCCAGCTGGTGGAGTGAGTTTAGTCATTGTGAATATCATAGAAATAGAGGACATGCCACAAATGATTGTTTGCAATTGAAAAATGTGGTACTAGACCTGATTGATAATGGTATGATCATGATAGAAGGGCCTAAAAATAATGGAGATCACATGACATTTAAGCAGCCTTTGTATAACCATGAGAAGGGTTAATCTTCTAACTTGAATAAGAAAAGTAGCAACAATGTCAATTTTTCTCGTCATTATGATAAAATCATCAATACTTTATCTAGACATGAGCATGGTGTCAACATTGTTGTAATCAAGGAACAACCCAAAGAAGAAATGTCTTATGCCATTACTAGGGGGAAAACTTCAATGATTACCCTATAAGGGGTTGATCCAAAACCTATTGGTCCTACACAATCAAGTATTGCAGTTAAGAAACTAGTTACAATAGAAAATTCATATAGCTTGGTGGACCAATTACAAAAGACTCCAGCTCAAATCTCTATCTTGGAGTTGTTAAAATTATCTCCAAATCATAGGGAGATCTTGGAACAAGCTCTATTGGGGACTAACGTTCCTATTAACTTGGAGGAAGAGAAGTTTCAAAACATGGTGGGACACCTCAGAGCACCACATTTCCTTTCATTTTTAGATCAGGTTGACATGTCCATCACTCATACTCAAAATTTTCCATTTCATATAGAAGTCCTCATTAAAAGACATAGGGTTGAGAGAGTTCTTATAGATGGTGGAGCTGGTCTAAACATTTTCACATTAAACCTTGTCAAATCTTTAGGTCTATCTGAATCTTCTATTGATCCTAAGAAGAAAATCACCATAAAGGCTTATGATGAGGAGGAGAGATCTTCCAAAGGCATGATTGTATTACCTATTCAAGTTGGTCCTATCAAAAAAGACACAGTATGTCAAGTTTTAGATATGAAGCTAACTTATAATATCTTATTAGGGAGGCCATGTATACATGAGATGCAAGTGGTTCCTTCTACCTATCACCAATGTATCAAATTTTTGTACATGGGAGAAGAAATCACAATTGGAGGGGATTCAAATCCTTTTCAATATTGCAGCACATTAAAGCCTCTTCATGAATCATTTATTCCTCATAATAGCAAAGGGATGGTGCCAAATACTACCATGGAAGAAACTAAAGGTGTTGATCCCAAGCTAGCATCAAATGTTAACTCTACATCAAACCCTATTCAAACTAACTCAACTACATCAACTAAAGGAAAGGAAAAAGTGAGTTATGAGGGTCCAAGTTCAAAGGATAATTCAAGAAAAATGTCCACACTAGGAGTGGAACTTGCTAAACCTACTAAAGAGGAGAAATACAAAGCCAAAGAAGACCACTATAAACAAATGAGTGAAATGATGCACACAATTGAAAAACAATGTAGAATTGGTTCTAAGGGAGTAGAGAATATTATGTTTCTCTATTTGACTTACCTACTTCTCCAAAAATACATGGAAAACCTTCTAAAGAGCATCTTCCTCAAAAATATAACTCTCATTTTGTAAGAGAGAGTGACAAATCAGCATTTGAAAAAGAAGAGGATGAGGTTCTACAATGGGTCTGTTAGGAATGGGAACACTGAGAGGGTGGGTGAATCAGTGTTCACTACAATTTAAATTTTTACTTTAATCTTTATGCAGAACACAAATGCTTAAGAACTAAATTAAACATTCACATAAATATGAAACATGAAATCAACACATGACACCAATATGGTTACGGGGAAACCCAAATAGGTAAAAACCCCAGTGGGACTTGATACCCACTAATATTCTGCACTAGTGTTTTGTGATCCTTGTTAGAAGATCCTTTACCTTGTTAGGAGTAGCTTTACAATTCTTTAAGTACAACAGACCTTGTTAAGGGTCAGACCCTATTAGGAGTCTTTTACAATGATCCCTATTAGGGGAGTGGACTCACTATCCTAGAGCTCACTGCTCAAATGGTGAAGGCTACAACCTTCTAAATTCAGATACACACTATATTTGCTAGTGAATTGTCACTATGACACTGCTTGTCAGATCAGTTCCTTTGGTGCACTGATGATTTGACCTCTAGCAAAGCTTTAATACATATTATGTTGTCTTTTCATCCCTCTTCTTTCCTTGTCACAACTTCCATACCAAATACAATGGGCAAACCTTATATTTATGCGCTCATACAAAATACATAAATAGGTCGGCCCTATAACTAATTACAAACAACACTTCCAAATGAATTGGCTTAAGCGTGCTGACAATTATACATATAAACATGTCAGAAACCTAAATAAAATAGGCACATATCCTTTACAATATTACATTACAATCGCAAACCAAAAAGCTAACTATCGGCTCCAAGCTCTGTTCTTTGCTGGCACACACTAGCTGTGCAACTTCAACTGACTGTAACTTTCACATCTTTGCATATCTACTTATGTGCTCATATACTAAGCATAAGTATAGTCTAAAAAGCTTAAATTTTAGGCCACATACCATAATTCATCCATACACATGTGCATTGATGTTCTGAGCTGCAGGAACTCTGTACACTATCCAGTCTTCAACACTTAACTGAATTTTGATCTTTACACTAAGTGCGTTGACTCCAAACTGCTATATGACTTTGTTTCCATAATGACAACACTATATCTAGTCATATGCTTTAATATATAAAAATTTCCAATAATCTCCCCCATTTTCATTGATGGCAACAAAGGAATATGGCCAAGTTGCTAACTGTTCCTTTACACAATACTTTGTCTTCTATACATTTTTATACATGATCTTATATCTCCCTATGCATATATATACTCCATATTTTATACACAACTCCCCCTTTGACATTAATGACAAAGGTACATCAAAAAACTATATATACACATACTCACTGAGGGAAAACATTTGGATATGCAACCTTGAGGTTCTGGATCTCCTTCTTCCAAAAGGTTATTAGAGAGTTAACTATCTGGACATGGGCACATAATGCATATTGAAGCTTCTCCATCTTCTCCAAGTCATTTATGGGACCATGATCATAAGTTACCATGGTGGCATCAATCTCTTTTAAATTCTAATTGAGGATGTCTAAAGAGGGCACAAGACCATTCCTCAACTGAGCCTGTCTGGACCTTATCCTTGTTATCTCATTTTTTTCCTTCTCAATCTTGTCTATCTGACCTTGGTAGACATTGTTACACATGTTCACATTAGTGGATGTGTCTAACACTGAATTCTTTACCTGCTCAATCAAGGCTTCTACTTCTTTTATCTTCTTAAAGTGAGCATTAGTGAGCTTATCTTGATCCATGCAAGTTGCAATGATCCTTCTTCCTACATCAGCAAACTCTTTCAAAAATGCTTGACCAGACTTAAGAGAATTCAAGTCTAGTGCAAAGTTGCTCATTAACTCATTTAGTCTCTTATTTAAGTACTTTTCTTCTACTACTATGGACGTAGATTCTTCTAAGCTAGAAAAGTTTATTTTGAACTATGAGAGGACTAAACTCACATCATCAACTGAATGTACTTTTAACACTTTCTTATCCTCGGGCAGCAAACTGTTCAAAATATTCACTCATTCTATCAAGAGAGGATTCCTCATAACTTGTTTTTCTTTTTCCTTCTCCATAGCTAGGACGCTAAACTTAATCAGGTCTTCTTCTTTCCAGGAGTCCAAATTGCTTGTGTTAGGTGTCAAACTTGACAATAATGTTGAGGAGGGAGTGATGGGAGTGTTTTCCATCACTTCTTGTTTTACCTTTGCAAGATCAATAGAAGTATCTTCTTCTTTCTTTTCTACCTCTTCGTCTTCTTTCTTAACAGGTACATCTTCTATGAGTAATTCTTCTTGCTGAGTGGGAGGTGAATTTTTGCATAAGATTTCAGCTTCTTCAGTACTAACAAATTCTTACTCAAACTTGTCCAAATCCTTATCAATAGCCTCCATGGCTATCTCCACATTATCTATGATAATAGTGCTACCTTCATGAGATTCTGAGATGGGTGCAGACTTGTCTGCCTTTGTTTGAGTTTTTGCTATGGGTGCTGAGTCCTGAGGACCTGTCACTGGTACATTGAGGGTCTTTGCTTCCTTGTCTTGCTTACTAGGTGCATGAGTGATGGGTGCAGTAGGTGGTTTTATCTGTTGTTCTAATAATACCTTTTCAAAGGCCTTCTCTATTTCCTTCACTATCAGCTCATAGTCTTTATTTATAATATGAAGAGTTCTCATCTTTGTCCTTAAGTACAGCTTCACTAGGTTTAGTAACAATGACCTTTCTTCAATAGAACATACTAGAAGAGTGTCTTCTAACATTTTTTCTCTGATCCTTAGATCTTCTTCATTTTCTTGTCTCTTTAGGTTTTCCAAAATATCCCATACTTTATCTAGAATGGAGGTTTTCAACTCAAGGACTATCTTCTTGAACTTGATCATGTGTTTGACAATCATACTATGAATTTCTGATATTTCAATCTCACTATATGTGTCATAATACTTCTCTACTTGATCAATTATTCCCTCATCAATAATTCTTGCATTCAAAACTTTAAGGCTAGGTCTGAATTCTGCCTGAGGAGGTGTTGGAGTGTTTTTCTTTCTCCTTAATGCTCATGAGGATGGATGACTAGTGCTAGCTTCTTTCTTCCTTTTGAATAAAGGCTTATACTTCAGAGGAGTGGTAAGATCAACAGTGTCTATGGGAAAAGAAGGAGTATTATCTTGTTTACCCTTCTGACTGTCATCTGATTCAATTTTTATCTTCTTCAACTTAGGATCTTCTTATTCTTCCTCTGCTATTGTGCCTTTCAATTCTAGGGCAATCTTTTCATCCCTTGCTTTATCAAGGTCAGCTTGAGACACACCATGTATTCTCAAGATTTCAAAAGTGACCTTTGCAACCTTTCTTTTAGTTGTTGCATTGTTAAGTTTTGCATCAACTTCTCTAGTCTTTTCCTCATAGGTTCCCCACCTAGGTTCATTAGGATCTTTAGGGGCTGTCAGAAGTACCTATGCATAAGCTTCAAGAACTTGTTCCTCTACCTCATACCCAAGTGGATGAATCCACTTAGTTCTAGGCTCAACAGCTTCCATACATGTAGTATCAGTCTCCACCATAAAGCATATTGAATCCTTATACTTTTCTACAATGCTTTCTAGAATCCTATACCTCATTTGCATCTTAGCTCTAAAATTCTTCAATTCCAATGTGATGTAATCCCTTAGAGTACTCTCTATGGATGCTTTTTTGGATATCTAAGGCATGGTAGGAATGGACTTGTCCAAGTACAAATTTGATATCTTCCCAACAATATGAAGGTACATATAGATGATTAGGGACCCAAACCTAAATATCTTTGTTTTGTCATGTTTGATGGCCTTGATGTTATCTATCAACTATGTGTGCAAGATCCCACACAAGTTGAATTCCCCATCTTCCTTCACAAGTCTGATAGCTTCTAGAATAGTGCCCACAGACACACTATTCACCTTACTGGTATGATGAAATCTATACCCCAGTATCATTGACATCAATTTGATGTCTTCTTGCTCAATAGGCTTGATGGTCATACCGTGCCTATCGCACCTTGACTTACATACTTGTTCTACCATTTTCTTGACATCCTTTCCCACAGGAAGGATGACGCTTGTTCTAGAAAGGCTTTTCATCTCATGAATTAAGTCATTTTTTATTCGAACTGGAACATCTCCAATCCAAAATAGATCATCATGGATTCTGCTCAATAAGATTTTTATCCATTCAGTCTCATAGAATTCATATGTTGTAGCATACTCAAAAATGGGGTAATCATTCCATTTGGCTTATTCATCCATGAATGTTTTATCCTATTTCAACATGGTATCCATGTGCGCCCTTAACCTATCTAGTCCAATAGGTTCTTTCTTATAGTAGATGTAAGCCATTATGTCTTCCACATGCATGACACCCATAGGCGTGCGAGAGAAAGCTCCCTCTAAATCATCTAGGGTGGATTTAAATGGGTGCCTCTTGAAAATGTATCTTTTCTTCTTAGAGACATCATAAAAAATGGGAGTGGCCATGACTTACTTGTTAATTGCTTTCCAAGTGAACTTTAGAGATAATCTGATGGCTTTCGAATCGGCGAAGTGAGCTAGGGTTTCTACAACTGATCAAATGAATTGATAACTACAAAAAATATTTGATAGATCAATCACCAAGACTTCACAACAACTTCCAAGGCTCCTTCTACTCTCTATCACTCTAAATTTGAATGCAATGAGAAATCAAATGACTTCTATGTACTTTAAAAGTGAAAAATCTTCCATTAATGCACATTCCGTAAACTAGGCTGTCACTTCAAAATTTCAAACTTGAGCTCCACAAACAATTAGCATGTGCGCTCTTGCATGAGGGTTCCTATACACTCTGAAAGCTTAAGTCCAAAGGCACATACTCTAAGGATGAGTATACCAGCCATGCAGGGGTTTAGAGCTAAATTAGCTCCCCCTATGACCCTAAGGGCCATTCATGCAGATGTAGAGGGTGCATCCACTGGGGATGCATCCAATACATTCTCATCAGTCTTCTCCTTATTTTTCTCTAACCAAATCATGCTCGTAGCTTCTGAGACTTTAACAAAGTTAACTTCACCTACATGATCCAAGACTATTTCTTTGGCCTTGTTAGGACTTCCCTGATCTTACATTATTTATTTACATAACCTTGAGATATGTCCAACCTTGTTACAAGAGTGACAAATGACTAGAGGTCTTATATTCCTTGACACATTGACATGAGTCACCATTCTATATTTCTTTGTTGTGTGACCATTATAGTTACATATCTAGCATGTAACATTTTGAGCACTTCTTATATTTGTTTGGTTCTGATTTCTCTGATATTTCTGAATTCTATTCTTCTTACTAGTCTTGCAATTCATAGCTCTATGACCAAACTTTTTCCATGAATAATAGTAACCATTAAAAGGTTTTACCTTTGTGCAGCTCCTTGCAATGTGTCCATGCTTATTACAAGAAAAATAGGTGCGTTCTACTTTCTTGCGCTCATTCTTAGGTGGTTCACCATTATCTATGGTTTGATCTTCAGTCTTTTTAGCATCAATAGAGTCCTTTTGTGAATCCTTTCTTGCTCGCATATTGTCAATCTGATTTTGTGCTTCATTGTATCCAATATAGCTAGTGTCTCCTTTGGCTCTTCTTGCATACAACTGAGATTCTACCAAATCAGCACTGGTGTGTAATTTGTTAAAATGATTATTTGCTTCTTTCAATTCAGATTCCAAGATTTCTTTGCAATTTCTTAGCTCCAAGATTTCCATGTTTTCTTTCCTTAGTTCTTCATTGAGCTGAAGGTTCTCTTTGATCTGTTCATCAAGGACTGCCTGATTATTAGTTAGCTTATCATCAACCTCTTCAAGTTTTTTTTTTAAGGAAATATTTTCTTCATTGAGCTTCTTTACCATTGTCCCTAGATAATTGGTAGAGCATTCTTTCAAATCTTTCCTTAGCTTTTTGATGACTAACTGAGCATCACTGAGTTTATCCTTTAGTTTTTCAGATTCTCTTTCTGACTTGTCCAGAACTTCAAGAGCACCTTCAATATTTCTTTTCAGATGTTTCATTTCTTCTTTGTCCATGATCTCCTCAAGTGGTTAAAATTTTGTGCTGAGGACCAGAGCTCTGATACCAATTGTTAGGAATGCGAACACTAAGAGGGGGGGTGAATCAGTGTTCACTGCAATTTAAATTTTTACTTTAATCTTTATGTAGAACATAAATGCTTAAGAACTGAATTAAACATTCACATAAACATGAAACATGAAATCAACACATGACACCAATATGGTTATAGGGAAACCCAAATAGGTAAAAACCTCGATGGGACTTGATACCCACTAATATTATGCACTAGTGTTTTGTGATCCTTGTTAGAAGATCCTTTACCCTATTAGGAGTAGCTTTACAATGCTTTAAGTACAGTAGACCTTGTTAAGGTTTGGACCCTATTAGGAGTTATTTATAATGATCCTTGTTAGGGGAGTGGACTCATTGTCCTAGAGCTCACTGCTCAAATGGTGAAGGCTACAACCTTCTAAATTCAGATACACACTATATCTGCTGGTGAACTGTCACTATGACACTACTTGTCAGATCAGTTCCTTTGGTGCACTAATGATTTGACCTCTAGCAAAGCTTTAATACATCTTATGTTGTTTTTGCATACCTCTATTCTACTTATCACAACTCTATTACAACTTCCATACTGAATACAATGGGCGCACCTTATATTTATGCGCTCATACAAAATGCATAAACAGGTCGGCCCTATAACTAATTACAAACAATGCTTCCAAATGAATTGGCTTAAGCGTGCTTACAATTATACATATAAACATGTCAAAAATCTAAATACAATAGGCACATAGCCTTTACAATATTACATTACAATCACAAACCAAAAAGCTAACTGTCGGCTCCAAGCTCTATTCTCTGCTGGCACACACTGGCTGTGCAACTTCAACAAATTGTAACTTTCACATCTTTGCATATCTACTTATGTGCTCATAGACTAAGCATAAGTATAGTCTAACAAGCTTAACTTTTAGGGTGCATACCATAATTCATCCGTACACATGTGTGTTGATGCTCTGAGCTACAGGAACTCTGTACACTGTCTAGTCTTCAGCACTTAACTGAATTCTGATCTTTACACTAAGTACGCTAACTCAAAAATACTATATGACTTTGTTTCCATAATGAAAACACTATATCTATTCATATTCTTCATTATAGACAACTTGCCAATAGGCTCTACAAAGATGAGAGTGATACCTCAAACAATCATGTAGAAAGAGTTCAACATGTCAATATTCAAATTGACTAATATGGAAAAGGGTTTGAAATTATGCAAAAAATGGGATATAAGGGAAGAGGACCCTTAGGTACGTGGAATAGAGGTTTTTTGGAACCTATTGAACCTTCTTGGAGGTCAAAAGATGAAAAATAAAGGGTAGGTTACCAATACAAAGGAGAGAGTTCTAGCCCTATGCATGATTGTTATGAATGACTGAATGTAGTAGAGTTCGAGGGTGATAGTGATGATCCTAGAGACTATGAGTGGGATTCCTTATCTAAAGACTCTTTCCATGACAAAGAGATTTTCATAATGAATTCTTATACTAATTTTCCTAAGGAACAAACTCAAAATAGTGAAGATTCAGAGATAATTCCTACACCCATGCAAACCGATCCACAGGAATCTCTCATAGGGAAAGTATACAATTATCAGTGGGTAGGTGAACCTTATATACCTTCGTGGTGGAATGATTCATATGGTAGATTTACCCCACATGTTTTTTTTCCCAGAGAAGTCTTTGAGGACTCAAGTGAAGAGGACTTTGATCCTTCTTCCATGGATCATCTTGAGGAAGATCATGTTATTGACCTTAATGATACAATGTATGAACCATCTAATGAGGTTATGTCCTTAAATCCAGCCCATGACAATTTTCCAAGTGAATCTTTACCCTTAATGCAACCTGAACTTATTGATTGGGACCTAACCAAACCAAGTGACTTACTCTACTTTCCAAATGACCAAGTGATGACCCAATACCTAAATGTGGTTGAGCCCTCTTTCACCGAAGAATTTAATCCCAACATGATGAAAAAGTGAGGGGTCCAATCTCTTAATCCAAAGAAAAAAATGAAAAAAATGAAAAAAATGAAAAGTTATAGTGGTGAAAACCACCATGTGGCAGCACTAGAACCAAAAAAAGTAAAGATAAAGGATGTTTCCTATGGTGAAAACCCAACTGTGGCACCTAAGGAAGAGAGGTTGGATACCCTACCCGAACATGAAGAGGAAAGATCACCAATTCTCATAGAGCCAATGGAGAAAATTAACATTGGAACAGAATTGGAGCCCAAATTCATACATCTAGTAGCTTCACTTACACCTTTAGAGAGAAAGGACTTCATCAAATTTTTCCAAGAAAAGAAAGTGAACTTTGCATGGTCCTATGCTGACATGCCAGGACTAGATCCAAACTTCATCATGAATCACTTGAATGTTAAACCAGGGGTTAAACCTGTCAAGTAGAAATTGAGATAAATGCATCCCCATATAGCTCTTCTAGTCAAAGCAGAATTGGAGAAATTGTTAAATGTGGGGTTCATAAGAGAAACTGCTTATGTAGAGTGGATATCCAATATTGTACTAGTTACTAAGCATGACAAATCCATTGACGTATGTACAAACTTTTGAGATCTCAATCTTGCATGTCCCAAAGATGACTTCCCACTTCCGAGCATAGATGTGATAGTAGACTTAATAGCTAGTCACTCCATGTTTTCATTAATGGATAGTTTTAGTGGCTACAACCAAATTAAGATTGCACCGAAAGATCAAGAAAAGATAGCCTTTACATGTCCTTGGGGTACTTTTTGTTGGAACGTAATGCCTTTCGGCCTCAAAAATGCCAGAGCTACCTACCAAAGGGCAATGATCACTATTTTCCATGATATGATGCACACCTTTTTAGAGGATTATGTGGATGACATATTGGTAAAGTCACATAAAAGAGAAGATCACCTACAAATTTTGGAGAAAATATTAACCCGATCGGAACAATTTAAAGTAAGGCTTAATCCAAAAAAATATGCCTTTGGTGTTCAATCCAAAATATTATTAGGCTACATAGTTTCAGCAAAAGGCATTGAGGTGGATCTCAAAAAGGTTCAAGAAATAATGGACATGGAGATCCCTAGAAACATTAGCCAAATGAGGTCTCTTCAAGGGAAACTTCAATCAATAAGGAGATTCATTTCTCAACTAGCTAAAAAGTGTCACTCATTCATGAGATTGCTACACAAGGACACCATATTTATATGGGATGAAGAATGTGACAAGGCCTTCACTTTGTTAAAGACTTACTTAATTAATCCACCAATTATAATGCCACCTATCAAAGGAAAACCATTTCTATTTTACATATCAGCAACCGAGAGGTCCCTAGGAGTTCTTTTGGCACAAGAAGATGATCAAGGAGAGGAAAGAGCTATCTACTATTTGAGCTGAACATTGATCAAGTATGAATTAAACTACACATTCATGGAAAGAGCATGCCTAGCTATCATCTTTTCTTCCCAAAAGTTGAGACACTACATGTTGATGCACAAAGTAAAGCTTATTGCAAAAATTGATCCTCTAAAATACTTGCTTAGCAAAACTACCTTAACAGGTAAGATAGAAAAATAGGTCATGATATTAAGTGAGTTCAACATTGAATATGTGGATAGGAAGGCCATTAAAGGACAAGTGATAGTAGATCACTTAGCTGAAAATCCATTGGTTTCTACACATCCCATTCAAGTGGAGTTTCCTGATTCAGCAATTGTCACCATAGAAGCAAAGTCATGGAAGTTGTACTTTGATGGATTGTATACACAAGGAGGTTCCAGAGATGGCATATTGTTGATTACCCTCAAGGGTATACTATTCCCAAATCATCCAAGCTTTTGTTCCCATGTACCAACAAAATAGTTGAATATGAAGCTTTAGTCATTGGTATCAAGATGGCTTTAGAATGGAAGATCACCGAGCTGCAAGTGTATGGTGATTCTTAGTTAGTAATCAATCAAGTCAATAATGAGTATAACACAAAAGATGAAAAGCTACTACCTTACAAGACCATGATTGCTTTTGAAAAAAGTACTTTGTGTTGATAACGTTTGAACAAATTCCAAGAGAGAAGAATAGAGTTGTCGATGCAATGACTACCTTGGCTTCATTACTCCAAAAGCATGATCAAAATGAAAGGTGCGAATTCTTGGTGGAAGATTTGGAAAAATCGGCATTTAACCTTCCCGATACCAAAATTATTTCCTTACTTGATGGACATGACTCCCCTTGGTACGGCCTTATCTACACATACCTCAAAAACCAAGTATTACCTGAAAACCAATCTCGAGCCCAAAAATGACACTTCATAAGACAATCAGCTCATTAGATTATCCTTTTTGGCACATTGTATCGTAAGGGTCTTGATGGAACTTTACTTATATGTCTAGAGGAAGAAGATTCTAAGGTAGCTTTACATGAGGTTCATGAGGGCATTTGTGGGTTTCATTCAAGCGGTTTAAACTTAGCTAAGAAGATCCTTCGCATGGGGTATTTTTGGAAAACCTTAGAAAAGGACTCTTGTCACTTTGTTAAAATATGCACAAAATGTCAATATCATGGTGATATGATACATGTATCGGCTCAATAATTGCATCCTTTTGTTACACCATGGCCATTTTATCAATGGGGATTTAACTTGATTGGCATAATTTATCCACCTTCTTACAATGGGCACAAATACATCATCACAACTACAAAATACTTCACTAAATGGGTAGAGGTCATTTCTTTGATCACCGCTACAGGAAAACAAATCTCTATGTTCATTCTTAATCACATCATTTGTAGATATGGTATTCCTTATGCCATAATTACCGACAATGGAAAACAATTCAAGAACAAAGATGTGGATGAACTTCGTGATACTTTCCACATTACACATCACTCTTCTTCCATTTACTATCCACAAGGAAATGGAAAAGCCAAAGCTAAAAATAAGAATATCCTTAAAATCTTGAAGAGATCGGTGAACAAATTAGGAAGAGATTGGCATGTACAAATCAACCTAGCTTTATGGGCTTATAGAACTAGCATTCAAACACCTACAGGAGCTACACCATACTCATTGGTTTATGGAGCTAAAGTTGTCCTACCTTTGGAGGTTGAAATCCCATCCTTAAGAGTATCATTGCAAGGATTAGTAACAGATGAGGATTATAGAGTTGCCTAACTTCAACAATTGGAATTTTAAAAAGAACATCAAGCTCAAGCCTATGAACATTTGAAAGTGTACCAAAACAAGATTTCAAGAAACTACAACAAGCACATCAAACCAAGACTCTTTTAAGTGGGTAATCTAGTGCTAAGGGAGAACCCTTAAATTAGCCAGAAAGGGAAAAGAAGGGTAAATGGGAAGAAAATTGGCTTGGTCCTTTTGTCATTTTTTCTTCATTCGGTATGGGGACTTACAAATTAGCCAATTATGATGGGGAAGAATTACAAGAGCCCATTAATAGCATCCATTTAAAGAGGTTTCATAACTAATCAGAAGAAAGAGTATTAGAAGAAAGAGTATCAGATGAGTGTGTATCTGATGACTCAAGCATCACTCTTGTACATGAGAAAATCAAAAAGATCAAAAACATTGAGAAAAGTTTAAAATCCAAAAAAATTGAAAAAAGATAAAAAGATAAAAAAAATTGAAAAAGATAAAAAAGTGCCTTGGTGAAAACCTAGCAATAGGAGCCTTGGTAGCAAAAAAAAAAGAGAAAAAGAGAAAAAGAAGAATAAACCCAAAAGGTGAAAACTTGGAAATCAAGTGCCTTTTGTTCCCTTAAGTCTTTCCTAGTTACATGTGTACATATTGCATTTCCATCATCTCACTTGTAAATCTTCATTGCATCCGTCATTTGTGCATAGTCATAATAAAACCTTTTAGTTGCATTGTTGCATTGTCTATTGCCCTAAGTTTGTCACATGATCACATTTATCACTTGGGGGCAGGAAAGGATTGGATTTTTAGTACAAATAGATTCAATAGTGCTACATTCAGTCACACATTAGAGAGAGAATTATAAGAGCTTTAGAATAGAGATTTTATTGAACCTTTGATGGATATCATTGTTCACAACCAAATATTTTTACCCTACAACTTGATCCTTGAGTGTTCATTGACTTTATTATTCAAGATTAAAAATTGACATCACTTAAATGATCAGAATGTTTGGAAATTCTATTTTAAAATCTTGATACATGTTGCAAAAAACTTGAAGCTTTTAGATGATCGGTATTGAATTGACTTTTTATCGTATCTTTTTAGCTAATCGATGATGTTTCGACTAGATTGGCAATGATGGAGACATGATATTATTTTTCTTCTTTCTGAGTGACTTTGTTGAGGGAGATCCAACAACTCATGTGAATTCATCTAATGACATGGTCATCAAAGAACCATTGAGGACTTTCACATAGGGTGGAGGGTTGACCTTTTCTTTTTTATGCAAACGGATACCTTGGTTATTTAGATCTTCCATATCTCAATACCAAAATCCACTTGCAATATTGAATCTGTTGAAACCGGTATTCATACTCCCATAGTTGGTCATTCAACTAGTGAGGGTTGTACTAGTTTTCTAAGGGTTACCAAAAGTGATATAAGCGGTATTCATATCATCATGATGTGGTCAGTGAAGGTTGTACTTGATTTCTGGTCCTACAATGCTCAATAATGAAAATATTTCTCTATGACATTTCTTTGCTAAAAGCTAGTGACAATAGTTATGTTGCATTGCATTTGCATGTTAGATTAAGTGCATGGTTTGTAGTTATTTTTCCAAGGGAAAAGTGGTTTAGTCATTATCTTGATCAATCAATAAAAGGGGGTTCAATCAAACACTTTATCCTTGGTTCAAATCAATCATGTGAGATCATCTTTTGCATTCATTCATAGCATTACTCATTATTCATTATCCTTATATCAGAAAAAAAGAAAAAAAGACTCATTCATCATTTGCATACATTTAGTTAAAGAGTTGCATACATCAAAAAAATCAAAAACATAGTTGCATTCATCATATCCATATTTCCACAATAAAACATTTGCATCCATACATTGAAAATCAGAAAAACATATCAAAACTACACGATCATTTGCATTCATCTATCTATATCATATATGAGATACATTGCATCCATAGCATACTCAAAAGTAAATTCATCATAAACATCATATAGAACTTCATAAAAAGATGATCTCACATCAACACATCACAAGAATCAAGGAAAGTATATCATCATATAAATGTTCATAACATCAATGATCCATCAAATTTGTATATCCAAGATACAATGTCAATAACAACGTGGTACATCCAAGTTCTAATCCATGAACATTAGTGTGATAAAAATCATCAAAATAGATCCATAATCAATCATCAAGATCCTGTCAGGCCACCTAATCCATCACCTGCACCTGACTCATCTGGACCCCTGTCACCTAATCTATCCTGAGTAGGAGTCTGACTAGTGCTAGCAATACTAGGTCTCTGAGTCATAATAGTCATAAACTATTGCATCATAGTGGCTACCTAATCTAGTCGACCAACCACTGCTGATAAAATTTCCTACAAAGAATGCACATCCTGTGATAGAGTATCAATACTAGGAGAAGCCTAAGATGTCTGACCCATATCCTGAGACATAGGTATTTGTGGAGGCACCTACTGTGTAGGAATCAATCTCTGCTAATCTATTGAAGCTTGATGTAACTAAACCAAAGGATCCTATCCACCAAGAACCTATCTAGCAGCATCAATATGCACCTATCTCCTGACTCTCTGTCATCTCTATTGTCCCTCAACTGCTGTAGCTCTAGGACAAACAAACCCAGGTCCCTAATCCGGATGAGCCCTATCCTTGAAATGTCCACCTCGTACCTGTTAGAAATAGGGAATACTAAGAGGGGGGGTGAATCAATATTCTACAAACTTTATCTTTTTCCCAATTATGGATATAACAGATTATCTTTACACATGTATAACATAAGAAGCTAAACAACATGCATAGCAATAGAAGTAAAGAACTCATAACACATGATTTGTTCTCGAGGAAACTCTAGCCAAGGGAAAACCCCGGTGGGGATGGTACCCACAAAGATCCACTAATCAAAAGTATCTTGTTAAGGATGTTGACCCTATTAGGAGTCTATTACAAACATATAGTGTATCAGTCCTGATTAAGGGACTATAGGCCTTGTTAGAAGCCTCAACCCTATTAGGAGTTGGTAGTACAAAATGTGATTACCAGCTGAGCCCATTGCCCAAACAAGTAATATACAATATACACTAATTACAAAATAGGTCAAGGTACATAACCTTATACTACTTGCATCAATATCTCTTCACTGATCTTTCACTGTCGCTGTTACATATGCTTCATATACTTCTACAAATACTTGCTGCTTATTACAACTACAATTATTTTTCTCTATACTTTACAATTACAATTACATATATATATGCCAATATCTTTAACCAAGAGTAAACATCTAAGATGTTGTCCCTTTATATTGTTAAGACATTATTTTGATAAACACAATAATCCCCTAACTCTTTACCAATTTTGCCTTCATATACTATCTTGTCAGCTTCACACTGTCTTCGATAAAACTATCATAACTTCTTCCGTACATGTTGTACAAACTTGCACTTTGAGATGGGTCATCATTAGTCACCATAGAGTCTATGTTCAACTACACAAGCACTGAACTCACTCTAGTCAACATCGTAAACAAAAATTGTGTCTGAGTACACTGGTAAAAATATTGTCTCACACTTAGACAAATATGCAATGCGCTCTGTCATACTTTCTCTCTGACTTGTGTGATCTTCATGTGGATCATATGTTTCCATAATGACAACATCTATGCAATCAACTCAGCCAAATTGCCAATAGTATCCGTGTTCCAAGTCATCCTCTAGCAATGATCTGAGGAGCTCTCTGTCCTCTAAGAGCTTGAAGTCACCTAGGTCTGCCACCATCATTCTTGCCATCATCTCCTCCGTCATCATCTAATCACTCATCTCTATCCAAGATAGGCTCCTCAGGATCTATAAATCTCAAAAATCTATTCTAAGACCACCACTCTCGGTACTCTATAGACATCCCAACATTTGCCACATGCTCTAATATATCCCATCTGTAAAACATCATCCTAGAAATATGACCACAAGAAAATTGAAAATCAATATGTGCCCCCCACATAGATCGCTATGCTTGAACATGAGCATACAAAGCCATACCCTACGACATATCCTGATACCTGTCATACTGTCAGGAAACTCGGCCAAAGAAAAATCTCTCTATCACAAGGGTCGACCGACCAATCATCCAACATGGAGAAAACATATAAGGGAGCTCATCATCATCCTCCCTCCAACCCTCGCAGCCTAGATATGGTCTCTAGATGACTTGATCAATATCATCAATCCTGTGGCGCTAGTACTCTAACTTTCCCAAATGATGCTGGACAACCATGCCGCTATATAGAAATGCATAAGGAAAACCACGATGTCTGATACGATCTGAAAATGGTCTTGTAATAGGAAGATGCTCTCATACCCATAATTGCAATATCACAACACCTGCTAATAAGGAAGCACTAGATCTATACACCACCTCATGTAAATCATGGTATAACTATGCTAGAATGCAAGAGCCCCAATCAAATTTTTGAGGCTATGCAAGAAAATCCTCTAAGATACGGCCCCATCCAAGAGAAAAACCATGACCTCACCGGTTGGGAAGCGGTAATCTGCCTATCAAAGAACCCAAAACTACTGGCAAAGTGGGAAATGAAGCAAACTATGCCCAAGTGATAGTGTCATCATCAATGGTGTTATCTCCAAACACCCTTTTACAAACTATTCTATCATATACTGAATCATAATAAACCATCTCACCCTGGGTCAGAATGCAAAGAAATCTATACACATCCTCCAGAGTGATGGTCATCTCGCTAAGTGGTAAATGGAAGGTATTGTGGTTAGAGTGCCAACACTCTGCCACATCTATCAATAAACCACGGTTCAGCTGAAACCACAAGACGTCTAGAAGGAAACTCAAACCACACATCTCAATCACGTGATACTTTGGCTAGGTCAAAACCTGACCTAGGTCTATAATCTAGGAAGCAACAGTTTGTATGTATATCTTATGGAAATGTGCATGTTTGGAAAATCAAGGGAATCATATCAGTATTCTATATCAATGGATTATTTTAAGTTAATCAATCCTATCAGAATCAAAGTATCAGTATCAAGCAATCACACCTATTACCATTTCTTTATGTCTCTATGTCTTGAGAGCAAATTATCAGTATCAATCCTATCAGTTATCTATCCTATCAGTGTTCTACTATCAGAGTTTTTCTATCAGATCATATTGACATAATCAAACATTCATTGGTACCATTATCCTGATATCCTAATCACTTATTTTGTTAAACTAAAATAGACCTATCTATCTTGGAGAATCCATCAATCATCCATAAGTATCAAATTTTATTAGAAAATCAAGTTTGAGAATCAAAAATTTATCAAAAATCCTTTAGGTGTCATTTTCCTATATAGAGGCGACAGTTTACCTTAGGCTATGAATAAATTTTCACACATGGCATTTTATCAAGCACAGGTGGTATTTCATATGTCATGTGGCACTTTATGACCCTAAGCTGCATTTAACCATGGCCAGGTGTCATTTAAAATATAGGGATTATTCACGTGGTGTTTTATACATAGTGTGGCAATTTTGCCCTAGTTCTACATGGCTTCAAATCTTTCATAGGCAAGTTTTAAACTACCCTACGTAGTATTTCACTTTGTGGATGCATCATTTCACAAGCCTAAGCATCATTAAACCCTATCCTAGGTGGCATTTTGCAAAATTAAATCTAAAAATCAAGAAAACCATGCAATAAATGTGGAAAAAAGTTGTAATAAATGCACTAGAAAGGTTTGAATCACTTACTAGAGGTCTATAATCCAAAGGTCTCTAATATCAGCAACATCTCTCAAACTGATCCTCTCGAATAGGCACAACCATCATGATCAGCTATCTCAGGATCGGAGCAAAATCTTAATAGTCAAAAGTGAAAATGAATAGTAAATTTGGGTTTTTCAACCTATTTATGCTAATTTGACCTAATTTAGAGGTAATTTTTGACCTAGTGACCTATATCAAATATCTATCAAATCGGGGCATTTTTTGAAATCTGCATATCATCAATGTTTTTCAGAAATGAAAACATATTGGATCAACAATCAATCAATTTCATCATATTTTTCATATCAAGCGATCAATCTATTTTCATTTCTGAGGGGGCATCATAAGAGTATCAAATTGGCATCAAATATCATCGAATCTGGGGCATAAAAATTTCAAATTATTATTAATGATGCATATCAGTGGGGCATGTTGTATCAAATATCAAATCAGGTTGTAGCAATCATATTTCAGATCAAATATCACATCAGTTTTTCAAAATCAGAGTTGTGTATCAAATCAAACAATCAAAATCAATGATCAGGACATAAAAGTTTCTTTGAATCAATGAGCTACACACATCAATTCAAAGAGGGGCATTTGTAGACATAAAAAATTGGGCAAGTTCTTAAAAATCATCAAATTGCAAAATCTTAACAAAATGTCTAATTCTCATCAAAATAGATCAAATCAATTTTTAAAATGGACATTTATTAATCAAAATTGGACAAAATCATTAAATCAAAGGAAAAATCAAATCATGACATTAAATAATTAAATACAAGCTAAAAGGGGTCAAAAACACTATAAAATTGATTTTAATCAATTAATTGTATAGTTTTAAATCAAAAATCAAATTGAACCTATTCCCTTACATGGCTAATTTAATTAATTGATGGAATTTAATTAATCCTAATATCTTTCAACAACAATTTGAGCAACCAATGAGAATTGAGAACAAAAGCACATGGATCACTCCAAAATAGTTGAATCTCAATCACACATTTCAACTTTGAATCTCATCCAATCAAATTTGTCTTTTTGTCCAAACCTTTGAGACAAACATTTAAATTGTCCACCCATTTAAAAACATTTCAAAGTTTTTGACTCAACCAAGGCTAAATCATGATTAAATAACTCTACCCCATACCCTTGGTATTTTACTATAAATAAGAGTCATTTTGAGAGCATAAGATATCTTAGAAATTCATTTGCAAAGAATCATCATTATAGGCATTTTCATAGCAATTGAGAGCAATTGAGAGCATATCATAAGCATTTGAATTATATTTGTATCAATTTTGAGAGTTTGAGAGCTAGATTAAGCATTGTACTATCATTTTCTCATTCTAGGATTGTCACTAGTAGAGAATAGGCTGAGAGCTCTACTTACCAAGCTTGGATAGAGAACTATGAGATGTCATGGATGTTAATTTCAATTCTTAGCTTAAATTTGTATTGTATTTTCATAGAATTGTAGTTGATTATCCTAATTTCATGAAGGTGTTAAACATTCACACACACCTATATTGATTTCAATGTTAGCCTCAGTAGGTGTATTGATCTCTATTATTTTTGGCTTACCCTGTTCCTCAAAATTTGTACCGTGTGTATCCTTTCCTTCAACTATGACTATGGTAGAGCTAACAGTTGTTGAATCCATAGTTGGCACACCCTCAATCTTTGGATAATCATGAATTGGGATTAGAACTAGATTGGTGCTTGGTAGAAATGAAAATGCATGATAAAATTCATTATATAGATTCAAATAGTCAAATTAGGTCTTCAATAAATGCTCTGTACACTAGTAGGTGTAATACAAATGTCTCGATCATTGAATGCTATCTAAGTTAACACATACCCATACTCAGTCAAAACCATCACTCGATCATTACTAATACTTCCATACTTATCTCGGTCAATATATCAAATTGGTCATTATGAGAGCTCGACACATACTGAGAGACTCTGTAGTACCTCGCCCCTAGTCTAATTTTATAAATGTCATAATTAATCTAGGATGATAGATTATATGTTAGGAATTGGTTGATGCTTATGGTTTTACTGACCCCATACTTGCATGTTTATGGTTGATGTGTTTGTTTTACATTTCTATTTGATGTGCCTGATGTGGTTGAGGGATAGAGTCGTAGTTACTTGCTTGTGAGATCCACACGATCGGCCAATCCCCGCCATTGTCTATTATATATTTATATATGTATGTACATGTGGGTGTTTTATGCAGGTTTGCAGGTACCCGACATTGACTTCCCTAAATTGTTAGGATGAGCGTGCCCTATCACTAATCTCAATGGTAAAAGAGGGGAGATAATATTCAGCTCCAAACCCTAACCTAAGCCAAATATTGTCCTAAAGTAGGGGACAAGATTTTGTGTTTCCACCCTTCTAAACTCATTCAATTGGCAAGAGTTTACACCTATGTCCTGAGCATGAATGTGGGTCCTTAGGTCTTTTTGATTCTTTGATTTGTGGCATTTGATGTGAATTCTATTTTTTAGATCATGCTATTTTTAGCTATGACATAGTATTTAAATGGTAATTAAATAAATATATTTATTTGGTTTAATTATTATTTATATTATATAGTTGATGCATAAATTAATTGGAAATTAATTATATGCTATTTTGAGTGTGGTTGAAATATTTAATTAATGTGAATTAATTAAATATCCTCACTTATGATTTATTTAAATCATGAAATTAACCTTTGTTTAATTAAAAGTTATTTTGGCATGTGGTTTTTATGTTAACTAAATGTTTTAATTATTACTTAATTGAATGCATTATGTTGCACATTCATAATTGAATGAAATTGAATTAGTAATTCAAGTTGAAGTTTGGTTATGTGCTTTCAACTAAAGTCAAAGAGGAAAGGGGACTCCAGTTCAACTGAGATTGAACTGTGAACTAAAGTTCATCTTCGTGCAAAGCCCTCTTGGAGTTGAGTTTGAATTCATGCATGAGAAAGGAGATTCCTTTATGTATTGGGATATTTAGCCATTATTGGTACACAGGTTTTGGAGGAGGAATTTTGGAGATAGATTTGGGACAGATTTGTGAGAGCTCATCAAAAGGCTTGGATTCTGTTTTCTTCATGCTGGACATCATTGAATCTGTATAATTGATTTGAGGTAGGTTTCAATTTTATTATGGTTACCTTAAGGTACCAGTTGTATTTATGTAAACATGCATGTGATGTTGTATCTATCTTTCAGTTGTTTTCTTGGATTCATAATTATCTTTATCTTATATTAATTAACTAACTCTTTCATAATCTACGTCAAGGAACCCTTTGGAGTTGTAACCTATGTTAGTTGTGTATTGCTTTGCTTCCGCATTGTAAACTTTGATGTTATTGATTGTTAACTAAAAAAAAATTATTCTGCAAACTTAGTCGCATGTTTAGGTTAAGTTCTTCTAGGTTCCCTGGTGGGGCATTACACTTGGTATCAGAGCATCGGGTTCTACACTGGGAACTCTGGGAATTTGTGTGCCCATTTGATGTCTAGACTGGTAAACTTGAAACCAAATATAGACATATAACCCTTTTGTGTTTTGACAACCATTAAACTACATCTAAACATTTATGTTCTTGCTTCTCTTAAATGTCTTTGAGTTATCATTGGCCTAGTGATTGTCATAGGTGTTTGACTATTTATTGTGTATGGTTACCTTCCCTAATGCATCTAGGGTGAAATACCTTGGATGTCATGAAGTGATTACTCCCTTGAGTGTGGCTACTAGTAGTCACCTTGTTATGTGGATGTGTTATGATTGATGATTTATTTTTGGTTGATTGATGAATTGTTCATGTTGTGTATGGGCTAGCATTGAAATTTTGAACTTTCTTATGATTGGATTAGTCACCTAACTCTCTTTTCATTATCTATCTTGTGACATTAGTCACACTTGATTTATTGTTGAAATTGAGATCTCTTTTGATTTAATATTGAGCTTGGAATTCCCCCACTTGGGTTTTACCTTTGTGAGTATTATGATGGTTACTCCGAATGTTTGGTATTGTTGGCCCTGTTCTGTGATAAGTGTTGTTTCTATCATGTTCATCTTGAACCCCTGATAGTATGTATAAGGGAGAACATCACAGAGATGGTGCTATATGTGATGTGTGATATTAGTATCATTGTGTATTCTTTATGATTGTATAAGTGTTCATTAACTAGATAGTTTTCATGAACTTCTCAACTCATTATTTGTTATAGATATGAATGTGCTCTCTATGCAATCAATCCTAGATGTTTTCTATGATGATGTATGAATAAAGGTTTAGTTTTTTTTTTCAAATTGTTAATGAATTATTGATCAATATGATATTTTCAGTTGTTCCTAAACTAGATATTATAATGTTCTTAATGATTGTATATTATGTTCTTATGTTATGACTTGTTTTCAAATGTCATATTTTATCTTTAGTAAATGCTTCATGTTTGGGGAGAGTATATATCCTCATCTGTTGTAGGCTTCCAAGAGTAAGCCTAATCCTAGGGGGGGTGGATGTAGTACCTCACCCCTAGTCTAATTTTATAAATGTCGTAATTAATCTAGGATGATAGATTATATGTTAGGAATTGGTTGATGCTTATGATTTTATTGACCCCATACTTGCATATGTATGGTTGATGTGTTTGTTTTACATTTCTATTTGACGTGCCTGATGTGGTTGAGGGACCGAGTCGTAGTTGCTTGCAAGATTCACATGATCAGCTGATCCCCATCATTGTCTGTTATATATTTATTTATGTCTGTACATGTGGGTTTTTTATGCATGTTTGCAAGTACCAAGCATCGACTTCTCTAAATTTTCAAGATGAGCATGCCCTATTGCTAATCTCAATGGTAAAAGAGGGGAGATAATATTCAGTTCCAAACCCTAACCTAAGCCAAATATTGTCCTAAAGTAGGGGACAAGATTATGTGTTTCCACCCTTCTAAACTCGTTCAATTGGCAAGAGTTTACACCTATGTCCTGAGCATGAATGTGGGTCCTTAGGTCTTTTTGATTCTTTGATTTGTGGCATTTGATGTGAATTCTATTTTTTAGATCATGCTATTTTTAGCTATGGCATAGTATTTAAATGGTAATTAAATAAATATATTTATTTGGTTTAATTATTATTTATATTATATAGTTGATGCATAAATTAATTTGAAATTAATTATATGCTATTTTGAGTGTGGTTGAAATATTTAATTAATGTGAATTAATTAAATATCCTCACTTATGATTTATTTAAATCATGAAATTAACCTTTGTTTAATTAAAAGTTATTTTGGCATGTGGTTTTTATGTTAACTAAATGTTTTAATTATTATTTAATTGAATGCATTATGTTGCACATTCATAATTGAATGAAATTGAATTAGTAATTCAAGTTGAAGTTTGGTTATGTGCTTTCAACTAAAGTCAAAAAGGAAAGGGGACTCCAGTTCAACTGAGATTGAACTGTGAACTAAAGTTCATCTTCATGCAAAGCCCTCTTGGAGTTGAGTTTGAATTCATGCATGAGAAAGGAGATTCCTTTATGTATTGGGAGTTTTAGCCATTATTGGTACACAGGTTTTGGAGGAGGAATTTTGGAGATAGGTTTGGGACAGATTTGTGAGAGCTCATCGAAAGGCTTGGATTCTATTTTCTTCATGCTGGACATCATCAAATCTATACAATTGATTTGATGTAGGTTTCAATTTTATTATGGTTACCTTAAGGTACCGGTTGTATTTATGTAAACATGCATGTGATGTTGTATCTATCTTTTAGTTGTTTTCTTGGATTCATAATTATCTTTATCTTATATTAATTAATTAACTCTTTTGTAATCTACGTCAAGGAACCCTTTGGAGTTGTAACCTATGTTAGTTGTGTATTGCTTTGCTTCCGCATTGTAAACTTTGATGTTATTGATTGTTAACTAAAAAAAATTATTCTGCAAACTTAGTCACATGTTTAGGTTAAGTTCTTCTGGGTTCCCTGGCGGGGCATTACAGACTCAGTCACTACAGACATTAATATTGAAGCTCGACACCAATTGTGCAATTTAACACTTTGCCTCAAATCTATCCTAATACATCTTTACTTATGTAGATATTAAATTTAACACATCTAATGTTTGGAACTAGTGTAAAATATAGCATTAGAAAATACAGTTCCGCACATACATTCTTTTCTTAGTTAGAAGTAGTGTGATCACTTGATCCATTGGATTGGGTGACCTCAGGTTCACTGGTGCCACTATTGTTTGCTTCCTCTTTCTTTCTCCATGTCTTATTAATCTGGTTCTTTATATGATCAATTCTCTCTTTACCTTTTCTTTTCTCATTACTCGATGTTGGTGCTCTAGTCCTGCAGTCTTTTCTTAAATGACCAATCTTTTGACAACTATAACAGACCAAACTTCCATTCATCCAACTCTTGGATTTACCTCTAAAGTGTGTCCTTATACAATTTTTAGGACTATTACCATATTCTCCATAATAGTGACAATTATACCACGTATTGTAATCCCAATTAAATGTGTTACCTTTCCTAGGTGCATTGTCTTGCTTCTTGGATGTCCACTTAGGTTTTTCATTAGATCTACATTCTTGTGCTCTATGACCATATTTCTAACAAGTGTAGCAATGTCCTTGAAATCTAGGTGTAGTAGGTGTATTGATAGCCTTTGACCTGCATTCATGTGCATGATGTCCATGTTTTTTACAGTTAGAACAATATCTATTGAATTTAGGCTTAGGATTGGGTTTACCATTCTTTCTTCTATTAATGTTTTTTGTGTGTCCTAGTTTCCCATAGTGATGAAATGTAGGTTTTTTGTTCTTTGGTTTTGCATTCCTTTGTTCTCCACTCTTTGATGATTCTCCATCTTCAGTGGATTATAGGTGCTTAGTATGGCCTAGTCCAAAGGTGTCATTGGATCTTCTTGGTGATCTCATCAGTTCCTCAAAATATCTCATAGCTTCATTAGGTTTTTTCATCCTCTCATTGAGTTCTTTTTTAGATCTTAACTCATTTTTTAGCTAATTTTTCTTTGATCTTAGATTTGTAATTTCCATGTATGTCCTATTTAACTCTTGATTTTCAAGTAGAAATTGATTTACCATGTCCAACTGATTATTTTAAAAAAAATTCACATCACATGTCCTTTCATCAAGTCTAGTAGCTATTTGTCTCTTATCCTCTTATGTCATTATCTTGTCTTCCTCATCTTTCTTTTTCTGTTCAATCACCTCACACAATCTTACTGATTGAATTTATTGTTCTCTCTTTAAACTTCTAACTTCTTCATTCAATATGTTGTTTCTCTCTAATAGATCTTCTATTGTTGCATTACTTTCACTAGAATTTCTATTATCAAATAGACCTTTAGTGTCTTCTTCTTGATATTGAGTGTCATTCAGTTCAATTGCCAATTATTTCCTTCTCTTTAAGGATTTCTTCAATTCCTCTCTTGCTATCTTAAGCTGGTGCAATGCATTTGGATGTCAATCTTCTAATTCTCTATGATCTTTCCCAACTTATAAGCCTCAATCTCCAAGATCTTAACTCTCAAGTGGTTAGACTTCTTCTAAGAGAAAAAAGCTCTGATACCAATTGTTGGAAGTCTTATTGGGAAAGTAAGATACTGAGAGGGGGGGTGAATCAAAATCTATGACTTTTTATTCTTTGAAACCAATTCAACATATATATCATAAACATAAACTTCAATTCTAAAATATATCTAACTTCTAATAATCATCCATGAAAATGAAACACATAACACAAAGACTTGGTAACCTAGAAACCCTTGAAAGGTAAAATTGGGGTGGGGATGACACCCACAAATCTTCACTATTGTAACAATAAAGTGTGTCTATTAGGGCTAAAAAAAATTTATCACTTCTTGTGATCTACCCTGTCAGGGATCTTCCCTTCTAAGAGCTTACAAACTTATACAATCTACCTTGATTAAATGGTTTAAACTTACAACTAAGTAAGCACTTTGTTAGGAGATTTACAAAGGTCTGTTAGAACCACTCTGTTAAGAGATTTACCTTGATTCACTTGCTAGAATGTATCAATACCTGATCCTTTAGTTTTCACTCCAAATGTTGATAACAGATCTCCTCTTTCTAGTTCTTATCTGATCTCAAAATGAATTACAACTCAGTTTTATCCTTCATGGCTTTTCTTGGTCACTCTGCATGATCTATGCTTTTGACATCCAAAACACTTCTTCCTCTGCATACATGTGAGGTTTCCTGATTGTAATAATATTAGGGTTTTGATGTCACCTTAAATAAATAACTGATCAAGCTTCTAGAGCAAGATCAATGATCTAGATTCATCATTTTTTCCGCTTATACATTCCTTTTTCTATTTGGCTATATTGCTTGCATAGCGATTAATGATCAAAATCATAGTGCATAATAAACTCCTTAATTCTCTCAATGATCATTAAAAAATGCATAGAATTCAGCCAAAATTATTTACCTAGGCTTTTGTGCCATTCCAAAAACATATACCAAAACTGGTTCACTCGGCATATGAAGTCTTTGGTGCTCAGTCAAAACTATTATCCATATACTGGCACTTGGCACTGAATTTTCTATACATCTCAACATTCATACTACTTGGTAACTACTAGGATTCTTGGCGACCACTGACTTACTCAAAAGCAACTACTACTCGGTACATATAAAAAATACAAGTCCATACATTACTCAACCTTAGTAGGATGGCTTAGTCGTAGTGATGACTAACCAACTCTGCCTTGATAATGACTAAGTATTTGACACTAATAGACAACATGACTTGGAGATCAACATTTTCCAAAGAACACATTGTTCTTATACAAGATGGATCATTAGAATTACAACAAGGTCTTCCATGCGAAAAGAAAATTAAAGAAAAATTACAATTCGGCCATGTTAGAAACGAATTACAATAAGGTTCATACTAAAAGCATCCAAACTATAAATAAAATAATAAGAGAAAGAAAATTAAATTAATCCAAGAGAGATAGATAAATAAGATGATGTTACCATAAGAAAAACAAGAACTAGGAGAAAGCACCCAAAATTCAAGCCAAGGAGACAAGAATATTTTGCAAAAGGGGAAAAGCAAAGAAAACCCCATTGTGATATTATGAATGAGGCCATAGAGAGAGAGAGAGAGAGAGAGAGAGAGATGCTCATTACAATAACTTTATCACAAAGAAATGAGAGAGGGGCATCTCTTAATTAAAGATGATGAGAGGAGTTACTATGTAACTCCCAAGTCTATAAAATGTCACCATTCATAATAGGTGTGTGCCAAGTGTCTCAATCCTCTTAAGAAGGATAAATTAAATAGAGAAATTACATAAAATAAGTTGTCCTCCCACTTGGACTAGAGGAAAAATTACATGCAAGGATTCCATAGGAATATCCTAATTGCAAATAATAAATACAAGTAAATATTACTCTTCTAATACTCCCCTTTAATCTTTACTTGGGAATTTTACAAGGGGTATCACACCCAATTTTTACAAAAATCTACAACTTGAAGT
This sequence comes from Chamaecyparis obtusa, assembly GCA_027943335.1. Taxonomy (NCBI): domain Eukaryota; kingdom Viridiplantae; phylum Streptophyta; class Pinopsida; order Cupressales; family Cupressaceae; genus Chamaecyparis; species Chamaecyparis obtusa. The sequence goes on along the minus strand of BSBK01005588.1, from coordinate 1,698,054 downwards.
TCAGCTTCATGGTACAAAGGTGTGTTCAAGTGGAGGGATATCCACATCTTCAAGTAGTCTTCTTGAGATATATGACATGTGTATATGAATTTATTCCTTAATTGTGTCTTCATGAGTCATCTCAATCAAGGAAATAGAGAACAAGAAACAAAGAAACTATCCACAAGTACAATGGCATCTGATATACAAGTTAGTATATTCTTTGAAACTTTTCCATCAAAAAATATTTTAAAGGAACTCTTATAGATTAATATAAGGTAGAAAGATAGAGATAAATACATGAGATTTCATCAAAAGTACAATAGAGCTAACATGATATGTGAGGCCTCACCCCAAGACCTTCATAGCTTTTCAGTTTCTATATTTGTGAGATACTTATTTGACACTTTATTTTGATTCACTATGTATTTAGACACCTTTTGTCATGGATTTTATCACCTTAGATGTTAGATGCACATTATTTTATGATGTTATGATGATTATCTTGTGACTTTATTATTGATTTGCATTTATGGTTAATTTGGTTTTATGAATGCTAGGATGACATGATGAGATTTATTTTATGTGATTTATTAGGAAATGGATGTTTGATGCAATTATGATCCTATGGGTATTCTATTAAGTGTTGAAAGTTAATTTCTTAATTACATGATATGTCTGTGTTTACGAATGGAAAAAGTTCAATTATTATGCAATATGAATTTTAGATTGATTATGTGATGTTGCAAATGATTTGTTAAGTTGAATGAAATTTATTCATATATGTTGTGGGTTTTTATTTCTTGGACTACTGATGTTGGATTTAGTGTGTAGGGAATTAAGATCATGGTATTATATCGGGGAACCAAACATAGACCAATGCAAATTTAGTGTGAGCCAAGGTTGTGTCTAATGAAAGATAAAACCTTGTTGTATTGTATTTTATTTGTAAACGTAATGAGCTTGTATGTCTCAATTAAATTTTTTAAATTGTAATTGTAAATTTGTTTATGTGAGTGCTCAAGTGGAAATTCCATGTGGCTTGTGATGTGTAAATTGTGTTGTGTCACTTGACATTTGTAATGTGTACATGTGGCCATGACATGTTCCACTTGAGGATTGGTTGTCCACCAACCTAGGTAAGTACCCCTTTAGGATCCCCATGTGAATCCCTTGGTTAGGGAGCTTGAGGTATGGTCATCATGTCTTTGATTTTCGAAATGAATCCTAAAATGGACTTTTGGGGTGTAAGAAAGGTGCTTAGGGGAGTGTTTGGGTCATTTTTAGTAATTCCACTTAATATACCTATGGGTAAGGGTCAATTTTAACCATAGGACAGCCCCTTGTTGACCAAAAGACCCTTCCAAATGTTGGATTTTCAAAATGGCCGAAAATCAACTTTTGGAAGCAAGGTCTTGGATAGATCACCCATCCATTAGGATGCAAGGACTTTGCCCACTTTTTGGTGAACCTTTTTAGGAACCCATTTTTGGAAATCTTGTAAGGGGCTTAGGGGAGACCAACCAATGAGAGGGGAGATCTTATCCCTAGGGGCTTGGGGAGTTGTGTGGAGGTAGTTTTAGTGGTGACTCTCCATTGTGGAGAGTTTGAACACCCACTCTCTTTCTTAGAGACAAGTTAATCTTGGAGAAGCTTGGGAAGGAGGAAAGGTTTGGACTTAGGAAGCTCATCCTCAACATACCTTCCATTTGCATTGGACTTAGGTTGTTGGCTCTCTTCATTGTATTTTGTTGTGCTTGTTATTGAAAGTAGATGAAAGATGTGAATATCATGTGTTGGATTCTTTGTGTTGTATTGTGTTTCTTTCTTCCTTGTATGTGTTTTTGTGTTGGGGAGTCTCAAGGCCACACTCACCCTTGGGAGGGAAGAGTAGTATTTGGGGTGCAAGTTATTTTGGAAAACCCATGGTTATAGAGTCTCTTCTCAAGGATGAGAGGGATAAAAATGGAGTATGGGCTCCATGAAGCCATTCTTTCTTTTGGGGGTCATAAGGGAGTGCTTTGTTTTGGCATGTTTCCTTGGGTTCCATCAGGGTTGAAATTGTGTATGAGAGAGTTCTAGAAATGTTTCTTATGATGCCTTGTGTAGGATTTTTCATATTTCTTTGGCTTTCTCCCCATAGGGTACTTGGTCCACCTTCACCCCAAGTATAGGGTCATTGTGAGACCCTTTGTGCAAATCCTTGGTTGGGACTTTTCATGTGGTTAGTATGTTTTCATTATTTTTATTTTGATTATATTTGATGTGTACCCATCTATGTTTTGGTTCCCCAAGATTGGGGGTGGCCTCTTAGAGGCCTTGGTTGGGAGGTGAGCATCCCATGGTCCTTCCAAGTTTTCATTGTAGTTTTTTGAAGCTCTTGATTTCTTGAAGAAATGAAGTTTTTGCTCTTTGAAGAAAGTGAAGGAAGAGAAAGATAGGGAATGTATCAAAAAAAATATCTTGTTCTCCTATGTTTTTGTAAAGTTATCATTTTGTAGAAGCGACTCTTAAGGAACCCTTTGTTAATGTTTATGTAAAAGGGTATTATGAAGCTGATTTATTTTGCATTCTATATGTAGTTAGGGAAATGTAAATTTTTAAAGAAATGTATGTGAAACCAATGTATTTGAAGAAGTTAAATTTATGTTAGCATGTCTTTCTAATCTATTAGCAGATTTAATTTATTGTGTCTTTTGGCATAGATGTGTATTTTGGCTTAATAGTGTGTTTATATAGTATTAGTATTTTCAATGTAAAAATATATATATAGGCATGAATTTCCCATGCAATAAATATTGTTTCTTTTTATGTTTGGGTTTTAGGAGAAGAAATAAATTTTATAGAAGTTCACTATTTTTCCCATAGTTTAGAAAAGTATTTTGTTTACAAAAAAACATATAATTTCTGCTAAGTTCATTAATGTTGTTGCAACAAAAAGGAATTTATTAATGTAGTTGTGTTTCAAAAGAATCTAATGTGTCTGATTTACTTCCATTAATAATTATTTTTCTATTATGTTCTGAAGGCATTAGTTAGATCTTAAAAAGACATTTATTAGATTCAAATATTCTTTCTTTTTTTTATAAAAAAAAAAGATTTAACTTGATGATTTACTTGATTGAATATAATAGTATGATCTTGTAATGCTTCATTTTGTCCTTCACCTAAATATATAATATATCCAATGAAATGCATACAATCAGATTTAAAAACTTACTTTTAGTTACGAATTTGTTCATCTTTTCATATATAAATATATATATTTAACATATAATGTTAGTTGGTTTATTAAAATTATAAAATTAAAATACTAGTTTTATGCCTGATTTCTTTTTTTTTTAAATATATGTCTATACATTTTAGCTTTATAGTAATATTTTTTCAAAATAATAATAAATAAATAAATAATTAGGGGGACAAGGGTTATAGTGGCTGGAAGGCCACAACCATGGCATGGGCATGAGTGTGGTAGCCTACAACATGACACAATCGTGGCTCATGGGAGGGGCTTGGGGTTGAGCCTCGGCTACCACAAACCCTCTCATATTTATTTATTTTTAATTTATTTTATAAAACAAAACAAAATGTAAACATAAAAGCATAAACAAAAGGGTATAAAAAATGACATACCTTGTTGTTGCTTGCTGCCATTAATTGGTGGTAAGAGAAAAAAAATATACACAGTATGTATATATGCAAATAAATATGTTTAATATAAGAATACTTGAACCTCCATTGATGGCCTTCCCAAGCTCACCTACCACAAAAGTAAAGAAAAACATAACCAAACCCATGTAGGGTTTGATGGAGGAGAGAAAAGAGAGGAAGTTGGAAAAATGAGAAAAAAATTGGGTGATGCCATTTTGACCCTAACCCTAATTTCAAAATTAGGGTAAGGGCAAAAAGGAGTCAACCCAAATTTGACTTCCATCTTTCCCCCTTTTGAAACTTTATTTTATTATTTTGTCTTGTGGAGTTCTTTTTATGTTTTATCTCAAATTTAGTTTTAAATTATTTTGGGTGGGAAAATGAAAGAGTATCTTCCACTTAGAATTATGTTGGATGAATTTATTTTTAAAAATAAACATTATGAAAATCGTTCATTTTATTTTGAAGAGGATTAATAAAATTAAGTCATATTTAAGGAATGGACATGTTTATGAAAAGTTAGTGTTTATTTAATATAATGGTTATTTTAAGAAAAAATTAAAATATATTATAAAAATAATAATATTTGATTATAATTAGTTTAGAGTTAATTTAGTATAGGATAATTGAGGAGGTCATTAATGAAATTATTTCATTATGTTCTCTATTGGAGTTTTCGCTAGTTAAATTTTCATTAAAAATTTAAGATTAAACTTTAATCAACCCCTTAATAAATATTTGATAATTAAAGGGTTATTTATCATGATAATCAATTAAATGTACCACGCTTAGAATCTTTTGTGTTAGGGGGAGATGTATTCTTAATTAAGTCATAATTATACTATCATGTTTAATGGAATAATTATTGTTTGGTTTTAGTGGAGTTTTTTTTCTAAGCTAGTAAACCCTATGAATATGATTGTCTTTTCTCTTGTGAGGAATGTTGGTGGGTCAATAACCCCTCAAAAGATTAATTACTTATCCACTTTTTAGTATTTAAACCTATCCATGTAGTCAATCTTTTTCACTTTAAACATTAAAAAATATTATAACCTTTTTAAGGAAAAAAAAAAGTTGGTGTGTTTTGCCTATTTAATTATGGGCATGACATGATATCAAGATAAACCAATTGCTCAAATTCCCAAAAATGATCAAGCAAGAAACAAAAAATATAATAAATGCTCTCATAAAAGAAAATACTAATGCATAAATGACCACAAACAAGGCCAACTAATGAGACCTACATCAACACTACATCAATCATATGGATATAGATAGTCCACTAATGGTCATCCCACTAGAGGTTAATGGGTAGCTAATCCATAACTTGCATGACCTATGATCTAAGCAATGAAGAATGCAGAACATTATCACATTAGTAGATTTGCAAAGGAATATGAGAGAGAGACAATGATAAATCAGTAGAACATATGACTCAAACACCAAATCAAACCATGATTTGAGTTTCCAAGCATGTTAACCGGCATGAGCCATAAACAAAGGATTGTGAGTGATAAAACATATTTTCTTCAAATATATATAAGAAATCCAATAAAGTGCAAAAAGGATTTCAAGAGCGACCTCCTCACCATGAGGAAAATATCAAGATGAGATAAAGCATCTAAAAATGGAGGGAAACTCAATGAATAACATCCTCTTTATGAGGAACAAAATAGAGGGAAAATCCATATAAGGTAAGTGCACACCAATTGTAGGATGGAGGGATACTCCACGGGTCCCTTTGAAGAATAAGGAAACTGTGTTAACCTTGAAAATTGGGATCTCGATGCAACTTACAAAAATGCAATAAAATGCATGTCAATAAATGGTATAAAACCATATGATGTCACCATGTGCATATAAAGTGATGTTGTAAAATCATAAAATTGCAACTATGTGCATATTAATAGATCTTATAAAAATTGATAGCAATTAATGCTAATCAATGAATAATGAAGGAAATTGAATAAGATATCTCATAAACCTTGAACAAACTTAAGATAGCTACATTAAAAAGTGATGAGCACTGAGCAACATTATAGATATTAGTTATAAAATCTATTGAAAGTAAACATAAGTATGAATTCATTAACAAGAGAGGAACCATAGTTACTTCCTCAGAAACAAACTATTACTCGAGAGTTTTCAATCATTTGTAGAAAAAGAATATTAAATAGCTAATGTTATTTTGAATTAAAAAAATAAGATAGCTAAGAAATTTGGGTCAAAACATTAAGTTTGAACACTATCAGTTTGGAAATAGAAAATAATATAGGAAACCATATAATGTATTGAAGTTTAATTGAATGTTAAACAAGAGGATAAGTGAGAAACTTTAAAAATTAAAAAAATTGTTAAAACTTTAAAATAACTTTATTAAAAAAAATGCAATACAAAGATAATATAATGCTAGAGAAATAAGAATGGAACACAATTGTAAACAACCTTTGAACTGATTTTCCAATCATGTCTACACTCGTGTACCAAAATCAAGGAACCATAAGGAGATAAGAGACTTAAGCCAATATAATGAGAAACATTAACAGTTTGATCTTCGCTTCTTCTTCAATAGAATTTATAGGGAAAAGATAGATCATATTGAATACTGAATGATGTTAATAAAACTTTTGAAAATGTTAATACTATATAATAATGTATTATGAGTATTATGAGTGTTAAAAATATATATATTTCCTTCAAAGATATGAGGAATCTAACAAAATTCAAGAGCTATATCAAGAACTTCATCCTCATTATGAGGAGAACAATGGAACAAGTTGATAAAGATCAACAAATGTGCACTCATAACACTAGAAAAAATCAATCAATAACATTATTTCCTTGGGATGAGTCATTAACAATGCATTTTAAAAAAAATTGAACAAGATTGTTACAAGTAGTAGTTGTCGTTGCACCAAAAGATTGACCTGTTAATGCCCGATACAACCACTAGACTTATAGAACACGGGAGGTTGTTAAACCATGTCATGAATCCTGAAGGGAGACGTTGGCAGTTATTCCAAAAATCCCCCCCTCAGTGTCACCCAAGGGGATTTGAACCTGTGACCAAGCTCTAATACCACTTGTTACAAGTAGTAGTTTCCGTTGCACCAAAAGATTGACCTGTTAATGCCTGACACAACCACTAGACTTATAGAGCAAATGAGGTTGTTAAACCATGTCATGAATCCCGAAGGGAGACGTTGACAGTTAGTCCAACACAAGATTTCATTGACAAATGTAGCTAGAAAACATAGACTGTCCCCTTCTATTAAAAACATAAATTTCTCCCTTTGTGAGTAATAATTCCAATTTGGGAAGAAAAATGAAATGAGATTTATATAGCTAAGAAAAGATTTTCTTGATACAAACTTAGTTTCTAAAAAATTGAAATAGAAATTTGAAATTTGAAAAAAAAACATAGACATAATTATATAACGAAAAAATTAAATGATGTATATGTTCTAAGGAAATAAGAATGAGTAAGAAACAATAATAATTGAATGTTAATAAATGTGATTTAACTTAATGTTAATTATGATTTGAATAGTTTAAATTAAACATTAATTTTTTGTTAAATCAAATAATAAATGATTAAATGATGTTATAATTTGAATGTATATATAAACAAAGTGATTGAATGATAATAACTAATTAATTTGAATTGAAACAAAGGTTTACATAATTAAATTATAAATTTAAGCGAAAGATGTTATTAAAATGTTAAAAAAAACATATAAGTAAATGATTGAAACTAATTAAAAACTAACAATAGTTTAAACTTGTTGTGAAAAAAAATATTTGAAACAACGAAGTAATTTAATAACAAAGTAATATTATTTAAAGAAATCATTACAAATTTTTAAAAAAGGTAATCAAAATAGAGTTTGTTTTTAAATAAAAAATAATGTGAGTATGTTTTTAAAAAAATATTTAAACAAAGTTATATTTTAAAAGTAATATGTAAGTGATATTTTAAACAATTGATTTGAATGAGTTTAAATGAACAGTCAAACTATTTGAAACCTGTTCAAATCAGAAAACAAACTAAAACTAAATATGGCTTGAAAAATTGATACGAAGCTGATAGAGCATAGAATGATTCAAATATGGAAGAAAAATATTGAATGAAAGACTAGTAGATGCTACCACCAAAATGGAAAAATAATAAAGATAAAGACTAGCCAAAGGAGTGAGTGGAAAACCAAATAATTGTGCAAAGAATATTCAAACCTGACAAAGCTTCTCAGGAGAGATAACATAGTGTGGGAGAGAAGTGCATGCAAGGGAGAATGAATGATGTGAAGGGGCTGAGAAATATTACGCAAGGACAAAGAGTACACGCAAAGGAAGAGGTAGCTGGATCATGTAAGGGATAGAGATTTGGGATGAAAGATCACACAAAGGATAGAGAAAGGAACAAAATGTTGGAAAAATGGTCAGCGCTCCCCTCAGGATTTGTGACATGGCTTAACCACCTCCTATGTCTTCTATAAGTCTATTGGTTGTATCGGGCATTAACAGGTCGATCTTTTGGTGCAATGGCAACCACTAGTTGTAACAAGTGGTATCAAAGCTTGGTCATAGGTTCAAATCCCCTCGGGTAATGCTAAGGGGGAGATTGTTGGAAAAATGGTCAGTGCTCCCCTCGGGATTCGTGACATGGCTTAACTACCTCATGTGTCTTCTATAAGTCTAGTGGTTGTATTGGGCATTAACAAGTTGATCTTTTGGTGCAAAGACAACCACTACTTGTAACACAAAATGCATGGAAACAAAAATAGATACGCAAAGGATAGAGATAGAAATCTAGGAGGGTAATATGTTACAAGAAACTAAAGGAGATAAAGGAGGAATGAATGATTGTAACAATAAATATAGTCCTAGTGCAGGAGCCATATATCAAAGGTCCACTGTTGGATTTGTCTAAATTTTGTATATGTTATTAAAGACCAAGTTGGTAAGGTTCTAATTGTAGATATATTCCTAAAGTATCTAGGTTGAAAAGTTATGAGTGACTAAGTGTGGTAATATCATAAGTTGAATAGTGACGAAACTAGTGTATGAAGACTTTGCCCATACAACTAGCAGAGGTAAAGTTGTGAGATATGTGATTTAGAAGAGTGAGAACAAAAGCTGAGAAGGAGATAAATAAATCAAGGGAGACATTTGATCAAGTGGAGGATAGATTGAGCCAAGGTTATAGAGTTAAGTATGATTGTCCTGATAGGATAGCATGGTAAGTGTTTATGATGTCCCAGAGGAAATAGCGTAGCCTTACTAGATGCTTACTGGTAAGGAGCACAATGCAAAAGTAAATGACTATAGTTTAACCATGTAAGGAAAAATTTACATGGTAAGGTAAAAAGAAGATATTAATGTTATAAAAATAGAGATAACAAAGAAAATAATAGAGATATGCCTACAAAACAAATGAGATAAACATGCATGCATAGAGATAATAAGAAGAAATATGATATATTATCTTCGAATTCAGAAATAAAGAATGATTAATACATAGTAAAAATGATTAGTATATAACATGCAAGAAAAGTGAGAATAGAAGATAAACGTTGTGGTTTCCTGACAGAGGTTAATAAAATGAAATGCAAATTGAAATGGGTTGGTAGTAAGCCAATCAAACCAAAAAAAAATTTAAACAAAACTCTCTAGCAACAAGCCAACCAAAGAGGGTTAGAGAAAATAATAACTAAATAAATTAATAACCCTGCAACACAAAAGTTAGTAAATGAAGCTCAAACTTCTCTCTCAAACAAGAGTCTCCAATAAGATGTGCTTCAAAGAATGGTAACCTTCAACACTACACTCAAATAAGTATTAGCAACCCAAGCTTTGATACCATGTAAAAAAAATAGCAAGAGCTATGAAATGAAAGTAATCCAAGAGAGAGATAAATAAGATGTTGTTACCATGAGAAAAACAAGAACTAGGAGCAAGCACCCAAAATCCAAGCCAAGGAGACAAGAAGATTTTGGAAAAGGGGAAAAGAAAAGAAAAATCCCTTGTGATATTATGAATGAGGCCATATCCTAAAGAAGAGAGAGAGAGAGAGAGAGAGATCATTACAATAACTTCATCACAAATAAATGAGAGAGGAGAATCTTTAAATAAAGATGAGGAGAGGAGTTACTATGTAACTACCAAGTCTATGAATGCCACCATTCATAATAGGTGTGTGCCAAGTGTCTCAATCCTCTTAAGGAGGATAAATTAAATAGATAAATTACATAAAATGAGTTGTCCTCCCACTTGGACTAGAAGAAAAATTACATGTATGGATTCCATAGGAATCTCCTAATTACAGATAATAAATAAAAGTAAAGATTACTCTTCTAACACAAACTAAAACATAGGTTACGCATAATATGAACCCATCCAAATAAGAGAAAAAAATTAAATGTAATACCTAGACCAAGAACATGAAGCATGATCCATGCCAGGATTAAAATAGACCATGAACAAATTACACATAGCCCAACACTAGATCTTCAATAATAAAAATAAATTCTACTATAAAATCAAACATGTAGCATCATATTTCCTGAAGAATCATATCACATGCCAGTTATATCTGGACCTCCACTTGCTATCGTGAGATCCAAATCCATGTCATATATCATATCACTTATCATTTATCCACATTAGAAGCCACCACAATACATTTTCAGACCAGAACACAAACTAATCATAACTGCAACACTTGGTAACATTTTTTCTAGATCACCAAGAACTATTTTTGGATCACTAGGAAACATCACAACCAAGTTCAAAACCTAAATAAAATAAATATCATATTTTCACATCTTCATCTCTTATTTTTGGAGTAAAAACCTTCCAAAAAACACAACTGAACTATTATCATCTTCAACTGTATATGTCTATATATCCATGTTACTGCACCACTGACTTCTAGACAAAGGAATATAACACTAAAGCAATAACAACCATCTTTCTGACAATCTTTGGAATACATACATGTCTTCCAGTATTATGCAACAATTGAATACATACATATCTTGCATTTTTCTGTAGCCACATTATACATACCTATTTTCTATTATTTTGTAGCACTACCATGTTCAACATGTTGGTGTTTTTTTCTTGTAGCCTCCTCTCCTAGGTGGGAATTTGAGACCAAGTTGTGGGACTAAAAACTTAGAATGCAAAGTCAACACCATCAGTAAAAAAGAGACAAGAGAAATCCAACAGAATAAGGTATGAATACCTCCTTCACTTCATTCAAGCTCCACATCACTCAGGCGAGTAGGCCTCATCTGCACACACATGACTTCTTTTGACAAACAAAAGCTTGTAGATATATAACTATGGAATAGCTTTCAAACCCCTTTAGGTAACTTGTACCTCAGTGACCTTTGACCATATCTTTTGCAATATCCCACTTGCATAGAATAAGCCTGAAAGCAATAAAATACCTCTAACTCCTATCAACATGAAAGGGAAAATGGTTTGGTTTATGTTTTGGATGAGTGGGTCTCTAAAATACCCCAAATCTCTCATAGACCAGTGCCTTATCCAATGGGCAACATAGTCAAATAAAATATTGCAATAGAAAGCTATGAATAAAGAAGACAACACAATCTAATATGTTAATGCCTTACATCATTCATACACCATTGATCAAATTCTACTTAAGAATCCACCTATGTATTCAGATATGAAATTACCTATTCAAAGAATTTAACCCTCCCCTTGGAAGAGACTCTAAAATAGACATTACAATAATCAACATCTACTAAAAGACAAGTTTGACATATCCTTGATATCCCAACTCATACACATCTGAAGACAAATCCTAAATCCTAGTTATTTCCTTGAAATAACTCTATTGCAAACTTACAACAGAAGAAACCAAAACACCCTTGATTCTTTAACCCGTGTGATTTAGGAAGCAAAATGGAGGCAAATTGATAACAGTATGAAAATGCTGAAATCTCATTCATAAGACAAACTATTACAAATATTATTCTTTTCTGAAACCAGAAAGGAAACAAGAACACTCTATATGCATAAAAGAGGTAAATATTTTACACAAGGAACCAAACTTGGAACCTGCTCTGAAAATTACAGAGAAAATGGAACCCTTTTTCCTAGTCTTGGAAAGCCTTTTATAGAATAGGGTTGCAACAAGCTATAGAATGTGAGAAAAGTTAGGGAAAATTAGGTCTTACAACTACTTCAACCACCAGACATAATAAGAATTTAAAAGAGATAGGAAAGCCTGCAAACCTGGGAAGGATCAGATCAAATCTGATTACAATATTTAGGCTTCATGATCACAGGCCAACCATGATTACAATTTAAAATCTTCTTATTGTAGAAAAACTTTAATGCTAGAACCACCTAGAAAACTTGCATGTACCAGGGTATGGAAATTACTGTCAACTACCATTCCCTAGTCACCCTTCTCAAAATATTAGTCCTCTACATTAAACTGGCATAGCACTTTAGGAAACAAAATTTGGTCATGATGGATACCTAACACCTTATTCATTAATTCTCACCTATAACCGTCCTTTGAACAAAACAAAATTGATTTGATTTAGCAATTCTAGTTCACTGACTTCCTTTTCTACTGAAAACCCTTAAATAATTCAAATAAAATGGCCACAATAGTTAATTGACAAAATTAAAATATAGTCGTTGATCCTTCTCTTTCTCAGCACATCATGCAGTTCACATTAATCAGCAGAATGGTCAACCAAGCTTTGAAAATAACTGGCCACATCACCTCCATAGAAACCAATCATAAATGGGCACATCTACAACACCTGGCCTAGAGGACCCACCTTTTCATTTTTCTTTTCATTAAACAAGATCGGATGATTGTCATAATCCTGTCACCATTAACAATTGAGAATTTTCTCATTGAGTCTTTACGCGAGTCGTCGATCTTCCTCACAATCGATTGAGCCTTCAACTCTTTATAAACCTGCGGACCCACCTGACATGATTTTTACTTATTGGACCATCTATCAGTCAACATAATCCCATGATCACTATCAACTGAGCACATTCTCATCAAGGCTTCATGCCCATCATCTGATCATTTTAGACCTACAATGCCTTTACCTTTACCATGGCAAGCCCTTTAACTTTACATCATCTAGAGATCACGCGACCAAAGGCCCTCTCAGGATCTCTTAACCTTTGTCTTATCCAGGGTTTGATCATGAGTTTGGGTGACTAACACAAATCTCATGATCGCTGGATGTTTTTCTTGGCCCTGGTTACTTCTTGAGATTCAGTGAGATCATTCTCACAATCGTTGAACATTTAACTTAACTCAGACTTGTTCATGAGATTTAGCAATGAAGGCAAATCTCTCGATCGCTAAATGTTTACTCACTAACCACTAGCAATTCAAGATTAGGAGATAATTGTATGCACCAAGTCTCTGAACATATCATCTTAACTATCAAATATTTGGAGATTCGAAGATAACCATATCTGTTAAGTCCTTCATTTTATCAATGAATCTTTGGATCCAAATAGACTTTACCGCTACCTTGTGAGATTAAAGAAAACCACCGCACTGAATCGCTGAAGGAAAGAAACTAACTGCCAAGTACTAGGAGACTTGGAGAAATCCCTTTCACCAAGTCACCAGACAAAAGCAACTAACTACCTATGATTTTATTGAAGCATTCAATGGTCATCGAGTTTTGCACTGCATATCGACTAGGCCTGAAATACTTGATAGTGTTGTTGGATTTCTCTCTGTTTACATCATTCAGACTTGGCATTTCCAAATGACTAAACCCAAAAAGAGTTAACACTTTTAAAACATTGGGACTTAGGAAAATTAATAGGCATCATCGGGTTTTTTAGATTTGAAATACTTAGGAAATATTAAAGGGGCCCGCTAGGAAAATTAACTTGAAGGAACATGGCCCTATCTAACGATGAAATAAAACATGTGCAACAAAGGGGAACTTAAGTGGCTAGAAAAAGTAAGGATGAAATAGAAAGGGGATGGGGTTTTATGGACTTAGATGAATTTTTTAAAATCCTAGAAACATGAATAAACCCTATTTCCTTGTACTCTTTGACAATTTTCAAGGGATTTTGCAGGATAAGACCATTTTCAATAGATTTTTTCTAATGATTGGAAAATGGGCTAACAGTGGCTCTATCTAGGGATGTATGCCTCTTGCAGGCATAGCAAGAACTTAGGATCTTTGGAAGAAGCAGACCACCCACTAGACAAAAAATTGCAGGGAACCTTCTTAAAAAATTGGAAAACAAACCATGAATAGGAAGAACAGGAAAGAAACACACTACTAAAAGGGAAATATTTACAAAAATTACAAGATTTAAAACTTTATTTGGTGGCCCTAGGCCACCAAATAAAGAATAACCAAAACCTTCCTTTATCAAAAATTTAGTTTTCATTCACATATATGACCTACCACCTAAAACTATCATGAAAAACCTACTGCCAACATATATGGACATTCATGGGCTGAAGAATAAAACTGTATTTATCAATACCCACATTCTTCCACTAACAACCACTATCATATTCATACTCCAAGAAGTATGGAACATCTTTCACTTCTTGTTGAGGACTGAAAGTATAAGATCTATCTAGTAATGCATCAAAATACAAGTTGTAATGATCAATATGCATTACTACAAACTCAACTGGCTAGGAAGGAACTAGATCCTCAGATTTATCTTCATGAGATGCTTCAGCGATTGAGTAACTTGGTTCCTCAATGATACCTTCACAAACTAGATCATGAACCAAGTGTAAGTTTTCTTCACAAATATTGTGACACAAGGACAACAGATCTACATCATTATTTTTATCAAAAATTTCACTGTCCCTATCATTGAAGACAATATCATCAACACTGTCACAATCATCTTTATACTTATCAGAATAAGGAAAATAAAATGAACAAGAAACTTGTTCATCACTAGAATCTTCATGACAAAACAACACATTGTCATGGTCTTCATTCTATTCTTCTACAAACTCACTACATGAGGGGAGCTCTTGCAAACATGAATCATTATTAGAATCACTTTGAACACCTACCTCATTATTAGTGTTAAAGCATATATCAATGGGATATTGTGAAGTAGAGTCCACATTGGGGGCATACCTCTAAAAATCTACAACCAAGAGTGTTGAGATTTTCTCACTGCTTAATAGATATTGGACTTCATGTTCATTTTCTTTGGCCTCTTTCTTGATGCTACAAAATCTTTCTTGTTTGGAATAGGGATTGAAATCTCTTCGCTCATATCATTTTGTGCAAAGAAATCACTACAAAAACTTTCATCTGCATCATAATAATCTTCTTTTTGTTCACACAAAACTCCCTTAAACTGAGACAAGAAGGTCATCCTATTATGTTGATAAGAAGAAAAATCTACAAACATAATGGAAACATCATTAACCATAGATTCATCTTCAACATCTTGATATTCATTAACCTCATTGTCAGCATCATAATCAACATACTTAGCATAATTAGAATCAACATCATTAGTATCAAGGCCTCTTCATCATCAAAATTAAGAATAGCCATTGCCTATAACCTTTTCTCTTCTTGCAACTGCTAGCACAACATCATTCTCTGCAAGTTTTTTTTTAGAGTAGAAATTTTTATGATTAAATCCTTATAATTAGTTTCATGCATGGTGTGATCAATAAATACATCAATGTCTTGGTATTGGTCTTCATTTTTCACTTCACACCCATCCTCACTAACTCTCTCATCAAAATATTTTATAAATGTTGTTCTCAACACATCCCAATAAGAGACTGAACATGATAGTAGGGATAAGAACCAATCCCTTTCATCCTTAGTAATAGACTACACTAATATTTTCATTGCAACATTTTCATGCTCAATCTCAAACTCAACCATTAAGTTATCAAGGTCATCTAAATGTTCACCTACTGAAAAGGATCCATTACAACTAAATTTTGGCAAATATTCCCTAACATTAGTAGGAAACCTATTTGGGGCACCCTCAATTCTATCAAAATAAAAGGGCATGTACTCCTCCATAGAGAAACTACTACAAAAACTTGTCATGGGTTATTATGTTCAGCTTTACAACTTGTAGTAAGAGCACACCCTTTATCTCATATACATACATACTTCAAGACCTCAAAGCATGGACTTGAAAAGAATATCTTAAAATTATGTAACAAACATTCCCTTTCTTTAGTGCTAGAATCACTTAATGGGAACAAAATACTTGTACAGCTGATCTTATGAAAAGATACATAAAGATCAAAAATACCTAGAAGTATTGCAATTGGAACTCAACCTATTGATTGGAAAGATTGATAGATCTTAAGCTTGCTTCACTGAAATCTTTGTAGATTTGCCACCCCCTTGAAGAGGATAAATATTCTAATCACTGAAAAATCTTTCTGTATCCTTTTCCCACCAACACAATAAAACTTCAACAGGGTATAAAAATTATTTATCAGGATTGAAAATACATCATTTTATACATTGATCAAATAGAGAACTTTAGAGTCACCACTCACAACTTGGTGAGATGATATAAATCTTTTGAACCTGACTCTATACATCAATGGTAACCACTAGATGAGATAAATAAGAAGGCTAGGATTCTAGCTCTACTCGTACCTACATTATTTAAGCTTCACTTAACATATCCCTAGCAGAGTCACCATCTTGCTGTTGTTTTTTTCTTGCATTATCCTCTACTAGGTGGGAACTTGAAACCAAGTTGTGGGACTTAAAACTTGGAACACAAACTCAACACTATCAGCAGAAAAGAGACAAGAGAAATCCAATAGAACAAGGTATGAATACCTCCTTCACTTCAAGCTCCACATCACTCAGGTGGGTAGGCCTCATCTGCACACACATGACTTCTTTTGACAAACAATAGCTTGCAAATATAGAAGTGTGGGATAGCTTTCACACCCCTTTATGTAACTTGTACCTCAGTGATCTTTGACCATATCTTTTGCAATATCCCACTTGCATAGAATAATCCTAAAAACTAGAAAATATCTCTAACTCCTATTAACATGAAAGGTAAAATGGTTTCCTTTATGTTTTGGATGAGTGGGTCTCTAAAATACCCCAAATCTCTCATAAACCAGTGCCTTATCCAATGGGAAATAGAGTCAAATAAAATACTGCAATAGAAAGCTATGACTAAAGAAAACAACACAGTCTAATATGTTAATGCCTTACATCAATCATACACCATTGATCAAATTCTACTTAAGAATCCACCTATGTATTCAGATATGCAATTACCTATTCAAATAATTTAACCCTCCCCTTGGAAGAGACTCTGAAATAGACAATACAATAATCAACGTCCACTGAAAGACAAGTTTGACATATCCTTGATATCCCAACTCATACACATCTGAAGCAAAATCCTAAATCCTAGTTATTTCCTTGAAACTACTCTATTGCAAACTTACAACAGAAGAAACCAAAACACCCTTGATGCTTTAACCCATGTAATTTAGGAAGCAAAATGGAGAAAACTTGATACCAGTATGAAAATGATGAAATCCCATTCATAAGACAAACTATTAAAAATCTTATTCTTCTCTGAAACGAGAAAGGAAACAAGAACACTCTATATACAGAAAAGAGGGAAATATTTTACAGAAGGAACTACACTTGGAACTTGCTCTAAAAATTATAGAGAAATTGGAACCCTTTTTCCCAATCTTGGAAACCCTTTTATAGAATAGGGTTACAACAAGCTACAAAACATGGGAAAAGTTACGAAAAATTTAGGTCTTACAACTACTTCAACCACCAGACACAACAAGAATTTATAATAGAGAGGAAATCTTGAAAACCTGAGAAGGATCAAATCAAATCTGATTACAATATTTAGGCTTCACCATCACAGACCAACCATGGTTATACTTTAAAAGCTTCTTGTTGTAGATAAACTTTAATATCAGAACCACCTAAAAAAATTGTGTGTACCAGGGCATGGAAATTACTATTAACTACCATACTCTAGCCACCCTTCTCAAAATATCATTCCTCTACATTAAACTGACATAGCCCATCAGGAAACAAAATCTGGTCATGACGGCTACCTAACACCTTTTTCATTAATTCTCACCTGTAACCATCCTTCGAACAAAACAAAACTGATTTGATTTAGCAATTTTGGTTCACTGACTTCCTTTTCTACTAAAAACCCTTAAACAATTCAAATAAAATGATTGCAATGGTTAACTAACAAAATTAAAACACAGTCATTGATCCTTCTCTTTCTTGGAACATTGTGTGGTTCACATTAATCAACAAAACAGTCAACCGAGCTTTGAAAATAACCATCCATGTCACCTCCTCGACAACTAATTTGAAATGGGCACATCTGAAACACCTGGCACAAAGGACCCACCTTTTCATTTGTCTTTTCATTAAACAAGATCAAATGATTATTGCAATCCCATCACCATTAACAGTCGAGCCTTTTCTCATTGAGTCTTTATACCATTCGTCGATCTTCCTCACAACCGATCGAGCCTTTAACTCTTTATAAACCTGTGGACCCACCTGATGTGATTTTTACTTATTGGAGCATCTAAAGGTCAATGTGATCCTATGATCACTATCAATTGAGAACATTCTCATTAAGGCTTCACGCCTATCGTGTGATCATTTTAGACCTGCAATGCCTTTAACCAGAGTTTGATCATGAGATTGGATGACTAACACAAATCTCGTGATCACTGAATCTTTGGCTTGACCTTGGTTAGTTCTTGAAATTCAGTGACAACATTCTCATAATCACTAAACATTTAACTTAATTCATACTTGTTCATGAGATTCAGCAACCAAGCCAAATCTCTTGATCGCTAAATGTTTCATCACTAACCACCAACAATTGGAGATTGGGAGATAATCGCATGTGCTAAGTCTTTGAACATATCATCTTAACTGTCAAATATTCAAAGATTCAAAGATAACCATATCTATTAAGTCCTTCAATTTATCACTGCATCTTTAGATCCAAATAGACTTTACCGCTACCTTGTGAGATTAGAGAAAACCATCAACCTGAATTGCTGGAGAAAAGCAACTAACTGCCAAGAACTAGGAGACTTGGAGAAAGCCCTTTCCCCAAGTCACCAGACAAAAGCAACTAACTACCTAGGATTTTGTTGAAGCATTCAATGGCAGTCGGGTTTTGCACCGCATACTAACTAGGCCCGAAAGACTTGACAGTGCTATCAAATTTCTCTTTGTTTACATATGTCAGACTTAGCACTGCTAATCGACTGAACCCAAAAAGAGTTAACACTTTTAAAACTTTGGGACTTAGGAAAAGTAAAAGGCATCGTCAGGATTTTTAGATTTGAAACTTAGGAAATATTAAAGGGGCCCGGTAGGAAAATTAACTTGAAAAGGAACATGGCCCGCTCCACGATGAAATAAAACATGTGCAGCAAGGGGGAACTTAAGTGGCTAGAAAAATTAATGAGGAAATAGAAAAGAGATGGGGTTTTATGGACTTAGATGAGTATTTTGAAACCCTAGAAACCTGAATAAACCCTATTTCCTTGTACACTTTGACAATTTTCAATGAATTTTGTAGGATAAGACCATTTTCAATATATATATATATATATATATATATATATATATATATATACATATATATATATATATATACATATATATATATATATATACATATATATATATATATATACATATATATATATATATATACATATATATATATATATACATATATATATATATATATATACATATCTATATATATAGATATATGTATATATATATATATATGTATATATATATATATATGTATATATATATATATATATATGTATATATATATATATATGTATATATATATATATGTATATATATATATATGTATATATATATATATGTATATATATATATATATATATATATTCTCAAGCCAAATTTCTCTAAACCTTTTCTTTAGGCTCTCCACAGTCAGCTTCTAATCATCTATAGAAGAATATATTAGCCTGTTATGACATTCAATTTCAATTAAATTGTTCATGCAACATCATCAAAAGATGTTATATTTCCTCTAACTCTTTCAAAAATGCTTGGCACTATCATGTATCTTCAACATAAAATTAAGTTTTGTTTCAACCACTTCTCTGAAATTACAATTTTTTTAAATATATCCATCTCTCTTTTTCTTCCTTGTATCTAATTGTAACTATAACTACTTTATTATGTTTCTTTCTCCTCCAGAAACATATCTATAGATGTTGAAATTTATTGAAGCATCAGTTAACTAGGACTCAATAGAGTCCATCTCCTTTTTGAAACAATTTGTGGCCTTTGGAGAATCCACACTAAATTTGTACAAAGTATCTGCGAAATTGATATGTCTTCTAAACTGCACCATTTCTTGCATCAAATCTAAATGTCCCTTTCTACACTTTTCAACCATCTTATTAATCAAATTTTCTTCTGAAACATCTTCCTCTTCAAAGAGAGAATCATCAGTAGCCATATTTTCTCTCATGACCTCAATAAGCTCCTCTAAACACACATTGGAGAGATCATTTAGCACTATTTTGTTTTCTTTCACATATTTTTCCAACCCTTCTATAATAGTATCCTGATCATAAAGAGGAACATTAAGGAACATACCTACAACAATATTTAGTCCTTGAGATTAACTTAGCATAGTAAGAACTTATCAATTTATATATTATCATCATCTAATGATAAAGGAGAAGTAACATGCTTCTCACTAGCAACACTCTGTACTTAAACACTTATAGTTCCCTTTAGTTCACTGGCATATTTATGTTCTTCCTCTTCACTATCACTTGAGACAATCACCAATGTAGAGAAAGTATTTGAACATATTCTTATGATTTTCTTTTCTCATTTACCAGAGGACGTAGCCTCTATAGACATATTCCTTTTCCTTTTACCCTTACCTTTGTCTTTCTCTTCACTGACAACAAAAGATAGATGTATCCATCCCAGTCCTTGCATTATTAGAATCTCTTGAAAATTTAATTAATTTCTCAATAATACACATGCATTCTTGTTCAGTATTCCCACACAGATTATAATCAACATTCTCTTTGAGCATTTTGTAGGAAACATAGGTTTCGGTTGCTGCATACAAACCGTCTCTATTTTTGTGTCGATTTTATATGATATTCCTATTGTAGCATATCTAACCACCAAATATATAATTATGTTGATTCTTAGGGCCCTACCATTATATAGAATACCAATAAATTTATTTACCTTAGTATTTGTCACTGATTTGAGCACTGAAATGTCTCCCATAGTGAAAATCCTTGTTACAACTCTTAGGGAATCTTTTGTAATATGCTATGACCTATCTAGATAGATGAATTATCCATGTAGTCCACTCAATCCAATCATTACAACATGGTCAAATTCAAACATCAAAAAATTACTCCACACATCCAAACCCTTATGCCTTGATCCTGTATAAATATTCTTAAACTAAAAACCCTCAACTATATGATTTTCTTTGAAATTTCTTAATTTTCCATGATCATACTCTTCCAAATTGACATGAATATATCAAAAAAACATCTTCCTTGTAAATAACTCTTTTGTCAATCTTAGAAAATTCAGCTTTCAATTATTTTCTAGAGGGAACAAATGAATTCTTATTATGAATAGGTTTGGGTTCAATATTTACACTTACTAATTTTTCCATCTCTACCTTGCAATCTCTTTTACACTCCTTAATATTTTTCTCTATAGATATCCAAATTAAAATTACACAAATTAATGTAAACAACCAAATTAATATTGTCATTGGCAATAAAAAAAAGTTGATATATTATTTATCAAAACAAATAGTCACCTTTCTATACCATAGAAAAAGAATCTTTCCTCTCAAAATACCTTCACACCTTATTGTCATGCTGAGGAGACACAAAACATCCAACTTAGAGGGGGAAAATAGATTCACATGAAAAATATCCTTTAGACCCTGCAGTCTAAGTCATTTAGCGAAAGAGGAAGCAACACTCAGAATGGATGTCAGACCACCTTCACAAGAATATTTTGTTCTCTTTACCAATTGTGTCTTGTTCATTTCCTTTGAGTCTTCTGCAACCATTAGACAGTCATTATTTTTATCCATAGCCTTGTACACCCTAGTAATATGTCCTCTCATATTGTAGTTACAGAAAATTGGACCATCCTTTTTCATTTTTTCAAATCTATTCTCTCTGACATTCTTATCTATTCTACAATCAACCATTCTATATCTATTACAACCATAGAAATATCCATTTAAGTTCTTAACAGTTTTATTCATGTATATTCTACTTCTTCACTAAAAATCCTTATGTCCAAACTTATTACAACAATAACATATTCTATTAAAGACAACTTTTTTTCTGCATTCTATATTCACTAGCTCTATGCCTGTTTTTATTGCAAGAAAAAAAAAGTCTATTAAAAAATATGAATACTTGGAATGAATAGGAGAAAGTCTCTGATTTAATAGGCCTTTTTTGTCTTTTGGCTGCATTTGATCTACCAAATTATTTTTATCTTTCATCTCCATCTTTTTTCTCAAATCCATTTTTTATTTTTCATTGGTTTTTCTAATTCATTTATTTCTTTAATTTTATTCAATAATAAAAATCCCACTTTGTCCTTCTCACCTTTTAATTATCATATTTCCATTTTGATTTTTCAACTTCAATTTGCAAAATTGCACACTCCCTATTTTTCTCATTAAGTGTTTCATTTTTTGTTGCATCTTCTAGAAGTGTTCTTTGAAACACATTCTTATCTCTATATTTTTTCAAATTAAATCTAGTTCTATTTAGATCAACCAAAGTATTCCTCAACTAAAAATCCATATTGACATCTTCACCCTAGTTAGTTTGTTCATTTATGTCATTCATATCTTTGTCAAACATGGTGTTCAAGACTCTATCTCAACCTAAAGCATTTAAATTTTTTGAATAGAAACCTTTCTCTTATAGTAATTTTTGAACAAAAATGGATACTAAGAGGGGGGGTGAATCAATATAAACTAGAATCTTGCTTAATTAATCAACTATATTGAATATTCACCACATAAAATATTACTAAAATAATGAATTGAAAACACCAACACATGAACACCAAGATTTTTATACGTGGAAAACCCAATTTGGGAAAAACCATGGTGAGCACTTGTCCACAAAGATAATTCAGTAATATATTGTCTGATTAGAAAAATAGTAGGAGCATTCTACTTCAGACTTGCAACTAGAGGCTCATTTTTTAATACACATAGGAGCTCACTAATCTAGACTTCCAAAAAAAGGATCACTTCCAAAGTAGAAAGATACAAAAAATAACTTGCACACCCAAGACTCACTTTCCTAGGGACAAGATACAACTCTCCTCTTAATAGTTAAAGTGAAATTATCCTGATAATGTAGCTATCCTACACAACTTTATCAATCTCAAGAACATATTATCACAACCTTTCATTCTTTGTCACAATTACAAAATAATAGCCTTGTACACGAAACTCTAGACTTTTGAAACCCTACTTCATGCACTTTTATTTTTTACTCTTTGTCAAAGCACACATTGTAATTATATATGTAATCACTTCAAAATGGGCTAGTAGGCCTAAATCATAAATTTAGTCAAAATTATCCTAAATCAAATCAATCAAATAATTGTGGTAGAGAATTTAATCAATTTACCTACATAATTAATAAAAAAAAAAATAATAAAATAATCAAGCATCAAATAGGATCAATCAATTAATTTAATACTCTTGGCCTATTTAATCAAATAAAAGAAATTAATACCATGGATAAGGTAATTAATTAAAGCAATTTAATTAATTCTCCTATTTTTAATCTAACCACTAAGAGACAAACCACTTAAACTCCATCCAATCAACTACTAATCACATGGATCAAGCACATAGATCAAGTGAGGAGCAATCATAATCATCCCTCAAGGAGGCATCTCAGTCATCAAATTCGATCTCAAGACTATAAAAGAAACTCATCCCTAAGCCAAAAGGATCTAGTTTTCATAATTAGATAATCGCTACCAATTTATATCTAGAACTTAGTATTCAATTCCTAGAAGAATTCTTAGCTTAATTTCATTCAATTGCACATGAATTATTTGCTAGTATCATGATTTAATTGCATATTTGTATTAGAATTGTTAGAATCTTCCATTCTAGGCGTGTCTAAGCAATGGGGTGCTCTTCTTTGGTTTTTCTATCATTATCTTAATCTTAGGTACTAACCAAAGGAATTAATGTCTCATTGAGTTTTTGTCCTTGCAGGAACAAAGAGAAAAATTTAACAAACATTTTTGGTGCCCACCATGGGACCTATGATGCAAGGTAGGACAAGATGAGGGGCCAAAGACACACCCAAATCACCAACCTCCTTGCAGAAACCACACACGGAACAAATAATATAAACAAGAGAGAGAGAATTCAGATACTTCATTTATTATTCATCAATAACTTCATACATGTCAGGCCGTAAGGCCTTCCTATTTACAACCAAATACCATTAGAATTCAATTACAACAGTCCTCCAACATGCGAGGATTCAACTTTCAGAACCTATCCTCTAACTTCTAACACTGATCTCCCCCCCTCTACAATTACAACCTATTTATTTATTTATACAAGAGGCTATTGAAACAAGTCGACCTTCAAATCTAACATTGGAGAAGGAAATGACCAGATCTAGGTCCACACGCTTCCTAATGATTGATGTAATCATTAACCTCATGACCATAATTAAATACACAATTCGGCCTCAACAGAAATCCAAAATAAACTACTCAGTGAGAAAGATTACCAAGAAATATAAAATTAATTGGGTGAACCAACCAAGCCAGCTCGGTGAATGAAGGAATCAAGTAGTGACTGAGCCCCATTGGTGGAAATAGGAATACATCACTGCAAGCCCAAAAGTAGCTACCGAGCAAAACTAACAACTCTAACTTTTTTTGGGTGATACAGGATCACCAAGTACCCGAGATGCTCCTACATCAGACACGTGGGGTTTTTTTGAGATGATTCTCTGAATCATGCAATAGGTAAAACCCAAGCTTAGTCCAACTCAGATTGTGTGATCCATGAACTATCTTTAATCAGTATGTTCTTCTACTTTACTAGATATTCCATGTACTCTTTTCCTCTTGTACTTATACCAACTCTTTGTTCTAAAATATTCTCAATTTCTTATGTCTGCTTCTTAGGATAATCATTCGATGTCGTTAATTCTTCATCAATTTCATGATACTCATACAAATTTGTAATGTCAAATATAGGTGATATATCCATGTCATCAGGTAACTCAATCTCATAAGCATTTCCACTATCAAACTTCCTCAATATCTTGCAGGGACCAAATTTCTTCTTTTGTGGTCCCACAACCATGCTCCCCTTTTGGGCCACTTGGCCAAGGGCCCCCCCTTCTTTTTGCTTGTTTTCAAGGTCTGTCTATTATTTTATCCCTTATCAGGGATTGTCCCTTTAGGTTTTAGTTATTTTTTGGCCTTTACCACTTTTAGACTTCCTGAGGTGCGAAAGCTCTGAAAAGTTGAAGCATCTTTGAAACAGAGAAAGAGATCCTTTGGCCTTTTTTGGGCTTTCAAAGTTGATGGAGTTTTGGAACCTTGAAACATCAAAAGTATGATTTCCCTAATAGGAGATCAACCTTTTGATGTTTTAGCATTTCAGAGATCTAAAACCTCTAAAATTCTGAAAGGCCAACAACTGGTGGGTGGATGACATCATCCTATGAATGCCTATATTAGGTGTACGTGGGGCTTATTTTCTCAATTATGCTTTTTATTCACCTTTGGTTTTTGGAGCTTTTGAGTGTGCATGATTGTGTCCAGAGAGCTTCTAGTTGTTAGATCATCCAATTTGTTAGCTTCTTTCAACTCTTCTAGTGTTTTGTCAAGGTAGGGTTTCATTCTCTTCTCGTCTTTTCATTTTTTTCCTAGTTTTTAAAGGTTTTTTTAATCTTTTTTAGGGTTTTGGCTAGGGTTTCTTAGTTTTTGGCTTTCTTCACATCACTTAGGGAATGTAGGGTTGTCCTCTTGGACCCCTTAGCATCAAGATTTTGGTCGAGCTTGATTCGAGTTTGTTTTCAAGCTTGCCCCTAGTTTTTCTCCCTTTGGCCTTTTCGGCCCTATTTTTTTCATAGTTTTGTACTTTGATGTGCTGAAAACTAAGCTTCTCCCAAAGTTTTCCAATTCCTTGGTCTTTCACCCTTTTGACGTTTCGACACGCAACATTTTTTTCACTTTGAAATGTCAAAACCTGATGATAGACCTCCCCCAAACAAGCTTTCTGGACTCCATCTTTTCAACATCTCAGACTCTGACAATTCAAAAAAATTTAGCCCTCCTAAAGGAGAAAACCTTAGAACTATATCATGCCTACCTTTTCACTATTTTTGTGTTTTAGAGGTAGCCCATTCTTTCAGAGTCTAAAAGGCCCAATCACTGAAACTGCCTTATGAGCCTTTCAGGCTTGTGTTTTTGGGGATTTTAGTTTCTTCATGCTTTTCTTATCTTCATCAGTAGTTTCTCTTATCTCTGGTATTTGTTACTGATTCATGTTCCTTCTTACAAAATTTTAGAAGAGGTAAAATCTCCAACAATGAAGTACCATTTCAAGGGATACCATGCACCCTCTAAGGAGGGGAATCTCCATGTTGAAATCACTGACACTGACATTGGGAATGTCAATTGCAATGACTAACTAGTCAAGTGTGCCCAACTGGTGGAGAGATCAGAGGATTGTACTTCATTATTCTACTTCTCATTGGTGAATGCAGTGGTACATCAGGTGTCCATTCTCTCACCAGACCTAATAGTTACACTAGAAAATCATTATGTGTTAGATGAAAGGCTGGTAAAGAATACCATGGGAGAGGTGGTACTAGACCTCAGGCCTAAAAACATCAAAGATGTCTTCCACCTACCAAATGGGATAGATAGGTTCTATGGCTTCACAATGGACAAAGGAATCAATTTCTACAACAAGGACATGTAGTTGTCTCATGAAATTGTTAATAATGAGTACCTCATACAACCTTTGTTAAAGAAAAAACTTAAGAAGATAGATATGAGGAGGGGGTATATGAAAGAGGATATCTAGGCAATAATCACCATGATCATCCAAGTGTATGGGCTACAAAAATCCATCCAACTATAACCATGGATGACCCTTCTAATTGAAAGGATAAAGGGGAGGAAGTCAAGGTTTGACTAGGCCACGATTCTTAGTGACAACCTAGACCAGAAATTGATCTCAGTCAAGAATGATCCACATTTTTATATGGCCTCATATGTTGTGTGTATCTATTAGCTGCTAGGGAATTGTATCCAGGTTTGGTGAAGGTCAGTGCTATGGGTCAACCTAATGTTTGGTCATTTACCATGTATCCTCAACTGGTGAAGAAGGATCATCTCATAGAAGATAGCTTAGAGTTCTGGGTAGTAAATGACGCCTTTGTGTTTGTGATCATCTACACCATAGAGGGAGACTATGCTAAAAGACTATCAGAGGAGGCTACAACAAAAGTGAAGGCCCTGGGGGCATTTTACATCTAGTTTAAGACCTTCACTTATATTAGGGTGGCAGGGAGTACTCTCACTCCCAAGAAATTTCTAAGGTATCCTTCAGACGGGATTATTCTATTGGAGATGGTGAGACAACTCTCAGATGCCTACAAGCACATAAGGCATAAGAAGAAACACTATTGGGATTTCCCTATTTTAATAAGACCCCATTTCTTATAGGACGTGAGGATATGCAAGTCTTTGGTCTTTGAGTGGGATGAGTGCCCCTGCAAAACTTTAACTTAATAAGATCCAAGTTTGATCCAATTAGCACTTACAACCACATAATGAGGAGGCATTACATGCATGAACCACATATTGAGGATCATTGGATGAACTACATAGATGATTATAAGGTGAGAATCCATCACTATTTCCAAATGAGCCTAGAGCTAGCACAAGGTACCCTACTTCTATGCATCCCCCAAAAGGTAAAAGATGTAGATTCAGAAGATATCCTAGATCCTATTTACAATCAGGATAATTTTTACACCAGGGCTATCCTCAATGCTAAGGTGGATAGAGATGAGAATGATGACATAAACTTCAAATCTCATTGTGTCATTAAGGTGACTAAGACATGGATTGTTCCTCCCTAAAAAATGGACCCAATACCAATGAAGCAACAACCAACCCAACCTTCCAAGGAGAAGAAGAAGAAAGGGGAGAAGGTATTGATGCCACAATTTAAGGAATTTGTGTCATTGAGGCTAAAAATAGTGCATAGACACAAGCACCTGACTTCCTATGGGTTGAATCCTCAATCCAAGTCTCCATGGATTAGGATGACAAGGAGCATAGCTCCACCTGACACCCCATCCTCTACTGGTCAAGAGAAACCAAGTGTACCCAAGAGAGAACCTAAGGTAAAAGTGACTGGACCTAGGCCTTTTGGAGTAATAAAAGGACATGTTTATAAGAGGAAATGATCTTCTACACCTTCCCATATGGAAACCATTCTGGAAGAAGATGAAGAGGGTGAAGAAGATGAAGAAGATGAGATACCTCTAAACCAGAGGACTAGATGGGGAGATTTCCTAAAGAAGAGTAAATTTCAGGAGGAGAATGTACATATATATTTGGATGAAGAAATCCAAGAGGAACAGGTAAATCCAATGGAAACTCTAGGTGATGATGAATTTGATATATCAGACTTTGAGGGTCTTTGTGGGTTTAAAGAACCAGAACAACAAATGCTAGTAGGAGAGCCTTCTTTGGACCAAAATATTCCATTTTCATTCATGTCTCCTCTAGTGCAATTTATAGCTACAACTCCTATGGGAAATGTAGGAGAAGAAGTCCAACAGGAACCTTAGGGACCAACAAAGGAAGCTATAAATATAGGTCAAGGAGAGTCTACTAAATCAAAGAAGGAATCCTCCATTGGAATTACTTTAGAGGAAGACATAGGAGCTCTAGTTCCTCCACCACACCAAGCTCCAATTTCTCTACCATAGAAATCCCTAGTTTCACCACCTCTAAAGACTTCACTTCCATCTCAAGTTCTAACCAATCAACTGCCAATCACTCTACTTCCTCCACAAGTCCCGAATAGTCAACCTCCATTGCAAACCCCACCTACTCAAAACCTCATGCCTACTCCACCTCTTGTTCATATGTTGATGCCTTCACATACTCCCCCAGTAGCCCCTACTCCTCCTCTTTCTCCCATGCCACCAATCCAGAACCCTACTCCACCAATGCCTACTCCTCCATATTCTCACACCGAGATAGCTCAATAGGGAGCCCAAGAACCAAAAAAGGAGATTGAAGTAGAAAAGGAGATTAGGTCAGAAGAGAAGATTTCTAGAGAAGAAGAATAGGTAGCAGGAGAATAAGGGGTAAGAGAAGAGGTAAGGAAGGAGGAAACAAAATGAGAACAAGATCTAGAATGTGAAATTGTCACCTTGAGCATAGTTGCACCTTATGAACCTATAAGTGTCTTCTCCAAACCCACTTGGTTCATCAAGGAAGTACAACCAAGGGTGAGGGTCTACACAGATGAAGAGGATACATCTATGGTAGTTTTAGGATGAGCATTCCACCAAGGAGAATCTAGTGTCTGGGCAAGGACCCTATCATACGTGACACAAGATCAAAGGGGTAGATGGAAGGTACAAGTAGTCGTACCTATAGTAGATACTAATATGGCCAAAATCACTCTTGAAGACTATATTTTTCAAGAGGTGGACCTGGGGGAACCAATGATGGAAGGTAGAAAAATATTGGCTACTTTAGGGTTGAAGCATGCATTAGGATTCATGGAAAAAGATGAGTAGAAGATCAAGCCTTTAATGGAACAAAATGAAGCCATGAAAAGATTTATTCTTAAAAATGTCGGTCCCATTGACCCTAGTAACCCTGAGGCCTCATTACAAGATATTTTGGATAGAAGGGATGCTTCTGAGTTATCGAATGATGTTTCACATTCTTTAATTCATATCTATTCTAATTGGAAGGCTGATTTTGAAGAGTTTTCTAGAACTACTCTTAGGGAAATTTTGAGACCATTTAGGGGTATTCTTAAAGAGATCACTAAATTGGTAGATATAATATGTGAAGAGGATGGTCTCGAGGAGAGAATTATTAAATGATAGAAGGCTCTTGATGATCTCATAATAATGAGGAAGCAACACTTCCAAGTTTTGGTGAAGATATATGAAGGGTCAGAGCTAGATAATTTTGAAGACTGAATCAAAGATATTACTAAAGCTCTAAAGGTGTACCAGAAGTGCTTGAGTAGAATTGACAAGAAAAGGGATGAAGGAATGCTATAGGTTGAGAATTCATATAGAAATCATCTAAAATATGCAATGGGCCACATGTATAAATAGGGATTCATTAACTTATTTTAGGCATTGTATATCATGAAATAAAAATGAAGTATAACCATTAGATTGCAATGTGAAGAAGCTCAAAATGCTACATATGCCTAGCTACAAAGTGCAAAAATAGGATAAGAGGGGCTAGGTACCTATAGGTGAGTGTGCCATATGATCATAGAAATCTCCATAAAAAATCTTGCATCCAAACCCTAGCTTGAGCGGCGGTCTCAGAGCTCAAAGAAACTTCCAGAAAGTAATAAGTGAAAATAAGGTATCAAATTAGGGTTTGAGCCCTAATATTATCATATGTAAAAGGATTTTGCCTTGATATTTTGGAGATGTTTATATCAGATGTCATGGGTTATGTAAATAAAAGGGGTGGTGACCTATGTTATTTCTAACTTATGTTTATTAGATAAGTGTGGTATGCATCTAATTAATATAAGTTAGACATAGTATATATTATACGATTTTATTATTTTTTCTATTCATATAATGATATCTAATGTCCAATAAAATTACATGATTTGTTATTTATTAAACATTAAATATAATAGAATAAATAATGAAGTTATATAATTTTTTAATATTTTTGCATCATATTTTATTGTAAATAATAATAAATTGAGTGTCAAATTATAAGAACTCAAGATATTAATTATTTTCTTGAATGAAAAGATATATTGGAGAAGTTTGGTTGCATGGCAAGTTTTTTTTAACCTGGTGTTCTTTTGAAGTCTTGGAGTCTATTTGGAGTTTATTTTGTATGTGAGGAGGATTTTTTCTTAGTCCTTGAGTCCTTATTAAGCCAAGGGGGATTTTATTTTTTGTAGTAGTTATGGGCTAGTTATGGGGCTCTTTTTTGCCATTTAGCGATTAGTTGGAGCTCAGTTGGTAGTTCAATTCATGTGCACATGTATGAGGACGGTATTGAGGCATTTTTTATGTAGATTTGATGAGTTTCACCTCTTTTTTTGCATGCTTTTCTAAGGAATTCAAGATTGATTTCTTTTTTAGTGGTAGGGAGTTGGAGTTTAGCTTTTAGGTTTTTTTAGGCTAACCTTCCTATAAGGTTTTTGGTGTTAGAGTTTTGGAGGATTTTTTTCTTTTGACTAGATGTTGCACATTGCAAATAGGTAGCAGGTTGTATTGTGACTCATATTTTTAGATTTTTGTAGCAACATGTTCCTTTGATTTTGATATAGTACATATTGATCTTTCTCCTATTTGTGTGTTCTTGGCATTGATTTATGGATTTAGTTTGATTTTTTTGGTTTTTGTCAAGCCCTCCAATTGATTTTTTTTAGGTATTCAATCTACTTGTTGCATGTTATTCCCATTATTTCAATTGAATATTATGTTATCGAGGTTTTAATTATTCAATTTGTGGAAATAATCTTCTATTTTTGGAAAATTGTTACTCAACCTTTATTCAATTTGGTTAATGAATCTGAGTTGTGAACAAAGATAATCTTTTTCAAAGTTATTGTGAATCATCAACTTGTTATGATGTTTGAGAATACATATTTTGGTGCATCACCCATTTAGATATAGGTTTCAATTATTCAATTTGTGGAAATAATCTTCCATTTTTGGAAAATTGTTACTCAACCTTTATTCAATTTGGTTAATGAATTTGAGTTGTGAACAAAGATAATCTTTTTAAAAGTTATTGTGAATCATCAACTTGTTATGAATTTTGAGAATGCATATTTAGGTGCATCACCCATTTAGCTATAGGTTTCAATTTTTTGCATATCTTTTTCTCTTTTCCTTGAAAATATAGTTTTAGGTGATCAACATGGGAAGCCAGCCCATAATCTAGATTGAATTTCATTATAGGTACACCCACATGCCTGAGAGTCTTTCCATGTTCCATGGGATTTCTAGATCTCATACTTAACAATTCAAGAGCAATCCTTCATGACAAAAATAACCATATATCTCTAATCTTCACATTAAACCTCCTAATTTGTTGTAATAATAAGTGAGAGGAGAATATTTTAATAATTAAAAATATTAACTATCAACTCAATAAATTTACAACTTTATAAAATTAACATTTAGGATAAATCATTCCCATTACATTTATCTCTCTTTTTTTCTACCACTATTTCTCTCATTTCTCTCCCTCTCTCCTAATCACTCTCTCTCTCTCTCTCTCTCTCTCTCTCTCTCTCTCTCTTTGGATTATTGCACCATTACATCAACATGCATAAGTAATTAAAGATGGAATGCCCAGAAACTCAACTTTAAATCATAGTCATCAACACAAAGAAATCAGTGGTACTCAACAAGATTCAAAATCCTTCCACAAAGATCACTAAAACTTTGTCAATTTGTGCTTTTATCCAACATCCCAAAAAGCCACTACATTAAGAAAATAATTAACACATCAAACGCGGTGGCATGTTGAACATTTAGAATCCCCCATCATGCCATGGATTGAATGAAAATAGAACCTTGAGCCCACCATATTGTCTATTCATCTCAACTAACTACCATGGACCCACCTTTCATTTGACTTGTTGTCCACATCACCACTCGATGACACAATGAAGGTGAAATGAACTCCCATGTGAGGCCTCACCCTATACCATCATTGCATAGCTGACATTTCCACTTTATTATGTTTATGTTGATACATTATTTTGATATACTAGACTCTTTTGGATAGAGATTTTATATTTTAGATATTATGGTTCTTTCATGAGCTACTGATACTTTGATCTAGTGTGCAAGAAATTGACCATGGAAATAAAATGAGGGGAAATCAAAGATGGATGTATGTGAAAATCATGTTAGTCCAAGGTTAATCCAAAGGGAGAAATAACCTTGTTGTTATGTGCTATTGTTGTAAATGTAATGCTTGAATGTATTAATATTGTTGTGTTTATTTTATTTATGCATAAGTCCACTTGGCATGCCATGTGTAAAGTAATGTGATGTGATTTTATGTGGTGTTAATTGACACTTGTACATGTGAGTTGGCATGGCCAAGTAATTTGGTATTGGTTACTTGTTCACCTTTGTGTCACCTTGTAGTGTCCCTAGCTTAGGTTTCTTGGTTGTTGAGCCATGAGAGGGAATCTTATTTTGAATTTTTGTAGGTCAACTCTTAGCGAACTTTTGAGGGGTTAAATGTAGCCCTAGGGGTTAGTTAGGGTTAAAATAAGATAACCCCACAAGTGCACTTTGGGTTGGGGGTCAAATTTTGACCAATAGGGTGATCATATCTCATTTTTGCCTCTTCTAAAAATGTCTTTTTAGAAAGTGACAAATTTTGGAACTGTGCCATGTCTTGCTCTCTTTCAAATTTGAATTTCCTCTTGTTGGAGAGAGAGAACACTTGGAAAGTGTGTCCAATCATTTTTTAGGTTAGGTAAAATGTTAGGTAGGGTTTTCCTTTTAGTGGAGATAGAGAGGAATTTGGTAGGTTTATTTCCCACTCTCCAAAGTTGGAGACTTCTAGTGGACTTGGTTGGATTTGGAGGACTTAGCGAAATGAAGGAAAAGATAGGAAGGAGGGAGCTCTTCTCAAGTTTTCATTTTTTCATATCTTGGAGCAAGGTTGGTGATCCTATAATGGAATTCCTTGTTTTGTTTTCATGTATTGTATGATTAAATTTTTGATGTTGTAGTTGTTTTATTGTGTTATGTTTCAAATTTGTTTTCATGAATTCATGTAGATTTCTTCTTGTTGTTTTTTTTTCTTACCTATGTTGGGGTGTGCAAGGCTAGACTCACCCTTGGGAGGGAAGAGAGTCTTGAGGGTGAAGGGAAAAATGAGAATTCCCAAATAGTGTAGAGTCCTTCCTCATGGAGGAAGGGGATATGGCATGGATGTAAGGGCTCCATGTTTCCATCATATTCTACTACACATTTGGGGGCCATAAGGGGATTTTATTTTGTATATGAAATGGAAGGAAGGGTAGTTTTTGTTTAGCCTTGTGAAGGAATTGTTAGTATGGTATTGAGCCTTGTTGAAGGAATTTTTCACTTGTTTATGGCTTCTCCTATTTTGGGTTCATTTTCACCTTCACCCCTTTTCATGGATCCAAGGTGATCCATTATGAAACCATGGGGAAAAATTGAGAATTTTATGCAATTTTAAGTTGTTGGTTTTGTATGTGTTATGTGTGTTTGTATCCCCATCTATATTTTTTTTCCCCAAGCTCGTGGGTGGCCATGAAATGGACTAGGTTGGGAGGTGAACCTCCATGGTCAAAAGTTTCTTTTATTGCAGGTTATGTGTAGGAGGAAGGTGTTGTTTTGTTGAAGGAAAAGAGAAATATTGTCTTGTTTCTAAAGGCCAAGTTATAGATTTTATTTGTTCAAAATGGCATAATGCCCTTGTAAATGTAATGTTAGTGAAGAAAAGGCTATGTAAATGCCTATATTGTATATTTCATGCTTAGGAAAGTATTGTATAATAAAAGTTAATATTTTCCTTTACAATTTTATGTACGTAAGAAAGGAAATGAAAGGAGACATCTTGTTGTAAATATTTTGTCTCTTCCTTGTTCTATTGTGTGATTGTCATAAAAAAGAGAAAGATTTGAAATATTTAAAACTAAATGGAATAGCATGTATACATACTATAGTTCAGTAAAGGATAGGATTTCATTATTTTCACAGAAGTAAATTAGTGTTTCTATGTGTGTACTAGGATTGGTACCTTCATAGGGTTAGCTTTATCAAATAAATCAAATAATAACTAAATTACCACAAAAGCAATCCAATTAAGCTATTTAAAAGACAAATGAACACTCTATGGCTCTCTAATTAGGGATGCTAATGAAGAGCTCTCAGCAAGCTCTCACTAGTGACATTCCTTTTATGAGAAAGTAAGATAAATTAAGCTAAAACAAGTTAATTCCAATTGAAATATATTAATTATCTCTAGATTTTCCTTTCTAGCTTAAAATTACAAGAGGTTTGATGCTTCTCAAAAATTGTGGATGATTATTGCTTGAATTATGCCTTTCTTTTATAGATTTTGGCAAGGGTAGGGGGTGTAGTTGATTTGATCATGGTTTGATTAGGGTTGAGTTCCTAGTTCCACCTTTGGAGACCATTTAAATATTTTTTCCTCAAATCTTGGGACAAGAGGACAAAATGGGTGGACAAGATTCTTTCTCTCTATGGGTGGTGGAGATTTGATGTGAGCTTGATCCATGTGAGCTTGGTTCTCAAATCCTATTGGTTGATGCATTTTCCTCCCATTTGGTAGTTGATGGAAAATAGGGTTTATTAATTGACTTTAATTAATATGTTTAGCCATGTGCACCCCTTGAATGGGTTGATTTGATTTAATTTAACTATGAAATTAATTAGATGAATTGCATAATTAATTAATTTCATTTGATTTATTCAATTTTAACTGATTTTATGGCTTTCAATTTTTAATTAAATTTGAATTATAGCTTGATTGAAATTTTTCTTTGATTTTATCTTGATTTGATTTGATTGCATTAATTTTTTCCTTGATTGATCACTTAATTGTTCTTGTCCATTTTTAGGTAATTACAAATGCCCCTCTTTGAATTGATGCATGAAGTTTATCGGTTCAAAGAATGCCCTGATCGTTTATGATGTGAAGTCTTGATCAACTGATGTTTGATTTGATGTGATAAAAGATGCGGATTCTGATGATAAAACTGATCTAGTTTTGATTGATTTTAGGTCCTCGATGGTCATTCTAATGATAAGTTGACTGATATGGTACCTGATTTGATATGATTTTATGTTTGATGCCCCCTTCGATTGATAAACAAAAAATTTTCTGATAAAAGATTACGCTTTGATTTGATGGTCATGCCCCTGATTTGTTGATTATGTTGTCATTCTTGATTAACCGAGTGTATGCCCCCTCGGAAATGAAATGAAATTTGAGTGAAGTTGAAAAATATGACATTTTTGGTCAAGTTTGTGTGAATTAAGTCAATTAATATTAAATTTTGATTTCATTTCCAATAATGTATTCATGATCGTTTGATGAAAAATACCCCTAATTTGGTAGAATGGGTGAAAATTTTGAGTTCCTGGTCATTTTCTGGTCAAAGATGCCCTTTTTAGGTCAAAATGGGCTATATATAGGGGTAAAAGTCATTTTTACTATTCATTTTTACCTTCCCTTTTGTCTTTTTGCTTTGAGCCATTTTTACCTTTCTGACGATGGTGATCCCAATTCGCGAGCACAGATTCAAGCAAGGCTGCTAATATATGTGTCCACCTAGCTACAAACCTCTAGTATGTACTCTGATAACTCACTTTGTCCATTAAATGTATTTAATTTGAAAAATTTTGGATTTTTGTAGGAAAAAACCCTTTTTTTTTCTTTTTTCAATTTAAATAGCGCATTTAATACTTTTAACAGCGCATACAACTTTTATGTAGCGCATTCACATTTTTTCACTGCACATCTACAACTTTTAATAGCACGTACAAATGGTGGAACTAGGGCACAAGTTGCATTCGCCCTTTTCTATTGCGCGTACAAATTTGATTGCACATATTAGCATTTTAGCAACATGTATAGGGGTTTCCTATAGTGTGTACTAAATTCTATAGCGCGTATACCTTAAAATAGCACTTTCAATATTTTCTTCAGTGCATTCACCATTTTAAACTATACTTTTTCCTATTAGCACTTTTAAACGGTTAAATAGCGTGTATACCCTATTTGGTTAAATATGCAAACTACTGAGTCAGTTTTCTGAACCGTCTAGTGTCTTCAATCAGTCGATTGGCTTAGGTAATAACTCTAATGTGATAGTGATTTGTATGATGTCATTTGTAGTCATATCATATTGAATGTTTGATTGTCAATCTTGATTTTGATGGTGGATGATGATAAATTTTCCCTCCTCTCTGAATAGAATCAGGAAAATTGATTGTGGTTTGATTTTGATTTTGATTTTGATTGACTTGAAATGATCCAATATGTAATGATTTTGATTTCTAATGTGTTTAACTTTCTTTTTGCATGTCGATCTTAAATCACTCAGAGTTTGAGGCTTGTATCCCTTACCCTTTATTATAATTGATGACTTGAGCGGTTTTGAGCACTGAGTAATTGGTAAATGTGGTATATCATTCCTTTTGTCTCTCCCTTGATTTCGCATGAATCAAGGTCTTCTCATAGCTATGGTAGAGTGATGGCACTCTGACCATAACACCTTTCACTTGCCAATGGG
Source organism: Chamaecyparis obtusa (assembly GCA_027943335.1). Classification (NCBI taxonomy): domain Eukaryota; kingdom Viridiplantae; phylum Streptophyta; class Pinopsida; order Cupressales; family Cupressaceae; genus Chamaecyparis; species Chamaecyparis obtusa. Next base: position 1,660,725 of record BSBK01005588.1, on the reverse strand, counting down.
GGAGATGACTATCACTCCCAAGGATGTGTACAGGTTCATGCGCATCCTGAGTCATGGGGAGCTCATATATTATGACCAAGTTTATGATGGGACCATCTATAGGTGAGTCTTTGGTGATCCTATGATTGGTGATGACTCCATTTAGTGGGCAAGGTTCCCTGTTCAACCTATTGTCTTGGGAGCATTAGTTGATGGTTTCCTTGTTCCTGATCGGTGAAGTCATGGCTTTACTATTGGTTTGGGTCATATCTTAGAGGATATGATCACATAGCCATGAAGATTCAATTGGGGGACCTATGTGCTTGTGTAGCTTTATCATGAGCTACATTATGTAGTATACCATTGTGGAGCTACTCTTTCTACTAGGGTGATTTTGTTGCAGTTGTGGATGTAATCACCCAAAAATGGTCACCTAGACTATTAGCCCCTTTTGCTAAATCATCAATTGCTTATTCTTGATCAAATCCTAGTTCTATCATTTATTCAATTATTTTCTATGGGCTAACCATCTTATCCTAAGTCTTTATTTAATTAAAAGGAATTTCCTCCCCTTTTATTAAATAAAAGCCCCCACCTTTTCCTCTTATCCTAAGTTGCAAAAATAAAGCATTATTCCTATTTTATAAAAAGGGAGAAAACACTTTTTGTCTCATATGGACACAAAAGTCAACTCTTATATTCTCATTGGAGGATATTTTTGCACATGTATTGCTCCTCTTTGATGCTCCACCATTGATTAAATCTTTTGCCTCTTAATCTCCATGGTCCATTCTTTATCATTTCTTATAAAAGGAGAGCTCTCTTCTCATTTTAGCATCCATCTTTTGAATACTAACCTTATGCTGCAGGATTGCTTGGAGATTTTGGAGCTTTTTGAAGACATTCTTGCATTCATCTTCCATTTATTGCATCATAGTTTCATATTTATGCTTTCCTAGATTAGCTTCATTTCTATGCTCTAGATTAGCTCACATAGATTAATTAGTTTGGATTGTAACACTTGCATCTTTATTTTCATAGCTTAGCTTGCATTCTCATTTCTAGTATAGTTGCATTTCATTCTCATACTTGATTCTTGAGGATATTGGCACTCTTTCCCTTGTCCCCTTTGAATCTCCCATTGCATGGTTTACTAGCAAGGTCATAGGCTTAAATAGCTCTAGCTAAGAGCACACTTAATATCCTTGCACTCCATGCCTAGGGAGCTCTAGGTCATTTTTTCAAGGTTTCCCTTTCATGGATTCCCTTGGAAGCAAAGACTTAGAGAAGTGCACATCTTAGTGTGTACATTTTTGGCAACCACCGTGGGGCAGAACAGCTTCGTTTTGTCCTTCTTTTTATGCATTTCCACACTTTATTTTCATCATTTTTAGCTTGTTGTTTTTGGCTCTCTATTTTTTACAGATTATCATATGACAGTCTGCCAGTATCGTATGATACTTTAATCTATAGCTGTATGATATTTTTCCAGTAAAAATATCACACAGCTTTACAGGTTCTGTCACCTAGTCATACATTTTTTTGTCACCTGAGCACAATGAGAAGTGTCACCCAGAAAAGAAATATCGCACTAGTAGCTTGGAAAATATCATACAATTTTTCTGGTGACTATACTATCACTTAGGTCTGGAAGTGACTGTTTTTGATCATTTCTTTGCAAAGTTGAGCTTGATTGTTTTGGGTTTTCAGATTTGTTGTAGTTAGATAGTGATTTATTTGTAGATTTTACTTGCTTTTATTGTGCTAACTCTTTGTGGGGCTTACAAGTTTTTCTTGTTGCTTAAAAAAAAATTCTAAAAAAGACCGCACGTCAAAGCTTCAAAGGCAAAAGGGTTACTAATTATGTTTTGCAGGGCTGCCCAATGCCTAAAAACAACCAATTGCTTGTTTATTACTTTTCTTTTTAGTGTGGTATATACTAGTTGTTTCATTTCTTAGGCACTTAAGATCTTGTTGTAGGAATCTTTTGGTGGTAGGAAATTATTCTCTTCACCCTTGTGGTGAACCAGAAATCCTAACCCACTTTTAGATTTTGAAAACAAGAGGGTAATTGAACTCTTTGATTGGTGTGTTTGGAAGAGATTCTTGAGCTAGGAGATTATGCTCTTCACCCTTGAGGTGAACCAAAAATCTTGACACTCAAGAGTTAATCCACTCTTTGTTTAGCATTAGGATCCTTTAGCGGGCCTACTCTTGAGAAATCAAGAGGAATGACCCAAGTGGGGACAAGCTTATTGTTGGCTATTCCGACCCACTATAAACTCAAGGCTATCAAGGACACAAAACCTTGGTAGATGTAGTGCTTGTCTTCGCTTGATGTGAGTACTTGTGGGATTGTGACCATGAGAAAAATGTTGAGTAAGACTGCTTAAGTTACTCTTGTGGCTGTGAGGTCCGTTAGCCACAAGGTAAGGAGTCCCTTCGGGGAGAAAGGGGGGTACTACAAATGGAATCCCTTACTAAGAACCATAGGTAGAGGCCACCCTATTTTTCCGCTTAGCTTCTTGGTGCAAGGATTGATCCAAGTGGAATAACCTAGATCACCCCAAGATTACTCACCATCTGTGTTCCTTTGGTTGTGTCATTGACACCTCCATGACAAAGCCAACATCTATTGTGGGCAACCACTTTGTGTGAGGCAATGGAACATCAAGTGTGGGCCAAGTTGCTAAGTATTGAGCCTTTGTCCTTCTAGGCTAGTAAGTGCTTGAAGTGTTCTCACTGTGATCTACCCGTGCAAATGTTCTCAAACATACAAACATCATGGTAGTGCTCATAGAATTTTTCATTTTGATATCCCAATTGTTTGTCTTGGCAAGGTTGCTTTTGCTCTTGCACAAGTGTTTGATGACATGTTCTATTACCTACTATTTGCAAACCTACCTAAATATTGTTGTCACTGTGTTTGAAATCAACAAATTACCCATCAAATTGCAAAATTGACAAAATTACCTTCAAAAATTGAGAATTTTTATGCTCACTGGTCAAGAGTCGTATGACACTGAAAACCAATCGCACACTATTTCAAAATTTATCATACGATACTTCGTTCCTAGTTTTTTATCACCCTGCTTGCCTAGATTCTATCACATAGGCTACATGGAAAGTACCACTCGGTCTCTGTCAGAAGTATCACCTAGTCAGCTTTTATTGCCCTGTTTGCCTAGAAATTATCGCCCAGAATCCTTTTGCTATCTCACTGCTGCCGAATTTGAAATTTCATTTTTTGAGTGTCTTTTCCTATTCTTACTCGACCTTGGTCTATTATCTGCATGATTAAGTCTGTTCTAGACTGAGGAAATGAGTTAAAATTATTGGATTTGAGTTTCCCAAATGCTACTTTTGATCACTTGTCACATTACAGTTACCTCTCTAGCTACTTGCTAATTGAGCTTCTTGCTCATATCTCAGCTTTATTCAATTGATTGTTGTAAGTTCTTGAGCACTTTGACCAGCCATCTTTATTATTCTATCTTGACAAGTGATCTTCTTTAGCTTTGCTTATCTCAATATCTAAAAAACTGTCTCATTTTATTAGTCAACCAACATTCCTTTTTCATGTTGGTTTCAACTCGGTCTCAATTCAAGCAAGGGAGTCACCCTCCATTCAACTATACATAGTTACCCTCACCCACAAGATGCTCATGAGCACCAGTTAGCAATGACAGTTCTAGTCCTAACCAATATGAGGATTCTAAAGTCACCCCATGGTACAAAGGGGGCTTCCTCTTTTCTGCATTCAAGACCTCCAAAAGCACAGATAGTGTCTCTCACTTTGACTGAACAAGAAAAGTTCTACCATTTGCAAGAACATTTTGAGCATAAGGACAACCAAGAGAATTTAGATGAAATGGATGCTACTAGGTGCATGGCTATGAAGGGGATGTCTCAAGAACAACCTGAGATTAGTGGCAATGAATATAGACCCCCTCCTTTTGGTACTTTGGGTAACTATGGCAACAAAATGCCACCAAGATCTCCTCCAAGATGGAATTTTGCTGCTCCTTCACCTCCTAGACCTCCTCCCTCTTAGCATGAGCAAGAAGCCAATGATGAGGTTTCTAGTGAAGAGCTTATGAGATTTGAACAAGATGAAGCCTCCCAATGTATGATGCTTAAACTTTTAGAGAGAAATGGAGATCAATACTTTCAATACATAACTTCTAGGGGATACAAGCTCCCTCCTGGCTATGATGTATGCCAGATTGTTCAAGAAATAGTACCAACTGAATTGGAAATCCTTAGGGATGAATTGCAATGAACAAATCAATGGCTTGCTCAACTTGCAATAAAAAAGAACCTCCAAAGGTTTCTTTCATAGAATCTATTTGTGCTCTTCCTTTTGATAGGATTCTATACATGGTCCCATTTCCTAGGGATATTGAGGTTCCCAAATATGATAATTATGATGGAAATGGTGACCCCCATGACCATGTGTGTCACTTTTATGCTCTTCGTATGGACTTCCTTCATGAAGACACATTTCTTCTATGATTGTTCCCTAGAAGTTTAAGAGGACAAGCCCTAGAATGGTTTGCAAAGTTGACACCACCTTTTAAAACTTTTGATGAGTTGGTTAGGCACTTCACCCAGCATTATTCATACAACATCTAATAGCCTATCACCATGATAGATCTTAGTTCTCTAAAGAAAAATCAAGGTGAGCCATTTTCCACTTACTTACAATGTTGGAGGTCATTGTATTCTTGATATCCTCAATAGCTAGATGAAAGAGAAAAGATTGACATTTTTGTCAACACTCTTGTACCAGAACTATATTATGATCTAAGGAAACAACTTTTCTCCTCTTTCAATGACATGGTTGAAAGTGCATATCGGATTGAAGATGTGGCCATAAGAAAGGGGGATATTGTTATTAATAAAGATACTAGGGGAAATGGCAAGGACAAAAGAAAACCTTGGAATAAAAATAAGTATGTTGTTAATGATGGTGTCATGGATGTCCCAAAAGCCAAAGAGCCTACTTTCAACCTATCTAATACTATATATGCAACAAAACAACAAGAGGCTGCCAACGCTCATAGTGCTCCTAAGCCTCAACATGCAGACAAGCCAAAAAAGACATATCAATGATGAGTCTACACTAAGTTGGCTAAACCATACGATGTGATCCTTAAGACTCTAGTTGCCAACAAGTATCTTATGCTTCCTAACAAGTCTCATCCCTATGATCCACTAGTTAAGCCTGATTGGTGGAGAGAAGATTATTTCTGCCATTATCACAGGAATGAGGGACATAAGATAGACAATTGTTTTAAGCTTAAATATGTCATTCAAGATCTTATTGATGGAGGCACAGTGCTCATAGATGGCTTAGTTAAAAAATTTAATCACAAAGCTTTCAAGACTCCTCTACCTAAATATGAGAAAGTAGAATCCTCTCAAGCAAATAAGAAGAATCATGATGCAAAGATCAACTATACATATACTCCTGATTCACCCGTGATCAACATGATAGAGCCTGTTGAGAATGTTCTTATGGTGAGATCTCAAGATGATAATAATGCCAATCATGGTATGCCAAAGTTGGTCTTGCAAAAACTGAGTGGTTCATCTTCCCAAAGGAGACACTAAATGTTGTTACTAGGGGGCAAGCCAAAATTGTCCTTAAAACCGCGCATGATCCCAAGCAAGCTTCTTCTTCCAAACAAGCGGTTCCTTCAATTTTGTCTAGTTATGACCTTGTGCACCAATTACAATGGACACCCGCCTAGATATCAATTTTTGAGTTGCTTGAGCTATCCCCTTTGCACAAAGAGATCCTTGAGAAAGCTCTTTGTACAGCAAATGTTCCCAATGATATTGATCTAGATCAATTCTAGGCTATGGTCAACCACATCGCATCTCCCCACTACCTATCCTTTTCTACAAAAGATGACACATCTCTTAGTCACCCTCATAATCTAGCTTTACATATTGAAGTTCTCATCTACCATACCCGAGTCCGCCGAGTCCTGATAGACAATGGTGTTGGGTTAAATATTGTTTCTTTTCATGTGGTGCAATAGTTGGGATTGTCTAAATCAGCCATGGATCCTAGGTGAAAGATCACCATAAAAGCATATGATGAAGTGGAAAGATCTTCCAAAGGTCTTGTTGTGTTGCCTATCCGAGTGGGTCCTATCATGAAAGATATTATTTTCTGAGTGTTGGACATCCCACTCACATATAACATTCTTTTGGGTCAACCTTGGATCCATGAAATGCAAGCTTTCCCTTCCACTTATCATCAGTGTGTCAAGTTTCCACACAATGGAGCTAAGATTGTGATTCCTGGGGACAATGCTATCGCTATTAATACTTTAACTACTGTTGAGACATTTTTTCCTCACAACAAACCTTATCATGATCATAATGCATCCCTCATTACTACTAAGCAAAAATTAAAGATGATGAGTATTGGTATGGGGGAATATACATTGGACTCTATTGCTCCTATTCCTACTTCCCCTAAGTCCTATGGTAGACCTTCAGATAAGACAAAGCCTTCCGCTTTTGCCATGACAATTTTTGGTACATTTGTTCAATCCTCTATACCCTTAGAGGCCAAAAAAGAAGAACAAGTTGTTAGGGAGTGGATTTATAGAGAAGAAGAAGACAGTATGACAATTGCTACTCCCATTCCTCCTAAATGCTATGGTAAAGGCTATAAATTTCTATAGCAAATGGGCTATCAAGGTCATGAATATGTACATTCATGTATGCACTGATTTCTGAGACATGAATAAAGCATGCCCTAAGGATGATTTTCCACTTCCGAATATCGACATGATAGTGGACATGACAACGGGCTATGAAATGTACTCCCTTATGGATGGCTTCTCCAGGTATAACCAGATTAAGATCACCCCTGAGGACTAAGAGAAGACAACCTTCACATGTGCATGGGGTACCTTTTGCTAGAATGTCATGTTGTTCAGGCTTTAAAATGTTGGTGCAACCTATCAAAGAGCTGTGACTACCATCTTTCATGATATGATGCACAAAAACATGCAGGACTATGTTGATGACACGCTTGCCAAATCACAACAAAGAAGCACTCATTTGTTTGATTTGAGTTTGATATTAGACCGTATGGAATGATTTCAACTCAGATTAAAGCCAAAAAAATGTGCTTTTGGTGTCACTTCTAGGAAATTGCTAGGATACATAATATCAACAAAAGGAATAGAAGTAGACCCAAAAAAAGTGCAAGCTATCATGGAGATGCCACCTCCTCGTAACATCAAACAATTAAGGAGTCTTCAAGGTTGTCTCCAATCTATTAGACGGTTCATTTCTCAGCTAGCTTATAGAGCTCAGCCATTTAATTAGAATTTGCATAAGGGAGCTACTTGTATATGGAATGAGGAGTGTCAAAAGAACCTGGACTAGCTTAAGGATTACCTAGCATGACCTCCTATTCTTATGCCACCTATCCAAGGGAAACTCTTGATATTATACATTTCTGCTACAACAAATTCTTTAGGGGCTCTCCTTGCACAACATGATGATAAGGGAAAGGAATGAGCTATCTATTATATCAGTCACACGTTGGTTGCTTATGAACTCAATTACACCAGTATCAAAAAGGCTTTCTTAGCTATGGTGTTTGCATCTCAAAAACTCAGACATTACATGCTTGCACATACTACACAACTGGTTGCTAAAATTGATCCTTTAAAATATCTCCTAAGTAAAGCTGCGCTTACTAGATGCCTTGCCAAGTGGATGTTGATTCTTTGAAAATTTGACATTCAGTATATTGAGAGAAAATCTATTAAAGGGCAAGCAATTGTGGATCAATTGGCTGAGTTTCCCATGATTGATAATGCTCCTCTTTAGATAGATTTCCTAGATGCCTCAATCATGAATATCACAGGGCATACATGGAAAAAAAATTTTGATGGTTCTCACACACAGAATGGTGTTGGTTCTAGAATCCTATTTGTCACCCATCATGAACACACCATTCCTAAATCCTATAAGCTTCACTTTCCATGCACTAATAACATAGTTGAATATGAAGCCTTGCTGAATGGTGTTAAGCTTGCCCTTAAATGGAGGATTTCTGAGTTGCATATTTTTGGAGATTCTCAACTTGTCATAAACCAATTAAATGATGAGTACCAAACCAAAGATGACAAGTTGATTCCCTACAAGAGGATGATAAACTCACTTAGGAATTATTTTACATCTGTCATGTTCCAAAAAATTCCTAGAGCTAAGAACAAGGTTGCTGATGCCATGGCTACTTTGGCATCCATCCTACAACTGGAAGAACATGAACCACGCTTTGAGTTCCTGGTGGAAGAATTGGACTACCCTGCCTACAATTCCCCTGATGACCATGTCATTTACACTGTGGTTGGTCATGACTCCTCCCGCTATGCCACCATCTTTTCCTATCTCTGAGATAAAGTTATCCCTAAAAATCTAATGTGCAATGAGAAGTGCCAGCTCATTTGTAATGCCTCACACTTTACCCTTGTCTCTAGTGACTTGTATAGGAAGGGTCTAGATGGAACTCTCCTTCGGTGTCTAGAAATAGAGGAGTTAGAAAAGGTGCTAGCTAAATTTCATGATGGCATATGTGGGTCACACTCTAATGGTCTTGCACTCACTCAGAAATTGCTTAGGGTTGGCTACTATTGGCCTACTATGCAAGCTAATGCTATTTGATATGCCAAGTCCTACAAAAAATGTCAACTACATGGGAATCTCATTCATGCTCCTAGACATGAGCTCATTCCCTCTATTACTTACTAGCCATTTCAATAATGGGTCTTTGACTTGGTAGGAAAGATTTGTCCTAGTTCATCAAGTGGGCATAAGTTCATCATTATAGATACTAAATATTTCACCAAATGGGTTGAAGCTGTCCCACTGTCTGCAGCTACCGGCAAACATGTTGCCCTATTTATTTTGAATCACATCATTTTCCACTATGGTATTCCTTCCTCCATACTCATGGATAATGGTGACCAATTTAAGAACAAAGACCTAAAGCACTTGTGCAAAATGTTCAAAATCAAACAACATTGGTCTTTTGTTTACTGCCCTCAAGGGACTGGCCAAGCAAAGGCCTCAAACAAAACATTGCTGAAAATTCTCCACCGAACAGTGCACAAATCAGGCAAGGATTGGCATCTGTAGATCAATCCTGCACTATGGTCTTATAGAACCTCTATCCACACTCCTATAGGTGCAACACCTTTTTCCTTGGTCTACGGTTCTGAGGTTGTCTTACCATTAGAGGTTTAAATACCTTCACTAAGAATCTCTCTCCATGGTTTGATTACCAATGAAGACCAAAGGGCCATGAGAGTGCATGAGCTCACTCCTTTGGAAGAATGCCACAAGGCTACTTTTGATCACATGTGCACTTATCAGAAGAGAATGTCTACTGCCTACAATAAAAAATTTCATCCTAGAGAGTTCCAAGTGGGTGAACTAGTCCTTAGAGAAAATCCCAAAAATCAGTAGAATAGGGAGCAGAAAGGCAAGTTTGAGACAAATTGGTTAGGGCCTTACATTATCATAGCAACATTTGGGTCTGGATCCTATCAACTATCTACACCTGAGGGAGAAGAGCTTACTAAGCCTATCAATGTTCTACATCTAAAAAAGTTCTATGCCTAAGGTTCTTGAGCTCTTTGTACATATCCTTATTGATCCTGAAAAAATTCCAAAAAAATTCATATATGATGCTGAAAAAATCCTAAAAAGCATATAAAGTCCTAAAAAATGAGCATCCTAGTGAAAACCTAGCAATAGGCACTTTGATGTCTCACCAAAAAAATCAAAAAATGCAAAAAATTCAAAAAAATTAAAAAAAGTCCTAAAAAAATCTATCAAGTGGTGAAAACTTGGAAATAGGTGCTGCTCGAGACCCTTGCACCTATGTCTATTAGTCTTCTATGGTGCTCCTTTTCTCCACTTCTCGCTTTACCTCTCCTAGCCTGGAATTGACTCTTGTCTTAGTCTAGGGGGCATACGTTGTTCTAGCTCATCTTGGGTCTCTTTGTGCATCCAGGTTTCTTGGGCCACTTGATTCCAACAATGTTTCTCAACACTCCCCAAGCTATGTTTTTCAACACTACCCTAGCATTAGGTGGTTTTTCAACACTTATCAGATGTTTATCCATAGTCCAGAATGATGCAATATTTCCACCGGCAGAGGTGATACCCAAAGATTGACTCTATGACCTACACACATGCACTTAAACCACTTAACTTCTTGAGACTTGTTTGACTTTCTTTCTGTGTTGTCTATGGTGATTTCTTTGCTGAGTGTTCTCTCCCTAATGGTTTTTGATGATGCATAGCTAGAAGACTAGGGGCATGAGGACATGTTTTCTTTCTTTCTCTGCTTGTGGTTATATTTTGTTGGTCCTAATTGTCATTAGCATTTAAGCTGGTTCTACTTGACAATAGGACTTACAAGGTATTGTCCTTGACTGTATTCGCAAGTGCATGCTTATAGTCATCTTGACTTTCCTTGTGTCTCGATGTGAATATAATCTTGCTATATTAAACTTAGGGAATCTTGCTGCACTAGTCATCTTGACCTACATGTCTTTGGTGCCTAGGTGGGATTCCCACATTTCATCTGATATAGATCATATTCATATACCCATAGTTATGCTAGTGTGTATTGTATGATCTTGCGATGCTACCAATAATGCTCGATGATGAATATTAGAGACTAATAGCTTTGTGACCTTGCAAGTGAACCACTTTTTCATTATAGCTTGCATTTTTAGGTTTGTGTTAGTTAGTTTTGCATCTTGCATCTAGAGAGAGCTCTCCTTTTATCTTTCATGGACTTGTTGGTCAACTGCGCTCATCTTTCCTTTTCTCGATCATGTCTTTCAATCCTTGTCTTTCACATCACGTATTTTCTCCTATCATCACAAAGGGTTAATCTTATATATATCATCACAAAGATCATTTTCAGAAACAAGAGTCTATATCATAAACATGAGAATAAAACATACATCTATGAGAGAGAATATATATGAGCATATAACATGCATTTTGAGCAATATGACAAGACAATATAAAACTAAAACATCCATCATAAGTGGGACAAATACACAAGCTATATCATAAATCTAGTAATCTCATATATATAACAATGTCATGATACAATGTGGGATACCAAAATCTAGATCAAGTCCCAAGTTATGTGTCTATACATCTATCTAACCTAAACCTAAGACTCGCTAGCTCCATCATGTACCATATCTAATCTCCCCACTATCGTAGAGTAGGGAAGTGCTCTCTAACCCTCTGGTATCACCTGTATGTAGAGCCCATGATAGTATGCATCTCATGCTACCTCTCTCTATGACTCTACAATAGCAACCTATATAGCCCTATCCTCCCACTTGAGCTCAACTCTTAGATCCATTAGTTTTTGTTCTCTGACAACTATGGTGATGTGTAATTGTTACATCTCCACCTCTAGAGCCTAGATCCTAGCTCTCAGATCCCCTCCCCCTACAAGCTACTCCTACTCTGCATCCACCCTGTGATGAATAGCCCTTGCTACATCATCCTCCTCTGGGCTCACTGACCTATGTCTCTATGCCCATCACCAGCCACCCAACTTGGAACCCTCTCCTCTCTCTCCTCCACCCCTCCCTCCCCCATCATCATCCTCATCATCTCCATCTCCACCCTGTTCCTATGGGTTTGCATCTAGTACAGTAAACCTAGGGAAAGGACATCTCTATCACTCTACCCTATAGGTTGCATCTGCACTTGCATCTATTGTCCCTATGAGGTAGTCCCATGGCTCCCTCTATATCCTAGTTGTCTCATGTACTACCTACTAGAAGTCCAACATCGGCAGCCATCCATACCCCTCCTCATCTCGAGACCTGGCATAGGTGGTGGTCTTTGTAGATACTCTCTGCTATCGACCAAACTATCTCCAGACATGAATGATGACAAATCTCTCAACCACCTTATCATGGTGGCCTACCAATGGCTAGCCACATAGCATATACCCCAGCTCACGCTTTCTGTCACTCCACTACTCGCAAGCCCTGTATGCTCTCCACTCAAAAGTGGTCAACTCATCAAGTAGTCTCCTGTAATATGTCAGGTCGCCGCTATGAGCATATGATATAAACCCCATATATCTAAAAATGTAGGGATGCCTCCACTCCCTCGGCTATACATGTGGGCACACTACAACAATGTGCTCCCATGCCCATATCTGAGCAAGCATGGCTCCACATGCCCACGTCCTACCATCTCTGTACACTATCTCATGGAGCTCATGATACATATCGGCCAATATGGCCGGTCCCCATGCTAATCACCATGGTTTTGCCTCCAGATCTGCTACTAACTTGCCCCATCCCAATGGAAACCCCTTCTGACTCTTGTCAGTAATGAGGGTCTGTGCAACAATTGAATAAACAATGCAAGGCACTGGAAAGTCCCTGCCATACTCCTCCATCAGTCACTCCCAACTGAGGTGTCTATCAATAATCGTAACATCCTAGAACAGGTCCTAGATGGCCTATCATCCCTTAGTAGGATCTTGATCATAATATACCTATGCCAATAGAAAATCATGTCAATTTCTTATCATATTGAAACTTTATCTCTCTAAATATTCTGAAACATGATTATACTCATTGGATCTCCATGACTTAGCACTTGCAGGATTTGATAGACATCTTCTAAGGTGATGGTCACCTCTCTAGTAGGAAGATGGAAGGTGTTGTGCTCATTGTGCCACCTCTCAGCTAGAGTAGTCAACAACCCATGATTTTCCCAAATATGGGGCATATTAAGGAGGAACCCAAAACCCATGCTAGCCAAATCATCTTTTCCAAGATCATCTAAATCTCAGACGCACTGTAAGCCAATCACTCACGGTGCTCTAATCAGCAGCACCGAGAAAGTCTCCTGCAAACCATAAACCAATCCAGATGTCAGAACATATCATGATGGAGATCAAAATCAGTACATCAAAACTTAAATGCAAAAATTGTCTAGACCCATGTCATATTTCTCAAAACTTAAACATGTGATATTTCTTATTAACTAGTGCGACACTATTTTTTAGAAAAGTATCATGCGATACTTTCTTCAATAATAGTGTGATAATCTTTTCCCATGCGATATTTTTCTAAGTATCATACGATGTTTCACCCAGTATCATGTGACACTAGATTGAACAATCGGGTGATACTTTTTGGTCCCACGAACTATCACATGACAGAGTTTCTCAAAGTGTACGATACTTTTTAAGTATCATGTGAACTTTCGCACCAAGAAAATTTGAAATTTTTCAAAAAAATTAAAACATGTTTAAAAAACATTAAATTCTCATTAAATGCTCAAGAAAACAAAGTTTTTCTGAAAACTTACCAGGGCACCATACTGAGGAGGCCAGTTGTGCAACTAACCGCACTTGAATCGATGATAGTGAACTGGAACTACTACTTGCTAAGCCATCTTCTCTCTTTGAGCTCTTAAGATTCTCAAAATCACAAAAGACAAATGAATTTGAAATTGACCTTTTTACCCCTTATATAGCATTTTGACTTTTTGACCAATTTTCAAAACATCTCAGAATTTTGCAAAAATTGCACCCCTAGCTAATTTCGACATCCTGGATCCATTTTTGGGATCAAAATTGAAATTTGAGTTCATCTTGATAGTCAAAATTGCATTTCAAAATTTTCCCTTCTTCTGCACAATTGGCTGACCATTTGAGGCCTAATCCTTCGATCTTTGTTGGGGCATCTTCAGGTCTTCATCTCCATCTCTCTCACCCTTCTAGTCTTTCATTCATTTCATTCATCTCCCTTTGAGGTCTTGATTGGGGCATTTCTTCATTTCTTGATGATTATCCTATTGTGCTTCATCTCTTTGATTATGATTTCTAGTGATTTGATCATGTTTCTCTTGCTTCTGTCTTCCCTCTACCTAATTTCAATTTCAATCCTGAGGGGGCAGACACATCATATCCTATTGGTTATTCTCTAGAGCATATGCTTAACCATTCCATTTTCTTTGATCGATCTATCTTTGTGCTTGACCTATTAGTTCTCATCTTGAATCCTGATACTATCCTCTTTCCTAAGTGTTCAGTATTGTCGCTACCAGGCTGATCATGCAGGATTCGCTATCTCTCTGCACTTCATTCTTTGGAGTCAAATCTCTACTTGCCTTCTTGGCTGATCTATTCTTTGATGTAATGTGTTCTCAGATCGATCACACATTAGTCAAAGAGGGGCAAATGTGATCACCCAAAAATGGTCACCTAGACTATTAGCCCCTTTTGCTAAATCATCAATTGCTTATTCTTGATCAAATCCTAGTTCTATCATTTATTCAATTATTTTCTATGGGCTAACCATCTTATCCTAAGTCTTTATTTAATTAAAATGAATTTGCTCCCCTTTTATTAAATAAAAGCCCCCACCTTTTCCTCTTATCCTAAGTTGCACAAATAAAGCATTATTCCTATTTTATAAAAAGGGAAAAAGCACTTTTTGTCTCATATGGACACAAAAGTCAACTCTTATTTTCTCATTGGAGGATATTTATACACATGGATTTCTCCTCTTTGATGCTCCACCATTGATTAGATCTTTTTCCTCTTAATCTCCATGGTCCATTCTTTCTCATTTCTTATAAAAGGAGAGCTCTCTTCTCATTTTAACATCCATCTTTTGAATACTAACCTTATGCTGTAGGATTGCTTGGAGATTTTGGAGCTTTTTGAAGACATTCTTGCATTCATCTTCCATTTCTTGCATCATATTTTCATATTTATGCTTTCCTAGATTAGCTTCATTTCTATGCTCTAGATTATCTCACATAGATTAATTAGTTTGGATTGTAACACTTGCATCTTTATTTTCATAGCTTAGCTTGCATTCTCATTTCTAGTATAGTTGCATTTCATTCTCATACTTGATTCATGAGGATATTGGCACTCTTTCCCTTGTCCCCTTTGAAACTCCCATTGCATGGTTTACTAGCAAGGTCATAGGCTTAAATAGATCTAGCTGAGAGCACACTTAATATCCTTGCACTCCATGCCTAGGGAGCTCTAGGTCATTTTTTCAAGGTTTCCCTTTCATGGATTCCCTTGGAAGAAAAGACTTAGAGAAGTGCACATCTTAGTGTGTAAAATGGACATGCTAGCACATCCACATCACTTATCCCATTTCTATTTAGCACTGTGATCCAGGATGGCCCTTCGCTTGGATGAATGAGGGCATGGTAGTGCAGGCCCATTTGAGAAAGTTGGACTATTGGCACTAGATTATTGTTGATATTGATCAAGTCATCTGGAAACCATATATTGGATGTGAGGCATGGCCTAAGGATGTGACCATGTTACCATTCATGTGTATTCCATGATGGATGATAGGGCGTACACCATTGATCATTAAGTGGTTCTATTTTTAAAGGGTTTTATGATAGTATGGCTAGATTTAGGGTATGCCACTAGGATTGGCATTATACGCCCATGTACAGGTGGAGAGGTCACTCTGGGGCTCATAGATAGATTATAGGATAGCTCTTCAAGATTTTCTACAACTACCCCACCTTGTGTGGGATATAAGAGACCATATCATTGATGTTGGCATGACAAATGATTATGCCAAGTGGTTTTCTTGGAACCCATTTATGAGATTCACTGATCCTGCAGAGAGAGTTCTGGGTATTGAGGAGGAGTCAGATGATGATGGTGGAGATGGGGATGGTGGGGGTGGTCAGAGATGAGGTCGTTAGGGATGATAGGGTTGGTGAGTTGATAGAGGGGGTAGGATTATTATCCCAGTGATTGTTTTTGAGTCGATTCCTCCTAGAGGGGGTCAAGTTCGAATGAGAGGTGGTTGACTCAAAGTCCAAGGTGGACCATATAGAGCTCTACACTAGGTTGGTGTGGATAGATTGACTAGATGGGGCCAACATAGGGTGAGACTTTCTAGGTAGGTGGGTGCTTAGGTTGTGGCTAATGTGGATTCTCAGGCCGCATAGATACCGTTAGATCAGGTACAGGGTCCACCAGCACCTCCACAAGCTTTTCCATAGGATTCTCTAGTACAGGCTCCTGCTTCTTCTTCTATGCCATCTTCTTCCATTCTTCCATCTTCTTCTTCTTTCATTCCATCTTTGTCTACTTCCATTCCATCTTCCTCTATGGCTCCCCTACAGACTCCACCTGTTCAGGCTCCTCTGTAGGCTCCACCCACATAGGTACTAGCACAAAATCCACCTGTACCATCCTTGGCCTTAGATGTTAGATCTTTGTAGTATAAGATATCAAAGATGAGATAGTAGGTTACTCAGCTAAGTTCGATGATGTAGACCTTCATGGTTGCTATGAGTTAGCATGGTTTACAGGCTAGCTCGAGTAGAGCTCTAGATGTTGATCATGGTCCTGATGGTGCCGGTGATTTTGGTAGTTGACCTATTTTTGAGATGAGATTCCTTATTCTTTGATGTATATGATGATTCATTATTTATCTCAATACATTGGACTCACATTATTCTTTGATCAGTTGATTTTACTTGTGCTTTGATACTTGTTGATATCTTTGATGGACTTTGATTTCTAGATACTGTCAATTTTGATGATACTATAGAATTTTGATACGTAGTTGTTAGATTTAATTTATATGATGTCATCATGTGTTGGACTTCATTTTTTAGGTGCTTGATGTGATATTCAAATCTATATGATTATATCTCTACATGCTTTTATTTTTATGCTTTTTTCTCAAATGCAGGTTATGATATGAATACACATGTTTAATCTTTTATTGATGCAAATGTTTGTCTTATTTATGACATAGAGTAGATGAATGCATATGATACATATCTTAATGTTGTATGATGATGCAATGGTTTAATGATTAATGTGATGTGATGGTATTTATGGATGCATTTTATTTTTATGATATGGATGTATGTAATGGATAATAAATGTAATGGATTTATGGTATATAAGTGTGATGCAAAAATGTGATGGATGAAACTATAAAATTGGATGGTTTAATGATTAATGATATGAATGAAATAATGATGATCTTATATGTAAATGTAAATTATCTAAGTTTTAATATACTTCAATGTGTTTATATGTATGAAATTGGATGAATGCACCTAAATGAATAATGCAATGTACTAATGATATGAACTTAAAAATGCAATACTTCAGAATGAATGTGAACTAAGATGAATGTAAACTAATGCTATTAAATGATAAGGATTAATCAATGGATGCAACTAACTTAAATGACCTGGTGAAAGAAACTAGATGTATGCAATGTTTTAAGATGAACTTAATGAAACGCAATGAAATGCAATGAATTGCTATGAATAATGAAATGTGATGACCTAATCAAAATTATTATGAATGAATTTAAAGATGAATGCAAACTAAAGTAAATGATTTTAATGGAAATGACCTAGAATGAGATGGGAAGATTTTTTATGAATATGAATGTGGCTAGCGGAATGCAAAATAAAATGACTGTAAACTAATGAACTTTAATTTAAATGAACTTAGGTTAATGTTTTAAATGGATGAAAATTTATCATGATTTAAAATGAATCTAACAAATTCCATTAATCTAATGCAAAGCACCTTTTGTTTTTTATTTTTTATTTTGATTTCCAACACACTCTATCACATATAGTTGTTGATGTGCGTTTAGATTTTTGATTTGCTCCACCCCCTTTTATTTTTCTCTTTTCCAATTTATGCTTTCAAACTAAGATAGGAAAATCACTTAAATGCATTTAATCTAGTATGGATGTAGTTAACTGTCACTATCCACAAATTAGGAGCTTATATTCATCATTGAGCAGTTTTTGGAATCCTGAAATTAGTATAATCATCACTAGTTGAACTATGATGATATGAGTATTTCTTTCCTTTTTACATGGTATTTTCCCATCCTTGGTACGACTGTCACTAATTGAAACCAATCATGAGTGTATGAATACTAATTTGTCAGATTCTATGTTGCAAGTGGATTTTGAAATTATGATATTCAACATCAAAATAGCCAAGGTATCTTGTTGTGTAAACAAACAAAGATCTTAGTTTCCCCATATGTACATGTCCTCAATGATTCTTTGATGATCACATCCTTAGACAAATAATACATACTTCAAAATGTTGATCTTAAGACACTCATTCATAAATCAATAAAATATCATACTTTCATCATAGCTTGTCTAGTTTAAAAACTTTCATCGATTCGCTAGAAAGACATGCTTTCATCAATCAAGTCAACACTTAGAAAATTTTGTTCTTTTTTTCAAATCCATATTTCACATATAGTTTTATCCATTTCATACTTTTAATCCTAATAAAGATAAATGTCGTTGTGAGATCTTGGATCAAAATTTTGTGCTTGATTGAAATTTAGATTTAGGATTAGGATTTGATTGAGTATTTCCCTTGTATTTTGATGAATTGATTTAGTGTTAGATTGATGTTTGTTTTGATGAATCCTTCCTCCTTGAGAATAGATTTTTTCCCCCACTTTGATGTGATTTATTTTTTGGACTTGGGACAATTTTTAGATTGGATTAGTGATGAAACCTTTAGGTACTTGCAAATACAACTGTGGGGTTTTATTATGCAGTATATACAAATGCTGGTGAATGCAATATTTACAAGGATGACCACTAGACATGAGACTGACTTGGACTTTCAATGCTGCCTGTTTACCATATTTTCACTGATTTAATGGATTTATTTTTTAAATCTTTTTCTCTTTTTTTGCTACCAAGGTGCCAATTTGCTAGGTTTTCACCAAGGTACTTTTTCTCTTTTTTATTTTCTTTTTTTTCAATTTTTTTGTTTTTAGTATTTTTTAGGATCTCTTCTGACTATATAAAATAAATAGGATGCTCTCTCATCTGATATCTCTAATACTCTTTTTCTCTATCCCTCTTCCATTGCTTCAGGTGTAGAACCTTTTCAAGTGTATACTATTTATCGGTTCTTGAAACTCCTCTCATTCACAATCAACTAGTTTATGAGTGTCTATCCCAAAAGATGAAGTGATCACAAAGGGTCCTAACTAATTTTCTTCCCATTTTCCTTTCTTCTCCCTTTTTTCTTGATTCTTGGGATTTTCTCACAAAACTAAGTCACCTATTTGGAATGCCCTTTGTTTGATATGTTTGTTATAATTTTTGGTCATTCGGTTCCAATACACTTTTAATTGATCAAAATCTTGTTGCTATCTTTCATCTAGCAGCTCTAGTTCATGTAACCTAGAAACTCTATAGTCTTCTTCACTTAGTAAACCATGCAATGTGACCTTTAAGGATGGAATTTCTACCTCCAAAGGTAAAACTACTTCTGCTCCATAGACTAGGGAAAATGGTGTAGCCGATGTTGGCATTCTAATACTCATTCTATAAGCCCATAGAGTAGGGTTTATTTTAATGTGCCAATCTCTACCTAAATTATCCACATTTCTCTTCAATATTTTTAGAATGTTCTTGTTCATAGCTTCGGCTTGCCCATTACCTTGTGGGTAATATATTGAAGATGAGTGATGTACCATATTAAATTTTGTACATAGTTCTTTCAAATCCTTGTTTTTGAAATGTTTTGCATTGTCTATTATGATGGCATGAGGAACACCATATCTACAGATTATTTGATTTAAAGTGTAAGGATATTTTCTTTCCTATGGTAGTGGATAAGGGTACAACTTCCACCCATTTGGTAAAATATTATGTCACAGTAATGATGAATTTATGACCATTTGAAGATGGTGGATAAATCATCCCTGTCAAATCCAAACCCCATTGATAAAAGGACCAAGGTGTTGTCATAAGATGAAGCTCTTGTGCTAGTACATGAATCAAGTTCTCATGATATTGACATTTACAATAGGTTTTTGCAAAGTGACAAGCATCCTTTTCCATTGAAGGCCAAAAATATCCTATCCTAAGAAGTTTCTTAGCTAGGGTTAAACCATTTGAATGTGACCCACAAATCCCCTCATGAATTTCTTGTAAGGCTATGGTTAATTCCTCTTTCTCTAGACATCTTAGAAGCATTCCATCTAGACTCTTGTGATACAATGTGTCAAATATCAAGGTATAGCGAGAAACTTGGCATATAAAGCTTTTCTTTTGATTTCTAGTTTGGTCTAAGGGTAATATTTTTTCTTTCAAGTAGGTGTAAATGGCTCTATACCAAGGTGATTCATGTCATGTTAGTAAAAAAATGGTATGAGGATGGGAAGGGTTAAATGCGGGTTGTTCAACTTCTTCTACCAGGAATTCATATATGGTTCTTTGATCTAGTATTTGGAGAAGTGATGCCAAAGTAGCCATTGCATCTGTTGCTTTATTATTATTCCTCTATACTTGCTCAAATGTGATTAGAGTGAATTATTTCTTAAGATTCTCAATCATATTCTTATATGGTATCAACTTATCATCTTTAGTTTTATACTCATCATTAATTTGATTAATAACCATTTGGAAATCTCCATAGATTTGTAGCTCGGTTACTTTCCATTCTAATGCCAACTTTATGCCAATGACCAATGCTTCATACTCAACTATGTTATTTGTGCATGGGAATAGTAATTTTTATGATTTCATAATTGTAGATCCTTGAGGAGTAATCAAAATTATCCCCGCTCTTGATCCATGTTGTGTATAAGAGCCATCAAAATACAATTGCTATGTCTTTGCTTCAACATTAACAATTTCAAAATCTAGAAATTCCACTTGAATTGGATGTTCATCTTGTAAAGGTGATTCTTCTAATTGATCAGCTATTACTTGGCCTTTGATATACTTTCAATCCACATATTCTATGTTGAATTCACTTAGAACCATGACCCATTTGGCCAACCTCCCATTCAATGTTGTTTTGCTAAGAAGATATTTTAAGGGATCAATGTTTGCAATGAGTTGAATCTTGTGGGATAAGATATAATGGCATAGTTTTTGGGAAGTAAAAAATATGGCTAAACATGCTCTTTCAATGAAGGTTTAGTTCAACTCATACTTCACCAATGTTCTGCTTATGTAGTATATGGCATTTTCCTTCCCATCTTCGTCCTCTTGAGCCAAGAGTGCCCCTAATGCATGTTGTTTCACAGAGATATATAAAATTAAAGGCCTTGCCTCTTATTGGTGGCATTAATGTTGGAGAATTAATTAGGTACTTCTTCAATAAGGTGAATTCTTCTTCACATTTCTCATCCCATTTGAAAACTGTGTCCTTGTGAAGGACTTGAGTGAAATTGTGGCACTTTTCTGCTAATTGAGAGATAAAGCTTTTGATGGATTGAATCCTTCCTTGAAGAGATCTCATTTGACTGATATTTCAAGGTACCCCCATTTTCATGATTTCTTTCACTTTGGCTGGGTCTATCTCTATCCCTTTTGTTGAAACTATGTATCCTAATAGTTTTCCTGATTGTACACCGAATGCACGTTTCTTTAGATTGAGCCTGACTTTGAATTGCTCTAATCTTAAAAATATATTTTCTAAGATGGGTAGATGTTCATCCCTTGAGTGATATTTAGCAAGTCTATCATCTACATAGTCCTCCATGAACTTGTGCATCATGTCATGAAATATAGTCATCATGGCTCTTTGATATGTCACTCTGGCATTCTTGAGACCAAAGGGCATAACATTCTAGAAAAACATACCCCATGCACATGTGAATGTTGTCTTGTCTTAATCTTTAGGTGCTATCTTTATTTGATTATAACCACTAAACCCATCCATAAGTGATAACATTGAATGTCCTGATGTTAGATCTATGATGGCGTCTATGCTTGGTAGAGGAAAATCATCTTTAGGACATGCAAGATTAAGATCTCTAAAATCCGTGAAAATTCTAATGGATTTATTTTCTTTGGAAACAGGCACAATATTTGGAATCCATTCATCATAGTCAATGGCTCTTATAAACCCTACTTTCAGCAATTTTTCCAACTCTACTTTTACAATAAAAGCTATGTGTGGATGCATCTTTCTTATTTTTTGCTTCACTGGTCTTACTCCTCTAATATTCAAATGACGTGTGATTAAGTTTGGATCTAATCCATTCATATCATCATATGACCATGCAAAATTGATTTTTTTTTCTTTGAAAATTTTCATGAAATCCTTTCTTTCCTCACTAGATAGAGACACTGCTAAGTGTATGATTCGTGGCTTTGACTTTGACCCAATGTTCACTTTCTCCGTTGGTGCAATTAAGATAGGTGATCTTTCCTCATAGTGCTTGGGAAAATTATCCAATCTTTCTTCCTTAGGTGCCTCTATTGGGTTTTCACCTTTATAAGCATTCTTTATTTCTTTTTCTTTTTTATTTAATGTTTCCATAATGTAGTTTTCAACATTAAATTCTTTCCATTTTTTATTATTTTTATTTTTTCACTTTTTTCACTTTTTTCCAAACTGAAAGGTTGAATACTCCCCTTTTTCACTTCTTCCTCATATTCCATGGTAGAAGAAGGCTCAACTGCATTAAGGTATTGGGACACCAAGTTATCATTCAATAATGTAGGGAGGATGGTAGGTTCAATGGAATCCCATTCAATTAATTCAGGATAGATAAGGATCAAAGGATCAATGCTTTGGTTTGGTTCAATAGAGTTTAAGAAAATGACTTCATTTGAAGGTTCAAACATTGTATCGCTTAAGTCTATGATATGTGCCTCTTCAAGATGCTCTAGAGAAGTAGGGTAAAAATATTCCTCACTAGAATCCTCTAGGGTTTATGTTGGGTAAAAATCTCTTGGATTAAACCTAGGGCTAGATTCCTCTATAGTAGGTCTCCATGATGGTATGTAAGGTTTTTCTACCCATTGATTTCTTTCACTTTCCTAAATTGGTACATTATCTAATACATCTTGGCTAGAGCTTGAAGCTTGATGCTGATTTGATTCTGAGACTTGTTCTTTTCCCTTGCTAGGAGTATAGGTATGGATGACATCAACTTCTTTATCTTGGCATTACTCACTTGATAATGAGTCCCATTCCCAATTTTTTTAATCCTTGTCACTTTGGGAACCTATTTGTAAGATTTGGTCATAAACCAAAGGATACTTATTTTGAGTGTACCCTTGTTCTAGGTACCCCAATCCAGTCTTTTCTTTACTATCTCTCCATGACATTTCAATGGGTTCTATTAATCCTTCATTTCTTGTACCTAAAGGTCCTTGTCCTTTGTATCCCATTTTCTCCATGATTTGAAATCCTTTTCCATATTGGTGAGTGGGAATGCTTATATTTTGAATGTTCTTGTCATGTGCACTTGATTCCTCATCTTTATATAACCAATTTAAGATTTCATTATCTTCCTCATCCATGGATGAAGGAGTGCTTTCCCTCCCAAAGTGATCATTATATTTATGAGGTAGATTAGATGGTCTTCCATGTGATTTTGGAGATAGGGGTAGATCCATCATGGATAAGGAGTATTTACCTACACCCTTTTATTTGATTTGACATTGCTTTTCAAAATTCTTCATCATATGATCTATTTTTTTTATAATGGGCATCTTTTGTGTATATTTGAATGGATCTTTCTTGGTCTTCTTTTTGTTTCTTAGGAGCACTCTCCTCACTAACCTTCTCTTTTCCTTTTGTTGATGTAGTTAGGTTAGTAGGACTTTGGCTATTTTCAATAAAAAATTATTTCTCTTCTTTTTCTTTTCCCTTCAAAGATGGAAGATCTTTTGAACTTTTCTCTTGTTCTATTCTTTGGGAAATAGACCCTTTTGCATTATGTGGGACTAAGGAGTCATTAATAGGCTTCATGTTATTACAATATTGAAAGGGGATAGAATCCTCTCTTACCATGACTTCTTGTCCTAGATAGGGAAATTTGAGACATTGATGGTAGGTTGAAGGTACAACATGCATTTCATGGATCCATGGCCTTCCTAATATAATATTATAAGTCAACTTTAGGTCGAGGACTTGGAAAATGGTCTCCTTTTGCATTGGACCAACTCTAATGGGAAGTATTATGACTCCTTTGGATGCTCTTTCTTCATCATCATATGATTTTATGGTTATCTTCTTCTTTGGGTTAATAGCCTCCTTAGTAAATCCAAGGGCTTTGGCCAAGTTCAAGGTATAAATGTTCAAGTTGGCTCCCCCATCAATGAGGACTCTTTTCACTCTATTCTTGTGGATTAGGATCTCTATATGCAAGGGCAGATTTTACAGGTGGTTTAGAGACATATCATCTTATTCTAAAAAGGATAGACAATTGGGTGCAACAAGATGACCTACCATGTTTTGAAATTTATCTGCATCTAAATGTAGAGGCACATTGGTCTCCACTAAGGATTTATCTAGAATCTCCTTATGAGTTGGTGAAAGCTTGAGTAATTCTAGAATAGAGATTTGAGGAGTTATTTTCAATTGGTCTACCAAATTATATTGTTTCAAAGATGAAGATGAGGTCTTATTTGGTAAGACAATCCTTGGGGTATTTCCTAGTAAGGTAATCTTTGATGCTTTCCCCCTAGTTACAACATTATATGTTGCTTCTCTTGGCTTCTCTTTGACCAAAATCAAATTTATGGTGTTTTCACCACCACTTAGAGTATTAATGGTGTTATCATAAGTATGAGAAAAGTTAAATTTCTCATTAGCTCTTTTATTGTTAGGATTGGTACTTGATGATTCCCCTTTTTCATGATTTAAGAAAGGGTTTTTAAAAGCTATATGGTCTTCATTATTTTGAGGCCCTTCCACTTTTATTTTTCCATCATCAATTAGATCTTGGACAAGATGTTTCAATTTCATGCACTCATTTGTTTTATGTCCCTTAATACGATGGTATTCACAATAATGATAATCATTCCACCAATTGGGCTTGACTTGGGGTTCATATGGCCTTGATTCAAGTAAGGTAATGATTTTATTAGCCACCAAGGGTCTTAAGGCATTTTCCAATGGTTCACCTAAAAAGGTGAATTTTCTCTTTTGATATGTGGAAAAGAATGGTTTAGGTTTATTGACATTGGAATTATTAAAGGGATTGTTATTGGTGTTAGTATTGTTGTTGTTTTTGTTGTTGGGATTGTTATTATTGAAAGGGGCTTTGGTCATTTGATTGACATTATATGTTGAATTCACCCCGCTTGATAAATTAAAGGGAGTAGCCTTTAAGTTGTGTGCTTCCACAACTCCATCATTCACAAGATTTTTATTATTGTTTTTCAACCATAGTCTAGGTTTATCATTGTGATTTTTGGTTCCTTTATTGTTGTTATAATTAGATAAATTGTGATTGTTATTAGTGTTTGTATAGGGTTTATTATCTTTGAATAATTTGATTTCTCCTCTCTTAACCAACACATCTTCAATTTTGATCCCATTCTCGATAAGTTTTTCAAAAGTAGGGGGACATTGAATTTGGAGCCTATAGTTCATCTCCACATTCAAGTTATTCATAAATATTTCCATTTTTTCTTTTTCAGGTATACTTCCTGGATATCTTGCAAAGACTATTCTCCACCTTTGAAGAAACCCTAAGAAAGATTCATCATCTTGTTGTTTAGTTTCACATAGGTTGAGCATGGTGGTCTCATGCTCAATGTTGTAAGAATAATGAGTTACAAATTTAGAGGCTAATTCCTCAAATGTCTTTATCCCTTGTGAAAGTTTGAAGAACCATTCCATGGCTTGACCTCCTAAACTTCTTGGAAAAAGTCTCATTAGATAAGTTGTATCATATATGAATTCAATACTTAGAGCACAAAACTCTCTAAGGTGGTCTTGTGGGTTTGATTTACCCGTATATTTATCATACTTAGGAAAGACCACATTTATCAAAAAAGGTGCCATAACCAAGATTTTTTCAAAAGGAAATGGGCACAAGGCCTTGATACAGAATGGCTTAGGTTCAGCTGCCTTTTTCATTAGGTCTATTTGTGTTTGGAACATCTTTAATTTTTTATCCATCGCACCTATCGTATTATCATCTTCATTTTCTTTCTTAAGTTGATCAACATCATAATCATGAGGAAGTTTTACTCCTGCTTGGGCTAAGTTTAGGAAATATATTTCCCTATCTCTTCTATTAATTTGTCCATGACCTCAAGAAATTCAATGTCTTGAGCCGCTTTATTTTTCTTATCTTTAATTGTTTCTTTTCAACCTTGATTGGCATGATTAATGTTTTCATTATTTCCTCCATTGAGGTAATCATGAAATGTGGAGTTCCTATCCATTACATCAATTCTCTCTTCGAAAAGATTTGGGAAACTATCCCCTTGGTTGTGATTTATGAAAGAGTTTTGGGATTCAAATTCGGGGACCTCTTTTGCAATGTAGGTTTCATCTTCTTGTAAAGATAGTTTGAGTCTATGAGAGCGTGTAGAAATCAGCATTCAACAAGGTTTGATTTCAAATTGTTTCCCCCAAACTTGATAATTATTTGTTTTTATGAAGAGATTTAAAATATAAGATAAATTTTCAAATAGATATCTCTTACTTGTTGTACGTATTTTTCAAACAAATCAATCACAAATACACTTTTTCTTTTTAACCCGCTACACAAAAAGTGTTTGAATTTGTAAGGACGTTATCACAGGTTTTTCACAAAAAAGAACTTCAAGCAATCTACCTAGTTCACAATTTAGTTCATAAACATGGATCTACAAGGTAGGATTTTCTATTTTAACAAGGTATTTAATCAAGATTCTATTCAAAATGGATATTAAGTTTTCATCCCCCAAAATTAGGAGGCATCCCACCACCGGTATGTCAGAGTTTTGCGCAATCCCAAAGGACTACTCGAGGAAGTTTGAAAGCTTAATATCCTTTTTTCACCCACCCCATTAAGGATGCATGCATTTAATTTTATAGTGGGTTGGATTTTTGCAGCAAAGGAAAATGTATCCCACTTTGGGTTGTCCCTCTCACCGGCCTCGTTAAGGCAAATCTTGGGAGGCAAGCCCACTAAAGATCTAGCATGTTCATATTGAAAGAAATTTAAAAAAATGGAATTAAGAGATAGGTTTTGGGAGTTTGATTCACCAAAAGGTGAAGAGCATATCCCTATCTATTTCTTGATTCCCAAACACTTTTAACAAGGTTCAATTTCCAAAACCCACTAACTAATGGAAATTGAGTATTTCTACTCTTTTCCACAAACAAGGGGTTGTTTGATTAAGTGCTTGATTTTATCCTTTATGCTATTTTAATTACTATATTTGAATGAAAATCACAAGACCACAATTTAAAGAAAAATTAACCAAGTTTAGGCTTACCTTCAATCGAAGCTAAAAAAGGCTAGGGGCATTTTTGATGATTTTTCCATTATTTATGCTTACCTAGTGGCGATCATTCCTTCTTTTTTCGCTTCTCCTCCAATAAATTAGTCAACACCAAGAAAGCACAATGAAGAAAAAAAAAAGATTAAAATTGGAAATCTAACCTTATTTATCAACTTTGAGACAAATCAATTAAGGTAAGTAAATCCAATTTAATGAAGCAAATTTAGATTTGTAGGCTTCTACAATTTTTAAATAATGTTCATATACCTCTGTTTCTTGTTGTGAATTCTCCAAAACTAGCTTGATATTTGCTATGTTCTCCTCCTTGATCCTTTTAGCCAATGATTTTCCTTCACAATTAAATCTAGTCTCTGGCTTTTTGACTCTTTTATGACCAATCATCTTGCAGACACAGACAAATCATTTTCCAAATGTTAGATTTTGGAAATTTGTAGTTTAATCAAATGTGCAGTAGAATCTATTAAATGTGTTGCTTAAATGATTGAAAGCGTTGTTAAAACTATCAAATACACTACAGAAAAATATTAAAAGTGCAGGAACAAAATTTAAATGTGTTGTTTAATAAAACAAATGCATATAAAGAAATGCTTGAACACACTAGAGAATAAATTGGAAGCATTGTAGAGTCAAGGCACACGTGCTGAAAGAAGTAAGACAAGAAAATAGAAAGATTGAAAATGTTGAAACTCTGTGCAAAGGCACACAACTTTGTTGTGGATGTGCTATTTCAAACCTTGTATGCGTCAGAGAATGTATTGTATGCGCTAGAGAAACCTGCAAAAGCATTGAAAAACCTGCAAAATAGACAACAATAGAAGGATTTGCAAGAAAAAATTTACTTCTCCCAATTTAAAAATGAGTGGGGCCTAAGGCACCATTTTACATACTAGGATTAGTACCTTCATAGGGTTAGCTTTGTCAAATAAATCAAATAAGAACTTTACCACAAAAGCAATCCAATTAAACTATTTAAAAGACAAATGAGCACTCTATGGCTCTCTAATTAGGGATGCTAATGAAGAGCTCTCAACAAGCTCTCACTAGTGACAATCCTAATATGAGAAAGTAAGATAAAGTAAGCTAAAACAAGTTAATTCCAATTGAAATATACTAATTAGCTCTAGATTTTCCTTTCTAGCTTAAAATTGCAAGAGGTTTGATGCTTCTCAAAAATTGTGGATAATTATTGCTTGAATTATGCCTTGCTTTTATAGATTTTGGCAAGGGTAGGGGGTGTAATTGATTTGATCATGGTTTGATTAGGGTTGAGTTCATGGTTCCACCTTTGGAGACCACTTAAATATTTTGTCCTCAAAGCTTGGGACAAGAGGACAAAATGGGTGGACAAGATTCTTTCTCTCTATGGGTGGTGGAGATTCGATGTGAGCTTGGTTCTCAAATCCTATTGGTTGATGCATTTTCCTCCCATTTGGTGGTTGAGGGAAAATAAGATTTATTAATTGAATTTAATTAATATGTTTAGCCATGTGCACCCCTTGAATGGGTTGATTTAATTTAATTGAACTATGCAATTAATTAGATTAATTGCATAATTAATTGATTTCATTTGAATTATTTCATTTTATAGCTTTTGATTTTTAATTAAATTTGAATTATAACTTGATTGCAATTTTGCTTTGATTTTAGCTTGATTTGATTTAATTGCATTGATTTTTGCCTTGATTGCTCACTTAATTGTTCTTGTCCATTTTCAAGTGATTACACTATGTTTCCTATTTTCTCTTGAAAAAAAAAGATAGAAATAGACTTATTTTGATTACTTGTAAAATTTCATTTCAAAAGAAAAGGAATAAAGACTATAGTAGTATTTAACCTCATCTTTTCAAAAAAGAATTTAAAAGAACACTTCTCTTCCTATTTGATTATTGTATAAAAGTAGATGTAGAATGGGCAAAATTTGTATTTTTAGAACATTTATATATATAAATTTATAAATTTATATATATATATATATATATATATATATATATATATATATATATATATATATATATATATATATATATATATATATATATATATATATATATATATATATCATGTGTGTATGCACAACATATCCTTTTGCTCTTGTATCTATATACACAAAGGTACATATACATGCATTTGCTAAAAGAGATAATGGATCTATAAATATTCACAAATATATATATATATATATATATATATATATATATATATATATATATATATATATATATATATATATATATATATATATATATATATATATATATATATTAGAAGCACAAGAGCGAAAGGATATGTTGTGCATACACACATGATATATGTGTGTGTGTGTGTGTGTGTGTGTGTGTATACATACACATATATATAATGTAATGTCCCCGGTAGGGAACCCATAAGGAATCAGGTTAATGACCTAAAATTACAACTAACAAATTTTTTTTAACACTCTAACATATCATCATTACCATTCACAAGTACATTCCTTAAGGTTCCCTTAATGAATTTAATTACCATTATCAAGTATTTCATTTTATTACTTAATCAAATAAATTCTATTTCCATTACAACTTCAACTTACATTGATTCCATTTCACATCAAAACCAATTACATTAATGAACTAGTGAAATTAATTTTCCCTTACTGACTAACACGTAATTTACTCTTAGAAGTGAAACAAGCATACATTACTTATCATGTCCACTAAGCACATGTATTCTTTCATATCTATTTACTCCTTAACATTATCTATGCTCAACTCAATTACACCATCAAAACTCAATTAAACTTTTCCAATAAGAGTCCTTACTTCCTACTTTCAATATAATAATAGAAAGAGTGTAAGGTACTTAACCATATATTGACAACCAACATAAACCATTAAATGAATCATTTTTGCCATAAATTTAACTTCCACAAATTATGAACTATAACCTTGTAACCATCTAGTAAAGGATTTATATTAAACCTAGTTGAATAGCCTGACCTCACTCACATTGAAATATACATTTAAGAAATCACATCCCATTACTTCTTTTGATAACATACATGTTCCTTTTTCCCTTATTATTTTACCTAGAGATACACTTGAACTCTTAGCATATCTTTTCACTAACCATATATCAAAACAAGTTTACATCCACAAGAACTTTCATTACAAAGATTTGCATAGAACCATTACTTTCAATTTCATTTAAAATTCACAAGAGATATAAAGTAGGAAATTACTCATAGATTTAACCATATTCAATCCCTTTTTAGATTCACAATTCTACCCTTCATATGTACGTAACTCATTCCTTACAATTTCCTTTTACAAACATAATTACAATTACTGCACATTGTCGAAGGCATATAGAAATATAATTACATCAAGTTGCCCAAGGGCTTACAATACATCTTTACATCTTGATAACAAAAGATAGAGATACATGATACAAGAATAGAATCTTCACCACTGAAAAACTCAGAATCCAAGCCACGACATGAACCATGAACCATAACTCAAAAGGATTTTGCCACCCAACCATGTGAAACTGATAAAGTTCCACCCCCCATGCTAGGAGATAGAACCGAGGTACTCTCAAGACCTTAAGGCAATCTAAGTCTCAAAAACCAATAAATCCAAGACTCAAAAGAACAAGAATAAAGCACATAAAATATCATCATATTATGACACCGAGGTTAAGGTTCTAGGAGGCCACCTAAGTGAGTGTCATCACACAACCTGTGTATTGGGATCCACCCTGGCAACCATGTAACCCTGGTCCCCCCTTTATGAATAGGGATCCACCCTGGTAGTTATCCTTGGTCCCAGTACTCCAATGAGGTCTGTGTGGCCATTATTATATTTTATTTCATTATCTTTTGAATCCCCCCCTTCCCAGGTTAATTTTTAAGGTTATCACTTCTTTACAAACCCACCCATAGGATCCTCCGGTAACCACTTTAGGGTTCCAGCACCTATGGTGAGCCACTCACTTAAGGCTCCTATTCCCTTACCCCATCACAATCCACAAATACAAGATAATACTTCCAAGTCCTGATTCATAGGTTTAGGAAACTCCCCTGCGCACTCAGGCCCTCAGAGCGAGTCCTATCCTTAGCCATATACATAACAGGAACTATTGGAAGAATGTCTATCACAAGACATCTCAAAGAAAAACATAAAAATTTTCACATGTACAAGTACAACTTTTCCAAGGCTCATTTATAGGTCTAAGGAACCCTCCCGTGTAGACAGGCCACCGAGACAAGTCCTAGCCTCATAAACTAAACTCAAGTATATGACAAGTGCAAACGCATCATGAGTAATCCATATAACCTCAACAAAACAAGTAAAAAACGTACATAGGTGATACAAACTTCCCACATCACAAATAAAATACATCAAAAACACTTTCAAGAACTAGAATCAAAGCATAGAAAAGAATAGGAAATTTTTAGGAACGTATGTAGAACATTTAGGAGGCCTTAGAGCAGTCCTAGTCCATTGGACAACCCTAACTCTAATTCTAATCCCTAAAACACATCCTAAACCTTATTCAAGCATCTAAATGCACCATATAATCCCAAAAAATCAAGCAATGAACATATTTAAAGTTTACACAAAATTTCATATGCCAAAACACCATGCTCTACAAAATCTCACATGCCTAAAATTTGGCTAAGTTTGATTTTTTTTAAGAATCTCAAAATTAGAAATTGCATCTTAACTCCTATGAATCTGGAACCTATCTCAATCATCTCAGAAGGTAATTGAACCCTTTATACAAGTATAACTTAAAGTATAATTGTATAAATCTTGTTTTCCCTATCTAGCTCAGTTCACACTAGCATTCCTGTCTTGCTCGGTTAACACTAACATTCCTATTTTCCTCGGTTAACACTACACCGACCTCCCTCGATTAATACTACAATGATCTCCCTTAGTTAATACTACACTGACCTCCCTCAATTATCATTGAACTGACCTCGCTTGGTTAATACTGAATCGACCAAGCTCAGTTAACACTGAATTGACCTGGCTCTGTTAATACTAAACCGACCTGCTCGGTCAATACTAAATCGACAGAAACTATAAAATGCGATAGTCAACTATGCCTTGTAGGTTGAACTAGGCATAATGGGGAATATGGTTTCCTAATCTGATCATGACCCATTTGAGATCTCCCAGTTCCCTTTAGAAATGGCTCATCAATCCATCCTATCTATCTAACAAATCTATTCTAGATCTGGACAAAGAAAGGTGGTGCACAAACTGACAAGACCAGTAAGGTTGAAATAACAGTTCTAAATTCTAGAAACTTTCATAATACATTAATAACAATATAATACACTATCCTACATGATCATAGTCACTTCTACTCTCCCAGGAAGATTTCACCACAGTGAACATACAAGCATTCATAAAAATCACTTCCCGAAAACATATTTCAAATACACAGAAAAACAAACATATATATAGTTCTCACTTTCAAATAGAAATAAACCATCATATTCTCATCGAGTAACATATCATTCAAACACATAATCATGCACATGGGAAGAATGGAGATTCATCCCAGTTTAGACCCTACCTGGGGTCCTGCAAAGAATCATCCTCCCTTGGTTGGAGACTCTCTACAAACTTTCCAGCCTTGAGTAGATATCCTTCTGAAAATCTTCCTCTAGCAATCAACTCCAAGTAGTCCTCACACATAAGACTTCACCAACCAGAGACTCTCAAACTCACATAACTTTCACCAAAAATTTCTAGAGAAATCATTTACAAACAACTCAGAAGAAAAACAATTCTTCCAAAAATTATCCTCCTCCTGCACACAAAATCTTCAAACATTTATCCTCCAACTATGTGGTTGGAGGAGTTGCTTTATAGGAAGCAACTTCTCCAACTTCCATATTTGGTTGAAAAATCAAACCAATTATTCCCGTAAGCACTTAACAAAGTTTTAATGAATCTAATTAAAAATAACTTCGAAGGAAAACATAACAGGAACAATCAACAAACAACTTTCAAGAAAACCACTTAGCACACATGGAAACCAACTAGCCTAACTTCTAGGAGGTCTTGAGTTCAACTCCCTCCTAGATAGCTAGTTTTACTACAAACAACATTTATTTTTATTATTACTATTATTAATATTATTTTCACCTTTTTAATACATTTATTTAATACACTTTAAATAACATACCACTAAAACAATCGATAATTCCATACAAATATTATTATTTATATAAGCATGGGTATATGCATGTGCACCCACATATACACATACCTATATAACATACAATCAATGTACACTTATATATAATAAGTATATATACATATATATACTAGTTAGGGATAAATCTAACTCACATCAAAATCACAAAATGACATGAAAACATAATTCACAAGACCACATCACATAGTGCATTCAAATCCCCCAACTAGGGTAATCTCCTAAGAAAAAATCTAAGTCCATGGTAACCTTGAGAGTAATCTTGGTAATACCTCCACACAACAATAGTTTGAGTATTTTGAAGGCATGCTCAGACCTATGTAGCCAGGTGGAGTCGATGCCTGGTACCTACTTCCTGCAACACCAACCAAGTACACCAATATATACATATGTACAAACAATTGCAAACAAGGAGGGAGAGTGTGACATCATGTGGACCTCCTAGAGGAGTAACTACGACTGCCTCCCCTCTTTCGACAGTCACATCAGATAGTCACATCAACAAAGCATAATTGGATTAGTGTGGTTAGTATCAAAATGATCTCTTTTCTATATTGTATAACAATAATAAATCATAACATAATCATGTAAACATAAATCCTCTATTAACTTTCACAAACCCCTTTAACCATCAGACATGTACTCAAAATGTCCCATTATTCGATCAAGATAAACCAATCATATAACCCCAAATGTATTAATCATATCTAATCCCAAGTAACATTTTTAGAGAAGATAACAGATCCAACCCTTAAGCAATTATAATCAATTAACCTAAGGTAAACATAAATATTAATAATGAGCATTTCACAAAGAGGCATATAAGCCTATCAAGTGATCCTTTTAGCATTAAGATCCTAAGCTATCATTGACACACAAGAAGATATAAAGGACATACTTATGTGAATATTATTATTTCCCAAATTAAAATGTGAAGTTATCATGATTAGTAAGAAACCATCTCAAGAAGGATCATTCTCTTACAAAATAACCATGAAATCACTTATAGCATGATCTAACTCCTTGGTGAGCATAACCAAGATTTGATAGGGTTGGAGGGCCATTACATATAAATATGTATATATATTATATTTTTAAAAAATTACATTAAATAAACTAAAAAAATTAATAAAAATAATTTTTAAAAAAAGATTGGTGACCATCGTACCCCTAAGGGCTGCGGTAGCCACCTTGGAGGTTGTGGCGGGCACAGCTGCCACAGTCCCCCCAAAGGGGAGGTTGCGGGTGGCAATACCACCAGAGTCTCCCTCCAAAGGGGAGGTTGTGGGTGGTGTTTGCCACCGCAGACCCCCCAATGAGGGTTGCAGGTGGCATGTGCCACCATAGGTCCCCCATGCTTATGGGTGACAATAGCCACCACAAGCCAGGGGTTGCGGATGGCCATGGTTATTGGGCCCCCTTAAACCCTTCAAATTTTGAAGATATTAAAAAAAAAGACATTATTTCCTATAAAACAAACAGTAAATTAAAAACATTAAAACATATAATGTAAAGATTGAATATTATATTCAATCATTG
This sequence comes from Chamaecyparis obtusa, assembly GCA_027943335.1. NCBI lineage: Eukaryota > Viridiplantae > Streptophyta > Pinopsida > Cupressales > Cupressaceae > Chamaecyparis > Chamaecyparis obtusa. The sequence goes on along the minus strand of BSBK01005588.1, from coordinate 1,625,655 downwards.
TGGTTGCAGAGAAAAGAAATCAGCAAGTAATTTATGTGATAAAAGAAGAGGGGAAAAATATTATTGTATACCCTCTTGATGTTGTTTTTGTTCTCTATTTTTTGTCTTCTTCATGCAGTCTTGTGCATATATATAGAAGTATATATGTGTGTGTATACACATCCTTGGTGTGTATATACACAAATGTATACTTGTGTATATATCTTCTTTTGTTCTTCCATTGTTCTTTCCAAGAAGACCTAGACTCACAAAATAAGAGATTAGGGTTTGAAAATGATTTTATATTTTACCCCAGCCCGAATTTTGAATTAGGGTTAGGGTTGGCCTTTTGGACATTATTATTTTAAATTAGATTTTAAAAAAGTGTTGTTGAAAATTTTGAATTTCTTTTTATTATTAATTAATGGTCAGTTGACTTTTGCAAGTTGTCTTTCTATTTTTAATATTTTATTTATTTCATTGGTCACATTGATTTCTGGAAACTATTATTTATTTTTAAATGTGAACAATATAATATTATATTGTTTAGCTAAATGTGTTTATTTTAATTATGAATGAAATTATTAAATTTAAAATTTAATACTTTTAAGGTAGATCTAGAATTTAAACATTTTGAAATTAAATTTAAATGGTTAATCTAAGAAGGGAAATTTAATAATGTATAATGTTTATGATATATTTAATAAAGCTTCAAGTATTATTTTAATAGTTTTAATATTAGAATATTCTAGAGGGATTAATTTATTTGTTCTAGATTGGGACTTAGGATTTCTCTTTTTCCCCTTAGCCAGAGTTAATATTTTATGATTAATTCTTTATAATGATTATTTTAATCTTTTAAATTAATTAATTAAATTAACTAGGGAAAATTATATTTTAAATAGCATATTATTTTAATTAAATTATAGAACTTTATTATTAAGTGGTTTTTAAAATTTGTTACCCAAGGTGATCACTTAGGGTTAATTAAGACCCTATTTTATTATTATTTTAAATGTACCCTAGCGACCCTACCCTTCACTGTGTAACCTAGTACTTGCTTAGGATCCTTTATGGTTGTAGTCACATTATGTTTAATTAATTAAATAATTACACATTTTTGGGTAAGTTAACCCAACATTTGAACTTAAGTTAATAAGTAAATTAATTTAACCTCTTGACACTTATTTTATTTAAACAATTAATTTGACCTTGTTAGGTTATTTTAGAGGCCTGGATAGGTTCTCTAGTCATCTAATGTAGTTTTCAATCAAGGGACGTTCACAAGGCAACATTTGTCACAATACCTCTTGAGTGTAAAACTTGCGTTGTTCAACATGACGACCATTTTAGTTCACCTTAGATTTCTATCCTTAGTTGGCTTTTGTGCTTTTACAAAAAAAATTTGTTGGTGTGTTTTTGCCCTAATTTTGGGCATGACATCCCACTGTGCCACCATGTGTCATGTCACAACAAACTCCTATGCACAAAGAAATCACTCAAAAACACATTGAGATTGAAGGAATCTCTCAACGCACCATCGTGTGTCAACATAGATGACACAACATAGCTCGATAATGTAGGGAGATGAGAGAAAATTTATACCATGTAGGACCCACAACCTCATAACCAACAAATTATATGTGTGCATTTATAAATGGGTTCAGTTGTCAATTGAGAGGAAAACACTTAGGCACAAGGAATTAGGAAATACATAGTCGCAAGGTATAACAAATAAAATAATCAACCATAACAAGGGAAACCAATAGAGGTTGTAAACTTTAACAAAGGGGGTTGATCAACCAATGGATGTTGACCCTTAAAATAAAACACATAAAGAGCTTCAATTGGGTAAACAAGTCAACACAAGAATAGAAGTGGGATCATATCAGAATTGGCTCTATTCTAAACACGTTGATGAATCCAGTTGAGAGGTGGGGCTTAACTGCAAACATACATTCATAGGCAAAAAGTGAAGGAGAATGAGTTAGTTTTCATAAGTTTTTTGTTACTGAAAGTTTGAATCATAAGGACCAGTGCCACATAGCCATAATAATAGATTCAAATATCAAATGAACTGGACATTAATTATGCATTCTCTTCTAAATTTTAGTGCCTTGCACAAACATTCAACTGTATCTAATTGTGCATCATTCTTATAGAATAGTTGCTATTTCTTCAAACTATTAAAACATATAAACATGAATTTAATATTTTCCTTGATTTAATACCCTATATTAATCAACTATAACAATGAAATAATATTCTCTACAACAATCATAAATAATTACCAAATTCATATAAGTGATTCAAGAAATGTTTAAATCTCTACTTTAAAGATTGTTGGATTCAGGTGTGGAAAGGTAAGTACTAAGAGGGGAGGGGTGAGTTCATACTTCAATACACTTTTTAACTTATCTTCACATTCATTTACTAATTCCTTAATATTTGAATGCATCACATGGAATAAATAAAACATGTAATAATTAACACATAACATAATAATTTTGGTATCGCAAAAATCCTTGTTAGAGGATAAAAATTGCGTTGGGGATGACAGCCACAAGACTTTACTACTACAAAATAAAGTTTCTCAGTTATAGCTATAATGTTTACCTATTTTAGATAGCTTTCCTTTTTAAGAGTATTAACCCGATTAAGGGTTATAAAGATTTCTAGGTCTACTATGTTAAGATATTTCACAACTCTAATCTAAAAATTGTACCTGGTTAAAGGATTTACAATTAAGATCTATTATGGTATGCTCAGTTAAGAGACTTATACAATTATGATTACTCACTCCTTAATCATTAATACTAAAATGTTTTTCAAACTTTGCATCAACAAATACTATTCAGACTCTATGTTCTCATCAATTCATTACCTCATACTATTGTACACTCAAATTGTGCACTTCTCTAAGTCATTACTTTCAAGAGAATCCATGGATTGGAAACCTTGAGAAAGAAACCTAGAGCTCCCTAGGCATGGAGTCACAAGGATATTAAGAATGCTCTCAGCTAGAGCTATTAAGCCTATAACCTTTCTAGTAAACCACACAATGGGAGATTCAAAGAGACAAGGACAAGAATTAAAATATCTTCAAGAATCAAGATGAGAATCCAATGCAATGCTATTCTAGAAATGGGGATGCAAGAATGCAACTAAGTTATGAAAATGAAAGTATTAAAAGTCTTACTAATTAAGATATGTGAGCTAAGCTAGAACTTGAAAGGAAATCTAAGCTAAGAAAGCATAAACATGAAGCTATGATGCAATAATGAAAGCTAGAATGCAAGAAGATCTCCAAAGCTCCAAAGTCACCAAGAGATCCTGCAGCATAAGATTAGTATGAAAGAATTGGTATTTAGAATGAGAAGAGAGATCTTATTTTATAAGATATGAGAATCAACAGATGATGGAGATTAAGAGGCAAAAGATTTAATCAAGGGTGGAGCTTGAAAGAGGAGAAATCCATGTGCACAAGTCTCCTCCAATGAGAAAGAAGTGTTGACTTTTGAGCCTCATGTGACACAAACAGGTCTTTTCTTCTTTTTTATAAAATAGGAATAATGTTTTATTTGTGCAACTTAGGATAAGAGGAAAGTGGGGGCTTTTTATTTAATAAAAGGGGAGGGAATTCATTTTAATTAAATAAAGACTTAGGATAAAATGGTTAACCCATATAATATAATCGAATAAATGATAGAATTAGGATTTGATCAAGGAAATTGATTTAATTAAAAATATTGATTCAAAAATTTGATAAATTCTAAGAATGGGGCTCAAAGTCTAGGCGACCATTTTAGGGTGCATACATTTGCCCCTCTTTGACTAATGTGAGATCGATTTGGGATCACATGTGGTCAAAGAATGGAATTGAAATGTGAGATTGATTTGGGATCACAAAACAACCCAGACATGTGTTCGACGAATGGCAACACATCAGGATAAAGATAAGCTGTCAAAGATAAGCTGAAAGACAAGACCAACATACCTGTAAATAGGAGATTGTCAAGACTCAAATAAGAGACTTGATTCAACCCCACGTGTTCTGCCCCAAAGTGGGTGCCAAAAATGTACACTCAAATTGTGCACTTCTCTAAGTCATTACTTCCAAGAGAATCCATGGATTGAAAACCTTGAGAAAGTGACCTAGCACTCCCTAGGCATGGAGTCACAAGGATATTAAGAATGCTCTCAGCTAGAGCTATTAAGCCTATAACCTTGCTAGTAAACCACACAATGGGAGATTCAAAGAGACAAGGGAAAGAATGCCAATATCTTCAAGAATCAAGATGAGAATGCAATGCAATGCTATGCTAGAAATGGAGATGCAAGAATGCAACTAAGCTATGAAAATGAAAGTATTACATGTATTACTAATTAAGCTATGTGAGCTAAGCTAGAACTTGAAAGGAAATCTAAGCTAAGAAAGAATAAACATGAAGCTATGATGCAAGAATGAAAGCTAGAATGCAAGAAGATCTCCAAAGCTCCAAAGTCACCAAGAAATCCTGCAGCATAAGATTAGTATGAAAGAATTGGTATTTAGAATGAGAAGAGAGCTCTTCTTTTATAAGAAATGAGAATCAACGGACGATGGAGATTAAGAGGCAAAAGATTTAATCAAGGGTGGAGCTTGAAAGAGGAGCAATCCATGTGTACAAGTCTCCTCCATTGAGAAAGAAGTGTTGACTTTTGAGCCTCGTGTGAGACAAAAAGGCCTTTTCTCCTTTTTATAAAATAGGAATAATGTTTTATTTGTGCAACTTAGGATAAGAGGAAAGTGGGGGCTTTTTATTTAATAAAAGGGGAGGGAATTCCTTTTAATTAAATAAAGACTTAGGATAAAATGGTTAACCCATAGAATATAATTGAATAAATAATAGAATTAGGATTTGATCAAGGAAATTGATTTGATTGAAAATATTGATTTAAAAATATTGATTCAGAAATTTGATAAATTGCAAGAATGGGGCCCAAAGTCTAGGCAACCATTTTAGGGTGCATACATTTGCCCCTTTTTGACTAATGTGAGATCGATTTGGGATCCCATGTGGTCAAAGAATGGAATTGAAATGTGAGATTGGTTTAGGATCACAAAACAACTTAGATGTGTGTTCGATGGATGGGAACACATCAAGACAAAGATAAGCTATCAAAGATAAGCTAAAAGACAAGACCAACATACCTATAAATAGGAGATTGTCAAGTGTCAAATAAGAGATAAGAATCTCAAGAAAGGTTTGATTCAAAAAGATGAATCAAGGATTGAAGTTTGATAGGTACTGCCCCCTCGGAATCAAAATTGAAATCAGGTAGAGGAGAAACAACAAATTGATAAATTTGATCAAATCACTAGAAATCATAATCAAAGATGAAAGATGATAGGATAACCATCAAGTAGTGAAGATATGCCCCAGTTTGACTAGGTTTGAATGAGAAAGATATAGGATAAAAATGAATTCAAACCTCAGAGAGATGAAGCAAATGAAAATGAATGAAAGACTAGAAGGTTGAAAGAGATGGGGGTGAAGAAATGTCGATGCCCCAGTGAAGATCAAAGGATCAGGCCTCAAAAGATCAGCCAACTGCACAGAAGAAGGAGAAATTTTGAATTGCAATTTTGACTATCAAGATGAACTTGAATTTCAATTTAGATCCTAAAAATGGATCTAGGATGTCAAAATTAGCCAAGGATGCAATTTTTGTGAAATTCTGAGATGTTTTGAAAATTGGTCAAAAAGTCAAAATGCTATATAAGGGGTAAAAAGGTCATTTTCAAATTCATTTATCTTTTGTGATATTGAGAACTTTGAGAGCTCAGAGAGAGATTATGGCCCAACAAGCAGTGATTCCAATCCACACACATCGATTTGAGCATGATCGATTGCACAATTGGCCTCCTCACTATGGTGCCCCAGTAAGTTTTTAGACAAACTTGCCTTTTGAGTCATTTATGAGCTATTTATGGCATTTTAAAACATGTTTTTTATTGTTTTTGAATATTTCAAATTTTAGTCATGTGATAGATCATACGATAGATTTAAAGTATCACACACCTTTGATACTCTATATCGTGATAGTTTGCGGGTCCACAAAGTATCGTACAACTATTCAATCCAGTATCACACGATACTAGATGAAACATCGTGTGATCTTGTGCTAACTATCATACAGGAAAAAAGTATTGCACTGCTATTGAGGAAGTATCACATGATACAATACCAAAAAATAGTATTGCACCAGTGTAAATAAGAAATATCACATGTTTTAAATTTGAACAATATGACATGGGTCTAGATAATTTTTTTGCATTTAAAATTCTTTGTGCTGATTGTAGTCATCCATCATGATATGTTTTGACATCTGGTTTGGGGTTATGGCTTGTAGGAGGTTTTTCTAGTATTGATTATTAGAGCTTTAAGAGTGACTAGACTACATTGTGTCAGAGATCTAGATACTCCTAGGAGAGATGACCTGATCAGCATGGGATTTGGGTTTCTACTAGATATGCCCCATATTTGGGTAGATCATGGGTTGCTGACAACATTGGCTAAGAGATGGCATAGTGAGCATAACACCTTTCATCTACCAACTAGAGAGGCATCGATCAGTTTAGAGGACATCTATCAAATCCTCCGGATACCTAGCCATGGTGATCTAGTGAGTATAATCATGTTTCTAAATGTACATAGATGTAAAGTTTCCATATGATAAAAATTGACATGATTTTTTTGTTGACACGGGTATATTATGATCAGGATCTAACTGAGGGGTGACAGGCCATCAAGGACATGTTCTAGGATGTGACCATCATTGATAGACACCTTAGTTGGGACTAGCTGATGAAGGAGTATGGTCATGATTACCCAGTTCCATGTATAGTGTGCCTGATAGTTGCACAGGCCCTTATCATTGATAGGAGCCAGAGAGGGTTCCCATTTGGTTGGGGCAGATTGGTTTCCAACTTGATAGCACACCCTCGATGGATGGCATGGGGCCTAGCTATCCTAGCTGATATGTACCATGAGCTCCATGAGATAGTCTACAAGGATAGTAGCACATGGGCATGCGGTGCTATTCTAGCACAGGTATGCGCATGGGAGCACATCATCATTGTGTGCCCACATGTTTAGTCTATGGATCAGAGATGCCCCTACATATGTAGATATATGGGATTCATCAGCTAGCCCCATTGCAGAGACCTCACATACTATAGGAGGCTCCTAGACAAGCTCACAAATTTTGAGTGGAGACCATATAGGGCCTGTGAGTAGTGGAGCGACCAAGAGTGGGAGCTTGGGTATATGCTATGTAGATGGCCACTATTAGGCTGCCACTCTAAGATAGTTAAGAGATTTGTGATCACTCAAGTTTGGAGGTAGTTTGGACGATAGAAGAGGGTACCTACGGAGACTACCACATATGCCCGAGCCAGGGATGAGGAGGGACAGGGATGGCTATCGATGCTGAACTACCGATAGGAAACACAAGAGATTGTAGGTATATGTAGGGAGCCATGGTATTACCTTCTTGATATGGCAGATGTAGGTGCGGATGTAGCCTATAGGGTAGAGCGGTGGAGATAGCCATTCCCATGTTTTACTATTCCAAATGCATAGTCACCGGCACAGGGTGGTGATGGGAGTGACAGGGATGGGGGAGACGGGGGATGGAGGGTGAGAGAGAGAGGACAGGGATCAAGATTGGGTGGTTAGAGATGGTCATGAAGATAGGTTTTTGATGATGAGGAGGAGGAGGATGTAGTGAGACTAGTTCGCCGATGGGTGGATACAAGACAGGCTTAGCCTATAGACAGGGGAGGAGGGGAGGATCTCAGGGCTAGAGTGTAGGCCTTAGAGGTTGAGATTCAGTAGCTAAAGATCACTATTGCCATGCAAGATTAGCAATTAGCAGATGCATGAGCTGAGATAGATCGGCAGGAGAGGGAAGCATAGACTGATGCAGTAGAGATCTGGAGAGAGGTAGCATGAGCTGCATATTATCATGGATTATATATAGTAGTCATCCTTGCAGCATAGAGAGTGCCACTCTACTCCAAGAGGGTAGGTAGATCTGATGTGGTACTAGATAGAGTGGCAGCACCAACTCCACCACCACCACCACCACATGATGGGGAGAGTCAGACTTAGGTCTAGGATTAGATGTATAGAGTCATATCTTGGGACATCATCCAAATTTTGGATCCCACATTGTACTTTGTATCATGACACACACATATATATATATATGAGATTTACTAGATTTACGATGTATCTTGTGTATTTGTCCCACTTGTGATGGATGTTTCAATTTTTTTGTCTTGTTATATTGCTCAAAATGTATGATATATGCTTATAAATGCTCATGTATAATCTCTCTCATAGATGTATGTTTAGTTCTCATGTTATGATATAGACTCATGTTTATGAAAATGATCTCTTTATGATATAGATATGATGATAAGATTAACCCCTTGTGATGATAGGAAAAGGATGTGATGTAAAAGATAAGGAGCAAAAGACATGATCGAGAAAAAGTGAAAGGTGAGCGCAGTTGACCGACAAGTCTGAGAAAGATGAAAGGAGAGCTCTCTCCATATGCAAGATGTAGAACTAAACTAACATGAACCTAAGAATGAAAGCTACTATGAAAAGTGGTTTACTTGCAAGATTACAAAGCCATTAGTCTCTAATAATCATCATCGAGCATTATTGGTAGTGTCGCAAGATCATACAATGCACACTAGTATAACTATGTGAATCTAAATATGATCTATATCAGATAGGTATGGGGGAATCCCACCTAGGAATCAAAGACATATAGGTCAAGATGACTAGTGCAGTGAGGTTCCCTAAGTTTAGTATAGCAAGATTATGCTCATATCAAGACACAAGAAAGTCAAGATGACTATAAGCATGCACTTGTGAAAAATAGTCAAGGATAATACATTGTAGATCATAGTGTCAAGTGGAACAAGCATAAATGCTCATGATAGTTAAGATCAACAAAATATACCCACAAGAAGAAAATAAATAAAACATGTCCTCGTGCCCCCATTCTTCTAGCTCGACATCATCGAAAACTATTAGGGAGAGAACACTCATCAAAGAAATCATCATAGACAGCACACAAAGAAATAAAGTCAAGCAAGTCTCAGTGAGTCAAGTGTTTAAGTGTGTGTGTGTAGGTCATAGAATCAAACTTTGAGTATCGCATCTTCCAGTGAAAAATATCATATCATGGTAGACTATGGGTAGGATATTTGATAAGTGTTGATAAATACTTGACGCTAGGGCAGTGTTGAAAAACACAATTGGGGTGGTGTTGAAAAACACCATTTGCAAGATGTCCTAAAGACCAATGCATCCAAGAGACCAAAGCTAATATAGTTATGCCCCCTAGACAAAGACAAAGACCAATTCCAAACCAAGGCAATAAGGACAAGGCATGATGGAGAAAGGCTGAGTGTCGAGGACGTGTGCTAAGAAACAAGGGTGCAAAGGCCTCAAGTAGCACCTATTTCCAAGTTTTCACCACTTGACAGATTTTTTTTATTTTTTCAATTTTTTTGTATTTTTTCTACCAAGGTGCCTGTTTCCAAGTTTTCACCAAGGCACTTTTTCAATTTTTTTTTTTTTTTTTTTGTATTTTTTTTTAGGACTTTATATGCTTTTTAGGATTTTTTCAGCATCATATATGAATTTTTTTTGGAATTTTTTTAGGATCAATAAATATGTACAAAGGATGCCCCCAGATAGAACATGCATCATGGATAGAACTTCTTCAGGTGCAAAACATTAATAGGATTAGGGAGCTATTCTCCCTCTTCAGTAGACAACAAATAAGCACCTATCCCAAAAGTTGTAGTAATGATGTAAGGTCCAAGCCAATTAGGTTCAAATTTGCCCTTTTTTTCTCTATGTTGTTGGTTCTTAGGATTTTCACATAGGATAAGATCTCCCACTTGGAATTCTCTAGGGTGAACCTTTTTGTTGAAAGCTTTGGACATGCACTTTTGATAGACCCTCATATGGTCAAATGATGCTTTATGTTTCTCATCAATAATTTCTAACTCTTGGAGTCTCATGGCGTGGTAGTCTTCATCTATAAATAGACCTTTGAGGGAAACTCTAAGTGAAGGAATCTCAACCTCTAAAGGTAACACTGCTTCAGCACCATAAGTAAGGGAAAAAGAAGTAGCCCCTATAGGAGTATGAATACCCGTTCTATAGGCCCACAAGGCCAGATTTATTTGTAAATGCCAATCTCTACCATTCTTATGAACTGTTCTATGGAGAATTTTAAGAATGGTTTTATTTGAAGCCTCTACTTGACCATTTCCTTGAGGGAAGTAAATGGAGGACCAATGCTGTTTAATCTTGAATTGTTTGCAGAGTTTCTTAAGGTCCTTATTTTTGAACTAACCTCCAATGTCAGTGATGATCTCAAAAGGCATGCCATATCGACAGATGATATGGTTCAAGATGAAAAGAGAAACTATCTTCCCCAAGGCAACAGAAAGTGGGACAACTTCTACCCATTTAGTAAAGTAGTCAGTAGCAGTGATGATAAATTTGTGTCCACCTGATGAGTTGGGATGAATCTACCCAACACTAAAATGGCCAATGAGATATAGAAGGAATAAGCTCCCTGCCTAGAGCATGTATTAGGTGACTATGTTTTTGACACTTTTCATGGGATTTTGCAAAAGCTACTGCATCCATCCGCATGGTAGGCCAATAGTACCCCACCCTAAGCAACCTTCGGGCCATGGCAAGACCATTGGAATTTCCTCCACAGATGCCCTTGTGAATGTCAACTAACGCTTGATCAGATTCATCTTTTTCTAAGCATCTAAGAAGTGTCCCATCTAGACCCCTCCTATACAAGTCACCAGAGATAAGGGTATGGCAAGAGATGTTTCAAGTAAGGTTTCTTCATTCAGAGTGGTTAAAGGTATCATGGATAATGCCATCATAGAGGTATGAGTAAATGGCACCATATTGGGATGAGTCATGACCAACAAGGGTACCGCTGACATGGCTTTCTTAGGAGTCATAGATAGGATAATGTAGCTCTTCCACCAAGAATTAAAATCTAGACTCATGCTGCTCTAAATGGATGAGTGAAGCAAGTGTATCCATAGCATCAGATACTTTATTTTTTGTTCTAGGGATTTGCTGAAATGTGATGAATGTGAAATATCATCTCAATGAATCAAACATTTTCTTGTAAGGTACCAGTTTTTCATCTTTTGTTTGATATTCTTCATTATCCTAGTTTATTATCAGTTGTGAATCCCTATAGATATGTAGCTCTATGATTCTCCATTCTATAGCCATTTTGAGCCCATTTTTCAAAGCTTCATACTCCGCAATGTTGTTTGTACATAGGAATAATAGTTTGTATGACTTAGGAATTGTGTAACCATGAGGAGAAATAAACAACACTCTAGCTCCTAGGCCATTTTGCATAAAAGACCCATCAAAGAACATCTTCCATGTTCTCTTAGTCATGTACATGATGTGCTTGTCTGGAAAGGCAACTTGAATCTGTGCACTATCTTGAATTGGGAAATCATCCAATTGATCTGCAATGGCTTTTCCTTTTATATCTTTACGCTCAATGTATTCTATGTCAAATTTTGAAAGAATCATCATCCATTTAGCAAGTCTACCCATGAGAGAAGCCTTACCAAGAAAATACTCGAGAGGATCAATTTTTTCTATGAGGTGTATTGTGTGTGAAAGCATGTAATGTCACAACTTTTGGGAAGCAAACACCACTGCAAGGCAAGCCTTTTCAATATTGGTGTAATTAACCTCATATAAAACAAGCGTATGGTTGATGTAATATATGGCTCTTTCTTTCCCATTTTCATCGAGTTGATCCAGTAATGCCCCCAAGGAAGATTTTGTTGTTGAAACATATAGAATGAGTGGCTTTCCTAGGATAGGAGGCATTAGAATAGGAGGATTTTCCAAGTATTGTTTGATTTGGTCCATGCTTTTTGACAATCCTCATTCCAAATGCATTTAACTCTCTTAAGAAAGTTCTTATTGAGAGGTTGAGCTCTATCTACCAATTGTGAAATGAACCTCCTTATAGATTGAAGGTGTCCTTGAGATTCCTCATTTGACTAATGTTTTTAGGAGGTGGCATGTCCATGATTGCTTGGACCTTTTCGAGGTCTATCTCTATTCCTTTGGCTAAAATAAGGAAACCTAGAAGTTTTCCAGAGGTGACACCAAATGCACATTTTTTGGATTTAATCTTAGTTGGAACTATTCCATGTGATCTAGAATAACTTCTAAATCACCTAAGTGTGTGTCCCTTTTCTTAGATTTAGCCAAGGTGTCATCCACATAATCTTCCATATTCTTATGCATCATGTCATGAAAGATAGTTGTCATAGCCTCTTGGTATGTAGCTCCTACATTCTTTAATCCAAATGGCATAACGTTCCAGCAATAGGTACCCCATGTGCAAGTGAATGCAGTCTTTTCCTGGTCTTCAGGAGCTATCTTGATCTGATTATACCCAAAAAATCCATCCATCAAGGAATAGATCTCATAACCCACGGTCATATCCACTATCATGTCTATGTTTGGGAGTGGAAAATCATCCTTTGGGCATGATCTATTGAGATCTCTAAAGTCTGTCCAGATGTGAATGGATTTGTCATGTTTTGAAACTAGTACAATATTTGAGATCTATTCGGCATAATCAATAGCTCTTATGAATTCTGCACTGAGGAGTTTTTCTAATTCTACTTTAACTAAAAGAGCTATATGAGGATGCATTTTTCTCAATTTTTGTTTGAGTGGTTTCACACCTAGAGCTATAGACAAGTGATGCATAATGAGATTAGAGTCCAATCCTAGCATATCTGAATAAGTCCAAGAAAAATTAATCTTCTTCCTCTGTAAGAACTTGGTGTATGCTTCTTTTTCTAAAGGTGATAAGGACTGAGCCAAGTGCACTATCTGCGGAGTTTCATCTATTCCCAAGTTGACTGATTGAGTTGGCTCAACAAGCACTAAAGATCTATCTTGAAAATATCTTGGGAGATGATCAAGTACCTCATCCTTAGGTGCCTTAGAGAGGTTTTCACCCTTGGATACGTCATTTATTTTTACTATTTTTGGTTCTGACACTACCACACAGTGGTTTTTTCCATAAGAACTCTTATTCTTTTTTTCTTTTCTTTTTATTTTTCAACTAAGGTACTTGATGTCAAGCTTTGTCATGCTTTTAGTTGGTTCACTAGTGGAAGAGACTATGAGTTCAATTGCATTCAAGTAACAAGTTATCTCATAGTCATTTTGGAATGTTAAGAGATCAGGCTCTTGATATTGTTGGGACCAATCAATGAGGTGAGGATTAGCAAGAGGTAGGCCAATGGTAGGTTTAAGATTGTGGATACAAATGGCATTATCTCTAGTGACTAAAGAGTTGGAGTCTATTAAGTATCCCTCTAAGTCACCCAAATCAAGATTCATCCTACCAAGTGAAGAATCATCCACTAAAGTGACCTATGGATTCAAACCCATAAATCCTCCACGTGACTCGTTAGCTACCTCAGGATGAGAACTATAAGTATGGATGACATCAACATTCATGTCGACTATGGAAGAGTCAAAGAGAGATTCCCACTCATACTTGTGTGATTCTGTATCTGAATCCCGACTGGGATGTTTACACCATGCATGTTTTCGACGTCTTGATGTGGAGGCTCTAATATCACCAAGGGTGACACCTTCTCAAGCACCATTTATGTATTGATGTTCTTGGATAGGATCTCCAACAGTGGATTCTTCTTTTTTTAGGCTTAAAATTGTTGTATGGGCAACTAGATTGTCTGAATCTCCCCAAAGGAGACTGGTGGAAGGGACCCAATCTTTACACCTATCTTGTTGATTTGTCAAATTTGGTGTGTATCTCAACTCATCTTCACTATCTAAATCATAAGGGATAGGAGCAGTTTTCTTGTCATGACTTTCAAACCCTATGCCAATCATCTTCTTAGACTTGCATCCAAAAAGAGCATGATCGAGAGGTTCAACCCTAGCATCCAATCTGTGACTGAGAGGACCATGTCTTGGATAGCCCATATTTTTGACAAAAGTGTACCCTCTTCCATATGCCTTAGGAGAGGGGGAGAAGTTCTCATTGTGCATGTACATATCTTCTTTGTAAATCTAGTCCTTAATGGCTACCTCTTCTTTTTCATCCTGGATAGGGACTGGGGACTCTACAAATGTGCCAAACAAGGTCATGGCTGAAGAGGAAGGTTTCATCTCTTTGGAAGGATTACCATAGGACCTGGGTGAGACTGGAATTTTTTTAAAGGATTCAAGTTGATAACCCCCCATCCCAAGGTCCATTGATTTGAATTTATCTTTGCACTGTGCTACAGTCGCATTGAAATCCTCTACTTCTCTATTGAGGGGAACATGAGTCCCTGCTGAAATGGAATTGATAGATAATGTGTTATCCCTAAGTATACAAATTTTGACTCCATTATAGGGGAACTTAACACATTGGTGGTAGGTGGATGGCACTGCTTGCATCTCATGGATCCATGGCCTACCAAGTAAAATATTGTATGCTAAAGGACCAGCATCAACAATTTGAAACAAAATGTCTTTCTCAACGGGGCCAATCCTAACAAGAAGAACAACCAACCCCTTAGAACTCCTTTCTGCCTCATCATAGGCTTTTATTGTGATCTTCCTTCAAGCATCTATGACCTCTTCTGAGTAACCCAATGTTTTCAATAGACTTAAAGAACAAATATTGAGCCCAGCACCCCCATCAATCAACACACACCTGACACAGGTCTTGTGGATTATGACTTCAATGTGAAGGGTGAATTATGCAGATGGCTCAAATCTTTGTCATCATCTTTTGAAAAAGTGAGGTAATGTGGGTTAGCAATATGATTGACCATGTTTTGGAATTGGTCGACATCTATGTTGGTAGGAACATTTGTTGTGTGCAAGGTGTCCTCAAGGACACACTTATTTCTTGGGGACAATTCCAAGAGTTCAAAGATTCAAATTTGAGCCAAGGTTCTCTGTAATTGGTCAACAAGATTATAGCTCATTTCAGGATTCACTACTGATTTGGTGGTAACATTCTTGGATGCCACTTGCTTTTCTTTACTAGACTAGTTGGAACTAGGACCTCTAATAACCACAGGACCCTTGCTTCTTGTGATAGCATTAAGAGCTTGGGATGACCTTTTAGAGTGAGGACCCCTTAGCACCACCATAGGTTATTCATCAAATATAGGAGGAGAGCCCACATCATAGCCATAAGTATCCTTGTCCCTCATCATGTTGACATTTTCCTCCACCACTTCAAGCATATTGACCACATTTTCTACAATTGTGTAGGTATAGTTGATTTTGGCCTTACCATTCTTTGGTTTAGAGGTTTCCCCCTTCTCATATTTAGGCAAAGGCTCCTTGAAAGCCTTTTGATCATAATTAGTGTTCAAACCATCCATCTTAATCTTTCCACTCTCAATAAGGTCTTGGATAATATGCTTTAGTTTCCAACAATGTTCGATGTCATGTCCAATACCATTGTGGAATTTGCAGAAAGCCTTCTCATCCCACCAATGAGGTATAACATCAGGAATATGGTGCTTTGCATGATCTTGAGGATGTGCAAGATTGTTGGTAATGAGTGTTTTGAAGACATCCTCATAGGAATCACCAAGCTTTGAAAATTGACACCTTTCTTTCTTAGGATTTTCACAGTACCTTGGCTTATGTTCTTGTTGGTTGGATGTGTTGAGCTTCATTGCTTGAACAACACTAGACAAATGGAGAACACCTTGATCCTTAGGTTGAGAAGAGTCCAGCACTCTATCATTAACCACTTTCTTGTTCTTATTCTAGTGCAAGTTCTTCCCTTTGTCCTTATTAGCATTATGGTTGTTTTGACCATTATTGTTGTTTTTGTTATTGGTCAAAATTCCTTTCTCTTTCAACACGTCCTCAATTCTTCATGTTGTTTCGACCATGGTGTCAAAGGAGTCAAAGACCATTTTTCTCACTTTGTACTACATCTCAAGTATCAAGTTTCTAATGAGAATGTCAATCTTCTCCTTCTCAGGAATGGTCCTAGAGTAACAAGAACATTGACGTCTCCATCTTTGCAAGAAAACCACAAATGACTCCCCTTGATTTTGTTTCAAGTTACATAGGTCCAACATAGTGACAGATCTCGAAAGATTGTAGGTGAAGTGTTGGATGAATCTATGAACAAGCTCTTTAAAAGTCTTGAAAGGGGGAGTTATGTTGGTAAACCACTCCATTGCTTGACCCTTGAGACTCCTGGGAAACAACCTCATGAGATAGGAGTCATCTTGGTGGAATTCAAAGCTCATGATGTAGAATTGGTGCACATGATCATGTGGATCCCCATTACCATCATACTTGTCATATTGGGGGATTTCCACCTTCCTAGGAAAATCCTTCATGCTCACACTCCTGTTAAAAGGATTAGGATAGATGGAGTCAAGTGAAAAGGAACACTTAGGTGCCAACACCTTTTCCATCATACGCTTGAGTTTCTTGATCTCCTCTTCTTGGGATGGTCCTTGTTTCTTGATCTTTCTATCCACATCAAAGTTATAAGGAACCCTGGCACCCTTGTTGATCAAGCTCTCTAGGAACTTATCCTTTTTTTTCTCTAGATACCTCTCCACATATTGTTGGAAGAGTGGCTCTTTTTGCATCCTCATGAAGTCTTGAGCATCAAAACTTGTGCTACTTCCTCCATGTTGGGAGCCATGATGAGCTCATTGGGAGGGTTGTCTTGAGTTCCTAGGAGGTTTTTGTCTCCTATGTTGTGAAGTCCTTCTTCCTCTAGGACTAGGAGATCTTGAAGGGGTCCTTGAACATCTTCTGCTTCTTGGGGTTCCCAAAGGTGTAGATGGGGGGGAGTTGTTTCCACTATTGATACCCATGTTGTTGAATTGGGCATTGAGTTGTTGGGCTAAAAGCCTATCTTGTTCTTCTTGAAATGCTTTTCTTTCCAATTCTAATAAGGCTTGTCTTTCCACCTCTAGGAGTCTAAGCTTCTCTTCTTTTGCAGCCTATTCATCCAAAAAGTCTTTCCTTTCTCGCTCAATTCTTTTGAGCCTTTCACTCATATACCTTGAGGTTGTTTGGAGTGGAGAGTTCGGTCTCGAATGTTTGAACAATTCATTAGTAAATGCTTCATTTACATGAGCATCACAAGGTTCATTGTTTTGGTCTTCACGTTGTGACCATTCATCTTGGTGAGCTTCTCTTGTATACCTTTCATCTCTCTGATGGGCATCTAAATATCTAGTGTTGATAGGGGGTGATTTTGGTTGATTGTCATCACCAAATAGCATGTTGTCCCTATGTATTTGAAATATGTCATCAAGATTTTGATCCATTGCTTCTCTCTCCTTTCTAGTCATGGTGTAACTCATGTCCATATCTGATTGAGAAGGTGCTAAGGAGGTACTCAACTCACTAGGATTTCTCTTCGGTTTAAACCAAACTTTGGGCTCACTCCTAGGTGATTGATCAAAGATGGGCTCTTTTCCCTTATTCTTTTGATGAGTCTAAACTAAGGGTAATTGGTCAAAGACAACTTGAGGTCATTTTCCTTTATTGACTTGATACCTTGTCATAACCAACATGAAAGAAAAGACCCTTGGTGATAATATGACCCTACAAAACATTGATACCAAACTAGGATAGTAAAAGTGTTCAATTATCCAAAAAGAGATGGTAAGATAGAAAATTGCAAAAGGTGTAAACCAACACTGCCACAAAGGTGCCCAATCAAAGGATAAGTATCCTAGCACATATGGATCAGGAGGATGGATTTACCCAAATTTATATTTGAAATTGAAATTGATTTTTGATGGATGTGAATTGGACAAGAGACTACTAAGACTCTCCAAGTATGTTACCAAAGAATCTAAAGGTTTACTTTTTCATCAAGGATGGCTTCTAACTTATTGATTCCAAGCAAGGTCACTTGTGAAATCAAAGGATACTAATTCAAGGGGTCAAAACATAGGAACCCAAGGTACAAATAGGCTTCCAATAGCAAGGTAAGAGACCTACTAAAATTTGGATCGACCAAAGGAAGATTGAAAATGGCACAAATCAGACAAATAATAAATTTACTCTATGCAACAGTTCGCAGGGTATTGGGATGATACAATATGTCCAGGTGATATTTCGCACTAAGGTCGTGTGATAGTTTCCAGGTAATAGGTGTGATATTTTCCAGGCAAATTGTGTGACAATTTTTTAGTAATGAAGAATCACACGATAAAACTCATACCCATGTGCGATGATTGTTCAGTATTGTACGATTCTTGACCAGTGAATGTGAAAATTTTAGTTTTAAAGGCAATTTGGTCAATGTTTAAGTTTGGCAAGTTCAATCTCATAGTTTAGAATATAGTAACAGAAGACAATAGACAAGTTTTAAAATAGTAGGTGATCAAATGTGTCGTAAAACACTTGCACAAGGTCAAAAGCAACCTTGCCAAGACAAGCAATTGTGATATCAAAGCGAAAAATCCTATGAATACTACCATGATGTTTGATGTTTGAGAATGTTTACATGGGTAGATCACAGCAAAAACAAATCAAGCACTTACTAGCCTAGAAAGACAAAGGCTCAATACTTAACAATTTAGCCCACACTTGATGTCCCATTGCCTCACACAAAGAGGTTGCCCACAATAGATGTTGGCTTTGTTGTGGAAGTTCCAATGACACAACCAAAGGAACACAAATGGTGAGTAGTCTTGGGGTGATTTGGGTTAGTCCACTAGGATCAATCCTTTCACCAAGATGCTAAGGGGAAAAATTGGGTAGCTTCTATCCATTGTTCATAGTAAGGGCTTCCGTTCGTAATACCCCTCTTGCCCCCCAAAGGGACTCCTTACCTTGTGGCAAGTAACGGACCTCATGGCCACAAGAGTACCTTAAGCATTATTTCTTGGCATTTTCCTCATGGTCACAATCCCACAAGTACTCACACCAAATGAAGACAAGTACTATGTCTACCAAGGTTTTGTGTCCTTGATAGCCTTGATTTTATAGTGGGTCAGAATAGCTCAGTATTAGCTTGTCCCCACTTGGGTCATTCCTTTTGATTGCTCAAGAGCAGGCCCACTAAAGGATTCTAAAACTAAACAAAGAGTGGATTAATCTTTGAGGGTCAAGATTTCTAGTTCACCTCAAGGGTGAAGAGCATACTCTCCTATCTCAAAAATCTCTCTCAAACACACCAAGCAAAGTTCAATTAGCCTCTCGCTTTCAAAATCTAGAAGTGGGTCAAGATTTATGGTTCACAACAAGGGTGAAGAGCATACTCTCCTACCACCAAAAGACTCCTACAAAAAGATATTAAGTGCCTAAGAAAAGAATCAACTAGTATATGCCACACTTAAAAATGAAAGCAATGAACAAGCACTTGATTGTTTTTATGCTTTGGGCAGCCCTACAAGAAAGGTTAGTAGCCCTTGTGCATTTGAAGCTTTGACATCCATTCTTTTTGGCAAATATTAAAGTAATGAGGACACACCTACAAGCACAACTTGTTAGCCCCACAAAGGTTAGCACAATAAATTCAAGTAAAATCTGCAAGTAAATCTCTGTTCTACCATAGCAAATCAGAAATCCAAAGAAAACAAATCAAATCTTGCAAAGAAATGATCAAAATCAGTCACTGCCAGGCTTGGGTGGAAATTCTGTCAAAGAAAGATTCATATGATACTTCACAGTATACTGGTGTGATACTTTCGCTCTGTACGACAGATCACACTATGTCCAGATGATGGAGTTCTGTATGTCTTTGCGACAGAATCTTGTGAGGGAATACAATACTTTTACTGGAAAAGTATCACACAGGTATAAAAAAAACTATCGTACAATACTGGAAGACTGTTGTATGATATTCTATTAGAAAGTATGGAAAAATAGCTTAAACAACAAAAAAAATATGATGAAAAATTAGCAGAAATGCATGAAAAGAAAGGACAAAACAGAGTGTTTTGCCCCACGATGGGTGCCAAAAATGTACACTCAAATTGTGCACTTCTCTAAGTCATTACTTCCAAGAGAATCCATGGATTGGAAACCTTGAGAAAGTGACCTAGAGCTCCCTAGGCATGGAGTCACAAGGATATTAAGAATGCTCTCAGCTAGAGCTATTAAACCTATAACCTTGCTAGTAAACCACACAATGGGAGATTCAAAGAGACAAGGGCAAGAATTAAAATATCTTCAAGAATCAAGATGAGAATGCAATGCTATGCTATGCTAGAAATGGAGATGCAAGAATGCAACTAAGCTATGAAAATGAAAGTATTACAAGCCTTACTAATTAAGATATGTGAGCTAAGCTAGAACTTGAAAGGAAATCTAAGCTAAGAAAGAATAAACATGAAGCTATGATGCAAGAATGAAAGCTAGAATACAAGAAGATCTCCAAAGCTCCAAAGTCACCAAGAAATCCTGCAACATAATATTAGTATGAAAGAATTGGTATTTAGAATGAGAAGAAAGCTCTTCTTTTATAAGAAATGAGAATCAATGGATGATGGAGATTAAGAGGCAAAAGATTTAATCAAGGGTGGAGCTTGAAAGAGGAGCAATCCATGTGCACAAGTCTCCTCCATTGAGAAAGAAGTGTTGACTTTTGAGCCTCATGTGAGACAAAAAGGCCTTTTCTCCTTTTTATAATATAGGAATAATGCTTTATTTGTGCAACTTAGGATAAGAGGAAAGTGGGGGCTTTTTATTTAATAAAAGGGGAGGGAATTCCTTTTAATTAAATAAAGACTTAGGATAAAATGGTTAACCCATAGAATATAATTGAATAAATGATAGAATTAGGATTTGATAAAGGAAATTAATTTGATTGAAAATATTGATTCAGAAATTTGATAAATTGCAAGAATGGGGCCCATAGTCTAGGCAACCATTTTAGGGTACATACAACTGTGAATCCTTCACACTAACAATTCAGTACTCAGTAGCTCTGAATATCTGAATGTTCCTCAATACTTTGTTACTCAGTAGCTTCACTACTTATTACCTTCTTCTATGATCTTCTTCATACATGCAATCTCCAATTTCTCTTCACACATGCATATGCCACCTTTATGATATTCATTCTTTGATCTTCTTATATACAAAATTTGAGCGGTGCTAGATGTTCTAGAATCTTCATCTTCAAGTGGTTCTAGCATTGGGTACACTTCCAATGTATATTTCATCCTTAATTATCATTCTCTAATCTCACCTTGTAATCATGTGTAATCATTAGATTTCAATCTCCAATGTTCTATCATACAATCTCCTCGAGATTGGTAAACCATTTTCTAATTAGTGTCCAGGTTCAATGTAATTAGAAATCTTCTAGTGTCGGCCTACTCTGCTCGATAACACATTTTCCTTAACTTGATAACTACCTTCTCTTCTTGGTTTGGTGCTTAGTATAACTTGATTCTCAGTGCTTGTTTCTGCCTCACTCAATGCCTATGCTTCCTTCTTCTTACCGAAATTCCATGTATACTTATTCCTTTTACCAAATTCTTTCTCTACCTTACCAACTCATCTTTTCTTCCTTACCAAATGACTTTGACAAACATAATAACTTCCTCATGACTAATGACAAAAAAATTAACTCTTGGGAGTATTGATCTCCCCCTTTGGCATTAGTTTCATATGTTTGTTAAAAAACTTCAAAATATTCAAAGTCATTAATCAAAATTTTGGCTTGTTCTATGTCTTCTTCCTCAATAAAAATTACTACTCCCCCTAAGGAAATAACTTGGGTACATATCCATACTCCATGAGGTGGAAAACCCTTTGTTGAGTCCTTTGCACCATCCCTACACTCATCTCTCTGAGATGCCTACCCTTGCACAAGACTCCCAGCCATCTGCAATTTACCAAAATTATTTCTATTAGCCAACATGAGGGATGAAACCCCAAACTCGGTAGCAGACAGGAGCATTTCTATCACAATTGGTCCCCACACAATTGACTAAAGTAAAAATTGTCCAATAACAAAATTCTTATATATATATATATATATATATATATATATATATATATATATATATATATATATATATATATATATATATATATATATATATATATATATATATATATATATATATATATATATATATATATATATATATATATATATATATATATATATATATATATATATTCATTGATTATTTCCTTGGTGACAATCTCATTAAAAATACTCTTTATCTTCTCCAACACATTTGTTTTCTTCTTTTTGGCTAGGAGCTTATCTTGTGCAACTTTCATCTTCAATAAATCATTGAACTCAGAGAGTTCCTTGGAGGTCATAGTTGTATAGTCAACCTTTAGTATAACTATAACCTCATTTATATCATCTTCCTTTTCTACTTTTCTCTTCTTAGATTTTCCCTTTGAACTTGATTTCTTCTTTACATCAGATTGAGTTAAAGTCTCATCAATTTTATCTTCCTTCTCCTTATTCTTATCTTCTTGTTTCTTCTCTTGTAGTTCTTCCTTCTTTTCTTGTGTTTCTTCTTTCTTCTCTTTTAATTTTTCTATCTCTTTTACCTTTTCTTTTTCTTTCTTTGGTTCATGTTGTTGTCATGTATTCTCAGTGGGGGTCGCTGATTTTTTGTTCTGACCTTGATTTGATTCAGTCTCTGTAGTCTTCTCTTCAGTCTCTTTTGGTTCATTATCTTTTGATGGCTCGATAAGAGTCTCAACTTCAGTAGGAGCAGCATCAGTCACCTCTATCTCCAAAAAATCTAAAAATTAAACAATTATAGGCTCTTTTTTTAATAATCTTGTAGTAGCTAAATCATCTATATCCATGAATTTTGGTTCTATGGCCTCAGTTGCCATTATATTTTCATCTTCTTTCACTGTTTCATCAGGAACTTGTTTGGTAATATCTTCTATAATTACTTCTTCTTGACTTTTTATCAATCCAACTGGCTTGGATTTATCCTCTTGAACTTGTATACCTTCAATTGTCAGTTGTCAATGGAAAAGATATTTCTCCAAAGATCATCAGTATCATTTTGTACTTCTTGTATTTGACCAACCATTATACTTAAATCTCTTCCCTTTACCATAAATCTTGCTGATTATTCTTTTAGTGTATATTTTATTCCTCTTTTTGTCAAGTCTGGTACTATGATAGCAAGTGATCTCTCTCTCATCTCTTTCTTAGAAGCAAGTGCATATTTCCATCTGGCATCTATTTTTTGATATATTTCACCTTCTCAATATTCTACTACTTCAATTGGTATCATCCTGAATTTATGTAGTGTGGTAATGATTTTTTCTTCAATTTTGTCATTTTCCTCATCAGTCCTTGTATCATATTTTAATTATTGCATAACCTTATGTCCACCATATCTTTCTAATGTCTTGAGAAAATCATCAAGACACTTCATCTTCTTTCTCGGTGCAACTTTTAATTGTGACAAGTTATCTGATTCGGTATCACTCTCCTTTAACAACTTCAATTTCCTTCTTAGCCTTCTAGTGGCCTTATTTTCTCTGACATATATTTTTGTGTTTATAGGTTCAGCTTCAACTTTCTTCTTTCCTCTTGGTGTAGAGGTAGACCTTGTTGATGGTCTTACACCGGTAGGACTAGGGGTTTCCTTCTTAACTTTTAATTTCTTCCCCTTTATCTCCAAAGGTTCAGCAACTTCCTCAAATTTATCAATGTCAACAATACCTAAAATCTCAGATAAAGCACTTATCATCTTACTTGTTTTCCTTATAGCTTTCGGTATCAATATACCTACTCTTATATTTTCCTTAACCTCTTCATAGGTTCCATACTGAGTTAAACTTCTATCAACTAGTTTCTCTAATAGTCCTTTTATTTGTATAGTGGCTACGTCAATATTCATTTCATATCCCATCAGTGGTAAACACTTAGTTATAGGTTCAATTACACTTATGATACACACATCGGTATCAACTCCAACACAAAATTCATCTTTATATTGTTCCACTAACTAAGGTGGAATTATATACCTCTTATGCATTCTAGATTGAAATTTATTGAAATAATAATCCATTATAACATTGAAATTATCACCCGTGCTTTGAATAAATTCACTAATTTGATCAATCATGGGTTTATATGCACTCCATGTGACTTCACCGACTATTGGAAATGATTTTTGAAAGTTAAAGATTATACATACCAATAGTGGTCCAAACTTCAATGTGTTTGACTTTTCCTTCTAAATGGTTGAATAGGGGGGGAAAGGTTCACCAAAATGAATAGGATTAAATATGGATATGAGGAGGTGTTTAATTTTGAATAGTTGTAAATTTGAATAGGTGTGTGAAATATCTATGATGGAAACTTTTGTGGACATACAAACTTAATAAAATAGAAATACTTATCTCGAAAGAAGGTTGGTGTTGGAATCACTATTTTATGATGTCTATGTTCAGTTTTAGGAGATTTTGCAACCTACTCTGGACTGGAAATGAGACAGATAAAACCTAGAAAACTTTTGTCTTTCTAAGATCAGGTTGACTTTGACCCAAATCGCAGGGCACAATCTTACCCTAGGGCACAATCTTACCCCTCACTGAAGGTTGACCTTGACCCAAAATAACTTCGACAAAAATTCTTTTCATGGATCCTAGAAGTTCGCCGAAAAGGGTATCCAGATTTGAACTGCAATTCATTGTCTTGTACCTATACCTATAAGAAAAATGGTTTTATTGTTTTGATGAGGGGTTTTCCTTAGTCAAACCCTGATTTGGAATCAACCTTAATAATTGAATTGAAATAGAGAATGCTAGCATGTAGTAGAAGTAGATCTAACAATGCTATGATATTCAATAGATATGCAATTGTATTTTAAATGTGAACAAGTGTGTTGATATGAAAGCTTGAACATAACATTAACCAATGTAAATCAAAACCTCCATGATTGTATGATTGGAATCCACCTTGAGGGAAGAATGAATAGATCTTGAACATGAACAAAAGGATATTGAAGGAAGATCATACCACCATGATGGCTAGATCTAGGGTTTGAATGATGAATCTTGAATGCTTGAACCAAATCCCTTCAAAGGCTTGAATGCTTGATCTTCAATGGAGAACTTGAAGGCTTGAATGGATGATAATGGTTTTAATGCTTCCTTGATTGAGAATGCTTTCTTGATCTTGCTTGATGAAATGTTTGCTTGAGAGATTATGAGAGATGGATGGTTGCTCATGAAAAGTGGATGTGAAAATGAGAGAGGAAGGCTTCCTTTTATAGTGATCTAGCACACAAACTTCTAGAGAGGCCAACATTGGAGAATTAAATCCCAATTAACCTTAACCCCTAGAAATGGACCTAGATTAAATGAAATTTAAGATTTTACCATTCTGAAATCCAAAATAGTCGACCCAGAAGTGGGAAAATAAAACATTTTGAAGCCCGATATCCTGAAACCTCTGGAACTTGAAAATTGGACCCAGGGTTAGGGATGAGGTTGACTCTAAGCTAGGTCAGGTTCAAGCTTGACCTTGACCCAGGAGGTCAACTTTGACCATGAGGTCCTAGATCTTAAGTTCTCAGGACCAGGTGCCAGGAAAAGCTAGAAATGGGTGGAGAGAGAAGAAAAATAGGGGGGAAAAGCCAAATCCATGCAAAGACCTATTCAAGGTGCTTGACATGACCCCAGACCACTTACTCAGAGGGCTAAATTCTCTTAACATGGAAGTTCTTCCATTTTAAGATGATACATTAAATCCCCACTTTAGCAAGAGTATGGACTTGATGCAAACTCTTGGTAAAGGAGAAGAAAGAAGAGGGCCAAGTGGATTCACAATGAGATAAAATAACACTTAGATTAAGGACACAAGCCCCCAGACTAAAATATTCTAACTCAACACACACACACGAGGGTGTGAAAACATAAAAAGGGGTTAGTACTAAAACAAACCCAAATCAACTAGTAAAGGAAACCTTGCCAAGAAATATTTCCTATACTAATATCATATTTGGAAAGATATCATAAAAGCATAAATGATTACATAAGAAAGACAAGAGAAACACTATAAATAACATAGCTTCATGATCCATTCCTACTAGAATGAAAGAAAAAAGAGAGAAAAGAGAAAGTGATTACCTCGCCCAATAAGATGCCCACCTTACTGTGAATCACCAAGGAGGGAGAGCCAAATAGGTGGCCAAACCTAATAGTTCACCCATAAACTACGCTTTGTAATTGTAATGCATCTTCTGATGGCTTCTGGAATATCCATAGATCTACCTTCTTGTATCACTATGAATATAAAATGTGTGTCTCCTCAAGATTTAGAAACTTATGTGTGTTATCTTCGAAAGATTTAGCATATTGAAATTTGAAAAATGCGTGTCTCTTCAAGATTTAGCAACTTATGTGTGTTACCTTCAGAGAATTTAGCATATTGAAAATTGAAAAATGTGTGTCTCTTCAAGATTTAGAACCTTATGTGTGTTACCTTCAGTGGATTTAGCATATTGAAAATTGAAAAATGTGTGTCTCTTCAGGATTTAGCAACTTATGTGTGTTAACCTCAGAGGATTTAGCATATTGAAAATTGAAAAATGTGTGTCTCTTCAAGATTTAGCAACTTATGTGTGTTACCTTCAGAGGATTTAGCATATTGAAAATAATAAACTATAGTATAAGGGAGACTCTACATATGCCCCCCTCCTTATCGTGGTTGTCTACTACACATGATAAGGAAGAGGACGAGGATACCTACTTCACAGTGTAAGGAGATATCATGTTTATCAACAATGTATACTACATTCTTAGCAAAGGGTATTGACCCCTACATCCAAGAGTATAGATAATTGTGAAAAGGATATGTCACTTATGGAAAAGAATCATCAAAGAAAGAGATCTTATCAAGAAGACCCCCACCATAGAGGAGTGCTTTTAGATAAAATATCATCTTTCAAAGATAAACCAAGTGAGAACAAAGATTCAATCATCAAGCCCCCTACAATCAAGAGGAAGAGGAATCTTTGAATTGAGGGAAACAACTCTAATCACCAGAGAAAGGACAAGAGTTTATAATGAACATAATTTGCAAAATAGAGAAGAAGTGATGACCTAGGACCACAACCTCTCATATAAAAAGGCTATCCATAGTCAAAATATCAGTCAGTATAATGAAAAAATGCTACCAAATAAACAAATGTTACTAAGCTAAGGAAAGCATA
This sequence comes from Chamaecyparis obtusa, assembly GCA_027943335.1. Taxonomy (NCBI): domain Eukaryota; kingdom Viridiplantae; phylum Streptophyta; class Pinopsida; order Cupressales; family Cupressaceae; genus Chamaecyparis; species Chamaecyparis obtusa. The sequence goes on along the minus strand of BSBK01005588.1, from coordinate 1,598,372 downwards.
TCCTTAAACAAAGATAAAGATAGAAGAACCTTTCCCCCCAGGGATGAAAAGCAAGGGATACCTTAGAAAAGCTATCCTAAATATAAAATCTATGGATGATTATAAACATAATACAAAACCATAGAGAGAGATGATAGAAAGAATACCAATTAAGCTCAAGACACAATATATGCTAAAATCCTAATGGATCCTAGGAGACTGGATGAAAATACACCTCTTTCCCCCCAGTCCAAAGACAAGAGGAGAATAAATCTATATTATATTAGAATGAGAGGTATCCCCTATATCAAAATTATGAAGGAATTGTAAAACTACATGAGTCAGATATAATTCCTAAGGAAGCTCTTTCCCTAACATATATCTTGAAATGTTTACAATCAAAAAGTAAATGTGTATTACTATAATGAAAAGGACATTTGTACTTGGATAAAGCATCTTTTGGCATAGGTTTAAAGATTTCTTTCTTCAATTCATTAATTGAACATACACCTTCTTAGCTCCATCTTGACGAATATCAATGTTATCTATGGTAGTTGTAGGTAGAAGAACATGAAGAGGAGGAGGATGATCAACATCACCTACCTTGATTTGAGATTGTGAACAACCAAGACCATACATATCCTATTTAGGGGGTATATGAATTGGATACTTGATACTGTGCTCATTAACTCCAAGCCCTAAACCTCTATGACCTTTTTTAGTCACCATATTGAATCTTGTAGTGTATATATTATGTAAAGCTTCTACAGGAGGTGATTGTTTATCATGCTCATGAGTAAAGCTTGTATAAGATGGGATAATAGGTTTTGAAGAAGTTTCTTTACCCTTTCCTTTAATATCATCATGAATCAGAGGAGAAGGTAAATCAAAGAAGTATTTCACATCTGCATCCTGAACTATAGCTTGAATCCCATCATATGTATGGGAAGGTCTAGGATTGACAGATGGAGAATTAGGCATCGGATTAGGAATAGGAAGGTTAGGAATCAAATTAGGAATGATAGGATTAGGATTAGGAAGATGAGGAGATGGTGTATCATCTACCAAATTCTTCACATAAGCCAAAGAGTAATAAGGCTACCACATAAATCTATAATGAAAGTTTTGAAAGTAGGAATACTAGTATCAGTCAATTTCACAAAAGCATAGGCAAGTGCAAAATGAAGGATCATCAACATAATGAAGTGAATGATACTCTCATAAAAATCATAGGTATGGTAAAGAGATGCTAAAAGAAGGGTAATAAAGAACATAATTACACACCAAAGAATCTTAACAATCTTCATAGTAAATGAAATGCAAGAAATATTTTTGGATTTTGTTGAATTATATAGATTTTTTTGTATTTTTGAATTTAAACTGCAAGAGCATAAAAGAAACCTAATCTTGATGAAAGAAAAGAAAACACCTAACACCAAAAATAAGGAATTGTCTAACACAAAAAGGAAATCTAATCACAATAGGGCATCTAAATCTACAACAGATAGGGGGTAAGTTCATCGGGTTCACCAAAATGAATAGGGGGGGAAAAGGTTCACCAAAATGAATAGGATTAAATATAGATATGAGGAGGTGTGTAATTTTGAATAGTTGTAAATTTGAATAGGTGTGTGAAATATCTATAATGGAAAATATTGTGGACATACAAACTAAATAAAATAGAAATACTTATCTCAAAAGAAGGTTGATGTTGAAATCACTATTTTTTGATGTCCATGTTCAGTTTCGGGAGATTCTGCAACCTGCTCCAGACTGGAAATGTCAAGATAGAGAAAAACTAGAAAACTTTTGTATTTCTGAGTTTAGGTCGAATTTGACCCAGATAGCGGGGCACAATTTTACCCTGGGGCATAATCTTACCCCTCACTAAAGGTTGATCTTGACCCAAAATAGCTCTGATAGAAATTTTATTTGCGGATCTCGGAAGTTCATCGAAAAGGGTATCCAGATCTGAACTGCAATTCACTGTCTTGTACATGTACCTATAATAAAAATAGTTTTATTGTTTGGATGAGGGGTTTGCCTTAGTCAAACCCCAGTTTGGAATCAACTTTAATAATGGAATTGAAATAGAGAATGCTAGCAAGTAGTAGAAGTAGATCTAACAATGAAGCTATGATATTCAATAGATATGCAATTGTATTTCAAATGTGAACAAGTGTGTTGATATGAAAGCTTGAACATAACATTAACCAATGTAAATCAAAACCTCCATGATTGTATGCTTGGAATCCACCTTGAGGGAAGAATGAATAGATCTTGAAGATGAACAAAAGGATCTTGAAGGAAGATCACACCACCATGATGGCTAGATCTAGGCCGGGGTTTGAATGATGAATCTTGAATGCTTGAACCAAATCCCTTCAAAGGCTTGAATGCTTGAATCCATGATCTTCAATGGAGAACTTGAAGGCTTGAATGGATGATAATGGTTTGAATGCTTCCTTGATTGAGAATGCTTTCTTGATCTTGCTTGATGAAATGCTTTCTTGAGAGATTATGAGAGATGGATGGTTGCTCATGAAAAGTGGATGTGAAAATGAGAGAGGAAGGCTTCCTTTTATAGTGATCCAGGGCACAAACTTATAGAGAGGCCAACATTGGAGAATTAAATCCCAATTAACCTTAACCCCTCAAAATCGACCTAGATTAAATGCAATTTAAGATTTTACCATTCTAAAATCCGAAACAACCAACCCAGAAGCGGGAAAATAAAACTTTCCGAAGCCCGATATCCCAAAACCTCTGGAACTTGAAAATTGGACCCAAGGTCAGGGTCAAGGTCGACTCTGACCTAGGTCAAGATCAAGTTTGACTCTACCCTAGGTCAGGGTCAAGGTCAACCTTGACCCAAGAGGTTGACTTTGACCCTGAGGTCCCAAATCTTAAGTTCTCAGGACTAGGTGCCAGCAAAAGCTGGAAATGGGTGGAGAGAGAAGCAGAACATGGGGAAAAAGCCAAATCCATGCAAAGACCTATTCAAGGCACTCAACATGACCCTAGATCATTTACTCAAAGGGATAAATGCTCTTAACGTGGAAGTGCTTTCATTTTAAGATGATACAATGGTATTCATATTATCATCTAATTGTTTCAGCAAAATCTCGCATAAGTCAATTTTCATGTCCTTCTTCACAATTTTATAAGTGATGTCCACATCTCCATAGGGTACACTATCTTCCCAAGATGATTGAAATATCCTATATGATATGATATTCAATGCAAACTTTAATTCGGGTCTTCAACTATAGAAAGTTTCAAGCCTCTTCCATCCCACTTATCTTTAGTAAGCTCACAAAGTTTATTCTTATTTTTCTGCTTATAGGCCCTTGGTCTACCACTGACTGGAAATCTAGTTACAATATGTAAAACATCCTTTGTTATCTTCATCATCCCATCAAGCCACATAAAATGATCATGTACTCTACTAAGTACAATTCTCATCCACTCATGTTTGAATATTGTTAATACATGCATTGCATGAACCAAACCCTTGGTCTGCAAGTTTGTGTGATCGCTCTTTAGATTACCATTAACATATAATTTCCTGAATGATGTATAAATTTATCCATGGCATATATCTTCAATCTTGCAGTGGATGAAGGCGCAAACATCTTCAATCAAAATGACTCTTGGTAGGATCAAGGATAGGGCTCTGGTTTTGTCAAATTCCACAAAAATGGTGGGTGGAAGCTTATAGTTCGGGTTTACAGGATCAATTTTTTCAACTATGACTAGTTTTTGCAACTTAGGTGCCACTGATTCTCAAAAATACCTTGACAAGTTCTAGGGTTCAAATAGAATAGCAAATAGAATCTATAACTCAGCTCGGTGAACACTAGAAATACATTAAATGATCTCGTAGATGTTTAGAATGCTCAACTAAATGCTCAAAATTTCTCTTTAATCTTGTCTCTGTCACTGCTCAAATGTGCTTGCAAGAATGTAAAGTAAAAATTAATTATCAAACCTTCTATTTATAGTTTTTCCTTTAGGTTAGGGATTCCAACGACTATAATATGCATTGACCTAACTTTATTTTACCATTTAACTAAACTACACCTTACTTCACCGAATGCAACAAAACAACTTATACACTTTAGTGATCAAAATATGAGATAAAAACTTCACAACACTTATCCAAATGCATCTTAATATGTTGATATGGATCTTTGCACTAAATCTAGGAACCGATTTAAGATAAACATTAGGTTATCAGCTCCTATACATACCTTGACCAATTAAGTGAAGATAGGTGCACCCGATCCAGAGGATGTGGTGCCATCACTAGTTCCCAATTTTTTCACCATCATCTTGTGACTTCCTTCTCCAATTCTTATTCATCTATTCTTAGATTTTATCAATGTTTACTGGAGTCTTTTCACTTAGTTTCTCCTCAATAGAATCCTTATTTCAGTACATGTAGTCCTTGGCTAGGTGACCAACTCTATGACAATGGAAACAAGTCATTCTAGTGTTTCTCTATGATTTCTTATTGTTCATTCCATGCATCCTAAAGCAATTTGCAGCAATGTGACCAAATATTCCACATGGAGTACAAGGGATCCTTGTATTATAATCCCATGGTATTTTAGGTCCTTGTCGGTTGTTGTCAACATTCTGTCGGTTAGGGACCCATTTCTCATTTTTCTTTTGTGACCTGCATTCTCCATATTTGTGACCATATCTTTTGTAGTTGTTATAGTAACCTTCAAACCTTTGTTTCCTTGGATTGTTCACAACTCTTGATCTAGATTCAAATTCCTTATGTCCATACTTACTACAGTTATAACAATGGCCTCTAAACTTAGGAGAATTTAGTGGATTACCTTTCTTGCTTCTATAATTGTTAGTTGTGTGTCCTAGTTTTCCATAATGATAACATGTAGGCTTCTTATACTTTGGTGGGGTAGGAGCTTTGTCTCAGTTTGTTACCTATTTGGAGGACTCACCCATCTTGGTAGTATTGTTTACATTGAAACTTAGTCCAGAGGTGTCATTTGGTTTCCTTTGATTTCTTATTTGTTCATCTAGAATGTTCAATGCTTCTTCATTTATTTTTAGGATTTCATTAGCATCTCTCTCAGCTTTCAAATTATTCTTCAAGTGTTCATTCTCAGATCTCAATTCTACAATCTCACTGACTTTCCTAGCAAAATCCTAATTTTCCATAACAAATTGTTCTGTCAAGTTGTAGTGATTTTGTGTTAGGCTCATTATTTTCATGTCTTTGTCATATATTCTTGTATTCATTTGTCTTTCCAGATCTTTCCTCTCAAGTGACTAAACTCCTTAATAAGAGACTAGGCTCTGATATCAATTTTTGGATTCAGGTGTGGAAAGGTACGTACTGAGAGGGGAGGGGTGAATAAGTACTTCAAAATACTATTAAACTTATCTTCACATTCATTTACAGACTCCTTAATATTTGCATGCATCACATGAAATAAATAAAACATGTAATAATCAACACATAACATAATAATTTTGGTATCATAGAAATCCTTGTTAGAGGATAAAACGTGCAGTGGGGATGACACCCACAAGACTTTACTACTACAGAATAAAGCTCATCAGTTAGAGCTACAATGTTTAGTTATTTATGATAGCTTACCCTATTAAGATTATTAACCTAGTTAAGAGTTATAAAGACTGTTAAGTCTACTTTGTTAAGAGATTTCACAACTCTAATCTAAGAATTGTACTTGGTTAAAGGATTTACAATTAAGATCGATTAGGATCTTCTCAGTTAAGAGACTTATACAATTCTGATTAATCCTTAATCAGTAATACTAAAATGTTTGTCAAACTTTGCATCAACAAATGCTATTTAAAATTTATGTGCTCATCAATTCATCATTTCATACTGTGAATCCTTCACACTAACAATTTAGTACATGGTAGCTCTAAATCTCTAACTGTTCCTCAATACTCTATTACTCAGTAGCTTCACTACTTATTACCTTCTTCTATGATCTGCTTCATATATGCAATCTTCAATTGCTCTTTACACATGCATATGCCACCATTATGATCTTCATACTCTAATATTCTTATATATAAAATTTTAGTGGTGCTAGATGTTCTAGAATCTTCATCTTCAAGTAGTGCTAGAATTGGGTACACTTCCAATGCATATTTCATCCTTAATTCTCATTTTCTAATCTCACCTCATAATCATGTGTAATCATTAGATTTAAATCCCCAATGTTCTGTCATATGATCTCCTTGAGATTGGTAAACCATTTTCTAATCAGTGTCCAGGTTCAATGTACTTAGAAACCTCCTAGTGTCGGTCTTCTCTGCTTGGTAACACATTTTCCTTAACTCGGTAACTACCTTCTCTTCTTAGTTTGGTGCTTGGTATAACTTTATTCTCAATGCTCGGTTCTACCTCGCTCGGTGCCTATGATTCCTTCTTCTTTATCAAAATTCCCTATATAATTATTCTGATGCAGGAGCATCCTATGATTCTTAGCAATCCTATATCAACCAAAAATATGTTTGTCTTTGAAGATAGATTGTTAGTTTTGATCTTCGTTTGATGGTATTCTTGCTTAGTTTGGGAGACTGGTTGCTCGGTTTATGTGGTTGCCAAGGTGCTCGGTCTCTAAAGGCCTCTCGGTAATTGAAGGCATTGGTTTCCTAGTGCTCGGCAATAACTATGTTGCTTGGTCATGCTTGGCGTGGTCAGTTGACTAGCGCTCAGTTATTTCCTCTATTGCTCGATGTTCTTGCTTACCGACTAGATTGTTTGGATGAATCAACTTGGATGACTGATGCATTTAATTTAGGTCACGCTCCTCATGTTATAGATTGACCGTTGGACATGTGGGGACCTAGATCTAGCATGTTGCACTCTCCTATGTGGATCTGATGACCATTAGGGGCCATCTTTGAGATTTTTTTTATTTTACAAGGCTATGTGAGAGTCAACTGATGTTTTAGCATTTAATATTGGTTTGTAAGATTTAATTGTTTCATTAGTCGATTTGTGGCTGGGAATCAATATTTATAGGATGCATGGGTAGTTTTTTAGGATCAATTTTGGGTGAAAGGAAGGTTAGTAGCCTACGAGCTTAGGAGCAAGAAGATTGCTTGGAAGTTGGAGTACAAGTTTAGATCTTTCCTGGTTACCTACCAGTGTGCTACTTGTTGCAAACCTAGACTAGTTGGATGTTGATGTTGGGGAAAAGATTTAGATCCTATGAGATCTTGTAGACTATTACTTGCATTGTAATTGGTTGTAACCAGGAAGGCCTTACAGCCCGACACATTACTTGTAATCGGTGTTTTCATGAATATAGACTTTTGTTTCATTGTAGATCTATTGTTTTTATTGTGTATTTCCACTTCATATTGGTTTGGCTGCAAGGTCAGTCGGTCCTTAATTGGATCCACCCACCTTGACTGAATTAAGTGGTATCAAAGTGAAGTTTGTTCCTGTTTGAGCAAAGTTTGTTCTTGTTAGAGCTGAGTGGATCTTGTGTATCTAGAGCTTGATTTGAAGATGCCTCCGAGGAGAAATCATGAGATCATTGAGGAAGAAGAAGCTACTGGAGAATTTTGTCTTGATCATTTTAGGGCTTTGCAGAAACAAGTGTAAGACCTACAAGAGGAATTGAGAAAGAATAAACCTACCTTGAAAGAGGATAGTGATGATGAATCTGAGGAAGATCATTTTGAAGAAGCTATAGAAGAAGCTAGAGATTCTGAGGAGAATCAAATTCTGAAAGCTATGTCTAAGATTGGAAAGAGACCTAAGATTGAAGTTTTTGCATTTTTTGGAAGCCTTAGGCCTGAAGAATTGATTGATTGGATCAATGAGATTGATGAATACTTTGAGTATGAAGAAATAGAAGATCCTGATAGGGTTAGATTTGCAAAGACTAAATTGAAAGGTCATGCAAATATCTAGTGTCGAGAAGTTTAGTTGGAAAGAGATAGAAGAGGAAAAGAGAAGATTACTAAGTGGAACTGAATGGTTGAAAAGTTGAAGAAGCAATTCATTCTGGTAGATTATGAATTGGACATGTTCAAGAAGATGCAAGATTTGAAGAAGACTAACAAATTGGTACAAGAGTATACTGAGGAGTTTTATAGAATCATGATTAGGACTGGTCATTCTAAAGCTGATAAAGAGAAAGTTGCTAGGTATGTCTATGCTTTGAGACCTAGTATTCAAGAAGAGTTACTTACTTTGTGGATGAAAATAATCGGTGATGCTTACCAGATGGCATTAAAGATTGAAGATAAGCTAAATAGGAAGTATGAAGGAAAATAGAACAGTAGGAACTGAGGTGGTAAAACTAGTGAGATAGTTGTTGAGAGTAATGTGACAAAGAATCCTAAGCCTGATGTTGGATCTGGCAGTGGTCAAGTTACTAAGAATGTTGGATAGAGAGGAAGGTGGAGGAATGAGTTCACCGACACTTGTTATAATTGTGGTGAAGTTGATCATAGAAGTTGGTAGTGTCCTAAGAAAAGAGTTGCATTAGTTACTGAAGAAGACATTGAGAATGTTCCTGAGAAGGGTGAATGTCTTGTCACTAGAAGGTTAGCTGCATGTGTCTCTGAACTGGTGCAAAGAAGAAATTTTTTTAGGACCAGATGTAAGTGCAAAGATAATGTATGTAATGTTCTAGTTGATGGTGGTAGTTCTGAGAACTTTTTTTCAGATGAAATGGTTATTAAGCTAAACTTGGAAAGAAGGAAACATCCTAATCCTTATGAGATTAGTTGGATACAAGATGTTTCTAAGGTTATAGTTGAAGAGAAATTCTTGGTTAATTTCTAGATTGGATCTTACCATGATGAGATATTATGTGATGTGTTACGTATGGATGTTTGTCATCTATTGCTTGGTAGACCCTGGTAGTTTGACAAAAATGTTTTGTTTGGTCATACTAATACCTATGTGGTTAGGCATGAAGGAGCTTGGCATAAGCTGATACCTTTATAGGAGATAGGAGTTAAAGGATGTGGAATTGTCAGGTATTGTCCTTATGAAAAACCTTAGGAGCATAAGGTTGATGAACCTATTCCTGTTAAATCTAGTTTGGAGGAAAAGGAGGATGATATCTCTAAAGAGTTTGTAGAGATTAAGAAATAGATGGTTTTGTTGGTAGAGATGGTTCAACAGATGGTTAAATTTGTGACACAGAAAGATGCAGAATATACTGAGATGATTGAGAAGTCTAGAGAGGATGAACCTTACCGAGGCACTGATGTGATCGGTAGTGGTCAGAGTCAGTTGTTATCAATTTTCAACCGAAGGGATAAGCATAGTGAAAAGCAAAAGGACTTTCTACAAGAGATAGTGAATGAAGCAAAGACTACTTGGGATGAAGGGCAAGAGGAGATCTAGGTGAAGAACAGATTTGCAATACATGTTATGATTCCCTTAAGGCGTTCCTAATTTCCTTATGAGAAAATATTTCTGACTTGGGGTGTCTGATGTAGGAGCATCCTAGGATTCTTGGCAATCCTGTATCAACCAAAAATATGTTTGTCTTTAAAGATAGATTGTTAGTTTTGATCTTCATTTGATGGTATTCTTGCTCGGTTTGGGAGACCGGTTGCTCAGTTTATGTGGTTTTCGGGGTGCTCGGTCTCTAAAGGCCACTCAGTAACTGAAGGCATCAATTTCCTAGTGCTTAGAAATAACTATGTTGCTCGGTCATGCTTGGCATGGTCGGTTGACTACGCTCAGTTATTTCCTCTGTTGCTCGGTGTTCTTGCTTACCGATTGGATTGTTTGGATGAATTAGCTTGGCCGACTGATGCATTTAATTTGGGTCACGCTCCTCATGTTATGGATTGACCGTTGGACATGTGGGGACCTAGATCTAGCATGTTGCACTCTCCTATGCAAATCTAATGACCGTTAGGGGCCATCTTTGAGAGTTTATTTATTTTATAAGGCTATGTGAGAGCCAACTGATGTTTTAGCATTTAATATTGGTTTGTAAGATTTAATTGTTTCATCAGCTGACTTGTGGCTGGGAATCAATATTTATAGGATGCGTGGGTAGTTGTTTAGGATCAGTTTTGGGTGAAAGGAAGGTTAGTAGCCTACAAGCTTAGGAGCAAGAAGATTGCTTGGAAGTTGGAGTACAAGTTTAGATCTTTCCTGGGTGCCTACCAGTGTGCTGCCTGTTGCAGACCTGGACTAGCTAGATGCTGATGTTGGGGAAAAGATTTAGATCCTACGAGATCTTGTAGACTGTTACTTGCATTATAATTGGTCGTAACTAGGAAGGCCTTACAACCTGGTACATTGCTTGTAATTGGTGTTTTCATGAATATAGACTTCTATTTCATTGTAGATATATTATTGTTATTGTGTATTTTTGTTGTATATTAGTTTGGCTGCAAGGTCGGTCGGTCCTTAATTGGATCCACCCACCTTGACTGCATTATATTCCTTTTACCGAATTTTTTCTTTGCCTTATTGACTCATCTTTTCTTCCTTATCAAATGACTTTGACAAACATAATAAATTCCTCATGACTAATGCAAAAAAATTAACTCTTAGGAGCATCAGAGATCTCTAGAATTACTCACACAATTTCTAATATAGAGAAATAGAGAAATTGAAATCCTTAATTCAATCTGCAAATGATATGTCAATCAATTTCTTCAAAAGTATTCATACATTTCATTTAATACAAGACTTTTTCATTTCTATTTTGTAAAAAATACCTATTACATAAACTATGCTTCTTGTCCATATACAAAGAATTCACAAAACCTATAAGATTGACCTTGGTATTCCTTTTATAGACACAACAAATATTGCAACAAGCTAAATATTGTATCCCATATATTATGTTACCAACTGCCACTAGCTAGTTACAGATTACTATGGGAAGGAAAATAAGGAAATTTTAATAGTAATCACTAACTTCAACTAGCCTCCTCATTTTATAATGATGTTCAAACCTTTTATTTGATCCAATCTAAATTCTTCAATAGGTAGAAAAATTTCACTCCCAACAGATCCACTACCTCAAAATATTAGAACAAGCACTAGTATTGTATTTTTATATCATATTATTTCAACATTACATGTAGAATTTTATGCCTAACATAAACATTCTAATCTATCACCTCAAATTACACTCATGAAATCACTACTATTTTCCCCAAATCACTATAATGCATCTAAAAGTATTTAATCTCTTTCTTGAAGAAAACTAGTAAACACATTATACATTCATGAAATTAGCATGAAGATAAATTTGTCTATTCTAAATTTAAAAAACTTATGTAAAAGAAAGAAAATTAGTGGGAGACAATCCTATAAATTTGTCTATTCTAAAATAAAAAAACTTATATAACAGAAAGAAAATGAGTGGGAGACAATCTTCAAATGATATTTTCAATTAATTTCTTCATAATTATTTATATATTTCATTTAATACAAGACTTTCATTTCTATTTCTGCAAAAAGACCTACTACATAAGATATTATACTTGTCGATGTTCAAAGCATTTTCAGAACCCATAAGATTGACATTGGTATTCCTTTTATAGATACAAGGAAGGAAAAAAGATACATGCAAGAGTATTCCTTTTATATTTTGTTACTAACTGTAACTAGTCGATCATAGAAGATATTCTCCAAATGAAGGTTGTTACCTCTATTTGTGTCCTCAAGTGAAATTTATTGACTAGATTCCAAAGGAGACCAAAATGCTTCCATAGATCCAACCAGGCCTGTGAGCCATGCCATTATCACCCATGGGTTATTATTGAGGCAAAAAATACTAGAATACAAAATCCTCACCATCTTTACTTGTAAGGGATGGCTTTGAAAATAAAACACAAGGAGAAACAAATGAATCCCCCCATCTTTTGTGTCTACACCTAGAATCTTCTTTTCCTCCATCCTAGCAAATGGAACCAAAGTAGTAATCTAAGAGACAAAATGTATTATCAACTGGTTCACCACCATGATCCTTGTATATCTCCTACAACATGGCTTGGTCTAACCCCTTCTTGTTATAATAAAATTCCTTTGTAGCCTCAACAATCCCCATCCTTACCACTCAACAAAGAAACACTCCCTTCCAATCATGAAAAACCTAAATTTAGACAACACACATAACTCATTTTGTATTTATCTCTTCCTATATTTAATTTATGGCTCACACTTTCAAACTACAAAAAAAGAAGCAATAATTATCCCAATATTTTCACATATCCTAAAAACTACAAGATCTGCCATTATGGCTTGTTCCCTTGGTTATAGCAAGTTAAATGTGACATTCAAAAGGTTGACAATAAGGGAATGATTTTTTGGCAAGGGAATGATTTTTAGATTAGAAACTATAACATTCCATCAATCATGACATCTCTTCTCACATTCTTCCTACCGCCAATTCTTTCTTTAATATATTATCAAAAAAAATTGACCAACAAAACACAACATCCCTACAACTTACATGGTGCCACATGGTGGCCAATCATTTTCTCAGACCCTACAATCATTGCTCCACATAATAATCCATGAGGCTGCAATAAGGGACCACCATATCATCTTATTCTTCCTTGCAAGCTTGTGACCTTTAAAAATTTCCTCTACTAACTATCACAAGGATGTGATAAACTATTACAATCATCACAAATATCCACTCGTGGGACCGCAGGCCCAATCGATAATCTTAAAAAATATCTTTGAGGATTTGATAAGAAAATTATGTTTACCTTTTAACATATTCAATTATTGACATGTGCCCCACCATCGCTTCATCATGGGCTATAGGTATTAACTATCTGATCAAGTTGCAAGGATGTGACAACACTTTTATCACCACCCACAAACCTCCACACATCCTCACAGCCACTAGTTGTCATCTACCTTGACCATCATGAGGACACGACACAACAACCTCGCAACATCCATCCATCTGGATGCAACCTCACAACCTCTTTTTCTAAAATAACTTAACCTCCACAAGGGTGTGATAAACACTTTAAGCACGTGCAAAAAACAAGGGGTAAATTATCATGAATCAGGGAAATAATAAAGTGTTAGGCTATGACATAAGATATATATGGCCATAAGATAAGAGCATGAAACAATGACCAAATTATTTTGACATTAAATCAAAAGAATATCCTAACCACAAACACACCGGGAAAATCAAATATGACAGATCAATAAATGGTCACTTTAACATAGCACCTAAGTATGTTCCCACTCATTAAATAGATGTACATTTAGGTGTCAACTTAGGCACCAATATCAATTCAAATATAGATGTTTTATAGCACCTAAATTTGAGTCAGACTCTTCTACTAGGTGCAATGAATGCATGAGTAGTGTTGACCTGATGGATAGCACCTATATTTGTTGGCAATTTGGCTGAGTTGATTACATAGATGTTTTCATTATGGAAACATATGATCTACATGAAGATTGCACAGGTCAGAGAGTTAGTATGACAAAGCGCAATGCAAAATTGTCTAAGTATGAGATAGTATTTTTACCAGTGAACTTGGACACAGTTTTTGTTTATGATGTTGATTGGAGTAAGTTCAGTGCTTGTGCAATTGAACAGACTCTATGATGACTATTGAACATCCATCTTAGAGTGCAATTCAGTATGACATGTATGGAAGAAGTTATGATAGTTTTACTAAAGACAGTGTCAAGCTGACATGATAGAATATGAAGACAGAATTGGTAAAGAGTTAAGGGATTATTTTGTTTATCACAATAATGACTTAACAATATAAAGGGATGAAATCCTAGATGTTAACCCTCAGATAAATTTATTTTTATAAATGTAATTGTAATTGTAAGAAGGAAGTAGAGTTGTAATGAATGTAATCAAGTAGTGACATGATGTGAAATATATGATGCATATGTAATAGCGATAGTGAAAGAGCAGCGAAGAGATATTGGTGCAAGCAGTATAAGGTTATGTACCTTAACCTTCTTTTGTAATCAGTGGATATTGTACATTACTTGTTTGGGCAGTGGGCTCATCTAGTAATCACATTTTGTACTGGCAACTCCTAATAGGGTCGAGGCTTCTAACAAGGCCTATAGTCCCTTAATCAAGACTGATACACTATATGCATGTAATAGAATCCTAACAGAGTCAACATCCTTAACAACATACTTTTGATTAGTGGATCTTTGTGGGTACCATCCCCAGCGGGGTTTTCCTTTGGCTAGGGTTTCCTCGAGAACAAATAATGTGTTATGCGTTCTTTAGTTTTATTGCTATGCATGTTGTTTAGCTTCTTATGTTATGCATGTGTAAAGATAATCTATTATATCCATAATTAGGAAAAAGTAAAAGTTTGTAGAATACTGATTCACCCCCCCCTCTCAGTATTCCCTATTTCTAACAATTGGTATCAGAGCTTAGTTACTCAGAAAAGAATCATTCAAAGAAAACCTAGCAGCTTGAGTAAGATCTCTATGGATATGGATCAACTACAGAAGAATCTTGAAGAAGCTCTTGAACAGATTGAATTTCTTACTATTGAAAAAGACACTTTGAAAAGAAAATATGATGATGCAAAGAACCTCATTGAGAAACTGAAAAATAAGTTGGAAGATCTAAGATCTGAAAAGGAATCTGAAGTTTTTATTGAAGATTGTGAAGACAATTTAGAAAAAGAAAATGAGATCCTTAAGCATGAATTGAAGATAGAAAATTTGAAGCTTAGTTTGGAAGATGGAAATAGCAAGAATGAAGCAAATCTGAAATCTGAGAATGAAAGTCTAAAGACTAAAAATGGACTAAAATCTAAACTTGGTAAAGTAACATCTGAACTTGAGAAAGTCAATTTGTAGTATGCTGAACTTGAGAAGTACAATAAGATTGTGAAAGGTGAACTGACTCAATCCAAACAAAAACTTGAAAGGCTATATTCAACTAGTGAGAAGATTGATGAACAAATATCTTATCAAAAACCATTCTATGATAAGACTAGTCTTGGATTCAACACTTTTAAAGCAAATGATGAAAGCAAGGAACTAGATCTGAAAATATCTGAAAGCATAGATGAGAAGAAGTCTGATGAGATTAACAAGTCTGAAGATACTCTTAAAGAAGAAGAATCACCTAAGAAAGAGGAATCACCCAAAGGTATGCAAAGAGAATTCAAAGGTAGATGTTTTTCTTGTAATACTATTGGTCGTATGAAGAGAGATTGCACGGGTAAGCAATTTAAACCTCTTAATGGTTATTGTTATAATTGTCATGTTTTTGGACATAGAGCTATTGAATGTAGGAAACCTAAGTTTATTGAGAATAATGAAGGTAGTAGAATGTTTAGGAATACTAACAATGTAGATAAGAAACCTACTGAAGATATGAATAGAAGAAATGGAGTAATATGTTATAGATGCAACAAGGTTGGACACATTGCTAGAAATTGTAGATCACAAATCAATCAACCTGGACCAAGATATGGAAACAATGGAATTCTTTGTCAGATATGCAATAAGATTGGACATACATCAAGGTTTTTCAGAATGAACAATAGAGTTTTTCATCCTAATCCTAATCCTAATCCTAGAAATCATGCAAGAAGAAATGAAGATGCAAGTAATAGTCAGAAAGGATGCTGTAGTAATTCAAATGAAGTGAAGTTTATCAAAAGCACAGATCAAGGAGACATATTCAACATTGAAGGTAATTAGAAAGGTGAAGTATTAAAAGGTAAGAATGAATCTTTACCTAACCCATCTCAAAGTACTTAATTTATGAAAATTGCAGTAGAATAGGAACTTAGATTAGTGTAGAAGTAGATATATGATGAACTAAGTCTTGCGTAGTTAATGCAAGGTAGTATATGATGTTCTAATGCTAAGGTTAAGAGTGCAAAGAAAAATATTATGTTTTGCGAGATCGCAAGAAGTTTTAAGTTTTGCAGGTTAGCAGAAACAACTTTTTGGAAAGAAGCAGCAAAAGAATTGAAAGCGATGTCAGATCTAAGTAAGATTGAATTAATAAAAGGTCATGATCGGTATTATTTGATTATCAAAGTGAATTCAAATGTTAAGGAGATCAAAGAGTAGTGATTGGAATCATTTTTCAAGGATTTGGAGAATAATTTTGTGTCGAATCTACACAAGCCCTAAAATTATGAAATCAAGTTATTTTACTTGACAAATATTTAAATCAGTGAAGGAATTAGAAGAAATCATGGATGTTTCTTTAATACACAATGTTAGAGATAAGAATAGACCTAAGTTGAAAAGGGAACTAGTAGAACCCTTGGAAGATGATCCTAGGTTAGCTTTATCATCCGTACCAGATGAAGTTTTACATCTAGAGAATGTTAGAAGTTATCTTGGATGCAAACTAGAGACTATCAATGATAGTGATTTCACCAAGGAATATCAGAAGATCTACAATTAGGACATGACATTGAAAGAAGGATTTGAACATTTGAAAGATAATGAAATCATTAAGTATGCATTACAGTATGAATTTGACAATGAAGAATGTACTAAGATTATCTTAAGAAGAATTCATAATGGGAAGTTTTGGTTAGAAGATAGAGTGGTAGATATCACAACTCATTTGATTCATGAAGTCACTGTATTATCTAAAACTGGAACCATTCCTTTAAATGAGAAGAACATGAGGAAAATAGTCATTGATAACACAAATTCATCCTATAATGGTAGAGGAATTGTGATTAGTAAGATTTAACAAGATGATGTCAGATACTTATGCAAGATCCTAACCACTAAGTTTTGTGAAAATTCAAGAGAGGATGACATGGCAA
Organism: Chamaecyparis obtusa; assembly: GCA_027943335.1. Classification (NCBI taxonomy): domain Eukaryota; kingdom Viridiplantae; phylum Streptophyta; class Pinopsida; order Cupressales; family Cupressaceae; genus Chamaecyparis; species Chamaecyparis obtusa. Next base: position 1,581,608 of record BSBK01005588.1, on the reverse strand, counting down.
CTAGAATGATACATGCAGCTTATCTGATGTGTGCTGACAAGGTACAAGTTGATATGTGTGAGATTCTAAAAATTCAACTATTTGAGAATTTGGAAAAGATTAAGAAAACTAAGTATACACTGTTTAGGTTCTCATCCTAATCACCTATATGTTTTTTCATATATTGAGAAGATTTCCTTATACCATTGGAAATGATTGGAATGATGGCCAAACTACAATGGAAAGGATTAACCTAGTATACAGAAGGCATGTTATTGACAAAGTAAATGAGAGTGCAATATTGGTAATCAAGACATTTCAGGATATAGTATCTAGTAGATAAAGGATCCCACAGTCTCTTGTGGAGAAGTATAAAAATGACATATGTTTCATGGTTGATACCGACTTTACCTACATTGAAGCAGTAGAACCTAGAATAGAGTTCATAGACCCTCTTGGCTATGAGATATCTGAAGTAGAGATAGAAGAATATGTGAGCAGGTTACTTAAGTGTAAGTTGGACACTCATTGCAACAGGTTTGGAACCTTTGAGGAGAACTTCAACTTCACAAAGACCTTACTTGAAGAGAAATAGTCAAAGAAAAGAGTTGAGAGTACTATAAAGAAAATTCTAAAAGATACAGGGATGACAGAGCATGAGTTCTTAGTAGCAAAGAAAATAGCAGCAGCAATCAGAGATATTGGAAAAAAAGAAGTTTTGTCTATTCCACCTTTATCATCAATTGCAGCACAGCAAGAAGTAACACAAGTGAAGGTTAAAGTGGAAGAAATTGAGAAAGATCAAGAAGTAAAGATATCCACTAGATCCACTTCCTTCACACCTAGCAAAAGAGTAAAAGAAAGTGCTACTGGACCGGGTAAGGGATAGAAAACATTAGTGCAACCAGTTCCAATGAAAATTGCAGAAATCAAAGATGATGGCACTTCTATTAAGAAGAAATCTTGGACACCTAAAGTTGAGAAGCTTAATGAGCATATCATTGAGGATGGAGACTTTACAAGAATGAATAAGTATTATGAACTTTATGATTATGCAAAGAGACTAAATTTGGAAAATGTAGTGGTAAAGCATATGATTTTGTCTAATAAGAAGTTTGATACAATTCAGGGTAAGATACCTGATGATTTGTATAATAAACTTGTGAGTAGGAAGAAGAGAGCATTAGAGGAAGACACAGCTATTAGAGAAAAGCTTGTAAGGAAGCTTTATGTAGTAAAAGATGGAGCACATTTTAGTCAGATCATGAAAGCCTTAAGCACCCATTTAAGAACCAAGAAGAGAACCATTCAGATTATGGGAGGCAGATATGAAGAAGTTAATTCAGAAACAGAACAAGCAAAAATCAAGGTTATGTCAGAAAATGTTGGAGAACCATCAGTTGCAGCAGAGCAAGTAGGTGTAACAGAACAAGAGGACATTCCCTCTCCCCACCAGCCATTAACATTGAAGATGAAGTCATGAATGTAGAAGGAACAAAGATCACCTTGGATACTGATGATAATATTCAAGAATTTGGAAAACATTGTTGACAATTCATCTTTTGAAGAGCAGGAAACTACCAAAGGAGAAGAGACAATAGAGACCACAGTTGTAGAACCCTCAGTGATAGAAAAATAAGTACCCATTCCCACTAAAAAAGATATTAGTCTTACTCTTGAGACTGGAAAGAAGAATCAAATTGGATCTATGATTGAGCATTTGGTAAAGGAAGTAGATGATGATGATCAGTTGGAATTGATCACATCCTTGAACAAGATCATTGGAAAGAACAAGAAAGTAAAAAGTCTTGAAGGATGCATGAAGGAACTTACTGAGAAGTTACAAAGCATTGTAACTACATAAATTCAAGAAGCAGACCCTCTGGAGAAAGCAAAGAAGGTAATGAGCACTTTTGACAATGAATTCACAACTCTATCTAATATAGCAAAAGTGAAAGCTCAAGCAGCCTATGAGGCTAGAATGCTTTTGAACATTAGCCAGAATATCGATAATGGTATCAACAATCTTGATATCTATATAAAGGACTTGAGGAAGAATTTGGAAATAGGAAAATCTTTGTACATCCAGTGTAAAAATCAAAGACCTTGACAACAAAAGAAGATAAGAAGATGAAGATGAAGGAAGCAGAAATTCAAAATGAAACTAACTTTCTTTCTAGCCCCAATGTGAAGATATTTGATGTTGAGAAGAAAATTCGTAAGTTATATGATGAAATTAGAGTTTTGCAAGATGAGAAAGATAGGAAAATGAAAAGATTCACTCTTTTAAGAGAGCACATTTCTAAGAAGTTAAGCATTATTGAAGAGCAATTGGAAGAATGTCTTTCAACTAAGACATCTTTTCAGAAGTTTAACTTTGAGAACCTCCAAGCATATGAAATAGCATCTTATGGACTGAGCGCACTACTCAATGTGGCAGATTCCATTAAGAAATCATGGGAGAAGGACTTAGAAGCTATAAAGATTGATTTTTTAGATTGTGTTGCAAGCCTACCGGCTTTGCAATAATTGAATTAAGGTATATAATCTTTTTTAATACAGTTTTGTAACACTCCTTACCTTTATTTTGTCATTGTTGTCAAAGGGGGAGAGATATATAGCAGAAAATTGATAAGGATTGATACTCTTAGGGGGAGTACTATATTAGAGATAATATATTTTGAGGAGTTATAAGGATAGTATATATTTTACACTATGGCCACAATTTTGAGATTTTGAAGTTGTAGACTTAGCTAATTTTCTCATATGTTGCCACCAATGACAAAGGGGGAGATTGTTGGAAATTTGGCTGAGTTGATTACATAGATTTTGTCATTATGGAAACATATGATCTACATGAAGATCGCACAGGTCAGAGAGCTAGTATGACAAAGCACAATGCAAAATTGTCTAAGTATGAGACAATATTTTTACCAGTGAACCTAGACATAGTTTTTGTTTGCGATGTTGATTGGAGTAAGTTCAGTGTTTGGGCACTTGAACATAGACTCTATGATGACTATTGAACACCCATCTCAAAGTGAAAGTCAGTACGGCATGTACGGAAAAAGTTATGACAGTTTTACTAAAGACAGTGTCAAGCTGACATGATAGAATATGAAGACAGAATTGGTAAAGAGTTAAGGGATTATTTTGTTTATCAAAATAATGACTTAACAATATAAAGGGATGACATCCTAGATTTTAACCCTTGAATAAATTTATTTTTATAAATGTAATTATAATTGTAAGAAGGAAGTAGAGTTGTAATGAATGTAATGAAGTAGTGACATGATGCGAAATATATGATGCATATGTAATAGCAATAGTGAAAGAGCAACAAAGAGATATTGATGCAAGTAGTATAAGGTTATGTACCTTAACCTTCTTTTGTAATTAGTGTATATTGTACATTACTTTTTTGGGCAGTGGGCTCATCTGGTAATCACATTTTGTACTAGCAACTCCTAACAGGGTTGAGGCTTCTAACAAGGCCTATAATCCCTTAATCAGGACTGATACACTATATGCATGTAATAGACTCCTAACAGGGTCATCATCCTTAACAAGATACTTTTGATTAGTGGATCTTTGTGGGTACCATCCCCAACGAGGTTTTCCCTTGGCTAGGGTTTCCTCAAGAACAAATAATGTGTTATGAATTCTTTAGTTTTATTGCTATGCATGTTGTTTAGCTTCTTATGTTATGCATGTGTAAAGATAATTTGTTATATCCATAATTGGGCAAAAGTAAAAGTTTGTAGAATACTAATTCACCCCCCCCTCTCAATATTCCCTATTTCTAACAATATTTTTAAAAAATAGAGAAGATATACATTAAAACACTATGTGGACTAAAAAAATAGAGCAAAAAATGGAGCTAATCACAGGCATTTGTTGTAGTGAACCTTGACTGGTAATGATTGGATGAATTCAAACATTTCTATTTTATTTACAAAAGTTTCTTCCAAGTTTCTCACAATTTTAATGGATTCATTGCTTGATACTTCATGTGTTTAGTCAAATGTTTGGAAATTTGTTATTTCATCCTTATATAAGGAAGACATGTTGGCTTTATATCTCAATTCTCATAAACATAGTAATGGGGTCTTTCCCATTGGTGGTTTCATTAATTTTTTAAAACTCATGTCTAATGTCCCTCTTCATGAATTGTTGGTTGCTATCATATTTTGTGTGTAGGATATATTATTGTTGGGCTCAATTGAATAATTTTATGGATTGCCTCAAAAAATTTCTCCTAATCTTTTTTCTCCTACACTTGATCAATTCTTGGCAATATATACTTTTTTATCCCACTCTCAAGAATGCGATGGCTCTCATGTTCTAACAATTCATCCAATTTAGGCCTTGAATCCTGATGAAGGGAATGTTTTTATTCTACAATTCATGGTCATGATAACAAGTCAGGTGATACTTTGCATATTCAATCTACTCGTGCACTTTCAGAGTCGACCCTAAGTCTTGTGTCTTTGGATGATCTAGGTGGTCACTTTTCCCCGCCTCATACTAGTACCAGCAACTGGTTTTTTGGTATTTTTTTTCTCATGGTAATCAATATCTACTCCTTGATGGAGATATGGATAATATCATATTACTATGTATATATACTTTTCTATCCCACTCTCAAGAATGTGATGGCTCTAATGTTCTAGTAATTCCTCCAATTTAGGCCTTGAATCCTGATGAAGCGAATGTTTTTGATTCTACAATTTATGGTCATGATAACCAGTCAAGTGATACTTTGCATATTCAATCTACTCATGCACTTTTGGAGTCGGACACCCTAACTCTTGTGTCTCTAGATGATTTGGGTGGTCACTTTTCCCCACCTCATACTAGTACCAGCAACTAATTTTTTGATATTTTTTCTTCTCATGGTAATCAAGCTCTACTCCTTGATGGATATATGGATAGTATCGTATTACTATGTTTATATGGAAAATTACTTTTTTTTGTATTTAATGTATACAAACTAGCTTATACTGGTTTGGGGGTTGGTAAGTGGTTTTATTTTACTTCATATGGGATTTTTTTGCTTCATTATGGTTGGTACTTATAGACATTCTATAATTTTCTCATCATGTCTCTTTTTCAAGATGTTCTTTTTGTAAAAATGTATTTTATATTAAAGTTTAGTAACTTCAGTCACTTTTATCAAAAAAAATTATTATATTCATGTTATTATTTTTTAATTTTTGAGTAGAGTATTGTATCATCCTAAAAAGTTAGCACCCACAATTGGAGGCTTTAGGACCTTTTAGACCCCATTTTGGTGATTTATAGGTCCAAATGTCTTTTATGCTTGATTCCTAAAACATTTATTTTCCTACTCCACAACTTATCACACCCCCTAGACCTAGGCAAGATTTAAAAATATTGTCTGGACTAGGTCACCCAAGTCATCCTTGTCCTGGACTAGGCCATCTAGGTTAGCCTTTTCCTATGACTAGGTCATTTAGGTCAGCCTCTTCATATAGTTTTGTGCTTAAGTGGGTTGTGGGCCCGATGCGGGAGTGCTTCTTCTAGATCCTTAATTGTGGTTGGCCCAACAATATTGAATCCTAAAATGAGTATAAAATAACATCAAAGCCTCTCATTTTGAGATCCATGATTATGCAAGAAAACCATTATTATGATTACATGCAATTTATTTGGCGATTTAAAGAGCAAGTCCAAGCACTCAAGTTGTGCAATTGAAGTTGTGGATTCAAGATTTGAAGGCAAGCATCCAATTCAAGATCTTCAAGTCTTCATTTCTTCAACATCCATTCAAGCCAAGGAATTATTCTCTCATTGATGAAAGTTTCTCTCCCATGGTGGAAAAATAGAGGAATTCTCAAGAAAGCAAGAAGATCTACGCATCCATTCTTCTTTCCTCTCTTTCTCCATTAAGGCTATGAAGCATATCAACATTCTAGATCTAGGATTGGTGATCACAGGTCTATGTATTGGTGAAGACATATTTGATTCTACATTTACACATATAAGCATCTTCATGGGTTTATTGGATCCTAACATCCATCCATGAGGGTTTATCTTGCAAGGTGAATACTTACATTTATCTTGTTTACATTTACTTTCCTTATGCAATTTCAATTCTATTTCGAGGTTGATTCCTATACAAGGGATTGACCAAGGTAAGCCCCTTTCCACAACCTTTTCTCATTTGTATCTGTCTGCAGGAACAAGTTGTAGAATTTCAGGTCTAGATTCAAGAATATTATAACGAGTTATAGGACCTCTACAATTTTCATCAATTTTGGAGTTAAAAGACAAGGCCTCAATTTCTACCCTCGTCTTGAACTAAGTCATCTAGGTCAGCCTCATCCTCTGGGTCTGAGATTTTCACAAACAACAATTACAAGCATCAAAATCCCATATCTAGAGTTTCACCTAAATTTGACACCTTTGCAATAGTCAAAATTAGATTTGAAGGTCTATTTTCCTCTTTCTTCAAGGTAAATCCATTCTTGCTATTTTCTCCTTGTTCTTACTTTTTGTAGACATCTAAAATTGTCCTTCGCACTCTAATATTATTTTTTATTAATATTTTTCGTTAACATTATAGTTGATTGTTATTAATTAACTATATTGTTATATTCCTCTATTTATTTAATTTAATTTAGTTTAATTAAATAAATTTATTTTCCCTTTCTATTTAAATTTTATTTAAATACTATAATATATTAAATTCAATTTAATATATTATCCCTCCATTCCTTTTATAAAATTTATTTTATTTATTTTATTCCTCTACTAGCCTAAAATTCTTCTAAACCTTTGTTAAATTAAATTTATTTTAATTAGCCAATAGAATTCTATTGTAAGATCGCTCACATCCCTACACCCCAAAACATGTCTCACGCCTTAGACCACTGGTTTTTTTGTCCCACGCACAAAAATGGTATTGCAGGCCAATTTTTTTGAGACAGTTGTGAACAGTTTTCACATCATTAGTGCAATCTCTTCTTCTCATACACACTACATCTTTGTACTGTCAATTGTGTTTGACCGAGGCACCTTTTTTATTCATGTGTTATTTCTTCCATTTACGGTCTTCTCTAACATTTTCTTCCAATCTATTCCACATCTATGTTCGCCTCTCTTTTTAACATATTCTCTACTCTGTCTATTCATTAAATCCATGCTCTGTAAATGCTTCTCTGGAAACTTCCTCCTTTGGGCGGTCGCTTCTCCGCTAGAAAATGAGGGTTTGGTGTGTATTTTTTCAATGGAGATTTGTATTTCTTCCAAGGAAGATTCTTGAGGGATCTCTCTGTGTTTGCATACTTATCACTAACCGCAACCTCCATTGGTAAGATTTTTTGGTCTCAAAAAATGATAACCCTCTTTTACATATCACGACACAAATAATGTGCTCCTTTCCTTTTTTTTGCTTTTACCAGCAATATGGCAAAAACAAGTTGTTAATTACACAATAGAATGAGGGTTTCATTTTATATTCCACATACTTGTATTGTAACTGTGACCTTGGCTCTGTTTATGGATTTCTTTGCAATAATGGAAAATTCTCATTGTGGAGCCTCCGACTTTACCATACATGTCGCTATGTATTCTCTCTTTCTTGGAATCTTGTGTATGTATCTTCTCCCAAATGAATTTGTGAGGCTTTTGTGTGCTTCTTGTAGCTATGACCCTTGATTGTCTTTTATTTTTATAAATCTCTATCCATTATTCTTGAAGGTTTTATGCTTTAGAATTTTATATAGGCCGCTAATGCTTCCAACTTTGAGATGTCAAAATTTAAAAGAAACATGATAAAATGAGATCTCTAACATTTACCATAAGGGTTCGGTGCACTTGACCTATAATGGAAAATCACTTTTGAACGTGGTTTTGAATGGTTCATATGAATAAGAACAAAAGAAAGACACAACTCTCTTGACAATTTTGAATTTGACACTATTCTGAATTATGAACGTAGCTTGGTAGCATGCTTTTCTTGAATTTTCACATATAAATATGATATGTAATTATCTTTTTTCAAGAAAACACAACAATCTTTTAATGTTTGAAGTAGCTCAATAATAGTATGAAGTTGTGGTCCATCTACAATTCAGCTTACTCTTTGTTGATTGTAGCCATATTTATGATTCTTTGCAATGTGATTCAAACCACCATCTTGTGCACAAACTGAGATAGTAGTCAAGTACTTCAACCTATGATCCATAGGTGACTATATATCTTTTTTTATGAACACCATCTTGTAGTTATTATGGTTCATCCTATAGCATTAGGATTATCATACATGCCTACCTTTCACATTCTTTTATCAGTGCCATTATAATATTTCTTTTCAAAAAGAAAATATAGATATGATGTTCTTTATTGTTACGTATTCAAATTTGATTCCAAACTACTACTTCATGTAACTTATGACATTTGCATGATATTTTCAACATGGATTGTTGCTATTGTTCCTTTTAACTAATTATACAATGATTCTTATGACCGTTGTCATGACCAAAACCAGCATTTGATTTTTCTTAACAGCATAATGGAATACTAAGGTAATACCTTCATTATTTGACATCTTCAGCATGTTCATTTTTCCTTTATGCACACCTTACCTATGCAATCAACACTTAGCTAGAAACAAAGATCATATGTCTATCATTCACTATTTGTTTGAACTGGGAAAAAAATTCTCTTAATATATTTCTTTCTTCTTCACTATGCATAACCCTATTTTTTCTTAAATGTTATTCATTTATTATAGAGTTCTACAATCTCATAGTTGTTGTTTTATGTTGATCAATATGCATTATAAGGTTATTGATATATATTGATTGTCTTTGACCACTATATATGATAGAAGCTTGAAGCATCTAATGCATCATAAATTTGTCTCAACCTTTTAATCATACATTGTAGCACACATTTATTTCATTGTGTTACGACATTAACATAGTAAGTTGTCTAATATATTCATTGCAAATCTTCCTTTATTACTTACAACAACAATGATGTCCTCTAAAAAATTGATCTCTATGATCATTTTCATGTTGAAGAACCTTTTGGTCACATGTTTTAGTATATGAGGGATTTTAGATAAGCTTGCAGCGTTCATTACTTAATAATGTATCAATATTTATTTATTCTTGTATTGTGACTTACACCCTTACAAAAGCCCTTGATATTAGATTTGTAAATTATAGATAGATGCTCTTCATCACTTCTAATTGAACCTTTTGTATTGGAACTTTCTCTCCAATCTCTCTGCATTATAGATAATCAATGTTGTTCTTTATGGTTTTATTTTGATGATTATTTTTGTACGTCCATGCGACATAGCTGAAAAAATAATACTCATTGGTGTTCATTATCTATTTTTATTTATTTTTTTACTGCAGCATATGGCATGCCTCGAAAACAAGAAACCTTAGTGTTTTTTTTCCTTATTTGTGAAATTTTGTACCAGTGACCTCCCTTTAATTTGAATTTAAATCCAAACAACTTTAATATAGTAGAATGGCACAGTGATTCAAAAAGGCATAATATTGACCCTGACTTAGGTTAATATGGTTAAGTAATAATATTTGCAAGTCTGTAAAGTCATTTATAATATAAATTTTGTCCCACTTATTGACTTTTTATTATATGCAAATAATATTATAAACTTATAAATAACATATTGACCCTTATTCAAAAAGTTTTATTATAATAAATTTATAAATTCTTTAATATTTAATATCATTAATTTTGTAAATTAATAATGGTCAGAAACACCATATGAATATTTCTATTGAATTTTGATTTTGAAAGTCATGATTATGATGTTTATGCTTGAAATGTATAAAATAGATTTAAAAACCAAGCTCATCCAATTACCACACTAATGAAAAAAAAAAAAAAATTGTGATGATTTTTTGAAATCTATAGTGGCAGCAACTAGAAAAGATAGCTCCTAATATAAATTGGTCAATCCATGAATGAGATTCAGGGTTGAATACCTATGGAATTGGGATATTTACATCAATCACAGGCCATTACAACCTCTTTTTAATAGATAACAAAAATTGTGTACTTAATTAAATTTTCTCTTTAATTTCATATCGACTTATCCCTTGAACCTCTTAGAGGTGCAAGTGCTAGTTTAATCCCTTTCCCCTTTTTCGTAATCTTGTCTTTTGCTAATATTCCTCTAATCTTGATTAAAAGGTAGATAATCTCTAATCATGTGCACAATCACCTTTTCCAAGGTAGACACCTCTCCATCTTTTTTCTCTTCTAATCATTTTGAATTCTTCTTTCCCTCTAAAAGTTAAGTTTGACTTTTGCATGTTTTTCCTATTAATTCTAGCCACTCATTCATTTTGCCTCTTCATCTTAGTAAATCCCCTTTTTCCTCTTAATCTTGGCCATCCATTCTTTTTCCTCTTAATCTCCTCCATACATTCTTTAATCCATTCTATAAAAAAGAGGCCTCACTCCTCATTTAAAGACTGAGACATCTTTGAACTTGGTCATTTTATTGTATCTTCTTGCATCTATTGTAGGCTAGAGCATTCTATAGCACTTCATAGCTTAGATTTTTTTTGGGCATTTGCATTAGATAATCTAGCTATCACATGTTAGGTAATGGAATGAATCTAGTTTTGTTTCAATCTTGCATTCTTATCTTAGTTTATCTTTCATTTCAATCTAGTTTATTAATCTCTTGTGTTGCATACTTAGCATAGATCTTGCATTTTCATTTCATCATCTTTGTGAAGATTTCGGCAAGTTCTTTATGCTTGTTCTCAATCTTTCACCATAAATCATAGTGGGATTTATTATATTGTGTTGGAAGAGTACACCCACAAAATCTCTAAGAGCAAATCAAACAAGGTTTCGGGTGCCCTTGTTTTAGCTCATTGAAGGTTGTAGTGAAATTTGGTTGCATTACAAATTATTTAGCATGCTTATTCTAACTTAAATTATTCGCATTTCTTATTTTTTCATGCTTTGATTTATGATGTAGTTGCAGGGATTTTCATTTCATACATTTTGGCATGCCCAGTGGGACTCACATCCCTATCCGATCTGCACTTTTAAAGATTTTTCTAGGCTAATCTTTGTGCAAGTTAAGTTGAAGACAAAACCCTACGGTTTTGAAAGATTTGATCATATCTTACAAATGGCTTGGAAGTTTTTTGTGAATTTTTTTTGCATGTGTGGGATGCTCCAAATATCTCTCATTTCAAAAATCATATTTTTCTGATCATTTTTTCATGAGTTATAATTTTTTATATTTGTCATGTGAAAATTAATTTATGGTTTCAAATCAATGAATTTTTTGGAAAATTTTACACTTTTGGAAAGTAATGAGAATTCTACAGGGGGTATGTTCTTTGTGTTTTTAATTTGGATGGAGTAAAATGGCTCAAAAATCGATCTTTGAAAACTGGTATGTTTTGATAAATCGGATCCCTAGAGCACAAATTAAGGAATATTTCTAAAATTTTGACATTTTTAGAAATCTCTCATATTTTTAATAGGGGTCTCTTAAATTTACATTTTTATTTTGGGGGCCAAAATTATAACAAACAAATCAGATCTTGTTGACTAGGTTAAAAGAAAAACAAAAAGTATTTTGTGATGAGCTTGCTCTTTATTTGCACATTGTTCAATGTATGATTGGGATTTCTTGCAAGTATTTGATATTTTATATCTTCTAACAATAGTTTAAGAGAATGGTTGACCAAGATTAAGACATTTTGAGACTACTAATCCACTTTCTTTGCAAGACATTTTTTGAAGACTTGAAAAATCTAAGACTAATAATTCATTTGTTTTGTAGGTTGCCTTGGAGGTTCAAGAAAACATTGTGTTTTCTTTAAGTTGATTTTTTTAAGAACCTATTTTAATTAGGAAAATTTATTTCTTGTGGTTAGTTGAGTAGTAGGATAGTATTCTCTTATCTCTTTAGAGATAATCAAAAATCTAGACAACTTGATTGATCACGTGCAAAGGGGTCTTGGGTAAATGAACATGTGTTTGGTGTGTTTGGGAGAAGAAATAGAGTAGGAGAGTATTCTCTTTTCCTTTAAGGAAAATCATAATTCTATACATATACTTGTTATCCACTTTTACTTATTCTCTTACCTTTAGAGAGCCTCTCATTGAGGGAAACATCTCACAGGTATGACTCAAGTGGGAACAGGCAAAACCAACCCTTCCAACCCACTATAATTAAAAGACTCTTTGAGATTAATGTCTCAAAGGATGTAGCTATTCTAAGAAATTATTCTTATGCTTGATCATTGTAGGGCTATAGGCCTTTAATCCTGCATGCATGACTACATTAGTCAAGTACTTGTAGGACTATAGTCCTCAATCCTTCTTGCGAGACTACAAGGGATAGTTGTGAATGGATTCCCCTACTAGACATATTAATATAGAAGCTACATGATTTACCTCTGAAAGTGGACATAATATCTGTGCAAGGAGCAGGAAGAATCTCTCCTAAAAATTACTCACCATAAGTATCTCCTTGAGTGTTTGGAGGTGGCTAATATGGCATTGGAGGTCTAATTGTGTAGTCTCCTTTGAACTATATTATGTTTATCTCTCGAAAAAGGAAAAAACATGGGCACCCTCTATGGGTGACACATGTGGGATGATTGGATATCCAATTTGTGGGCAAAGGTTTTGATCACTAATAAATTCCTTAGGTAGACATTTCTTGAAGTGTGTTTGAATTGTGTGAGTTTGATAATCAGCTCTTTACATTGAAAACCATGATGTACATCAGACAAGATCAATTAAACATCAATTCCAATCAGCCATAGACCATTCAAATTCATTCATCTTCCCTAGTCAAATTCAATCATGCAAATAATTCTTCTACATTCTTAATCATTCCTCTCAGTCCTAATCTGCATTCATCTTTACTAATTAATCATCCTAAGTATCTTCAATCTTCATCATTCCCTTCATCCTAATCACTTCTTCCAAGTCATTCATAACCTTGTTGATCATTCCAAATCATTTCTCCAATATTAATCTTCCTTAATCACTCTAATTATTATCTCCTAATCATTGAGAACATCCTTAGTCATCTCCCTAATCTAATCCAAACATCCATAATCTCCATTATCATCCTAATCATCACTTTCCTCATTAATATTCAACATCTTATCTTAGTCATCAATAATCACCTCCTAATCATTCTTAATCATCCTCTACATTATTCTTATCCTAATCATTCTTAATCCATCATTTAGGACCCTAAACCAAATTAATTTATCTAATCAAATCAAGGTCCTAATCATGTCATCATCTTCCTAATCATTCAACTTTCTTAATCCAATCTCATCATTTCATCTTCCTTCCCATCTAATCACATCATCATCATCCTAATCTAATTCACTTGTCAACTTTATTTTAACCAAATTCTAATTCAATCCATATATCCCCATCATCCAAATCAATGACATCATCTATTCCACTTAACTTCAAACATCCCTAATCTATCCTTCCACTTCATCCATTCTTAATCCAAGTCTTATCCGCACCGTCTTCTAATCTTTCACTTTTGGCTTAGGAGCACCATCATAATCTTTGGACTTTAATCATCATCCAAATCAAACCAAACCAAATCAAATCCAATCTTGAGGCCCTTCCCTCACAAATCCAAAATAAAAACCAAATAAAATCAATCAAAATTTTTGAGGTCCTTCCCTATAAATCAATCAAAACCATCATCTGATCAGATTAAAATCCTTGAAGCCCTGCCCTTTAAAAAAAAGTACAAACTTGCTCCTAGTCCTAATTTCATCCTCGGAAACATCTTCTAATTCAAATCCATAAACCTTTCCTTCAAACCATCATGAATATGGATTGGTTTCACAAAATGGTTAAGAAATTTTAAGTTCCAAATCCTAATCCCCAAACTATACCTCCAATCCAATGCACTTACCAAACCAATCCTCAACACATCATATCTAATCCCAATCCATCCTATATTTCCTATCCTTCCTCTACCTTTGACAAGGGAAATCTACCTCATTATCCTTCATCCATATATGATTCCCTCCCTCACCAACATTAATCTTCCAACGTACGTAACATTTTTCAAGAGATTGAAGAACTTAGAAACATTATCCAAAGTTTACAAAATGGTGGTCGAAAGAAAAAGAAAACCTTTGAAGATATATGTTCTCCTATATTTATCATAATCCATAATCCTAATATTTCATCCAATCTCAATCCTCCACCTAATCTCTTTCACTTTATGCTTGGTGTCTGAAACCATAATCCCAATCCCCTACCTAAGCCTCAACCTCCACATAATCATAATCCTTTGAAACCCACATCATTCCTACCTTCCAAAGCTTCACAATCACAAAAAGCTAGACAATACACTCCTCTTTTAGACCCTCTCGATGTCATATCCCACCTAATTATTGACCAAAACATGATGGTGTTTCCAAACACTATGCCCTTTGATGAGATTCAACCTAAACCTACTTGGTATAAGGAAAATGAATACTATGATTATCATTGCAGCAATGGTCATGATATCAAGAAATTCTTAAAGTTTAAAAAAAATTTCCAAGACCTTATTGACAAATGAGAGATTGAAATTGAAGATCCCAACCCCTCCATCACATCATTCTCACAAGTCCATATATGTCAAGACCTTATCCAAAAGTATAATAGCATGGATTCTTATTCCCCTTTAGATCAAAGTGTTCCTCCATCTCAAGATCCCCTTATCACTCTTGACTCACCACATGATCTCATTCCTAATAAAGATAAATGTATTCCCTCCACCTCCATCAATGATTCCCTTCCATATAAATTATTTCCATTCACTTACCCTACACTTCAAGAAGATATTTCTTGTACCCAATCTACTAATTCCCCTCCATGTAAAGATCAAATAGCCCCATCTCATGATTCCATCCCCTTCAAACCCTTTCATGATCCCCATCCATCTCAAGATCCAATCACCTCTTCCAATCCACCACATAATCCTCTCTAAAGTCAAGATCAAAGCACCTCTTCATATCCATGTCATGATTCCAATTTATCTCAAGTTCTTATTACCCTTCCCAATCCCCTTTGTGATCCTAATCCTTCACAAGATCCCATCACACCTATCCAATCCATTCACAAACCCCATACATATAAAATTAGTTCCTCCCCCTCTATCTGACATGGCTTCCTTAAAGATCTTATCATTCCTTCCACCTCTCCACCTCATTCACATGGACTCACATGTTGTGTTCAAAACAATAAGTACCACATTGAAGAAACAATGTCTCAAGATGTTGGTACACCTTCCACTCCTTCCATATCCATAATCCCTCCATATAAATTCAAAATTTCTCATCCCCCATCCTCAAAGATAAACCCTTCCATCCATTTTGGATCCTTATATCCAAAACTTCATCCCTTTCTCACCTACCTCCATTTTGGGACTTTATATCCCACACCCAAACCAATCATGTCCTTCATCCATTTTGGGTCCTTACATAAATCCATGTATCATATCCCATTAGACCACGCCATCACCTCAAATCCCTAAGAAAGATAAACAAAGGCACACATCCTTGAATTCCTTCCAACATTCACTCTCCATCATTCCATCCATAAACTCTCTGTATAATCCATCCTCATGAACCTATACCATGGCTAATAGAAGCATATGGGATGCAAAAGATAAAATGAATAAAATTAAAAAATCCACAATAATCCAAGGATCAACATGTCCCATCTAAAAGACACCTTCAATCAAAGAAAAGTATGATCTGAAAGCAAGAAAAAATCAAAAGGCCACAAAGGCCCAAAATGAAAAGATCAAAAATCATGTGGATTCCTAAGATACTCATTGAAGAAATGTGTTTCAAAGAAAAATCAAAATTGGTATCTGTAGATGATAAAAAAAAATGAGAATGTGAGATGTATAGGATTGGGGAAGGTAAGATCCTCTTCTTAACCCCAAATTCCCAAAGGAAAGATCAAAATTAATTAACCACAAGAAGATGGTCAATACATAAATTAATCAATCGATGGAGAATATGAAGAAAGGATAAAACCTTATATTCCATTATGAAAAGATGTATTGAAACCTTAATTGAATTGAAGACAAGTGCTAACCTCAAAATATGACAGATTTGGAAAATACAATTTTCGGGTGTTTGTACTCAGTTTCGTGAAATTATGCAACCAGATCTAGCCTAGAAACATAGAAATAGATAAAACCCATAAACCTTCTACTTTTCTGAGAAAGGTCGACCTTGACCCAACACAGGGGTAAGATCTTACCCCGGGCACAATCTTACCCCTTTATGTCAACCTTGACCTGCACTGTTCCGATAGAAAATCTGTTCGTGGATCCTGAAAGTTTGTCGAAAAGGGTACTTAGATCTAATTTGTGATTCAATGTCCCACACCTGTACCTACAAAAAAAAGGTTTTTATTTGTTGGATGAGGGGTTTTCCTTGTTCAAACCCCAATTTTGAAATTAACCTTGAAATGTAATTGAAATTGCAGAAATAAACAAAGTAAATGAAACAATTCACCTTACTTATGTTGAAACCCTTGTGGAGGATTCGAATCCTTGAATCCATGAGTATGGATGCTCCAAAAGAATGTATAATTTCATGTAGGATGTCTCAAATAAATTTCATTAGATCTTCAACACCAATCTTGAATGGATCTTGGAATAGGAAGAATCTTTGAATGGAAATGGATGGAGAAATCTTCAACAAAGGGGCTCCATAGAGATTGCATCCTTCAATGGCTACCAATGGATCTCCTTGATGAATTGGATATTGAATTCTTGAATCCTTGAAGATGAATGAATGCTTGAATGCTTTCTTTCTCCTTCTTGCTTTCTTGATGATTTCTTGAATTTGATTAATGCTTGATTGAGATGGAAGATGGATGTGAAAATGAGAGGAGAAGGCTTCCTTTTATACAAGTTAGGGAAAAAACTTCTAGAGATGCCTACATAGGAGAATTAAATTCCAATTTGAGCCTTTACTCTTGGAAGTGGACCTAATTTAAGAGTTTATCATTTCAAAGCCGGAAACATCTAACCCGGAAGTGGGAAAATAAACTTTCTGAAACTTGACATACGAAAACTTTCAGAACTTGAAATCTAGACTTTGGGTCAAGGTCGAGGTCAACTCTAACCTAGGTTAGGGTCAAGGTCAACCTTGATCTAGAAGGTCAACCTTGACTCTAAGGTTAAGAATCTCAATTTCTCAGGATCAGGTTCCAGAAATAGGTTGGAAATAGGTGGAAAGAGAAGAAGAATAGGGGAAAAAGCCAGATCCAAGTCAAAGACCCATTCAAGGCATTTGACATGACCCTAGACCACTTACTCAGAGAGATAAACCAGTCCTAAATGAAAGTGCTTCCATTTTCTGATGATACATTTAGCCCCCACTTTAGCAAGAGTATGGACTCAATGCAAACTCTTGGTAAAGTAGATCACAATGAAAAATATAATATTATTGAAATCAAAGGGACAAAGGAATCCTCAAGCCCCTAGGGACTTAAGTCTTCGTCAACTCCAAGATTACAATAAGAGAGACTGTTACCCAATTTTTCCCTGTTCCATGCAAATTTGGCTAAGTTCTATCCAAGGTCTACATTTTAATCTTGCCGAGCACCCCTAAAAATTCCATGGGCTTATGTCCTTTCTCTGGCCTCTACAATTTATTTTATCTCCTGGTCTATAGTTCAAAAATTCATAAAAATGACCATTTGAGAAAAAACCCTAAAAACCCTAGGTCATGTTCTAATTTGTCGTTACTTTATCAGCCACTTAAGTTCTCAAATTTTAGCATGTGCATATTTCTTCCTTTGGTCACCAGTTCTCTTATTCTTCTGATGGTTATCTTTTCCTTTCAGCGAACTGGCAAATGCAGTGGTTCGTGTAATCTCTTATTCCTAGCAGTTAAGTCCTTAATAGTTAGCAATCCAGCAAATGCTCTATTTCTTTCTTCAGTCACATAATCGTCAGATGTTTGGTGGTCAAGACTTGGAGGGTCCCAGCCAGGAAGATCGATGGATGGTGTGTATTCTCATGGAGTTTCTCTGACACATGAGATCTTACGCTGACCTTTGATCTTCATTTCATGTAGTGCTTCATTTTCAAGGTGGACCCGATGTGTCAGTGGGGTCCCAGTTCTAAAAGGATCAATAATTGGTGCATGATCGGGAGGAATATTCGGAGGCCATGAGATCATGCACCCACTGATAGATTCAAATCTAAGTTGCAGTGGGTTCGTTGTCAGAATTTGTCGAGGTGTTTGCTGATAAGGTGGCCGGAATGAATGGAAGATTGACAAGTGGCAGATGGGCCAAGGGTTAGTATGTGTTCCGCGAATCGGCAACTGAAGGTTTTCTCTTGTTCGCTAGACTTAACCAGAATTAGTTCAAAGACTCAAAGATTTAGCAACTACAATGTTCGCATAGTCATTTTACTAAACCAGGGTTGGGAGAAGTATCTTGTGACTTGGAGAAGTGCTTTCATTCATGCATTCACCAAATGACTTAAGGAAAGAAAGCTCAGGTGGGTCCAAACCGATGGATATGCTGACGTGCTAAATTTTCATTGGTCCTCATTTTGCTGATGTGGACTTGGACTTTTCAAAGGGGTTTACGACTGTTGTCAAGATGGTCTAGGTCATTCATCTACCAAGAAATAGTAGATATCGACGGTCACATTTTAAAATGACCGGCTAGCTGTTGTGATTCAAATTTAAATGTTTCTGAGAAGGTTTTTGCTAGCATTTGATTCAATAAGATGTGGCTACAGAGGTAGCTGGAGAATTTATGTCTTTAGGACATTTGTAGGTGGAAGGATGATGAGGAGGTCTAGGCAGCCATCATAGGTCAATTCTTGTCCTTGTGAAGTACCATTTTGAGCATTCATGGAGAGAATTTGTGCAGGAAGGTTGATGAAGCAAGGTTGCTTGTCTGCAGGCAAATCCAATATAGGGGTGGGCACGCAAACAAAATATCTGATCAGCTATGACATTGCAGCAATGCATTTATGTCCAGACTTGGTTGAATTAGGGTTGAATATTATTCTAATGCAAATCTATGTAACCCTAGTTAGGTTTTGACTCCTCCCTACGTGCAAATAGGAGATGTATATATTAATTTTTGGAGCTTTTAGAGCTCAGAGTTGGACAATTGTAAAAAGGAAGTTTACCTTTCTTGAGAGTCATTTGTGGTATTCTTTCTGCCCTCTGGCTTCTACAGTTGTAAATTCCCATTGATTATTCAGATATTGTAAGGTATTTTGTGGCATTCTTCATGTCCCTATGCTTCTTGTCTGAGTTATCTCTTAATGAATTCAGCATTTATATGTTTTTTAGTGATGTCTTAGGGTTCTTGATCCCTCTCTCTTTCTACAATTTATGTGTATTCTTGTGGGTGATTTGATGTGAATGCTTTTGTGGGTATACTACAACCCCTTAACAATCTTGTCTCATTCCTATACCTAGTTGCAAAGGTGAATGTTTGTTTGTAGGTCATAGATTATTGTCTAATCCTAAGAGTGTTATTGTTTGTGAAAGGATCTCCCTCTTTCCCTGAATACCCCCTTTTATTTGCAGACCCTTCTATGAAACACTTATGCAAGCCTATTCAGTGAGTTGTCATCTCCTAGACCTAAGTTTATTCATTGAATCCATCTTTTATGCTGCAATTCATACCCTTCATTTTGGTGTATCACCTAGTAGGTAGTTTTCTTTCAAGTCATTTCACTTTCAAGCATTCCTTCTATATCTTTTCCCCTCAAGTTTTTACTTTTCATGTCTAAGAGAAAATTAAGGTGATTATCCAAGAGGAACCAGCCTAGAACCTGGAGGTCTCATCTCAATTAGCATAGGTCCCACAACCTGGAGATGATTCCCATGTTATAATAGGTTATCAAGACCAAGAGAGCTTGAAACAAGGGTGAAAACTTAGTGTATAACAATTCTGGCATGCCCAGTGGGACAGTAAAGATCAGATTGAAGTCCAAAGGTGTTCCTATTGGTTCATCTGCAAAAAGATTACAGAAGTTCAATATACAAGGACTATTAGTATAGACTTAAGCTCAAGGATACCCCACCTTGGTGCCAATGTATAACAGTTCTAGCACGCCTAGTGGGATAGCAAAAGAGGTTCATTGTTTAAAGTTATGCCATCTCTGATATACAAATTGCATAATATAGACTTTTAGAAGTTGTTTTATCAAGTATATCTAGCGACTCCATTGATTTCATAGATTCAGGCTACACTTGTTCAAAGTTTATGAGAAAGATTGAGACTAGGAGCTCAAAGCCCACCAAATTTTTAGATTTTCCCTTAAGGAGAGGCTACAAAGGTAGGTCAACTCAAAGAACACCTCCTACAAGGAGAGTATAGTCTACACCTCCTGATACTTTAGAAAAGAGACCTTTTCCCTTTCATCCTAGAAGAAGAGGAAGATCTCTGACCAGAGACCTAGAAGAAGATCCAAATCCAGCAGCAAATACAGCTCACATAGTTGTTAATATTCAAATCACAGCTCCTACAATGGCTAGATAGTTTGCTTTTGCACCTTTCAACTAAGGAAGTCCATTAGCCTTTTCTCAACATCATGATGTGCCCTTGGTGGCACTAAAGAGTATACCTGATTTCACAGGTGAAGGGAAAACAACTGCTTTTGAGCATATAAGAGATGTGACCACTATCTGTAGCATGCACAACATAACTCAAGAGGATGTGGCCACCAAATTATTAGCAACCTCTCTCAAGGGTAAGGCTCTTGAATGGTTTAGAAATTTAACTGTTGGTTCCATTACTTCATGGGATGAATTAGGGGATGCATTAAGTAAGCATTTTGAGGATAAATCAGATAACTTCTCTCTGGTGGAGCAGTTAACAACCATTAAAAGAGATCCTCAGGAACAAATGATAGATTACAATAGTAGATTCCTTAAAACATGGAATAGAATTCTAGTCTCAATGAGGCCATCAGCTAACCATGCTTTCTTATACTACTTGCAAAGTCTGAATGGTCAAATTTCTATCATGATCCAATCTATGGGTGGTACTTCTTTACCCCAAGCTTTTGACACTGTCTTTAGGGCTGAAAATTGTTTGATTCAAGTAGGCATGATAGCTAGAAGGCCACCCATGGCACCTGCACAAGTACCCCCATTTACCCCTATTCCCACCATATCAGCACCTCGGGCTAGTACTAGTGGTCAAGAGATAAAAGCAAGTTTCTCTCAAGAGCTGCAAGAAATAAAGAACAGCCAAATAAGTAGTCAGCAAGAAATGGAAAACTTGCTGCAGACTTTAACTAAAGAGGTCACAAACCTAAAGAGGCAAGGTCAAGGAATCAGACCACCCTTTCAGCCATAAGGCCAGAGTCCTAATCAATAATATCAAAATCAAGGACAACCTTATCAACAAAGCAGGCCACCATACCAAGGAGGCTATCAAGGACAAAGATAAAATTTCAATCAAAGACCATTCCAACCATACAACCCTGCACCCCTTAATTCTGTGAATCCAGTTAGGGACATGGTTCCTAGTCTTAACAATGTGGCTATGGACAATGAATGGTGTTTTCCTTGTAATCAACCTCATAATCAGGCCACATGTTCAAATGGATGGATGAACCAAGCTCTAATGGTTCAAAAAGCCTCACAAGCTCAATCAGAGGCTTCATCCAGTGGGTCAGTCCCTCAACAAGAATCACAAGAGAATGAGACTGCTCTTTTCAATTGGGAGCAGCCAGACTTCAATGGAGTCAATGATGAATTTATTGTTGCTGCTAATACAAGAGCAAAGATAAGAGCTCAAGAGATGGAGCAGGCAGATTCTGGTACTAAGGCTACTACATCTACAGAACCACTATAGCAGGCTACTCCCACCACATTCAAGAAGGCTCCTACCATTACGAGCAAAGAAGGTCAAACTCTCAAAGAAATGGAGCCCATCATGGTGAAAACACAACAAAGACTACACATCGTGACACCTTTTAACATTGTAGACAACATGAAGAAGCTGAATGTCACCATGTCTATGTGGGACTCTTTGACTATCCCAAAGCAGTCTAAAATTTTGAAGAAAGCCATGACTGAAGTAGCAACTCCTCAACCTACAAAAGAAGCTACAAAGCCAGTGTTGGTTAACACTAATCAAGAAAAGGAGGCTCCAAGTAGCAACTCCAAAGCCAATGCCATGCAAGGTAGGAACTCAAGGCCACCTCCCTTTTATGTATCTTTAATCATTGGAAAATCTTTAGTGCATAATTGTATGGTAGATAGTAGAGCTACTAGCACTGTAATGCCTAAGAAAGTAGCTGACCAATTAGGACTAAAATATGAACCCTTCCAAAAGAAGGTCACACAACTTGATGGGTCCTTAGTCAATACTATAGGTGTTTCTAAGGATACCAGTCTAATCCTGCATGCTAGTCCTAGTTTTTCCATCCTCCTTGATATATATATATCATAGATCTCCCTACTTTGTTTTCCATATGTCTTTCAAGGGAGTTCACAGCCAAGATAGGAGGCTACCTATCTTCTGATTGGTCTCACATGCTCTTTCACACAAGATATGGTACCAAGGTTACCATTAAATCAGAATCATTAGCAGCACACCATATAGAACCATATGTGTCTAGCACCATCAATGTAAGCTACCCTATCTTTGATGACGGTGATTTCCCAACTATCAGAGAAGCAAACACTAAGATAGAAAGTATCCCAGATATTTTCTTTGATGAACTAGAATCAAAAAATATTTTTGAGGCCCAAGAAAATCTTGTTTGGGATTTTGGTTTGGGGAGTTATTTGATACAAGAAAGTGGATCCATAGAGCCAAGCCTCCTCAAAGAAGACACTGACTTAGAGGATCAGAATAATCAGGTTTGGGAACTATTTTTTGATGGATCTAGAAGTAGACATGGTTATGGTGGTGGTGCTATGTTAGTGTCCCCAAAAGGAGAAAAATACTACACAGCTTTCAGATTCAGTTTCTCCTACACTAGCAACACTGCAGAGTATGAAAGCCTTGTGAATGGACTGGAGTGAGCTAGAAAAAGAGGGCTTAAGGTGCTAAAGGTTTATGGTGATAGTGAGCTAGTTGTCAGCCAAGTGAGAGGGATAAGTGCAACCAAGAATGACACTTTGAAAGCATACAAACATAGAGTTTGGGATGCAATGTAAGATTTTTGTGCTTTCAATATTGTTGCTATCCCTAGGAAGCTAAATCAAAATGCAGATAGATTAGCTGTTGTTGGATCTCAGTATGATATCCCTAATAGCATTTCGAAAGAAATAGACCAACAGCATATCAAAGTGATTATCAGACCTTCTATCCTTGATAATAATGCTAATTGGCAAGTGTTTGACAATGATGAACAAATTCTACAGTTCTTGTTTGAAGAAGATGTCTTCTCAAAACATAATCAAGATAGGCTATCACTAAACTATGGTGATCAAGTGATACAACTTAAGTCTAATAAGATGCCTAGAGGTCTTGTCACCTTAGATACTATCTTCAACAAGGATGATCAAGTTAAGAAGAATAAGGCTGGCCTGGTAGTTCAACAAGAACATTGTGTTGAATTAGAGTTGGAGCTAGGTAAGAGCTTGCAATTTGGAAAAGTAAACACTGAATTGGAAAAGAAATCTTGCACTCAGTTATTCAAGGAATTCAGTGATGTTTTTGCATGGCAGTATGAAGACCTCAAAGGTTTTAATCCAGCCCTTGCTCAACACACTATTGAATTAGAGCCAAATGCCAAACCAGTGAGACAAAAGCAAAGGCCTATTAATCCCAAGCTTGAGCCACTTATGCATAAATAAGTTCTCAAATTGATAGAAAGTGGTATCATCTACCCCATTAAGCATACTAGTTGGGTTTCCAACCTTGTTCCTATCAAGAAAAAGAATGGGGAGTTGAGATTATGTGTTGACTTCGGGGATCTCAACAGAGCCTCATTAAAAGACCACCATCCATTACACTCTGGAACAAATCTTACAATGTGTCTCTGGATCTGAGAGATTTTCATTATTGGATGGCTATTCAGGATACAATCAAATCCTAGTAAATGAAGAGGATCAATACAAGACTGCATTTATAACCAAGTGGGGAACCATGGCTTATCAAAAGATGCCCTTTGGTTTGTCAAATGCAGGTGCTACATTTTAGAAGGCAATGGATATGGCCTTTAAAAGCCTCATGTACAAGTTTGTACTGGTCTACTTAGATGACATAATTGTCTATTCTAAACATGCAATAGATCATATCAAACATTTGAGGAAGATTTTTGAAAGGTGTAGAGAATTTGGGATATCTCTTAATCCCAAGAAATGTGTGTTTGCAGTTCATGAAGGAAAATTGTTAGGATATGTAGTATCCAAAGAAGGAATTACAGTAGATCCTGAGAGAATTGTAGCCATCCTAGAGCTACCACTACCACACCATAAGAAAAGTCTCCAATCTTTCATAGGAAAGATTAATTTTGTTAGGTGTTTCTTGCCTAATATTGTAGATTTATTGAAGCCTTTGACAGCCATGTTAAAGAAGAGTTCAACTTTCAGCTGGACTAAAGAAGGAAAAGCCAATTTCTAGGCTATCAAAGAGGCCTTGATAGAGGCTCCTGCTCTCCTCAACCCAAATTTTAGTAAGAATTTTATCATTTATGCTTATAGAGGACATGATGCTATATCTGCAATGTTGACTCAAGAAAATTCAGATGGATTGGAGCAGCCTATTGCTTTCTTTAGCAAAGGTTTAGAAGAGTATGAACAGGGATACTCTTTTGTAGAAAAACATGTACTTGCTGTGGTGAAGAGCCTTAAAAAGTTTAGATATTTGTTGACCCATAGCAAGGTACACTTGAAAGTTACTCATCCAAGTGTCAGAATTTTTTCATTCCAAGGACCTAAATAAGAAGAGTTGGTTGGATTACCAGGGTGATGGAATACGACATTGATATTCAAACCACCAAGCTAGTTATAGGAAGAGGTCTTTGTGAGCATTTGGCAGAGGGTAAAATTTTAAAGAAATCAGAACAAATGGATGCATCTTTGGTTGTGCATTCTACAGAAGAACATGCCCAGGCATCAGGTTGGTTTCCTAACATGGTTCATTACCTAAAGACAGGACAATATCCTACAGGTTTGGATTCAGCAAAAAGAAGATACTATAGATTACAATATGTTCCTTTTGTGCTGATAGATGAAGTTCTTTTTAGAAAGGATCACAATGGTGTCCTTTTAAGATGGATTGATTTAGAAAAGATAGTTGATGTCCTATTTGAATTTCATGATGGATCTTCTGGATGTCATTTTTCTCCTAGGATTACTTCTTTTAAAATCATGAGGGTTGGATACTATTGGCCATCTATCTTTAAGGATAGCCATTATTATGTAAGAAAATGCATTGAATGTGCTATGTTTGCAGGAAAGGAAAGGTTTGCAAGCCTACCCCTTCAGCCAGTCAGAACAGAGCAACCTTTCATGAAATGGGGTATAGACGTTATTGGTATGATCAATCCTCCATCTAGTGCAGGACACAAGTGGATAATTACTACAACAGACTATTTCACTAGATGGACATAGGAAGTTGCATTAAAAGAATCAAATGAGAGTGTCGTATTGAGTTTTTATGATGATATAATCCATAGATTCGGCACTCCAGACTCCATAATATCAGATAATGCATTGGCATTCACAGGCCTTAAAGTCTTAGAATGGGCAATCAAAAATGGCATCTATCTGAATACAAGTTCAAATTATTGCCCTCAGGGCAATGGCTTAGCAGAATCAACAAATAAGAACTTGATTAGGATAATCAAGAAAACCCTGCAAGATAATCAAAGAGACTGGCATACTAAATTGAAGTCTACCTTATGGTTAGATAGAATCACCCCAAAGAAGATCATTGGAAACTCTCCTTATGTGTTAGTGTATGGCAAAGATGCTAAGCTATCCTTTTCAACTGAATTACCAACTCTAGACTTGGCTACTCAGTATGTCCTATTTGAAGAAGGAGATCCCTTGCAAGTCAGGTATGCTCAGCTAATGGAGTTAGAGGAACTCAAAGATAAGTCCATGAAGGACATGGAATTTCACCAGATATAGACAAAGAGAAATTTTGATAAAAGAGCCAGTGCCATAAATTTCAAAGTTGGAGATGTAGTTCTCAAGTGGGATGAATTCAAATCAAGACCTGGAAGACATACAAAATTTAATTCATTTTGGGGTGGGCCATTTGTTATAACAAAGTGCAAGGGGTCTAATGCTTTTTAGCTATCAACCCTTGAAGGAGTTGCCTTGCCTATATCAGTGAATGGTTTCCACTTGAAACCCAGCTTTGAGGTTAATCCCTCTTTGTAAATTCTTGTAAATATGTTTTCCTGCTTTCTTTCCCTATTTTCTAGGTTAGTTTTCCTGTTTTCCAAGAAGTACCTATGCACAAGTTTTGTCCCTCTCACTCATGTTTTGTCCCTCTATCAATTTTTGTGCTTAGAAAATGACTCCATGCCCAATGAATATGTCAAGGTCACTGGTTTCCATGTCTAGCAGGCTGACATCCAGTAGAAATTGCCAAAATGTTACCCAATTTTTCCCTATTCCATGCAAATTTGGCTAAGTTCTATCCAAGGTCTGCATTTTAATCTTGCTGAGCACCCCTAAAAATTCCATGGGCTTATGTCCTATTCTCTGGCCTCTGCAATTTATTTTATCCCTTGGTCTGCAGTTCAAAAATTCATAAAAATGACCATTTGAGAAAAAACCCTGAAAACCCTAGGCCATGTTCTAATTTTCCATTACTTTATCAACCACTTAAGTTCTCAAATTTTAGCATGTGCGTAATTCTTCCTTTGATCACCAGTTCTCTTATTCTTTCAACAGTTAGCTTTTCCTTTCGGTGAACTGGTGAATGTAGTGGTTCGCATAATCTCTTATTCCTAGCGGTTAAGTCCTTAACAGTTAGTGATCTAGCGAATGGTCTATTTCTTTCTTCAGTCGCATAATCATCAGATGTTTGGTCGTCAAGACTTGCGGGGTCCTAGCCAGGAAGATCGACAGCTGGCATGCATTCTCATGGAGTTTCTTTGACACATGAGATCTTATGCTGACCATTGATCTTCATTTCATGCAGAGCTTCATTTTCAAGGTGGACCCGATGTGTCAGTGGGGTCCCAGTTCTAAAAGGATCAATGGCTGGCACATGATCAGGAGGAATATTCAGAGGCTATGAGATCATTTGCCGACCAATAGATTGGAATCTAAGTTGCAGTGGGTCCATTGTCATAATTTGCCAAGGTGTTTGCTGATAAGGTGGTTGGAATGAATGGAAGCTTGACAAGTGGTGGATGGGCCTAGGGTTAGTATGTGTTCTGCGAATTGGCAACTAAAGGTTTTCTCTTGTTCGCTAGACTTAACTGGGGTTAGTTAAAAGACTCAAAGATTCAGTGACTATAGTGTTTGCATAGTCATTTGACCAAACTAGGGTTGGGAGAAGTATTTTGCAACTTGGAGAAGTGCTTTCAGTCATGCATTTGCTGAATGACTTAAGGAAAGAAAGCTCAGGTGGGTCCAAATCAATAGATATGCTGACGTGCTAAATTTTCATTGGTCCTCATTTTGCTAATGTGGACTTGGACTTTTCAAAGGGGTTTGTGACTATTTTCAAGATGATCTGGGCTATTCATCTATCAAGAAATAGTAGATATTGACAGTTGCATTTTAAAATGACCGGCTAGCCATTGTGATTCAAATTTAAATATTTCTGAGAAGGTTTTTGTTAGCGTTTGATTCAATAAGCTGCGGCTACAGAGGTAGCTAGAGAATTTATGTCTTCAAGACATTTTCAATAGGGAGGATGATGAGGAGGTCTAGGTAGTTTTCGTAGGTCAATTCTTGTCCTTGTGAAGTACCATTTTGAGCATTCATGGTGAGACTTTGTGCAGGAAGGTTGATGAAGCAAGGTTGCTTGTCTGCAGGCAAATCTAGTACAAGGGTGGGCACGCAAACAAAATATCTGATCGGCTATGATGTTACAACAATGCATTTATGTCTAGACTTGGTTGAATTAGGGTTGAATATTATTCTAATGCAAATCTATGTAACCCTAGTTAGGTTTTGACTCCTACCTACATGCAAATAGGAGATGTATATATTAATTTTTGGAGCTTTTAGAGCTCAGAGTTGGACAATTGTAAAAAGGAAGTTTACCTTTCTTGAGATTCATCAGTGGTATTCTTTCTGCCCTCTGGCTTCTATAGTTGTAAATTCCCATTGATTATTCAGATATTGTAAGGTATTTTGTGGCATTCTTCATGTCCCTATGCTTCTTGTCTGAGTTATCTCTTAATGAATTTAGCATTTATATGTTTTTTAGTGATGTCTTAGGGTTCTTGATCCCTCTCTCTTTCTACAATTTATGTGTATTCTTGTGGGTGATTTGATGTGAATGCTTTTGTGGGTATACTACAACCCCTTAACAATCTTGTCTCATTCCTATACCTAGTTACAGAGGTGAATGTTTGTTTGTGGTTAATAGATTGTTGTATAATCCTAAGAGTGTTATTGTTTGTGAAAGGATCTCCCTCTTTCCCTGAATACCCCCTTTTATTTGCAAACCCTTCTATGAAACACTTATGCAAGCCTATTCAGTGAGTTGTGATCTCCTAGACCTAAGTTTATTCATTGAATCCATCTTTTATGCTGCAATTCATACCCTTCATTTCGGTGTATCACCTAGTAGGTAGTTTGCTTTCAAGTCATTTTCCTTTCAAGCATTCCTTCTATCCCTTTTCCCCTCAAGTTTTTACTTTTCATGTCTAAGAGAAAATTAAGGTGATTATCCAAGAGGAACTAGCCTAGAACCTGGAGGTCTCATCTCAATTAGCATAGGTCCCACAACCTGGAGATGATTCCCATGTTATACTAGGTTATCAAGACCAAGAGAGCTTGAAACAAGGGTCCAAACTTAGTGTATAATAGAGACATATCTAGAAAAGAGAGAGAAGAAGGGTGTGATTACCTTGCCCAATGAGAACTTATGTCTCATTGTGAACTACACAAGGAAACAGTGCAACTAGAAAGATGGAATTGAACCACCTAGTGAATGTGGCTACTCACTAGTCAACCCATCAAGGATTCACCCTTAGGAATATTCTATTCCAAAAGAGAAAAGCCAAAACAAAAGAGCTCCAATCTTAAGGACACCTTTGACCTTAAGGGATCAAAATTTGGAAACTCAAAATTGGAGGGATCAAGAGATCCTATAAGATAAAAATCCATGCTTTAAGGATTAGTTACTAATCCATAAAGGGAGAACGTAGCTTTGAAAAATACATATATTGAAAGTGTGTGTGTGCAAAAAAGTGAGCAGAGCATATTCCCCCACGTTAAAGTCATTGCTAATACTTTAATAGGAGAAATGGCTTGAACAAAAACATAACCAGCTCCACTAATTATATTTCCACTATGAGATGCTCCCATGCGAAGCCAAATCAAGGGAAATACCACATAAACATAAAGAGAACACAGAAAGTATCTACCTATCATGGGGTCAGTATGATCATAAGATAATATATATATGATATTATTGAAAATAAATTGACATCATTCCCCAAAGAAAGTAGAACTACAATCGCAATGGAGGAAAGAAAATATAAGAGTTATGAAGAAGATTCTCTTCAGACCATAACATGGAGACCAAAAATATTCAGTGTTGCCAAGTCACAAATCCAAGAGGACTACACAAGGAAAACATTTATGAATAATAGCATAGGTACAACATAACATGAAAACAACATATAGAAGAATAAAGATACATATCAAGGAAAAGTACAACAGGTTCGATTCCTTTATCGCCATGCACCAAAAAAGTAACAACAGTCGTATAAAAGAATCTAACAAACATTTAGCAAACACATTACGGGAGAAGCACAATACAATAGGAAAACATGCAAAAAGCTACCATGAAGGACAAGCCAATCAAGCATGTCACCTGCTCTCCCCATCTTGTTCTATATCATTTCAAGGTGGGAAACTCACAAGAGGGACTATATCCAATACAGTGGTAATATTAGCCAGTTCCAATCAAGGATCCTCTTGAGAATCATAATGTTTGATACTAGGTGTAATTATCAATTGTGTTGAAATCATATTAGGTAAATAAGTATCAATGTCAATAGTCTCATATTCATCATTAACATCATTAGTATCATCAAGAGTATCTTCTTCATCTAGATTAATCGAAATAGAATCTAAGATACAAATAGAATCATCATAATCATTCATCTTCACATCATTATTAGGATTAACGTCTTCCAACACATTAGGCATAGGCTGGTCAAAAGAAGGTAAAGAGCTTGGAAGAATAGAGGCATGGGCCTTAGCTTGAGCTCAATGCTTCTTAAGACATTCATTAGCAAATCGGTTATGTTTTTTCTTGTTAAAAATATTTTAAGAACTAGGAGGGACAAAAACTGGTTCCTTCATAGGTTCTATAGGAGGATCAGTAGAGTTCTCAGTATGCTGAAAAGAAACACTAGGAGCTTGATTAATAGAACTAGAAGCCATGGATAAAGGAGGTATGGAAGGCATAGGTAAAATACCATAGTTGAGATCCATTTAAGGCATGCTTAACTCAAGAATCTTGTGATGTTTATAGGCTTGATATGAGTGA
Organism: Chamaecyparis obtusa; assembly: GCA_027943335.1. Classification (NCBI taxonomy): domain Eukaryota; kingdom Viridiplantae; phylum Streptophyta; class Pinopsida; order Cupressales; family Cupressaceae; genus Chamaecyparis; species Chamaecyparis obtusa. The sequence continues at coordinate 1,550,936 of BSBK01005588.1, read as the reverse complement.
AAAAGATTATTAGGTTAAGAAGGACATGAATTAGGTAATGAAGGCCAAAAGAAGTCAAAAGTAGCCAATCCCTGGGCCTAGAAGGTTGATATAGACTATGATTAATCATCTTCACTTCTTCATCATGAATGAATTTAAGATAATTATAGATAGGAGAAGAAATGGAATGCATGGCATTCAAATAAGGAAAACCTAACTTAACTTGAAACTGATCAGAAGTAGGGGCAACAATGGAGGTAGTGTCCACAACTTTACCGCAAAGTTCAACAGGCAAGTTAATAGAACCAAATGATGGATAAAGAAAACCATTACAAGTTTGAATCCACACATCTGATGTATCATAAGAATCATGTTGTAAGTTTTTCATAAAAATATTTTCTTCAATAATAACATTTAATAAGGATGTAGGATCAACAAGACAATCATGCATAGGTATCTTATAAATCCTAGCATAAATGTAGAGGGGACCATTGGGAGCTTTAATAGTCTCAGAATCATCAAAGGTAATCAAGAGTTCCCTAGGTATTTTATTCTTAGGTTGTTTAAGGTTTAGGTTGAAGTTTTGGTTTAATCTGAGGTTGAGGTGGAACTTGAAGTTGAGATTGAGATTGAGGCTAGGGTGGAGATATAGATTGAGACAAAATAGCATGCTCCACATGGTTAACAATGTGATTAAGATCATTCATCTTTGAATCATAAACAATATCCACAGAAGATGGTTGAACAATGGTATTAGTATCATGTGTAGGCAAAGGATTCATATAGATTTGGAGATTTTGATTAGGAGAGACATACTTGTTCCCACAACCATCAAAATTATCAACAGCTAAAGCATTAGAATCAATTAAGTCTTGACCCTTATATTTTAGAGAATAACACTTCTTAGTATCGTGGCCACTCTAACGATGGTATTGACAAAAGGCTTTGGAATCAAAGGATTTGGATGCCACTGTAGTAGGTAAAAGAGGTTGAATAGGAGGTAAAGTAATCATATTAGTAGTCAACAATTTATTCATAATAGAATGCAAAGATTCAGAAAGAGGAGTAAACGTATGATTCAGCCGAAAAGAAGTAGATGCAAAAGTGGCATTGTGGGATGCAATAGCAACTTGATCAGCAATTGTATTTGCTTGTTTATTTATCTTGACATAGTTGTTAGGTTTTTGAAACTTGTTTAGATTAGGAGCAGTATCACTCTTATCAACTGGGATAGGAACCATTGGAGTGTTGCTCTCAAATTGACTCACTTATAATTGATAATGATGAAGTGCTACACAAAGTTGTTGAAAAGAGGTAAATTCAGTAAGCAGAATCTTATCTCTAATATCCTTTTGTAAATTTGAAATAAATATACGTTGAATATCAATATCGGGAATAGGATAAGAAATCTAAGCATACAAATGCTTAAATCAGTTAAGGACACTTGCAGACCAATGTTATTTTTAAATTTTTGAATAAAGACACTAGCAAGTTTTGGAAAAGAACCAATAGAAGAAGGTGGCAAGGAACAATACCATTGCAAGGCCTTGTCATGAAAAGTTCTAGCAAACAACTTGGCTAAAATCCTATGGTCATGAGCATAGTCACTACAAAGGATCTGGAATGTTTTAACATGACTAACAAGGTCTCCCATACCATTTTAATTCTCAAGATGAGGCATATCAGCTTGCTAAGGAACAGGAGCATGAATAATGTCTTGGTATAAAGGACTTCCCATGTCACATGTAGGAATGCTAAACTTGGATTAAGTTAAAGATGAAAGTTGTTGTTGTAAAGAGGACACAGTTTGAGCCAAACTGATGATTGTTGAATCATTAGATGAAATAGGAGGCATAGACACACTAGACACACTAGGTAAAGTGTATGAAGTAGTAGGAATGGAAGACACAACTGGGGGAACACTTGGAACCATAGTTGGAAGAGTATTGTAATAAGTAAAAGGAACATTATGATCAAAAGGTTCTAAAGTAGGTAGAGACATAGGAGGAACACTCATAGGAAGAGAGGAAACCGACACCGTCACTAAAGGAGGAGTATAAGTAGGAATGCTAGGTAAAGGAATGGAAGAAGGTTCCACACTAGTGACAGGAGGAGTGAATCCTAAATCTTGAGCTTCTTGAGCTAAAGGTTTAACATTTAAATCCACAAGATGATTAATACCATGCAAGAGATTAACACCTTGGTCACTATCATGAAGGACTTTCTTAAGAGCATCTATAGCTACAATAAAATCTTGATTATGGTTTTCTTGAGTAAGCCAATTTCCCATTTTATCAAGTTCAGTTGAAATTTTTTTGACTTGTTCAGGAGGAAATATTAAAGCATCATCCTCATCATGAGATGAGTGAAAAGAGTTATGCTCCATAGTAGGATTAGAATCATGAGTAATCAAATTGTCATCTAGGATCCTAAGGAAAGGAGAGGAAGACTCGGGATCAAAGGCACCCATAAGTCTATGACTTCATCTAACTGGAATATTATAAGCAAGACTATAGGTAGTAAAGCTCATATACCAATGTAATGCAAATGAACTAAACACAAAGCATGAACAAATAAATGTTTTTATATTTTTTCTTTATATGAAATGTAAATGCAAACACATAAAAGAGGGCTAATACATGCAAGATCTAACACCATAAAAGAAAGATTTCTCTATCATGGGCTCACCAAAGTGTAGATGATAATAAAAAAATGAGAATGTGAGATGTATAGGATTAGGGAAGGTAAGATCCTCTTCTTAACCCCAAATTCCCAAAGGAAAGATCCAAATTGATTAACCACAAGAAGATGGTCAATACATAAATGAATCAATCGATGGAGAATATGAAAAGGGAGAAAACCTTATATTCCATTATGAAAAGATATATTGAAACCTTAATTGAATTGAAGACAAGTACTAACCTCAAAATATGACAGATCTAGAAAATACTATTTTCTAGTGTCTGTACTCAGTTTTGAGAAATTCTACAACTGGATCTGGCCTAGAAACATAGAAATAGAGAAAACCTAGAAACCTTTTGCTTTTCTGAGAAAGGTCAACCTTGACCCAACACAGGGGTAAGATCTTACCCCAGGGCACAATCTTACCCCTTTATGTTGACCTTGACCTACACTGTTCTGATAGAAAATCTATTTGCAGATCCTAAAATTTTGTCGAAAAGGGTACTTAGATCTTATCTACGATTCATTGTCTTGCACCTGTACCTACAAGAAAAAGGGTTTTGTTTGTTGGATAAGGGGTTTGCCTTGGTTAAACCCTAATTTTGGAATTAACCTTGAAATATAATTGAAATTTCAACAATAAACAAAGTAAATGGAATAATTCACCTTGCTTATGTTGAGACCCTTATGGAGGATTTGAATCCTTGAATCCACAAATATGGATGCTCCAAATGAATGTAGAATTTCATGTAGGATGTCTCAAATCAATTGCATTAGATCTTCAACACCAATCTTGAATGGATCTTGGAATAGGAAGAAGCTTTGAATGGAAATGGATGGAGAACTCTTCAACAAAGGGGCTCCATATAGATTGAATCCTTCAATGGCTACCAATGGATCTCCTTGATGAATTGGATCTTGAATGCTCGAATACTTGAAGATGAACAAATTCTTGAATGCTTTTTTTTTCCTTCTTACTTGCTTGATGATTTCTTGAATTCGATTGATGCTTGATTGAGATGGAAGATGGATGTGAAAATGAGAGGAGAAGGCTTCCTTTTATACAAGTTAGGGCACAAACTTCTAGAGAGGCCTAGATAGGAGAATTAAATTCCAATTTAAGCCTTTACTCTTGGAAGTGGACCTAATTTAAATATCATTTAAGATTTTACCATTTCGAAGCCCAAAACAACTAATCCAGAAGAAGGAAAATAAACTTTCTAAAACCTGACATCTGGAAACTTCTAAAACTTTAAATATGGACCCAGGGTCAGGGTTGAGGTCAACCTTGACCCAGAAGGTAAACCTTAACCCTGAGGTCAAGAATCTCAATTTCTCAGGATTAGGTGCTAGAAATAGGCTAGAAATAGGTGGAAAGAGAAGAAGAATAGGGGAAAAATCCAGATCCAAGTCAGAGACCCATTCAAGACATTTGACATAACCCTAGACCACATACTCGAAGGGCTAAACTAGTCCTAAATGGAAGTGCTTCCATTTTCTGATGATACAGTATCTAACCTTGCTAATTCACAAGCTTCCTTCACTCATAAATCCTTCAATCCCCCATCTTCCAACTCAATTTTGAGTCCTTATGTCCCAAAATCCATTCTTTCTCCTCCATTTCCTTCAAAATCCCCTCCTCCACTACTCCACCACCCTTCATAGTGTGTTCCAATGATGATTTTACCATATCCTTCCTCTATTTATTCAAAAGTCTTCCAAACTACCACCCATCCACCACCATTCATCCCCCACCCTTTCACCCCTTTAATCCAATCTTTTACCTAAATCATTATCCTCCATCCCCCTTTACACCATCCTACCAACATCTATGATCATATTATAAAATGGATACCATCCATGTAACTATATGCTTGAGTCCTCCTTCCAATTCCCCATTATCATTCCTTCCAAAAATGTTTTTTTTAAAAAAGGTCAAAAACAAAGTTTTTAAAAAAACATCCAATAGTGAAAACTTGGTAATCATGCAACTTTGAAAAGTACCATGATAAAAACTTGGAAAATAAGTGTCATGTGTAATCCTTTCCTCCATTTTTTCTTCATACTTTTGCGTAATTCCTTCTCACTATACATCCATAATATCTTCTCTATCATGTACTTCACATACATATCATATATTTTCCATTCATTTATCTACCTCCCCTTGCACTCTATACTTGAGGGCAAGCTCCATCCATACTATGCTACCATAAATATCTTCCACATTCCCTATCCACCATACATTGTCCTATCAAGTTCATTATCATTTCTTTTCCCTTCTTTGATCTTGACTATCCTATGTGTCCCCTCTATTCATATATACCTTCCATAACCCTTACTCCTTATCTATCTATTTTCTTGCATAATTCTATCCATTTTTACATATTTGATCTTGACATCCCTATCCTCCATCTCATAGTCCTTTTCATATTCATTACCTTAATCCATCATTCATAGTACTCTTTTAGTTCATACGCCTTCCCATTTCCTTGATCTTGATTATCCTATATATTTCCTCCATCCATTATGGTGCAGGAGCACCTAGGGGTTATCTTCTTAACTCTCAAATTTTGGTGTGTTTCCAAGATGTGAGTAGAGACTACCTGAGTAGTCCAATAGATTGCCAGTTGTAAATACAAAGTTGCCAAAAAAACAAAATCTTCAAGTGCATCGAGTTGACTTAGGTCAAGGCTCATAGTTCAAATAGCATTTGAAAATTGAACCAGCAGCATAGAAATACCAACAATCTAATTGGCTTAGTTTCCACTAGCAGAAAAGGGCATTTTGAGTCAGACCAATAGCTGATGGTAATATCGGGTTGATTCATGCTGACGTTACTTATCGGTGTGTCTTGCACTAGCAGAGAAGGGCCATTTGAGTTAGACCGATCTCTAATGAAGTCATCAGAGTGGGATTTATTGATGGATGACCAACCAAACTTTAGTCAATAGGGTAAGGTATACTGATCATCAAGAAGACATATCCTAGCAGTGGAACCAGGAATCAATTAGACCAATCCCCAATCATATCAAAGGGATAGGTTACATTTATGAGTAAATTTTAATCAATGTACATGTTGGTTCTTCAAAATATTTTACACTCCATGAGACACCAATATTCTTATGACTAATGTTAAGGAGTCGTTAATTCCAAATGTGGGAAATCTATAAGCAACTAGACCAACTATAGGGACAAGACTGCCCTCTTCACTTTTGGCTATACAAAACCAAGGCGGGTACACCTGATCCAATAGATTTAACTCTATTCCTTACTCAATACTGGATCTTACAATAGATGACAGTGAAAAAGTACTAAATAACAACCTATTATTCATTGAATCTCCATCACTAGGCAGGACTACTATATATGTAAATAAAAGTAAAATGACTGGTATTGATTACATGTTTAGGATTACAAAGATATTGATCATTCCCCACAAAGAAAAGATAGGAAAATACAGGCCAGTGCCTTATCCATTGGGAAAAATATCAGAAGATAGAATGAATGCAAAGATATTTTGTGAATAACTGGTCTTCAAACATAAATACAAATGTCCCAACTCTTTCCTACTTATAGAAAATCCTCAAATAAATTTAGTAAACATGTATCCCACCCTGAGCAATATTTAATCCAACCCTAGATCAGAACTCAAAGCCAAATACATACATATAAATCTCAGAAAGATTTAAAGATTCATAGAATAAACTCAAAGGAGAGACAAAGATTTGAGATTTGTATTAAGTATAACCTTGATTGTTTGTATACATCATATTCTGAACAGTAAGCTTGCAAAATAGCAGCAGCAACCTACACTTCTTCTCTATTGCTTGATGAAAAATAATACAAGATGTTACAATCCTTGACTAAGGGTTAGGGTTTTAGAATTTCTATCTTTTCAACACCTAAACTCTCAATGCCTAGAATGATCATGGAAAATCCTTTATATACAAGGAAATGCAACAAGCTACAAATCATTCTAGGGTTTACAAAATTGCTAACCTAAAAAATTTACAACAACTCTCTTGGGTTTACAATAAATACACTGATCAAAACTAGTGAGATATTTGTAGATGAGCTGCATTGCTTTATGTCTTCAATTCTATCATTGGCTTCTTTCCACAAATTTGATTGTAATATCTCTATTGTTAATCCTGCAATAAATACCTTTATGTATCTCAACAACCTTCATGACTCAAAAAGTTACTATCTTCACTTGTCTCAAGAGGTTGGCGGAGTATTTACTTTTTCTACATGAGGTATGTACTGATACCTCCACCTATTGTACACCTCTTCACTTGGGAACTCAAAATTTTCAAATTTTGCATTTTAGTTAAACAATTGTTCCCATAAGTCCTCTAATTGACTGATCTCTTGCTGAATGAAATCAAACTTAGACTTGGTAGAAATAAAAGTCTCAATAGTATGTATAAAGAATAAATTATTCTCTAGAGTCAAAATGCTAGTCATTCTAGTAGAGAAGTCATCATTTATTTGTGCTCACCACTTGATCAATTCTTTAAGCTCACCATTCTTCTTAAATACTCTTGGGATCAAGTCACTACTGGGGAGTGACAATTCTTTCTTCATCAAATTTGATTTTCTCTCAAAATCACCTAAAAGTATATCATTCTCTACAAGCATCTTCACATTCTACTATAATGGTTTGATCAAAGGGTCGGGATCATTTTGAGACTTGGGCAACAACTTGAACAATCTCACATTTGGAGATCTCTCAATCCATTTCTTAAAGACTGGTCCAAAATCACTCTTGTACTTATCTAATGAAGTGAGTAATATCCTTAACCTCCTAGCGTGGTCAAATAGGACCGTGGGATTCAAGTTTGTAGCAAACTGCATAACAGCCTCTGTTACTTTTTCTTCATATTCCTGCTTTAACAAGCTCTTATCTTTCAAATATTCTTCCCTTAACCTGTCCAATTCTTTCCTTTTCCTTTTGAAATGAAGTAACTGTTGCTTCTCCCAACTGAGTCTTGCATCAAGGTGTGTCTCTGGGTAGGGTGATGGTGGAAATTCTATGATAGGGCTAGATGATAAAGCCACTGCAGGTTTGTTTGCTATCATTAGTTGTGGTGACCTGTGATCCTGTGGTCTTGACAATTCAGCAATTAAGTTATCCTTTTGGATCAACTCTATCTTAAGCTCATTATAAGATTTGAGGACAATTTCAAATTTGAGCCTTAGTTGTTCCTTTTCTTATGCATCCTTCTCTGCCACCTTGACATTAAATTTGGCAGTCTCCAAAATAAGGTTTGAAGCTTCTACACCAGAAGTCTCACCTACTCATTGTACCAACAAATTTCTTGCATATTCTATAGAGAGAGCCCTTATTTTTCCTTTGTTCTCCTCCCTCTTAAGGGACCACATTACCAAGGCTCCATGATCATCTAAGAAAGCAATACCCCTAGCATCCTATTGTGCTTGTTCTATAGTGGCAAGAGTTTTTATCTTGCTCTTCCTAACTTGATCAAAGACTATTGCATTAGCAATATCCCATTCTGGTAAAATTAGCACCCCTGCAGTATGGACCATAGCCCTTCCCTCCTCAGGAGTAATCTTCTCAAATTGCTTTACCATATCTCCCTTGCTTTCAGTTTCTATTTCTGTTATGTCCCTATCAGGGAAATCTTATTTCTTCTTCTCACAAATTTCTTTAAATTGATTTATTTTCATTCTCTAATACAATTGAGAAAATTCCCTAGTCTTAACAAATTTATCATCAGCAACAAAAGAATCAAGTTAGCTTGTTTCAATATAGGGTCAATTTTCTTACCCTTAAATTCAGCAATAGTAAGATCCATTGCAACCTCCTTAGGTGCCTCTGGCATTCCTTCTTGTAACTCATCATTGGAAAAAAAAGTATTCCCCTCATTCCTCATCTATACTAATTGCTCAGCTACCCCATTTTCATCTAAGTGTAAGGGGGATTGAGAAGGAGAATAGACATTTTGTTCTAATCTCGATCCCTCCTATCTCTGCCTCTTTGGAGAGGGTCCTTGCATTGTTGGATCATCCATAGGCCTCTTTCCTCTTGAATTAGAAGGAATATCCTCACCTCTCTATTGTGTTGGTAGGAGAACAGTGTAACCACTTCTCTTTTGCATAGTATAAACTCCCCTTGGGGTCAATTTTATATATCTTGGCTGGCTTAAAATCAACTTAGCTCTCTCAAGGTCTATCTTTCTTATAGCGGCCCTTTTCTCATTTACTACATGCATGATGCCTTCGAAATTCTCCATAAGAGCCTCTACCTTTCTTGCCCATGGCTCAAAACCCTTCAATGGATCATAAGTTCTGTCAAAATTTCTAATGAAATCTATAGTCTTTTTGTGGATCACCCACTTTTCCTTCTTAATTTCTTGAGCTTGGAGGTCAAACTCATTCCTTATTATATCCTCCAGAAAATTGAACTGGTGCTCCATAAGAGCACACCTTATCTTGTCCCTAAACATTCCTGATAAGAAACCCTCATTATCTGCGCACCTTGTTGCAGCTGTAGGCATTCTGTAGGGCTGCAAGACCTGGTTCAAATATACCCATCCTCCTTTTATGATAACATACTGATGGGAAATTTTAATATCAGGGGAAAAAGTCCCTCTTCCTTTACCACTAAGGGTAGTTTCCTGCAAGTCACCAATCTGCCTTAATATTTCTGCATATCCTATCTTCAATGGGACTTGGTAGGGAAAAATGTAAGGTGCCTTTCTACAACCATATACTCTAAAACCTATGCAAATAGGATACAATATGATATCACCAAAATTATGGACTATAGTAATATACTGACAAAACTCTTTTGGTCTAATTAATCTTAACAACTCCCTTGGGATTCTAGGATTGTGAAAAAACAACAATGTCCTAAGCCTTGAGGCAAAATCCCTATCAAAAGAAATAAAATTGGTATTAGCTCTCCCCCATGACAAAGTTGTGGTCCACAACTAAACTGCAAGGGTTTCTCCTTTCCTCTCCTTAACAATGTTGACTGTTGAGCTGAAAAACTGCTCACCCTTGTATAAGAACATATGCATGAGCATAGAGTACCACCTAAAGGGCCTACTAACATTCATGTTCTTTATTCCCATTAATCCCTCATGGATTAGGTCAGCTAAGTGAGAGGCAAAATCAAAAATTAATGCCAACTAGGGATGTAGAGATTGCACCATCATGAACATATATGGAACAGGCATATGAGTGGCCTCATCATGACCCAGGATTAAAGTCAAAGACTTGTCAAAACCTTGTCCTTGTTTACTAAACAAATCCATCCTAAAAGGCTCTGGTGTACTTGGGTTGATAACACACATTGATCTAATATGGTCTAGAAAATCCCTCAGAGACCCTGTCCTCAAATAATCCTTCTAAGCTTCATACACCTCAGTGAATTCAGTAAAATCTATTTTTTATAACCCAACAGAAGGGTTATTTAATGAGAAGACCTCTGTGATTTCATCCTCTGTCATACTGATTAAATTATTTCCATTCACATCCTTGACACATTTTGTCACAGGATCATAACACTTAGCTATTTGGATCAACAATTCTGCATCCATAAAAACTCCAGGGACAACCAATTTCCCAATATCAAATTGTCAAATATTGCTAAGGGGGGCACATGAATTTCTCTATGAGTATGCTACCTTGAACAAAATGAGACCATTATAATCCTCTCCCACCCTAGCATCTCTCATCCAATTTCCTCTTTCATGGAGCCCACTATTCACATACACTCTAGGGTTCCTTGGGACCAATTCTTTCAATCTAGCTACCCCATTATCTAAATGCAGGAGCAATCGCATTAAGTCCTCAAAAATGCCCCTATCCTTATACTCTATCTTCCTAGACAGTCCCCTCTTTGGTGGCATTTTAACTAGGGCCTTTTAGAACAACATGTAAATACCAGGAAAAACCCTAAATTTTATCAACTAGCAACACAATTCCCTTACAATTTCTTCATAGCCTCAAACAATTCTTGAATTCAGAGATTATGACCTACTAGGCACCTGAAAAAACTTTTCTTGATATTGGTCCAGAGAACAATCTAGCTCGCCAAATCACTTATGAGAGAGGTAAAGAATGCAACTATCAAATTTTGGGTATATAATGTCTCCCACCATTTGCAATTCATCTGCACGTAGCTCATTAAGTCCACCATTACTAAAAACTGGTGGCCTCAACACTCACAAGATGCGAGCAACATCACAGAGAAAAAAATTTGAATTAGGGCCGTTGATCCTCTTTTCTTTTTGGTGCATCGGACAATCAACAAAAATGGCCGCGCAACCCTCTTTTTATTTTCCCCAAACTAGTTCCCAACCAATGAGAACACCTTAATTTAACCATGTGGAAAAAAGAATAACTTATTTTTACTTTGATCGGGGTGAATAGGTGTCAACCTATCACTAAAGCACGGGCATAAGATCTGAACATCTTTCCTTTAGTGGTGTAACAACAACCATAAGATCCTTTCCAACTTATCGTGCTTTACCATTTCCCAAAGCAATGACTCCACACTCCTCAAACCTTTCATCGAATCAACACATGCCATGTCAGACAAATCATCAGGTGGAAAACCCTAACTTTCTCCTCAGTCTCAAGCATACTGACAACTTGACAGGTCATCTCCTTCTTTCAGCCAATCAAAAATGAACTTGTCAGCATGAACTAGCAACAGAGGACCCACCTTTCAATCCTCATCCTTTAAACAAGATCAACAGCTATCGCTATACCGCAGGCCTTAAAAATCATGCACTTTATCCCAGTGGTATACTGACAACCACGAGATCTATTCGAGCCTTAACTATCTGAGAATGCTAGCCCTACTTCAACTTCACTTAACTCCTCATCGAATCAAAAGCTGCCACATTTCATAAAAATAGGTGGGCGGGCCCTTCTCCTCTTCTTTCTTAGTACCAAACACCCTGTCGACTACCACATCACACTTACTTCAACCAATCAAAAGCAAACATGTCAGAATGACATGGCAATTTAGGGCCCACTTTCTATCTCGTCCATCATAGAGAATCAGACGGTCGTCGCTATACCGTGAAGCTTAAATACTTCACATCTTTCATCAATAGTATAACAACAACTGTAAGATCAATCAGTGTTTTATCTTTTGAAAAGTCTGACCCCACAGTTGCTATGTCACCTAAGATAGATGTCAACCCAAGAGAAACACCATGGAGACTGACAAGCCAGAATCTGTTGCTGTTAGTAAAGCTTTGATCGGACACCTTTCACTATATCATGATGCTTAAAAAGAGATTATCTTGACCCAATGGTATAACAACAATCATCGATGTATTCCTTTATTTAATTGCCAGCACAACACCAAAGATGGGCCCACTTAGACAGATGTCCTCTTGTCACTAAATTTCATGTCAGAAATTTTGACAATAGGGAGCCTTGAGATTTAACAACAACCACTCATTTCAAAAAGTTAGTTACTTGGAAAAATTAACGGGAAACTTAGGCCTTGAAAGAATTATTAAAAAGGTACCTCGTTCAACAACCTAACGGTATAACATGTAAAGTGGTCATTTAAAAGGGGGGCAACACTGCACATGTGTATTTGGAAGTTAGTGAGCTGAAAAAGTAATGTTAAAACATAACAATGCTAAGACCAACTAGGGTTTCCATCAAACTTAGGGTTTTAGCCATAAAACCTCACAATTAGGTCTAAGAGCTAGATTTTCAAAAGTTTAGCATGAGGATGAAAATTTTAGGATAGTGCTAATAGTGGCTCATGCTTGGGAACATGTATCTCCTATAGATACAATGAGAAAACTAGAATCTCCTGGAAGAGTAGACCAAAACAAAATTTTGACTGGCAACACAGAATTGCACACAAAACCCTAAACCTAAACTTGCACAAAGACTCAGAAAATCACTTAAGAAAAGTAAAATTTTAACAACTGCCCATGAACTAGAAATTCCATGAGCTCTCCTATCAGACTCTTCAATATATATGAACTTGTTCCCCGTTTCTCTTCAATGATATATGGACCTAACCAGATGGGATCAAATTTCCCATGCTTTCCTTTATCTTCTAATCTTGCATTCCACATCAAGACCAAATCACCACTTACAAAATTTCTCTGAGTAGTCCTTTTGTCATACAAGACTTTGCACTGGGCATGCATCTTCTCATTTCTAACATGTGTATCATTTCTTACCTCATTCAATTGAATTAAATCATTTATTCTAATAGTCATATCATCCTCCACATTATCATCATAGGTTTGTATGAACTGATACATCTATAACAAATTGTTCTAGGGCAATCTTGCATTAATCCCATAGACTAAGTCAAAAGGGGCACACCCTATTGTTTTCTTTACTATAACCCTATCAACCCATAAGGCTTGCAACAACTTGGAATCCCAGGCCCTTTTATTCTTATCTAATACTCTTTTCAAAATTTTAATCAAACTCTTGTTACTGGATTCTGCCTAGCCATTGCCTTGTGGATGGTAGGGAGATAAGCATGAGATTTTTATACCATTTTCCTAACAAAAGTCAACAAAATCCTCTAACCTAAAACACATTGCATTATCAACCACCATGGTTTTTGGGCAACCAAATCTTGTAAGGATATTTTGCATCATAAAATCTGTTACCACCTTACTAGTTGCTCTCCTTGAAGGGATTGCTTCAACCCACTTAGTGAAGTAATTAGTTGCCACCAAAATATAGGAATGTCCACCACTGGACCTGTTAGGGATTTCACCAATGAAATCCATACCCCACTTTTGGAAAGGAGCCTGGACAGCAACAGATTTGAGAGGCAAGTTTCCACTGAATTTCAATTTTCTTGAAAATCTTTGACAAGGATCACACTTCTTTACAAACTGATGGGTATCTTTGAAAAGTGATGGCCACCAAACACCTAACCTGATGATCTTGTGGGCTGTAGTTTTTTCCATATAGTGTCCCCCAAAAATCTCATTGTGCATTTCATCCATCAAAAGCTTGGCCTTATCCTGATCTACACATCTAAGAAAGACACCCTCATTGCTTCTCCACCATAACTCACCACCTATAATTGCATATCTTATGGAGTGAAGCTTAATAGTTCTTTTCTTGTTATCATCCAATTCAGGGGGCAAAACCATCTTTTGAAAATATTTAACAATATCTTTATACCATTCACAACAACCCATGTTACACACAAAAGGTCTCTAATCTTCCTCCAATATGTTTATTTGGTTTGCAGTCAAATTAATTTGAGCCATCAACTTTTCCAAGCCCAACCCTCTTACCAACTTTGTAATATGAATGTCAACATTAAACTCTTGAATCCTATTGATCCATCTACATCTTCTTCCTGAAACTTCTTGCTGGACCAAGATATCCTTGACTGTAGCACTTGGAACATAGGCAACCACTGTGGCTCCAACCAAATAACACCTAAATGTTTTAATAGCCTTTACCAAGGCATAAGCTTGCTTCTCAATAATGTCATAGTTTAATTTTTCTTCTTGTAAGGTCTTACTAAAAAAATAAATAGGCTGTTAAAAGCCATCAGCATTTTTTTGTAATAGTACTGCTACAACAATATGGGTAGATGCAAAGGAAAAGATCTGCATAGGTTTTCTATAATCTGGTGTTTTCAAAACTGGGGCATGCTTGATAGCCCTTTTAATGTCATTAAAAGCTTGTACTGCTTCAACATTCCATTCAACTTTTGCTCCCTTTTTTAACATTCTTGATATGGGAATGCTAATTTTTGTAAAGTTTGTAATAAATCTCCTCAAGAAATTGACCTATCCTAAAAAGGACTGAATTCCTTTGATATTCTTTGGTAGAGATAGTTTATCAATAGCTTCCACCCTTTCAGGTTCTATCCTCACTCCATCCTTTGAAACAATATACCCTAGAAGTTTTCCCTCTACCACACCAAAAGCACATTTCTTTGGGTTCAAAGAAACCCCATACTCTTATGCTCTAATGAAAAAATTTTCTAGATGTTGGCAATGTTGTTCCTCCTTAGCTGAGAATGTTGTTAGATCATCTTGATATACTACCATGAACCTGTCAATGAAATCTGCAAAGGCTACATCCATAGCCCTTTGGAAAGTGGCACTAGTATTAGTCAACCCAAAAGGCATTCTCACATAAACATATGTCCCCCATGGGGTTGTGAATGTAGTTTTAAATTGCTCTATGTCTTTAACCATAACCTGATTATAACCAAAAAAGCCATCCATCATGGACATCAATTCTGACCCGGTGACTTTTTGCAACATGTTCTCCATATTTGGTAATCCATAGTTATCTTTTAGAGAATTTATGTTAAGATTTCTAAAATCAACACAAAGCCTGATGTCACCATTATTCTTTCTAACAAGCACCAAATTTGAAACCCAAGTGGAGTGTCTAATAGGCTTGATTATTCCAGCATCCATCATCTTCTTGAGTTATCCTTGCATTTTAGGTGCCAAGGTAGGGTTAACAGGTCTCAAATTTTGTCTAAAAGGTTTTGTACCTTCTTTTAGTGGAATCTCATGTTGAAAGAGGTCCTCTCTATAAGCTTTGAGATCTTCATAGGACCAAGAAAAAACATGCCTAAATTTTCTAAGAAGATCAATCAATTTTTTTCTAGTTCTAGGGGACAAACATTTACCTATGTAAACCTTCTTGGGTACTATTTTTGTGCCCAATTTTATTCCTTCAAGGTCATTTGTTTTATCAGTACTAGCAGAGAAATCCTTGTCCTTATTGTCAAACACCCTTTCAAGAGCAACTAGTCCTTTGGGAACCCTATTTGGTTTCAACTACAGAACCTCTTTCCCAAAAATTACATCTTTAGCATTCACTGTATCAACATAAGTACTGAAATCCATTTCTCTATCACCAAAATGAGATTCACATTGCAAAAATCTTAATATGTCTTGGTCATTAGAGAAAACCTACCAATTTTCTACATTATCAGGGACAGAAGACCTAGCTTGTACCTCTATATTGGATATATCTGCAAATGTAACATCTTTAGTTCTAAGAGCCACATTAGCTAGCAAGTCTGCCATTCTGTTTTGACTTCTTTCCATCCAACAAATGTTAAAAGCACTGAAGCTTTCAACTTCATCCCATACTACATTCCTATACTACTTTAATTTCTAATTTTTTTGAAGCATACTTTGATGTAACTTGGGAGACAACCAACTCAGAATCACCCACTACCTTTAAACATTTTATACCATGCCTTAATGCCAACCTTAGACCTATTAATAGAGCTTCATATTCTACAACATTATTTGTGCATGAGAATAACAAAGTAAAGGAGAATTTGAAAGTATACCATTTGGAGATATGGGCAGTATTCCAGCTCCAGACCCTTCCTTGTTGTTGGCACCATCAAAATACATGGTCCACAAACTATCAAGGTCAATCCATCCCTCCTAGCTTTTTGACTTAAGTATCTCTTCAACATCCTCCTCCACCTCCTTATCTTGGACTTTGAAAGCATTGATGTCAGTGTCAAGAAAATAATTCATGGTGTCTTCTTCTTCTTCAATCATATGTGGAGTTCTAAGTTCCCTAGAAATTTTAATATTATGTCCTTCAAAGTTGAAAGTAGCAAATGATAAATCACACCGTATGCTGCCTCCCATAGAAGCACTCCACTTTCTTGATAGTAACATCCCATACTGGGGAGGAATATCCACTACCAAGACACTCATGGTTAATTTTTTGTTGGTGTATGCTACCAATCTATAAGGTAGAGCTTTGATAGTACCCACAACTGGTACTTCCCTTGAATCCATTACTTGACATCTACCATGAGGTGTATCCACCTTTAACCCTAATGACTTCATAACCTTAGTAGGCATAACAGTGTTTGATGCTCCAGAATCAATCATACAATTTTTTAGCAACTTTCCATTTATCTGCAAAGTCAAAAAGAAAGGATCAACTGTTCCTATTGTAGTACTAACAACATTTGTATCCAAATAAATTTGGGGAATTTTAGAAACAATATCCTCATTAAAATTTTCATTTTCATCATTCATAGTTGCTAGTTGTTTCTCGACCCTTTCTATTTTTTGAGAGTCTATGGATACCACACCATTTACCCAATTTAGGGCCTTTTCCTTATGCTCTTCTATCCTCATCATTTCTAGCAATGGGACTTTGATAGTAATCTGTGACAACAATTTGCTCATATCAATTGGAACATATTTTGAATCAGAGACATCTGGCTTCACACTTACAACTTCTTTATCAACCTTTAGGATGGATATATCTATAGGTTTTTCAATATGGACTCCATCCTCCTTCTACAAAGATGGAACAAACTCAACTGTGGGTTTGGATTTTACCTTATAAACAATGTTAGGCTTAGCATTTTTCTTTATTTTGACCTTATCAATAGCATCAACATCCTTTAACTTATTCTATGATATCTTTACATCTTTGTCTATTTTCTTGATGAAAATACCAACAAGCTTCTGATTTGGATTGCCAACTACTCTATTCCTCAAGTTATAACTTGTTTTGGCTTGAGTAACCATGTTAGTTTTTATCAAGGCAATTTCCTCATCATATGGCCTTCTCAAAACAACTGTCTCCTTACCCTTCAAAACATTACATTGAATGTTATCAAGCCTACTATCTTCATCAGAAAAGACTTGTCGATGGTATGATTCAGCTTTAGTCTGAGAATTCAAGATATCTTGATTTTCATCCTTTTCAGTAGAGTCAACTTCATCCCATACATGAGAAGAAATCATCCCACATCCTTGGTCATCATAAGGCTACTCCTCATTACACTCTTTCTCCTCTTGTGAAGAGACACTTTGGGATATGACACAATAATTGGGATCATGTGGTGACTGACAAACAATACACCATGGGACATCTTCCACTACATTCATTGAGTTCCTTTGCAATGGATTGGGGGTCCTATCATTTGGTTTGTCATTTCTTTCAGGAAGAATAGGCTTCCCATCTTTCCATTGAGTATTATATGGATAGTTCTACATTCTTGGCAATTTGTTGAAATTATTAAAGGCAAGCTTATCACCTCCTACAACTTTATTATTTATGTTCTCACCAGGCTTTAATTCCTTTATTTCCTTCAATATTTTCTTTAAGATATCATCATCCTTCGGTTTTACACTCATAGGCTTTCCTGGATCCTTTCTATTCAACAATTATGATTTGTTATCTTCCCTTCTTCCCAATTTTCCTAAAATTTTGCGGTTACTCTCTATGTTTACAACAAGTTTATAAGCTTCAAAAAGACTCCTTGGGTTCTTATCTCTTAAAAGATAACCCATTTTAGAATCAAAGGCATTTAAATAGGTGACAAGACACACTCTATCATCCAATCTAATGACTTGCAAGAGTTTATGCATGGCCTTTTGGAATCTAACATTAAACTCAACAACATCCTCATTAAAAAATTTCTTGATGTTATTAAATTCATTTAACATAAAACCCTCATGTGTTTTATCCCCATACTATTCCTTGAAACAATGCCTAAGCTAATCCCATGAGCCTATACTACCATGTGGCAAAGCCCTAAACCAATCCCTTAAATCTTTTGTTAGGGATTGCACAAATAATTTCATGATAACATCATCAAGCACAATGTTATAATCATCAATCACATCAATAAAAAATTTTAGGTGCTCCTCACAAGTGACAACATTACTTCCAGTGAACTTGGGAAGTTTCTTTCTAATTTTTTCAGGGATGGGGTTAGGATATCTAGGGATACCTGTAAAAACCAACTATTTACATCTTTCAGGAATAAGCCATGTATTGAAAATACCAGCACCCTGGGATGTAGATGCATTAGTATTTTTCACGGCATAAATCCTAAGCCCTCCTAGTGAGGGAACACTAGTTGTCTGATTAGCTATGTTTGCAGCATTTTCTCCTTGTGTCACAGTAGAATTAGCACAGTTAGTGGATCTTGTAGACCGTCTAAGAAAATCTATCTTCTTTTTCATTTCTAGGGCTGAAGCTTCCAACTGTTCTTTTTCCAGTTCTTTAGCTAGCAATTCTTATTCCCTCTTGGCTTTCTCAAGGTCAGCTTCCAACCTTAAAGCCAAATCTATGGGAAATTTAGGGCCTACAGGCTCATTAATTGAAATGCCCACTACTTTCTCCTTTCCCTTATCCCTTGGATTCCTTGTTTCAAACACCTGTTGGACAATGGGTTGTTCACTTGTCTGTTTAGGAATGGGAACATAATTTATGGCTGCTAAATTTAATAGTTGTCTTTTTAATTGGTCAGCCCTTATAATGGCATGTCTAATTTTTTCTTCTCTTTCCTTTTCTATCTTCTACCTAATAGCTGCTTGTTCATGGATTCTTCTTTCCAATTCATATACTTCCTCAAAAATTTCCTTAGAATCAGGTAAAGTTGTTTTAGATTCAACCTGCTGAGTTTGAGGCTCCTCTGGTTGATCCTAAGACTCATGGAGGCCTTGGGGCAATGATGAACCAAGGGTGAAAGGGGGAACCAAATATTGTCGACTTCTACTTTTACTTCTAGATCTCCTCTCTCCTCCATATCATCTACTAGGGATTATTTTCCTATTATGGGGCAACCTTTCACCCTCTCTTTCTATAGGGGAATAATAATCCTCATATTGATTTAGACCTAGGTCAACTGCCTCCTCATATTCTAAGGCATTTCCCTCCTAACTAGGAGGAGCAAGGCCCTCTTGTCTTGAGTTTCCCTTTTCCTTCTAGGTAAAAGACATGTCATTGGTACTCTTTTCTCTTCTAACCTGACCTTGTCTAGATGTAGCTGGAAGCTCACCCTGCAAACTTTCCTCTGGGTGTTCCTTCCTCCAGGACCTTGTATTTTTTAAACTCGTTGTGATATAGTAATATCTTGTTAAGCACTAGCATAGAGATGTTTTAGACTCACCACACAATAAAAATGGGGTTTTCTATAATTTTAAACAAATAGGAAGGGTAGGCAAAATTTGAAAAGGAATCAACTCTGTGTGTAAGGTAACTAACTGGATTTACAAAATAAGTAGGCCAGGAGTCTACCTCAACTTGGAACCTACACTATTTACTCTTGATTATAATCTCTCTCCCCAGTAGAGTCGCCATCTTGTTGGTTCTTCAAAATATTTTACACTCCATGAGAAACCAATATGCTTATGACTAATGTTAAGGAGTGGTTAATTCCAAATGTGGGAAATCTATAAGGAACTGGACCAACTATGGGGATAAGACTGTCCTCTTCACTTCTGGCTTTGAAAAACCAAGGCGAGTACACCCGATCCAATAGATTTAACTCTATTCCTTACTCAATATTGGATCTTACAACAAATGACAGTGAGAAAGTACTAAATAACAACCTATTACTCATTGACTCTCCATCATTGGGCAGGAATAATATATATGTAAATAAAAGTAAAATGACTAATATTGATTAGATGTTTAGGATTACAAAGATATAGATCATTCCCCATAAAGAAAAGATAGGAAAATACAGGCCAGTGCCTTATCCATTGGGAAAAATATCAGAAGACAGAATGAATACAAAGATATTTTGAGAATAACTGGTCTTCAAACATAAATACAAACATCCCAACTCTTTCCTACTTATAGAAAATCCTCAAATAAATTTAGTAAACATGTATCCCACCCTGAGAAATATTTAATCCAACCCTAGATCAGAACTCAAAGCCAAATACATACATATAAATATCAAAAAGATTTGAAGATTCACATAATAAACTCAGAGAGACAAAGATTTGAGATTTGTATTAAGTATAACCTTGATCATTTGTATACATCATATTCTGAACAGTAAGCTTGCAAAATAGCAATAGCAACTTGCACTTCTTCTCTATTGCTTGATGAAAAATAATACAAGATGTTACAATCCTCGACTGAGGATTAGGGTTTCATAATTTCTATATTTTCAACACCTAAACTCTCAATGCCTAGAATGATGATGGAAAATCTTTTATATACAAGGAAATGCAACAAGCTACCGATCATTCTAGGGTTTACAAAATTCCTAACCTAAAAACTTTACAACAACCCTCTTGTGTTTACAATAAATACACTGATCAAAACTGGTGATATATTTGTAGATGAGTCACCTTGCTTTATGTCTTCAATTCTATCATTGGCTTCTTTCAACAAATTTGATTGCAATATCTCCACTATCAATCTTGCAATAAATACCTTTATGTATCTCAACAACCTTCATTACTCAAAAAGTTACTATCTTCACTTGTCTCAAGAGGTTGGCAGAGTATTTACTTTTTCTGCATGAGGTATGTACTGATACCTCCACCTATTTTCATGAGCTACCTTGCTTTATGTCTTCAATTCTATCATTGGCTTCTTTCAACAAATTTTATTGCAATATCTCTGTTGTCAATCCTGCAATAAATACCTTTATGTATCTCAACAACCTTCATGACTCAAAAAGTTACTATCTTCACTTGTCTCAAGAGGTTGGTAGAGTATTTACTTTTTCTGCATGATGTATGTACTGATGCCTCAAGAGGTTTGCGAAGTATTTAAAATTTGCAAATTCTGTAATTTTGCCAGACAATTGTTCCCACCTATCCTCTAATTGACTAATTTCTCACTGAATGAAATCAAACTTAGACTTGGCAGAAATCAAAGTCTCAATAGTATGTATAAAGAATAAAGTATTCTCTAGAGTCAAAATGCTAGTCATTCTAGCAGAGAATTCATCATCTATTTGTGCTCACCACTTGATTAATTCTTTAAGCTCGTCATTCTTCTTAAATACTCTTGGGATCAAGTCATAGCTACGGAGTGTCAATTCTTTCTTCATCAAATTTTATTTTCCCTCAAAATCACCTAAAATTATATCATGCTCTACAAGCTTCTTCACATTCTGTTGCAATGGTTTGATCAAAGGGTCAGGATCATATTGAGACTTGGACAACAACCTAAACAATCTCACATTTGGAGATCTCTCAATCCATTTCTTAAAGATTGGTCCAAACTCACTCTTGTACTTATCTAATGAAGTGAGTAATATCCTTAACCTCCTAGAATGGTCAAACAGGACTATGGGATTCAAGTTTGTAGCAAACTACATAACAGCCTCTGTTACTTTTTCTTCATATTCCTCCTTTAACAAGCTCTTATCTTTCAAATATTCTTCCCTTAACCTGTCCAATTCTTTCCTTTTACTTTTGAAATGAATGGTTTCCTCAAGTAACTGTTGCTTCTCCCAACTGAGTATTGCATCAAGGTGTGTCTCTAGGTAGGGTGATGGTGGAAATTCTATGATAGGGCTAGATGATGAAGCCACTATAGGTTTGTCAACTATCATTAGTTGTGGTGACTTGTGATCCTGTGGTCCTGACAATTCAGCAATTAACTTGTCCTTTTGGATCAACTCTATCTTAACCTCATTATAAGATTTGAGGACAGTTTCAAATTTGAGCCTCGCCTCTTCCTTTTCTTGTGCATCCTTCTCTCCCACCTTGACATTAAATTTGGTAGTCTCCAAAATAAGGTTTGAAGCTTCTATACCAAAAGTCTCACCTACTCATTGTACCAACAAATTTCCTGCATATTCTATAGAGAGAGCCTCTCTTTTTCCTTTGTTCTCCTCCCTCTTAAGGGACCACATTACCAAGGTTGCATGATCATCTGAGAAAGCAATACCCCTAGTAGCATGTTGTGGTTGTTCTGTAGTGGCAAGATTTTTTATCTTGCTCTTCCTGACTTGATCAAAGACTATTTCATCAACAATATCCCATTCTGGTAAAATCAGCACCCCTGCAATATGGACCATAGCCCTTCCCTCCTCAGGAGTAATCTTCTCAAATTTCTTTACCATCTCTCCCTTGGTTTCAGTTTCTATTTCTATTATGCCCCTATCAAGGAACTCTTCTTTCTTCTTCTCACAAATTTCTTTAAATTGATTTATTTTCATTCTCCATAAGAATTGAGAAAATGCCCTAGTCTTAACAAATTTATCATCGGGAACAAAAGAATCACTAGCTTGTTTCAAAATAGGGTCAATTTTCTTACCCTCAAATTTAGCAATAGTAAGATCCATTGCAACCTCCTTAGGTGCCTCTGGCATTCCATCTTGTAACTCATCATTGCAAATAAAAATATTCCCCTCATTCCTCATCTGTACTAATTGCTTAGCTACCCCATGTTCATCTAAGTGTAAGGGGGAATGAGAAGGAGAATAGACATTTTGTTCTGATCCGGATCCCTCCTATCTTTGCCTCTTTGGAGAGGGTCCTTGCATTTTTGGATCATCCATAGGCCTCTTTCCTCTTGAAGTAGAAGGAATATCCTCACCTCTCTACTATGTTGGTAGGAGAACAGTGTAACCACTTCTCTTTTGCATAGTATAAACTCCCCTTGGGGTCAATTTTATATATCCTGGCTGGCTTAAATTCTACCTAGCTCTCTCAAGGTCTTTCTTACTTAGCACAGTGCTTTTCTCATTTACTACATGCATGATTCCTTCAAAATGCTCCATAAGAGCCTCTACCTTTCTTTCCCATCACTCAAAACCCTTCAATGGATCATAAGTTCTGTCAAAATTTCTAATGGAATCTACAGTCTTTTTGTAGATCACCCACTTTTCCTTCTTAATTTCTTGAGCTTGGAGGTCAAATTCATTCCTTATTATATCCTCAAGAAAATTGAACTGGTGCTCCATAAGAGCACACCTTATCTTGTCCCTAAACATTCCTAATAAGAAACCCTAACTATTTGTGCACCTTGTTGCATCTGTAGGCATTCTGTAGGGTTGCAAGAGCTAGTTCAAATATACCCATCCTCCTTTAGTGATAACATGTTGATGGGCAATTGTAATATCAAGGGAAAAAGTCCCTCTTCCTTTACCAGTAAGGGTAGTTTCCTGCAAGTCACCAATCTGCCTTAATATTTCTGCATATCCTATCTTCAATGGGACTTGGTAGGGAAAAATGTAAGGTGCCTTTCTGCAACCATATACTCTAAAAACTATGGAAATAGGATACAATATGATATCACCAAAATTATGGACTATAGTAATATCCTGACAAAACTCTTTTGGTCTAATCAATCTTAACAACTCCCTTGGGATTCTAGGTTTGTCAAAAAATAACAATGTCCTAAGCCTTGAGGCAAAATCC
This sequence comes from Chamaecyparis obtusa, assembly GCA_027943335.1. Lineage (NCBI taxonomy): Eukaryota > Viridiplantae > Streptophyta > Pinopsida > Cupressales > Cupressaceae > Chamaecyparis > Chamaecyparis obtusa. Next base: position 1,527,144 of record BSBK01005588.1, on the reverse strand, counting down.
CTGTCAAAAGGAATAAAACTGGCATCAGCTCTACCCCATGACAAAGATGTGGTCCACAACTAAACTGGAAGGGTTTCTCCATTCCTCTCCTTAATAATGTTGACTGTTGAGCTGAAAAACTACTCACCCTTGTATAAGAACATATGCATGAGCATAGAGTACCACCCAAAGGGCCTACTAACCTTCATATTCTTTATTCCCATTAATCCCTCATGGATTAGGTCAGCTAAGTGAGAGGAAAAATCAAAAATTAATGCCAACTGGGGATGTAGAGATTGCACCATCATGAACATATATGGAACAGGCATATGCGTGGCCTCATCATGACCCAGGATTAAAGTCAAAGACTTGTAAAAACCATGTGCTCATTTACTAAACAAATCCATCCTAAAAGGCTCTGGTGTACTTGGGCTGATAACACACATTGATCCAATCTAATGTAGAAAATCCCTTAGAGGCCCTATCCTCAAATAATCCTTCTAGGCTTCATACACGTCAATGAATTCAGTAAAATCTATTTTTTCTAACCCAATAGAAGGGTTATTTAATGAGAAGACCTCCCTAATTTAATCCTCTATCATACTAATTAAATTATTTTTATTCACATCCTTGACACATTTTGTCACAGGATCATAACACTTAGCTATTTGGATCAACAATTCTGCATCCATAAAAACTCCACGGACAACCAATTTCCCTATATCAAATTGTCAAATATTGCTAAGGGAGGCACATGAATTTCTCTATGAGTATGTTGCCTTGAACAAATTGAGACCATTATAATCCTCTCCCACCCTAGCATCTCTCATCCAATTTCCTCTTTCATGGAGCCCACTATTCACATAATCTCTAGGGTTGCTTGGGACCAATTCTTTCAATCTAGCTGCCCCATTATCTAAATGTAGGAGCAATTGTATTAAGTCCTCAAAAACACCCCTATCCTTATACTTTGTCTTCCTAGATAGTCCCCTCTTTGGTGGCATTTTAACTAGGGCCTTTTAGAACAATGTGTAAATACTAGGGAAAAACCCTAAATTTTATCAGCTAGCAACACAATTCCCTTACAATTTCTTCACAGACTCAAACAATTCCTGAATTCAAAGATTATGACCTACCAGGCACCTGAAAAAACTTTGCTTGATATCACACCAGAGAACAATCAAGCTCACCAAATCACTTATGAGAGAGGTAAAGAATGCAACGATCAAATTTAGGGTATATAATGTCTCCAACCATTTGCAATTCATCTGTACGTAGCTCATTAAGTCTACCATTACTAAAAACTAGCGGCCTCAACACTCTAAGGATGTGAGCAACATCACAGAGCAAAAAATTTGAATTAGGGCCATTGATCCTATTTTCTTTTCAGCGCATCAAATGATCAACAAAAATGGCCACGCAACCCTCTTTTTATTTTCCCCAAACTAGTTCCCAACCAATGGGAATAGCTTAATTTAACCATGTGGAAGAAAGCATAACTTTACTTTACTTTGATTGGGGTGAACAGGTGTCAACTTATCACTAAAGCATGGGGATAAGATCCGAACATCTTTCCTTCAGCGGTGTAATGACAACCACAGGATTCTTTTCGACTTATCACGCTTTACCATTTCCCAAAGCAATGACCCCACACTCCTCGAACCTTTCATCAAATAAACACATGCCACATTGGACAAATCAATAGGTGAAAAACCCTAACTTTCTCCTTGGTCTCAAGCATACTCACAACTTGACAGGTCATCTCCTACTTTCAGCCAGTCAAAAATGAACTTGTCAGCAAGAACTGGCAACAGAGGACCCACCTTTCAGTCCTCATCCTTTAAACAAGATCAATGGTTGTCGCTATACTAGAGGCCTTAAAAATCATGCACTTTATCCCAGTGGTATATTGATAACCACAAGATGTTTGAGCTTAACTATCTGAGAAGGCCAGCCCTACTTTAACTTCACTTAATTCCTCGTCGAACTAGAAGCTGTCACATTTCATAAAAATAGGTTGGTGGGCCCTTCTCCTTTTCTTTCTTAGTACCAAACACCCTGTTGACTACCACATCACACTTACTTCAACCAATCAAAAGCAAACATGTCAGAGTGACATGGCAATTTAGGAACCACTTTCTATCTCGTCCATCATAGAAAATCAGATGGTTGTCCCTATACCGTGAAGCTTAAATACTTCACATCTTTCATCAACGATATAATGACAATCGTAAGATCAATCAGTGTTTTATCTTTTGAAAAGTCTGACCCTATAGCTGTTACATCACCTAAGATAGATGTGAACCCAAGAGAAAGGCCATGGAGACTGACAAGCCAAAATCTACCGTTGTCAGTAAAGCTTTGATCGAACACCTATCGCTATATCGTGATGCTTAAAAAGAGATTATCTTGACCCAACAGTATAATGACAGTCATCGATGTATTCCTTTGTTTAATCGCCAGTGCAACACCATAGATGGGCCTACCTAGATAGATGTCCTCTTGTCACTAAATCGCATGTCAAAAATTATGACAACAGGGAGCCTTGAGATTTAATGACAACCACTCATTTCAAAAGGTTAGCTACTTGGAAAAATTAACGAGAAACTTAGGCCTTGAAAGAATTATTAAAAAGGTACCCTGTTTGACAACCTAACGGTATAACATGTAAAGTGGTCATTTAAAAGGGGGGAAACACTACACATGCATATTTAGAAAGTTAGTGAGCCAAAAATGTAACATTAAAACATAACAATGCTAAGACCAACTAGGGTTTCCATCAAACTTAGGGTTTTAGCCATAAAACCTCACAATTAGGTCTAAGAACCAGATTTTCAAAAGTTTAGCATGAGGATGAAAATTTTAGGATAGTGCTAACAGTACACAGAATGAAAGAAACAGTTGGTTTTTGGTTTTTCTAACCGATCCATTGCTGATATAAGACCTTGAAATTTTGGGTTTTGAGGTTGGTATGACAAGTTTTGAAATTTATAGTATAACAAATCAATCATTATTTTTAGTTAGTTAAGGCATAGTATTGTTTGTTTCAATGCACTACTATGATCTAATGAATTAGTTTGTTATTTTATTATAGAATCTTGGTAGTTTTAGTAGTTTTACTTCAATTTCATTTAGGAGATTGAGTTTTTAATTAGTTTTTAAGGCCCTTTGTTTATTGTTTTGTTCCTATGATTTCACTCGCATGTACATAGGAACAGTCCCAAAAATGACTCCCCCATAAAATCCCACCATGTGTTCATCACAACCTTTTGGGACATGGAAGTGGAGTCAATGTATAGTGTACATAAGAAAGTAGGAGGAATGAAGATGTATTTTTCCATATTTGTGACCTATCCCTAGGTGAGCACAGTCATTGCCCAACTAGGAACAAGGAGATGAATTTACTTGCAGGAATGACTATGAAATTTGATTCCAAGACATTAGAGTTGTGTATTGAGATAGACAATTTGGTAAGATTAGTAAGGAAGAGGTGAAAATATATTGACAAAATGTGTCAAGAACATAACAAAGAGAAGAGTATGATTACCTCCACACCCCTAAAATATTCTACACTTGCTTAGGATGTAGAGTACACTTGGTAAGATGAGAGAGAGCTTGAGAAGGGAAGGTATACTTGACCATTGATAGGTCACCTAGAGAGCAGGAATAGTTTTACTCTGATTAAGGACATTGGGAGAAGTCCTTAAGAGGAAAGGAAGTACCTTGTGAGACCTTGATCAAGAGATTGGGAAGTTAGTGAGTTAGGAACCTAGGTTAGTCCTAACAGAGAAGTTTGGAAACTAGAGTGACCCTATCAGATGGTATCAAAGCCTAAAAGATTAGGCTAGAGGAAAATTGATGTTGTATTTAGCTAAATCAGTAGATTCATCCAAGATGGTTACAAATACAGAGTTGGTAAAGAAAGTGGAGGACTAGGAGAAGGAGAATAGACTCCTTAGAAAGAGGCTAGCAGATATTGAAAGCAAGCTTGGTGAAGTAGAGATTGAGACTGAGATAGTTAGAGAGAAAGTTAGAGTGGTGGAAGATAAGGGTAAAGAGTTGGAATAAGAAGACAAAGTCCCTAAACCAGACCTTGTGTTAGAGGAAGAACCTTTATTGAGAGCATTGAAGGCCATGATTGGAAAGTCCTTGGAAGGAACATTATTGTCTAGTGGAAAGATGGAAGCATAATTAGTCATAAAGTGGATAGAAGGCATAGATAACCACTTTGAATGTGAAGGTATTAATGAATCCCAAGGAGTTAGAGTGGCTAAGTCAAGGATGAGAGGAGCCGCCCTCAAATGGTGGAAGTTTGTGCAAGATGAGAGGGTAAAAGAGAGAAAGAATCTCATTGATAATTGGAAAGGTATGGTGGAAAATATTATACAGACCTACCTGCCAGATGATTATGAGGTGCAACTACATAAGAAAAGACAAAACCTAAGGCAAAAGGACCTTTAAGTGAGTGCCTATATAGAGGAGTTCCATAAACTATGTCTTAGGTCATATGTGATGGAAAAAGAAATCCTAAAGGTGTCTAGATATTTAAATGGGTTAAGGTGGAACATACAAGAGGAGATAAGCCTCTTGATCCCAAGGATAGTCCATCAATGCTATCGAATTACTCTAAAAGTATAAGAGTAGCTCAAGAAGAATCATGACTCAAGAATCCAAGATAGAGGCACAAGGAGAGATAGAAAAGGTCATAGAGGAGGCTTTGGAGGAATAAATTCATAACAAAGGAACCGACAAGAATCTAATCTCAAAGAACAACAAGGAAAAGTAACCAATAGCAAAGGTGGTTACAATAGGGGTAGAGGCTCAAGTAGTAATTATAGAGGGAGATCAGGTGGCCAAGGAAGAGGATCTTATTTCTCTTCCATGAAGTGTTACAATAGTCACCAATTTGGGCCTCTTGCATATGGGTGTCCTAAGAAGAGTTCATCATCCCAAGGTGGAGAGAGGAGAGTGAGCTATGTTCAAGAGGAGTCCTCAAGTAGCAAGACTACTGAAGTGGCATTAGATTTAGAGGTAGGAGATAACCTCATGATTAGGAGAACTCTCATCAAACCAATCATAGAGGAATCAAGCCAAAAGAGATCATTGTTCAAGATCAAATGCAAGATCTTAGGTAAGGTTTTCAAGATCATTATTGATTTTGGATCCACTGATAATATAGTTTCTAATGAGGCAATCAACAAATTAAATTTTCAAAGGATCCCACACACTAACCCCTATAGGGTCACTTGGTTGAACAAAGGTCAGCATGTTCTAGTTAATGAGAAATATTGGGTGGACTTCACCATAGGGAGGTATAAGGATATGGTATTGTGTGATGTCCTACCCATGGATGGTTTCCATCTTTTATTGGGAAGACCCTGGCAGTTTGATAGGCAAACCATTCATGATGGAGCCAAAAAATTCATACTCTTTCAAGAAGGATGGAGTCACATTTAAAATTCAGTCAATCCTAGAAGAAGGGGAAGTGAAAATAGTAGCTCCCAATGTACTCTTAGTGGGAGAAAATGAATTCTTAAAGACACTAGATGAAGGTGAAGGAGTGGGATTTTCCTTAGTGTTGGAGCCTAAAGATGAGAAAGTGGAGAAGAAGCTAGATTTACCCATAGAAGTACAAGAGTTATTGGCATAGTTAAGGAAATAGTTAGTGATGGAAAACCTACCACCCTACCATCGAAAAGAGCCATAATCCATCAAATAGATGTTATACCAGGAGCCAGCTCCTTTCCCAACAAAGCTTCCTAAAAAATGACCCCATAGAAAAATGAGGAAATTTCCAAGAAGATACAAGATTTACTTAACCAAGGCCTAATAGGGAAAAGTATAAGACCTTGTGCAATCCCCACTATCCTAGCCCAAAATAAAGGAGGTACTTGGAGGTTGTGTACATATTCTAGGGCCATTAATAGAATCACCATAAGGTATAGGTTCCCAATCCCAAGAATATAAGACTTGATGGATTGCCTAGTTTACACACTAAAAAGGTGCACTTCTATGAACCATTACATGCAAGGTTGCTCAAGAATGAGGCCTCACAAAGTGGCTCATGGCTCTCTATGCATGGAGTTGCAAGGTTGAAAATTGCTCTCAGCTAGAGCTACAAACTTGTGACCTTGCTAGTCAACCATAAAATGAGAGATTCAAGTGAAGACAAGGGCAACAATGCCAATATCTCCAAGAATCACTATGAAATGAAATGCAATGCAAATCTAAGCTATGGAAATGAAAGTAAAAACTATGCTATGAAAGGAAAGAACAAGTATTATCAAGCCTTCCTATTTAGACTATGTGAGCTTATTCTATTGCATAAAAGGAAATCTACATTAATAATGCCATTATTATGCAACTATGAAAGAAAATATGAACTATAATGAAATGCAACAAGTCTTCAATGTCTTCAAACTCCTAAAACCTGCAGCATAACATTAGCATAAAACAAGTGGATATGCAAATGGAGGAGAGAGCTCTCCTTTTATAAGAAATGAGGTGAAATGGATCATTGAGATTAAGAGGCAAAAAGTCTTAATCAGTGGTGGAGCTTGAAAGAGGAGCAATCCATGTGCACAAGTATCCTCCAATAGGAAAATAAGAGTTGACTTTATGTCCATATGAGACAAAAAGTGCTTTTCTCTTTTTTATAAAACATGAATAATGTTTTATTTGTGCAACTTAGGATAAGAGGAAAAGTGGGGCTTTTTATTTAATTAAAAGGGGAGGAAATATTCCTTTTAATCAAATAAAGACTTAGGATAAATGGTTATCCCAAGGATAAAAATCCAATATATGATCGAAATTAAGATTTGATCAAGAGATTGATAATGTTGAAAATATTGATTATTGATAAAAATGATTCAGGATTGATAAATCAAATAAATGGGGCCCAAAGTCTAGGCGACCATTTTGGGTGCATACACCTAGGAGGAGCCAAGTATTTCTCAAAGATTAACCTCAAGAGTGGGTATCATCAGATAAGGATTAAGGAGGGAGATGAGTGGAAAATGGCTGTTAAGACCATAGAAGGCCTATATGAGTGGTTAGTCATGCCATTTGGGTTGTCGAATGCCCCTAACTCCTTCATGAGGCTAATGAATGAAGTGTTAAAGGACTTCATAGGTAAATGGGTTGTGGTGTACCTAGATGACATCTTAATTTTTAGTAAGACTAAGGAAGATCATTTGTTGCATCTACAAGTTGTGTTATATAGATTGCATGAGGAAAAGATAACCATCAATTTAGACAAGAGTGAATTTATGAAATAGGAGTTGGTGTACCTTGATTTTGTTGTATCACAAGGGAACTTGAAAATGGGTACTAGCAAGGTGGATGCAATCATAAATTGGCCTACACCTAATTCTACTATACAGGTAAGGAGATTTCATGGTTTGGCACAATTTTATAAAAAAATCATTAGGCAATTTAGTGAGATATGTGCACCAGTCCTAGACACCATAAAAGGAGGCATGAAAACTAAGTTTTAGTGGAATAAGAAAGCCAAAAGGTTTTTTGAGATCTTAAAGAGGAAGATAGACACCCAACCAATCTTAGTACTCCCAAGTTTTGAGAAACTATTCACTATTGAGGGTGATGCCAGCAATATTTCTATAGGAACAATCCTAAGTCAAGAAGACAAACCAATGGCCTTCCATAGTGAAAATTTAAGTGATTCAAAAAAGTACTCCTCATATGACTTGGAATTGTATGCATTAGTTCAAGCCTTGAGAAAATGGAGGCACTACCTCCTCCCTAAAGAATTTGTAGTATATACAGATAATCAGACTTTAAGATTTCTAAACTCACAAGACAAGCTAAGCCACAAACATATGAAGTGGGTAGAGTATATCCAAGCCTACACATTCACAATCAAACATAAGAAAGGGAAGAAAAATAAAAAGGTAGATGCTTTGATTAAAAGACTTTTGACAGTCCAAGAAGTACAATTAAGGAGCATTGGTATAGAAAGTTTCAAGGAACTTTATCCAGATGATGAAGTCTTCTCAGTTGCTTACAAGGTATGCAAAGAGTTTCAAAATCATTTTCACAGTGAATATTCTGATTATACTCTTCAAGAAGATATTTTGTTTAGGGGAGGACAACTTTGTGTCCCAAGAGGTTCAATGAGAGAGAACCTAATCCAAGAAAAACACATTGGATCACTTAGTGGAAATTTTTGTGTTTACAAAACTTTATAATTGGTTCAAAGATACTATTATTGACCCAAAATGAATAAATACATTAAGAGGTATGTGGAAACTTGTATTGTCTATCAGAAAAAGGTAAATTCATCAAATGTAGGTTTGTATCAACCCCTTCCAATCCCTAAAAGACCTTGGGAGTGTCTTAGTATGGATTTTGTTGTAGGGTTGCTCAAGATAAAATAGGGTTTTGATAGTATATTTGTGATTGTAGAAAGATTCAAAAAAATGGCCCATTTTGTGCCTTGTAAAACTACTCATGATGCTTGTCACATAGCTAACTTGTTTTTTAGAGAAGTAGTCAGGATTCATGGTCTACCTTTGAGTAGTGTCAGATAGAGACACTAAGTTCATGAGTCACTTTTGGAAGACCTTGTCAAAGAAGCTTGGAACCAACCTTTCTTTTAGGTCTTCCTACCATCCCCAAATAGATGGACAGACTGAGGTTGTTAATAGGATTTTGGGAAATCTCCTAAGATGTCTTACCAAGGAATATGATCAAACATGTGACTAAGTCATTTCTCAAGAAAAATTGTCTTATAGTGACACCATAAATAGAACCACAAGTAAAAGTCCCTTTGAAGTGGTCTATGGGATTCATCCAAGAGAAATCCACGAGCTCAAAGATTTAGGAAGTACAACAACTAGGAGTGGTTATGTAGAGGAATTTTCTTAGTCCATGAAGGAAGTACATGACTCGGTCAAACAAGCACTTATGGACAATACCACCAAGACCAAGAAAAAAGTGGATGAGAGGAAGAAGGATGTTTAGTTCCAAGTTAGGGATCTAGTGATGGTTCACCTGAACAAAGAAAGGTTGTAGAAAGGGGTCCCTAACAAGCTCCAAATGAGAATATTAGGCCCTCATTTCATTCTAACAAAATATGGGAATAGTGCCTATAAGTTAGAGTTGCATGTAGATATAGGAGACTCTCTAGTGTTCAATGTTGTAGATTTGGTACTTGTTGGTAAATAGATTGTTCTTTTTAGATTTAACTCTTTATTTTCCCAAAATATCCTTAAGAAACCATGTGAATAAGAATAGTTGGAAAGTTGTTAACTATTCAACTAACTTCCCTCTGAATTTTAATAGGTACAACTCCCTTATGTGAAGATATGCAATGAATTTTGTTTGTTCTAAATCCTAATGGGGTATGTTCTTAACCAGAGAACAACAGAGGTAACCAAATTAGCCCTCGGTGAGAAACTAATCTAGGCAATGAATTTGATTCTAAAATCTAACCCACTCCATGATTTCACAATGCTTATGAATTCACACCAGTGGTAATGCATCAATGAACTCTACTTGAATTAATGAAATATAGTAAAACAATATGGATGAAATTAATCTAAAATAGGACATATATGTATTTACCCAACCTCCAAGTAATACCCCAATTACTATCAATTAGCTGCACTAAAGAAGAGAAATAGAACTCCATCTATTTGCTAATTTCAATCCAACTTTAAGGAAAAAAAATATTCTAAATCAAAAATGCATGGAACAGTAAATAAATGGCACAAAACACATTCCAGATTGACTCCACAACAAGATGTATTTCAAACCAAAAATTAGCTGACCTTTTCATTGATTTTTAAAGTATTACATATAGGCTTCAAGAGTTAAGTTGTTACAAAATCAACTGAATCGATTCATATTCTACAAAGTCAGTAAATGACAAGTGGCCATTTACCAAATTTACAATGTATATCAAAAAGAGGAGGGTAAATCTATTTGCTCTTCATTGGCTTCTTCACCTTCTCCAACTTAGACTTATGAGCCTTGGCGGCTGCAAGAATCTGAATCATCCTTTCAAAATCTGGGATGTACACATTTTTCAATCTTATGAGCTAGCGAGCATGATCCTTCTTTATGCATTTTGCAGCATCTTTCCAGGGTTGCATCTTCATCATGGCTTTATATATGCATCCACTAAGTTGTTAAAGATCAGGTATTCTATCTAGGTGAGATCTAGATGATTCTACAAGCTGGTCCAAGTAGTCAAAGAATGCCTTATGTATGTTGCTTATATTGATTGGCCTCTTTCCATCTCCACTAGCTTGAGACTCTGAGTGAAGACCTATCAAGTATACAAAGATTTTACTTTGTTCTTTAGTGACTTCCTCATCGATCACCTTCATTCCTGCCTCTTCTTTGATTATCATCTCCATTTTGAATTCAACTCCTTGGAGCCATTCGATCAGAGGTTCATCCCTTTCTGTAATATGTTGTCTTTGATTGCATCTTTAGTCTTCATCGCAACCAACCAATGTAGAAGCATCATGCACTCTTCACACCTCAACCTCTCTATTGTGAGTGTTGGCATATGTCCTTTGAGAGATTCCTTTTTTGCTTCTAACTGTAAAAAGACATTTCCAAGCTGCTCAATGGCTACCAGACCTTCAAACTTGAGTCATTCAATCCACAACCTACTAATATGCTCAAAATGTCTATCTTCTTGCAACTTAGTGAGTATCACTTGGTTCTCAGCTACAATAGGATCAAACATTGTCAGAGAACCAGGTAGGCTTGCTACAGGAGTGACCAACTACTTGATGAAGTTAGTCATTTCTTTGATCTTTGCCTTGAGTTGAGTCTTTGTAATTTTGAGCTCTTCAAGCTCTTCTTCAATCAAGACATTGCTAGACTTCCACAGGTCCACTTTCATGTCATGGCGGATGAGTCCCATGTCTAAGGACTAGAGTGCAAAATCTGAGGTAGTAAGATCTTCAATTCTACCATCTTTTAATGGCTTAGCTATTTCCATAGTTAAGTGACCTGTGTGTTATCTCTATTGAGCATTAAAGGTTGTCATTAGTATCAAAGGTTATCTACAATATCAGTCAGTTACTTAAACTAAGCTAGTCGGTAACTAGAACCAAAATAGACCAATCAATTAAGCATATACACCGAGCATTAGATAGTTTACCGAGCACCAACAGACACCAACACTAAGTGATAGTAAACATTGAGCACCAATATACACCAAGCAGTTTATACAATGTTTACCGATGATCACAGGAAATGGCATAGTAGTCAAGAATGGCACATTCTTCTATGCAAACGGTTACACTAGATCAGGAAATGTATCACCAAGATTGAGGAATATCTTTTTGTCAAGATACTCATTAAATGCAATATATATCTTATGTAATAGTTTGATCTAGGTCATTTTTCTACACTGTAGATCTTAGGGTTTTGTCTAAGGTGTGTAACCTAATTTTGTTAAAGCGGCATAATGTAGTATGCTATATAAATGTATGTTTGCATCATTTGTGATTTGAATTGATGTATGAATCATGGAGCACTTGAAACACTTGCCTAACTTCAAGTCTATCAATTGATAGAGCAGATCAGCATTCAGAATTTTATCAGATTAAGCACATAAGAAACAGAGTTCATTTTTACATTGTGATCTCGAAGAGCAAAGATCTCACAGAAAAGAGTTTGAGCTAAAAGGATTTTTAGAAGGATTCAAGACTACTGTAGATCAAACTGACATCACTCTTTGATGACTCTTAGTAAGTACACTTGCAATTGAACACTTTATTTACCTATTGCTTGCCAAAACCCTAAATCAATTTATGGCATCTACATCATCCGCAAGAAAATCAAACAGTGTGGAGGAAGAAGTAAATCTAATTGTTAGAGAAAATTTTGATGAACCTAAGTACAAACAACACCCCAAGGTTGCATCAAAAATAGATTCAATGGGCACTTTTTCAAGCATACCATATAGGGTTTTATTAACAGAAGATGTATGGTCATTTATTCACTGCAAGATTGGAGAAGTAGGAGATTTTGAGACTATTGTGGCATATCAACAATTGTGTGGCACTGATGGAAAACTAAAAATAGGATATGAACAGATTGAGAAATCAGGGTTATCATGTGCCATACACTTTTCACAATCATTCAAAATGGACTGGACAAAGATTGTATTAAGTAGGTATCATGATGAGAAATTCTGGTTGGATAAACTAGTAGAGGTCACTAATAAAATGATCAGTAGGTTTACTGACTACCCTACAACTAACAAGGCAAAGGCTTTTCATAGCTCTACCTAACCTAATGTTGAGAAGAACATTGGAGCTACATGGGACGATCGAGCATTGAAAATTTCCTCAATTAAAGACCCAGTAGTAAAATTTGTGTCACATGTGATCAGGTACAAAATATTTCAATCAAGTAGACTAAACAGCATACCCTATAGCATAGTAGACATGGCATACAAAATTGTGAAGAAAGATCACCAGATTGATCTTGCAAAGATACTGTTGAACCAATTACAGGAAAACATGAAGACTATAAGGTCAAATAAGTCAAACACATGTAAGTTTGGTTCACTCCTTGTTTGTTTATTTTTCTATATACAGAAGTATCTCCCTAGTGTCAGTAAAGTAAATTGGACAATAGATAAACTGATAACTGTACAGATTACTGAGAAGATGAACAAGTTAGGATATGGTTTGAATAAACATTTCAATGAGTACTTTAATGAATTTCAGACCAGGATGAATCAAAGAAGTATAATTCCATAGGAATTAGTTAATAAATTTGAGACAGATATTTGTTTTCTAGTAGACACAGATCATTCCATGATAAGAGTAGTTGAACCTAGAACCAAATGGCTAGCACCTATGGGCTATGAAATGAACTATGATTTCACATTGAAATCTATTGAAGCACTACTAGCACTACCAATAGACCCCAAGGCCACTAGGTTTGGAACCTATGAAGAAGCTAAGTCAAGAATCTCGACAGGATTGGCCATTAACAAAATGTGTAGGAAGGCAAAGAAGATGAAGAAAAACTTAACATCTAAATTTGGAGATGTCTCTGATTCATCTGAAGAGACACCGGTTAAATAGGAAACTGAAGGGCAGTTAATGTTGGATGACAAGGCGTATGACAATGAGGAAACCGAATCTAATGAAGAACAAGAAGCTACACCAGTTCCTCCTCCTAAAGCTCCAAAGAAGAGGCAGTTACCAATACAGATAGGTGCACAAACAAGATCATCAATTGTAGCTTCACCACTCAAGAATAAGGAAGTAGAGAAGGTAATAAAATGAAAAGAAGCTATACTGACAAAGACCTATGCAAAGAAAGGATCCAAGTTTCAAGCTGAGGCACCAAAGAAAAGGAGAAGACTGATAAGAGGTAAAGAAGACCTTAAGGATACCGAAATTGAAGATGACATCAGTCAATTCAAAGTGGTCAGCAACAAGGTAAGGTCAATAGATGAAATCATTGAAAATATAATTGAGAACGGTGACCTTGATGATCCGGAACTTAGCAGATTTGATAAAATGTCAAATGAGGATCAAACAAAGATTGAGGAGGCAGACATCCAAATGATGATAAAATTTAAAATATTTCTATTAGAATTTGCACTTACATTACCAAAGGAGTTGGATGATGGAATAAATAAAAAATGGGCTTATGCACTAGACATCGAGAAGAGAAAGAGAGAAAGATCTCTAGTTCGGGCAGCCCCACATCTAAGCTTAGTAGAAATTGATGAACTCATGGTTAATCATCAAGCAAGATTTGTTGTAAAGAACTGAGCCATGATGATACTAGATGAGAATGTGGTGGATGTAGAGGAGACTGGCGATGCCCTATGGAGATCAATTTTTAAAGCCAAAGAACAAGCTAAGCAAAATGCATACTTAAATCTATCTAAAAAGAGACAAAATTCCAAAGGAAAAAGTATCTACATTGATGATACTACAACAGAGAAGTCAAAGGACTCTGGTATATCAATTACCAAGGTAATTGATATCACTGAAGAAAAAGAAGACATAAATATTTCATAGGATACACCAGATCTAGTAGAGATCCACATGAAGAAGAAAACTGATGATGATGTACTCATTGAGGACATCACAAATAGTGATCTTGATGACAAGGATGATGAGGATGTAAATATTGCACCAGAAAACACTCAAGATGAAGCTCAAGTCACTGAATGTGCATTTACATCATTACCAGGTGAACTTCATGTACTTGCAAAAGTAGTAGAAATTCTTTCACAGGAACAACCCAATGGCTTAGACCTCGAGCAACATAAAGATACAACAGGGGAACATGACACTATGACACCTACAGAGACACATAAGTCTGAAGGAACAGAGGAAACTACTACAAAGACAAATGCACAAGATGAGCCTAAGGCAACCGAGGTGACCCCACCTAACACCACATCTAAGGCTACTGATACTCAGGTTACTAAGGAATAGAGGAAGGAAGAGAGTGTGTCAACCGGGAAGGATACTCCAAAGGTAGAAGACAAAGTTATTGTCAACATTATGAAGAAGTCACCCCTTGCACCAAAGAAGAAGAAGAAAAAGAAAGCAAAAGGGTCAATCACTCTAGATGAAGTTATTAAATACCTGAGTGTGACCCAAGGACTCTTAGCCCCGAGGAATTGAGCAAATATGGGGAACTATGTACAAGAAAGGCAGCACAAGAAAAGTTGAAGAAAGAAACCAAACACAAAGAAATATTAATAGATGTTAGGGATATCTTACAATAGGTAGTACCTGAAGTGAGAATTGATGAAGATACTCCTATTATAGATCAACTTTCTATACTTACTGAGAAGATAAATGCCTCGAACATTGACGCTAAAAAATGAATTGAAGAAAGGGTAGAATCCAAGATTCAGGACAAACTGGCAGAAAGAATGAGCCAAGAAGTGGCAATCAACAAGGTCAAATTATCTGAGGTAATAACCGAAATAAAATCTATAACCTAATTAATTTGTTAGTTCTTACTGAAGCTATGCATTGTGGAAACCTTCACTGTTGAGATCAGTGAAAAGATCCAAGGTCTGGAAGATGAAATCAAGACCAGTGCAAATGTTGCTACAATCGATCCACAAGCTTTTTCAAAGCACATTCACTGAGTTCAAGAACTCTGGCAGTTGATAGAAGATCTCAAGAAACAAGAAGAGTAGATCACAGATCAGGTCACAGAGTTATAGATAGAACTCCTTCCATACCTGAAGATTTTTGAGGAACACATTGTCAAAGCGGAACAACTTGTTGAAACACTCGAGATTTCAGTGTTGCAGAACATCTTTGACATGTATGCACAAGTCGGTCTTGAGCATATTTCTCTCACCAACTTGAAAGATGAATGAGAAAACCTCTTGGAGTCACTTAAGAAAATGCATCAGAACTTTTTTGACAAGATGTGAGTATACAATTAAATTTTTGTATTTGGCGTTACTATCAAAAAGGGGGAAATCAATGTATATGTCAATATGACAAATATGTACATAGATGCTACATATACTACATATTACCAAGAGCATGCACCGAGGGGGAGTAAATATAAATTTTGATAAGTTCATATGTATATGGTGGAGATATAAGGTATATATAGAAAATTTTGTCTATATACATTCAAGTTTTGATACTAATGCCAAAAGGGGAGATTGTTATCTTTATTGAACATTAAAGGTTGTCATTAGTATCAAAGGTTATCTACAATATCAGTCAATTACTTAAATTAAGATAGTCAGTAACTAGAAGCAAAATAGACCAGTCAGTTAAGTATATACACCGAGCATCAAATAGTTTACCGAGCACCAGCAGACACCAACACCGAGTGATAGTAAACACCGAGCACCAGTATACACCGAGCATTTTATACAGTGTTTACTGATGATCATAGGAAATGGCATAGTAGTCAAGAATGGCACATTATTCTATGCAAATGGTTACACCAGATCAGGAAACCTATCACCAAGATCGAGGAATATCTTTTTGTCAAGCTACTCATTAAATGCAATATATATCTTATGTAATAGTTTGATCTAGGTCATTTTTTTGCACCATAGATCTTAGGGTTTTGTCTAAGGTGTGTAACCTAATTTTGTTAAAGCGGCATAATGTAGTATGCTATATAAATGTATGTTTGCATCATTTGTGATATGAACTAATGTTTGAATCACAGAGCACTTGAAGCACTTGCCTAACTTCAAGTCTATCAGTTGACAGAGCAGATCCATATTCAGAAGTTTATTAGATTAAGCAAAATCAAAGCAGGCTAACCAAGCAGTTTAGAGAAGAGATACATCACAGTAAAGGTGATATTTGATAGGCTAACACTAGGGTAAATAATAAGAAATATTTAATATAAATTAAGATGATTTCCAGCTTGGTCTATTCATGTCAATCTAGGGGCGTAAGCTTGTGAAAGATGTCCGAGTAATATACCATCAAGGGGTGTCGGTTGTGAGAGGAGCGATTATGAATGCATCTAGAACACACAAGAATAAATCTACAGCAAACTAAAATAATTTTGGTGACAGGAACTGTCACTTCCTGGTGATAGGAACTATAATTTTCTAGCAATAACAATTTCAATAGATCTAATAATCTAAAAAACAAAACTCTCAAATGCAAATCAAACTAATCTACAAGCCATAAACGTGCATAAGGTATGGATGGTTAATCTGATAAAATAATTCCTTAATGCATAATACTTTCTCTTCTATCTTAGGAATGAATGAAAAGTATTTTGGCAGTCATTTTGTAGCAGTTGTTGTTGCGTTCATGACTTGGATTGTCATTGATGTCAACACAGTGATATTCTGGATATCAGCAAGAAAGTAGGTACAGTTTTATTTTGCGCACATGTTGTATTTTAGATTGGCTTTTGCACAGTTGATGGTATATTCTTTGGTGTGTTATTAACCTATGGTTAATAGCACAAAAAGAAATTCATTCATTCATGAGAGTTATGAGCATTTTGGTGAAAGCAGTGTTTAGACAGTGTTTCTGTGTAGCGATTTTTGGAAATCGGAGGATATCTCTTAGCTGGGATGGAATCTGATTTTGTGCAGTTAAAGGGATGTTGGAGACTCATTAATGATGATGTGGTTCATAGCACAAACTTTGAGGATATGTTTGGAGAAAGTTACAGTATCTGGAAGCTGACAGTTTTATGTGAATTTTGTGTGTAGCGTGTAGAAATTATTATTTTGCAATTGAGGACTGACTCATTTGTAATTATTTGAGTTTGGTATATAAGAAGGAATGTTTTCCTTTTTTTAATGAGAATTTTAAAAAAAGAGAATTGAGTAGAGAGGATTGAATTGTGAAAGTTGAGATGCGAATATATGCATGAAGTGAAGAAAAGAGCTAATTCAGTGATGAAGGAAGACTTGTGAGTACAGAGATTTGGAATTGTGATCTTGTGTAGCAGAGAGTGCAATTTTGGCATAGTATGAAGGAGGTAATATATTTCATATTATTCTATTGAATAATTCTAAGATCTTTTGGACAGTGGGTTCAGAGATCTTGCCTTGAAGCTGTTTGGGCAATGGGTCCTTCTGTCTTCCATAAACTCTTAACCAGGTTAGAATCTTTTAACAGGGATTTATATGTACTGAATGTATTTCATAAGACTCCTAACAGGGTCCATCCTCTAGCAAGGAACTTTCATTTTAGTGCATCATTTTGTGGCGATCATTCCCACCGAGGTTTACTCTTTTCAAGAGGTTCCCTAGTCAACATATCTTGTGTTATTGTGCAATTGTGTATGGTTATCTTTCTATGGTTGATTACTACATTGATTATATTCTTTAAAGTAGTTGAATGGTTAAATTATAAAATAACTGATTCACCCCCCCCCCCTCTCAGTTATCTTGGGGATCTTTACTTTCTAACATTTTAATCCTGTGATTAAAATTCTACAGGAACTACAATACAGAAATGTGACAGGAACTACAGTACAAAAATTAAGATAGATTATAATAGAAATCAAATCTGAAAGCCATATCAACTAGATCTGCAACATAGAAATAAAAATAGATTATTAACCCTCATTAAATATAGAAATATAATATTAACTAACAAAAATTATTAAATTATCAAATATAACAATATAAAACATAATAAACAAATGTCAAAACACACTAGAATAAATTATTTAGAATCTATCAGCTGCTGGAGAAAGGGCGCCCTTCCTCCCATTAGATGATAGAGATAAAGCTTACAAAGCTATGATGGAAACAATCAGCACAATGATTTTATTTCTTAACAATTTGATACCAAGGAATTACATTCAATGTTTACATATGCTGCTTATATTATTGCAGCTTGTAACAAATAATATTAAAATAGATAATTTGTTTTTGAACGTGGCCAACAAGTTGAAAATAATTGGTTTACATAATATATTATTTGTTGCCCACATAATAAAACAAATTTGTTATAACTGTGGCTATAAATAAGAAAAGATATGTCATAATAATCTGTACAACATCTTGGATACCAGCCACCTGTTAAAGCAACTAATAATAGGATACTATAATATTTGGAGATCCTCCTTAAAGCCAATAAATGCATTCTTTTTCGTAATCCTCAACTTGAAGCTATTGAAATAATTGGGTAATCAAATAACATGAATGAGGGTGGTAAAAATGACAATATACGAAATGATGAAGTGGATAATCAAATAAATCCACGTGGAAAATGACAGGAACAATTGTTTAGATAGCAGATTCTGGTGAAGAAGGTGACAGGAAGATCATATTGTTTCTGTAGCAGAACGTTCATGGTGAAGAAGGCGATAGGAAGACCGAAAAGCTCCTATAGTAGAAAGTTCATGTAATTTGTATGCTGCAAGCTTGGTTTTCTAAAGGCTTAGGATTATAATTTTTATTAGTAAAAACAATCAATAAAATATTTTCTATATTTTAATCCCAAAACTATAATAAATACTACTTATATATATTAAATCATATGCAACGTAAAATAGGAAAATGGAACGAAATGGGATGGAAATGGAATAGGGAAGTAAGTATGAAACTCAATGAAATGGATTAAAATATGGCATAGAATGGGTCATAAATGGCTCTCATCATTCCCCCCAACTTAGCATATTGCACGCACTCATGTAATTAATATTATCAGGGGGTCTCTGGTTTGAACTAGAAGTACTTTGGATTTATCATTTTGGCTTTGTCTCCACGCTGAACCATGATAACCCGTATATAAACACAAATCCCTTTCTTTGCTTCACATGACAAGTTTTTTTTATTTTTTTCTTCTTCAAATAGGGATATCTCTTTTAACTTTTCATAAGTTGTTTCTCTTTTCTCTTTTCTTTTTCTTTTCTTTTTATTTCTTTATAGCATCATGGTTCAAAAGGTTACATATAGGGGAAATTTATCTCAATTTGCACAAGAGGAGTTTAAATGGGTGAAATAGAAGAGATGAGAGACAAAATAAAGGTTATTGTATGATGGATATAATGGATAGCATGATGGAATTATTAAGGGAGATGGATGGAAGATAATAGGATGAAATTCCTCCACCCAACTTAAAGGCTGACTGTCCACAGGAAACAAGGAGAGGCTAGGTAGGGGTGTTGCATAATGATCAACATAATAAGCAATATAAATAAAGTTAAGAGATAAAATAATGAAAACCAAAATTGATTGTTTTACCAACATGCATGGGCAGAGAAACCAAGGGTGGAACATAGAGAAACTCGGCAACCGACACCTCCAAAATGGATGAATCAACAACAAGGAACAAAGAGAGGCATCCAGAACTGCAACACCACAAAAGACCACCATCGAACTAAAATGACTAAGAGAGCATGCCACAGGAAGGAACCAAAAACTAGGACAAAGACTGCAACTGTAGGAGCCACCACCATCAAACTGAAGCAATGTAGAATAAACAATGGGTAGCACATTCCACTAAAACACCTTAATTGAGCAGGTAGCACATACTATAGGTGATCAAAGTGTTGATGACCACGCTAAAGAAGAAATTCAAGAGGGAATGACAGCAGGTCCCAAGAGCTAAAGAACCACAAAATCCATTGAGTGTTCCTAAAAATAATGATTAGCAGAAAAACCAAGAACACCAATTATTGCATTTTTTTTTCTTTTTTTTCAATATTTTTTCATTTTTTTCTTTTTTCATTGTTTTCTTTTTTTAAAATTTTGATAATGACAAGAGATCGCTGGCAAGCCAGTTTTCAATCACTCACCGCTTAATGGTTTTGTAAAAATAGTTTTCACCACTAAGAATTTATTTTGCAATTAATATCTACCAAAAATTTGGTTTTCAAATATTAACTGGCCAACAACGCCCGAAGGTTTTCATTGTTGGATCTTTTATTGTTTTTTTTCTCATTTTTTTTCCTTTTTTTCCATTTTTTCACTTTTTTCATTTTTTTCTTTTTCAATAATTGCATAGAATGACCAACAAACAAGAAATGCTTACATGGATGATGAAAAATGATACCATCCAAAACTTGAGTTTTGTCCATGACCTCATAGAAGGTACTGTTGAAACTTGATTGCATAATGAACTTGGAATGATGACTACGAATAATCTCCACAAACTTGGGAATAATGAAACACTTCACAGATCAACCTTGATCTATTTATCTCACAACACTAAATCTGAAATCTGTTTGAAGAAATTGGAACACACTAGCACACTGAGGTAAGAGAATCACTCATAGTGATGGTGCTACTCACATTTCTCTATGATGACAGAATAAGATGACATCTCCTTCATTATCAAAGACATGAGTATGGAGTGAAAACCAATAGTAGTCACCAATGTGTCCATAAAACTTCAAAGAAGAGGAGACACATCTTGAGGTTGAAGTGTGGTAGTGGGCAATATGTTCAAGATTATTGTACTTGTCTTCAAAGAGTTTTCAGATGTGTAGCACAATAAAATAGTACCACATTGTCCATGGATCTCATAGACTAAGGTGCACATTGTCCTCTACTTTACCAAGCACCAAAGAAATCTCATCTCAAGGTGGTGAATACCTTATGCCATATCCTTCTTATGATCTCAAATGTTGAAGCACGAGTTGTGAAACTGAGATGCGCCAGATAGCTAACAAGCCCACACAATGTTAACATAGCCAACATAGTGTGTTATGCAATGCTTGTGTAGAGAAGAATTATCAATTGGTATTGGTACTAAGATCATCCCACCATATCAAGAGACCTGTAACCATATTCTCAAAACCAAGCATATCAAGTATAGTAAAGTAATTTTTATCTAATTAATAACCCTACCATTAAGTGAGTAATGCATTTTTTACAAATGATAAGTAGAGTTATTAAGATGAATAAACACATGATAAAAACAAAAGAACGTGATTAAAATCAATGTGATTCAATCAACATAGTAATACATACCTTAAATGGTTGAGATGTCACATGTCGAGGTTTGCTAAAAGGACCAATCAAAACAATCAATGAAGTTTGATTGGAAATCATCCAAGAATCACAAATTTGGAGGGATTCCCCCCAACTTAATTTCATGCAAAAAGGTCACAAGAACATTAGGATAACCAAAGAAATTAGGTAACCCAAAGAGAGTAACACATCTTTAGAACTTTGTGAGCCTTATTGTATCAAATATTTCAACAATTCAATGGATGTACTCCCAAATTAACTGTAGGTTATAAAAGCATAGGGAATTTGAATCATCCAAGGAATCAAGAAATGGATTTAGTGCTTGTAATCAATGAATGATCATCTGGAGATACAAGAACCAAGAATGAAAAAAATATATTGATAGTAATACCTTGATCCTTGCTAAATAAATGAATCATCCATAATGTATTTGGTCATCTTAGGACAATGGACAGATTTAGCAATGAAAAATAATGCACATCCAATTATAACATATTTTTTTTGGTCATTAATGCATAGAATCCCTTATGATTGTGCTTAATCAATTATTGGTCCTAAATCAACAAGTATGTGAGGAATGCTCATTTTAACCATAGGCCTCCAAAGATCAATATGCATAAGTAAAAAAGTAAGAAAATATAGATCTTGGAGGATCTGGAAACACATTTGTGGAATGAGGAATGCATATGGTTTAATATTACTTAGTGTATGAGTAATGTTTACACACATATTTATGAATCCAATAATGAAAATTGATGCAATTTGAAGTATGGGCTCATTTGTGGGTATTTGGAATTCACTAAGTGGAAAAGAAGAACAAAGTTGATTATAATTCAATAAATGATATTTTTCTTCTAATTTAAGTAAACCAAAATCACATCCCTTATATGCATCAATATATCCCAATGTTGATTTATCAAGTTCAAGCATATCATTAGATAGTAAAGGGATCCGTGAAAGTTTATAGGTACTATTAACCACCTTATTATGAAGTGTTTTATGAGGCAATATAGTTTCCTTTGGTGGATATGGTGGAGTGGGTATAATATAATGTGAATGAGATAATGAATATGGTAAGCAATGTGAAGGAAATAAATTAGAGGGGAATAAGAAGGATGGGTGGAACGAAGATGGTAAAGATGGGTATAGTGGTTGTTGTGAGTATTCTTGATTCCATTTATCATGCATATTATGTAAAGAAGTGTGTTTTGAAGAAACATGTTGTATTTGTAATGAAGTAGAGTGACAATACATATTACCAACATAATTCATACCTTGATCTTCATGAGTTGGCATTTGAAATGGTTCATAAGTTACAAGGAACACTTGTTCACTTCCACTCTCAGGGTAAGGATCACAAATAGATTGTACCTCATTCACCATGTGCTCTTGGTTGTCTAGGCATATGCATTGGTCATCTTTCCTGTAGCAACTAGAACAACAAGTGGTTAAATTTTCATCCTCAAAACCACATTGCTCTAAGAATTCATCAATGATTTGCTCATGTTCAAACATAGAGATAGAATTCTTGCATACCTGTGATAATGGAGGATCAAGATCATTTAAGTTGCATTCATTAGGTAAAGAGGATGTAAAAATATCACCTTTGGTCGGTGCCATTTCCCCACCAATTTCTTCTTTTGTTTTAAATTTGAAGGCGGGGGGTCTGGGGGCGGCAACCACCAATTTCCCTTCAAATTTTGCATTTTTGAAACAATTTTCACCCAAAATTGATGTACTTGAACAACCTTGGAAATGCATCATTTTTAACATTTTTCTTCAAAAGTGTCTTTTCTTTACCAATAGCTCACAACAACTAATGATTATATAAAATTTAATTTAATTTCTAAAGCAACTAATGAATCTAATTTCTAAGGCCTAGTTGCAAACTCTAAAACAAAACTCTAAAGCAATGCATCTATATGATTTAAGCAACGCAAATTAAGATTAATGACTTAAGCAAGGCTAGCAATTGCAAAAGCTTTCATCCTAACACATTGTTCCTAACTCAACTCATCAAACTAACATGCCTTTGACACCTTTCCCCGGCAACGGCACCAAAATGATAGGCCAACACTAGGGTAAATAATAAGAAAGATTTAATATAAATTAAGATGATTTCCAGCTTGGTCTATTCATGTCAATCCGGGGGCGTAAGCTTGTGAAAGATGTTCAAGTAATATACCATCAAGGGGTGTCGGTTGTGAGAGGAGCGATTATGAATGCATCTAGAACACACAAGAATAAATTTGCAGCAAACTAAAATAATTTCGGTGACAGGAACTGTCACTTCCTGGCAACAGGAACTATAATTTTCTAGCAATAACAATTTCAATAGATCTAATAATCTAAAAAACAAAACTCTCAAATACAAATCAAACTAATCTACAAGCCATAAATGTGCATAAGGTATGGATGGTTAATCTGATAAAATAATTCCTTAATGCACAATACTTTCTCTTCTAATCCTGTGATTAAAATTCTACAGGAACTACAATACAGAAATGTGACAGGAACTACAGTACAAAAATAAAGACAGATTATAATAGAAATCAAATCTGAAAGCCATATCAACTAGATCTACAACATAGAAATAAAAATAGATTATTAACACTCATTAAATGTAGAAATGTAATATTAACTAACAAAAATTATTAAACTATCAAATATAACAATATAAAACATAATAAACAAATGTCAAAACACACTAGAATAAATTATTTACAGTCTATCAGCTGCTGGAGAGTGGGCACCCTTCCTCCCATTAGATGACAGAGATAAAGCTTACAAAGCTATGATGGAAACAATCAGCACAATGATTTTATTTCTTAACAATTTGATACCAAGGAATTACATTCAATGTTTACATATGTTGCTTATATTATTGCAGCTTGTAACAAATAATATTAAAATAGATAATTTGTTTTTGAACGTGGCCAACAAGTTGAAAATAATTGGTTTACATAATATATTATTTGTTGCCCACATAATAAAACAAATTTGTTATAACTATGGCTATAAATAAGAAAAGATATGTCATAATAATTTGTACAACATCTTGGATACCAGCCACCTATTAAAGCAACTAATAATAGGATACTATAATATTTGGAGATCCTCCTTAAAGCCAATAAATGCATTCTTTTTCATAATCCTCAACTTGAAGCTATTGAAATAATTGGGTAATCAAATAACATGAATGAGGGTGGTAAAAATGACAATATATGAAATGTTGAAGTGGATAATCAAATAAATCCATGTGGAAAATGATAGGAACAATTGTTTAGATAGTAGATTCTGGTGAAGAAGGCGACAGGAAGATCATATTGTTCCTGTAGCAGAACGTTCATAGATTATGGTGAAGAAGGCGACAGGAAGACCAAAAAGCTCCTGTAGCAGAAAGTTCTTATAATTTGTATGCTGCAAGCTTGGTTTTCTAAAGGCTTAGGATTATAATTTTTATTAGTAAAAATAATAAATAATATATTTTCTATATTTTAATCCCAAAACTATAATAAATACTACTTATATATATTAAATCATGTGCAACATAAAATAGGAAAATGGAACGAAATGCGATGGAAATGGAATAGGGAAGTAAGTATGAAACTCAATGAAATGGATTAAAATATGGCATAGAATGGGTCATAAATGGCTCTCATCAATATTTTTTTAGTACTTTATAGATCTGTATCAGAAATCAAGTTGTCATTAGCAGATAATTGCCTATTGCTTTCTAACAATTGTAATAGAGTTTTTGGTAAATCTCTTAACAGAGTAGACTTGAGAGCCTTATGTAAATATCTTAACCGAGTGCACACTTCATTAGTGTTGTTAAAATCCTATAACTACGTAGATCTAGCTAATCTAATATGTTACTCCTAATAGGGTAAGATCACCAGAAGTGATCAAAACTTTTAGCCCTAACAGGCAAACCTTTTCTATCTGCAGTAGTGAAGAATTTGTGGGTGTCATCCCCACCGCAATTTTTACCTTCTAACAGGGGTTTCTGTGTTACCAAAATACTTGTATTATGTGACTGTTATATTGTTGATTTCATTTTATTTACTTTCATAAGTTGAATGGATGAATGATACATATATTAGATGCAAGGTATTTTGGAAGGTTATCATTGTTTGTTGTTATAGATCTGAAAGGTTAATGAGTTAAAGTATTTGTGGGCACTGATTCACCCCTCCCTTCTTAGTACCTATCTCTCCTAATTCCAACACTATGTGTGGATCTGGACCAAGAGTGGTCAGAGTCCTAGACTTCTTAACCTTGCTTTCGGTCGGGCTTGACTGCATTTCTTGTGAAAGAATCTCACCACTAGGAGTGCCTAGCTCGGCTCTCTTTCTCTTCCGCTCTATAGTGTTATCAATCCATGATTCTAAACTTGTAACCTTTGTCACATAAATTAGGTCTTCTATGAATAATTTCCTGATAATAGGGGGAGAAGCTTTAGGCTTGGAAGTGAAAGAATTAATCTAGGGAGAAGAAATGCTCTTTTCCTTTTGAGGAGACCCCAAATGCTCATTTGTCTCATTAGTTTCTAAACTTCTACCATGATCACCCACCTCAACAATGGTAGGAGCCTCTTGAGTGGGAGTAGCACCTTGTGTCTCAATGGTTCTCCCTTGTTCTTGTTGCTCTGGTTTCGCGGCACCAACAATTTCTTCCGCTGGCTTGTCGAGTTTCTCCACTTCAGCTTCTTCATTCGAACCGATGATAGGAGATGCACTTGCTTCGCAAGTCTTTTCAAGTGGGATTTCTTTTTTAGGTAGTTCATCATCTCCACCTTTTGGCTGAGTTGGTCCTTTGGCCACAAATGACGTTGGTAAAGTAGAGGATGCGGGAGCACTTACCGGCTTGACTACTATGTGTGTCTGAATGTGGACCTCTAAATCAAGCACAAACGCAACATAGTCATTGCTCAATCATGAGATGGTGAATATGAACATGAATTTCCCATCTCACAACATTGATTGAATTGACCTATTGCCTCCTATGTGGATGGGGTGTTTAATTACTCTCAGAACAAGAGCCAACAACCATGAGACCAATCCCACAATGGAGGATTTTCCAAGAGCTATGAAGATGAGCAAACTGAAATTGAACTAAATGAATGCAATTTAATCTAAGATACTTTGAAAGAAATATGATACTATTCTAAATAGCTTGAAAGAAATATGCAAATTATTCTAAAGAACTTGGAAATAGCAATGATATTAAACTATGAGCATGTAAGCAAATTAATCTAATATAAGAATGCAATACTATATTAAATGAGAATTTAAACTAATTGCAAATGAAAAGATTGAAAATAAAGTGAGACTAAAAATCACTATAGTTCAATTACTCTCCAAAATTGCCTTTTCTCGAATGAAGAAAATAGGTCCATTAAATAAGCAAGCCCGAAAAGAGAATGAAGGGGTTCTTGATTTGAAACTCCTGACCATTCATTTCCATTTGAGACAAAAATGCAAGAATTTCTTTATAAAAAGAATGGAAAATGCCACACCGGTGGCCTTTCGAATATCTTGAATTATTAATTCAAAAAGGTGTGTCCATTCGAATATCAAGCAATTATTAATTCCTTTTTATGGGTAATTAGCCAAATGGGGTGGATTTAATTTAAGTATAAGCACTTAAGACTTTAGGATTAAATTAAATTATCATAGGGGTAATTTAGCTAATTAAAGTCAAGGACTTTAGGAATTAATTTTGATATTTAATTAATGCAATTTATGGTCTTTGCAATTGACATCAAGTTAAATGAAGTCAAGTAGGAGAGAGAAAAGTGCCTAGGGAACTAGGACTTTGGAGATGTAAAATTGATGAAAATAAACCAAAATTAATTGGATTTAATAGGTGCCAATTTTAGGGTATTACAACTATAGGAGCTTGTTGAGGAGTAAGCTTCCCAGACCTCTTTCTTCTTCCCATCATCCACTGAACCCACTTATCAGTTCTTTTGATGACTTTAGCCGTTAAGGTCTCCAAATCTTTTATAGCTTGACCTTGAACTGGCTCTCAGCTCATCGAATAGGGCTTGATATGATCTCTATATGTTTTGGTATACATATGTTCTCCATCATCGACAATGCCTTCAACATTAATGTTGACATTAAACAACTTGATTTGTTCAACAGTCAACCTAGAGTAAAACATCTCCTGGCTTTCTAACTCATCCTTGCAATTCGCCCAATAATCTTCAAGCTCAGGGATGTGTTTTACCATGGTGCCAATTTGGAGGTGATTCTTGGCATAACCTACTAGATCAAATTGAGGCCTCAAAACTTCATACACCTCTGGCTTATATCTGCTCTCGAACGCCTTCATCACGGTCTTAGCATTTGACCTCAACGCGTAGCTGTAAGCTCCAATGGTAACTGGGAATTCATAGCCTTTCTTCTTAATTCCCACACTGATCAGGTTCACTTGCAAAATCTTTTAGATCACCTCTATGAGCATGATCATATCATCGGGGTACCTTGGTAGCTTCATGGGGAAATCATCAAAACCTGCAAGATGAAGGTAGGAGAAACTATCAAATTGAATAAAGAAGCTCCCAAATTGGGTGAGGAATTCCATGGCCTCTAGCAAGAACCTTCACTCTGGGCATCCTTGCAATTCTCTGCACAACCTCATTATAAACAAGTCATTAACTCTAATGAACTTGGCATAGCTATTTTGTAACTTCAAATGAGGGAAGAAATCATAAATTTTCACATCGTCTTCATATTCTTCTAGCCTAGGGAGTCCTGGTCATACTTGCAATGTAGCTAACACATATATCAAATAGGAAGACATATAAAAAAATTTCTAGAACTTGGCGAGACTCAAGGCATTGGATAGATTTTCACTTACCACTTGAGCCCAATCTATATAATGGTGCTTAGCACATATTACCTGGACCAAGAAGAAGTAGTGCTCTATGAAATTCAATGCATCACTTTCACCTTATATCCTATGAAGGAGCATCAGGATGTCGATGATCTCGGCCTTTATATTTGTCCCAAAAAGTTTCTTTGGCACTTTTCCCTTTATGCTCCTAGCCTTCCAAAACCACGAGTTCATGATCTCTTTCCTCCATCTCATCTTCTTCTCATTATATTCTCAAATTGCAATCAAGAAGTTCATATTTGAAAACTCCACTCACTCTGGGATACGAAGGCTGTTTTGCACATACTCTCTATCAATTGAGATGAGAACTGTGTCATCCGGTAGAAAAAAAAAAAATTGTATCCGAGTTAAATCTAGTTATACATTCCCGGATAAGCTTGGGAGCTTGCACTGTAACAGGAAATCCAGCAGCTTCAACCAAGCCACTACTTTTGAGCTTCTGTGTCATGGGATGGAGGTTCTCCTCATTCAATCTTCTATGTAGATTTCCTAGATCATAGAATCTGAGGGATGTATCAATCAAATTCTACAATTCAGATGTAATCTTGTTCAATCCATCAAAACCCATGAATCTAGTGGCCATAGCTTCTAATTATGTTTCAGATTTACTGCTAAAAGCTTTAGGGAACATTGTAAGATGATTTCTAAAATTGTGGGAAATCAAGGGCGTATGAAAAAGATGTGAGAAAATGGTAATTTTCACTTGATTGTTTGAGTCTTTTATAAATAACTTGCTTCCTTACCGTTACTTTCCATATCTTGCACCACACGAGTGATAGATTTTTAAAAATATTTGTTAAAGTTCTAACATTAAGATTTGAATTAAATGCACCTTATTAACAGCCTTAAGAAATCACTTTTACCCATTCGGGGTAGATGTAATGGTAACTTAATTGGCGTAGTGGATTTTTACTTTTCCACTTCTCTTTGTTCAACACCTTTATCAAAAAACTCACTTGGAAGGTAGAAACCTGACTGTGCAGAAGCTAGGAAGTGATTTTCTAAAACTCCGCAATTGACCTATTTCTTTATCAATTCTTTCTAAATATCAAAGTGGACTATCTTAATCATACCAAATCTTTCAATTCTCATGAATTTTTGTGTTTATTTCTTGGCAAGGTGTCGCTTCTCAAAAATTGACCTTCTCAGGTGATTCTCAGATAAGGGAGAAGTTAACAGCCAATTCTCTAAAAAGGGCCTATTACAAAATTCCTCATGTTCTGAGACTATTTTATCTACAATAGGGACTCAATCTTATTCCCTCTGAATCTCAACATCTAGCTTTTTGGAATCTCTGATACACTTTCCACCACCCTTTAGAAAACAACCTCTGTAAGGAAAACTCCACAGGCGGGGAAGTTCATTACAACTTCTCTACCAAGCTACTTTTCTTGACCCAACTCATTCCTAAACCGTGAATCTTGATCTCTAGGCCTTATCTCTATGTTTGATGATTCTTGTGTTCTCTTCCCACAGAAAATTACCTTCATGGGTCAAAACCCGCCGAGGAGAAGGTGATTTTCAATTTTCTGACAAAGGGGAAAAAGTCATTTTAGAGCTTCACATTCAAAGGAATATCATCAATCAGAAATGAAAGAAAAGGAGTCTTTATCAAATTGGGGACTATAACTTACCTACTCCTAGGGAGGAAATAAAAACCAACCCGGTTTAAAAGCAAGAAGAAGGCATGAAGGGATAATTTGATAAAGATCGCCTATCCTAGGGGGATTCTAGACTTAGACACCAATTTAAATACCTCAAAATTCATGACTTAATCTAACACAAGGTATCCACCTTTATTTTCAAGTGTGAAGAAAAAAAGTGGGGCAACAGATGGCTCTGTCTGGGGACTTGGATATGATCATATCTAAGCAAGGAATCCAAATCTTTGGTTTCACAAAGCTAAATGAAAAGGTGGCTCACAACAAAACTAAAGCAAAGGAAGAAAATAGGAAAGGAAAGACAAAATGAGGGAACCTAAACTAAGGAAAATAGAAATAGGAACTAAACATAACTATCATACAATACAGGGGTTACCTACTTTCAACTTGCAACCTAATATAATTTCAAATCTTGACCATTATAGGTCAAGGGTAGTACTTTTCCATTTGGATACGCAAGTTTGAAAGAATTTTTGTCAAAGGCTTGATGGATTGTGAATGGTCCCTTCCAGAGTGTCTCAAATTTTCCATGCATTCCTTTAGGTGCCCTTTGTTTATCCCATAGCAGAACTGAATCTCCAACCATAAACTTCTTTGGTCTAGTTTTCTTGTCAAAGAGATTCTTTACCCACATCTGATATTCTATGATGTGATCAACAATCTTCTCTCATTCTTCCTCAATTTTATTCAGATACAAAATTCATTTTTCCAACCCATCTTTATAGATGCCATCTTCTACCACCATTCTTAACTTATTAGTGGCCAATTCCAAAGGTAGGGGAAGGCTTGCCTCAACTCCGTATACTAGCTCAAAAGGTGAAATACCAATTGCCCTCTTTGGAGTTACTTTGTCAACCCAATTTACTTTGTGAATTTTCTTATGCCAAGTCCTTTGGTTATCTGATACAAGTTTTCTCACTATATTCACCAAGTTCTTATTACTTGACTCAGCTTGACCATTCCCTTGTGGGAAATAGTCAGATGAATGACTAGCAATTATGCCATACTCAAAACAAAAATTGGTAATCTCAGCCAAAGAAAAGTAAGCTACATTATCCATGACCAGTTTAATTGGCACACCAAATATTACCATGATGTTCTCCTTGATGAATTCCCACACTACTTCAGAAGTAATTCTCTTAGTGGCCTTTTCCTCCACCCATTTTTTAAAATAGTTAGTTGCGGTGATTATGTAATTATGACTAGCACTTGATGCAGGATTGATAGGCCCGATAAAATCAAGACCCCATTGCTGGAAGGGACCCTCTATTACTACTGATCTGAGAGGAAGGGGTGCTAGCTGAGATCGACCTGTGAACATCTTACACTTTTCACACTTGGACACCCAATGATATGCATCTTTGAACATCCCTAGCCAATAATAGCATTGCCTCAAAATTTTAAATGCAATTACAAAAGATGAGAAATGCCCACCACATGCTTCATCATGGAATATTTTTAGCAATCTTTCCTGCTGTTTCTTGTCAACACACCTAAGAAAAGTTCCATCAATAGATCTTTTGTATAGCGTACCTTCCCAAATGACATACTTAGCCACTTTTAACCTCAAGTCCCTCCTTTTTTTAGCTATCAATCCTTCAGGACATTCACCATAAGTCAGGAAATATATGATGTCTTCAAACCATGGGTCTTGTAAACTCACCATGAAAACTAACTGTTCTGCTTCAAGCTGGTTATCTTCTTGACTTTTGGCGATAGCCTTACACAATGCATTTCCTCGTACCAGCTTAGTAGGTTTGATCTCTATGTCATATTCTTATTTTTTGGCTACCCAAGCCCCTCTGTTATTGCATCCCACATCTTGTTGGCTTAATATGTTCTTTACAGCAATATCAGGAACAAATACAACTGAGTGAGAATGTAAGATATAAAATCTAAAGTTCTTCAAAGCTTTCACCACTGAGAAAGCATGCTTCTCAATCTAAGAATATCTCAACTCATGATCTTTCAATGGCATACTCATAAAGGCAATAGGAGCTTGAACTCCTCCATTTTCTTGCATAAGAATAGCTGACAGTGTATGTTCAGATGCCTAACAATAAATCATAAAATATTTCTTATAATTTGGGTGCAATAAGACAAGGGCATTGGATATAGTGTCTTTTATATCTTGGAAGACTCTTTTACCAAGGTCATTCCACTTGAAATTTTTATTACCCCTCATCATGTACACAATACATTTGGTGATCTCTGAAAAGTTAGGAATGAATCTTCTGAGGAAATCTACCTGACCAAAGAAGGATTTCACTCCAGTCTTACTTACAGGAAAACTTAGCCTTTGAATGGCTTTGACTCACTCTGGATCAATCATAATACCTTCTTGTGATACAATATGACCCATGAGTTTTCCTTTAGTAACACATAAAACTGACTTCTTAGGATTTAAATAAATCCCATGCTCTCTACACCTTTGCAATACTCTCTCTAGGTCTTTAATATGATCATTCCTTTTCTTAGAGAACATAGTTAAGTCATCTAGGTATATGACAATGATCTTATCTTTCATATCAGCAAAGGAAAAATCCATACCTCTTTGAAATGTTGCGCCAGCATTGATAAGACCAAACAGCATTCTGTGATATGCAAATGTGCCCCAGGGAGTGGTAAACGCAGTCTTATGTTGATCTTTCTCTTCTACCTTGACTTGGTTGTACCCAGAAAAGCCATCAAGCATAGACATCATTTTGGCCCCTACAACTGTCTGCAAAAAATGATCCATGTTGGGGAGTGTGTATTTATCCTTCAAGGATGCTTGATTTAAATTTTTGAAATCTACGCATATCCTTATTTATCCATTCTTCTTCCTCACATGAATGATATTTACTATCCACGTAGAGTGGTGGATAGGGTAGATAATCTTGGCTTTGAGCATTTTTTCAACCTCTCTTAAGATGGCATCTACCACTTTTGCATTATAGTTTCTTTGTTTCTATCTGAATGGGGCAACATCAGGTTTTAGGGGAATTTGATGCTTGAAATTTCCTCCCATAAAGCTTTTTAAATCCTCATAACTCCAGGCAAAGACATCTTGATATTCCAGAAAAATCCTTCTAGCTTCTTCTTTCTCTTCAAGTGTGTAACACTTCCCTATGTTTATCATTCTAGGATTTGACTCATTCCCAATGTTCATTCCTTCATATTCTCCAATCGTAAGACCTTTCTCTATTCACTTCTTAACATAAGTGTCATGATGATTGAACAATTTCTCTAATGATACAAAATATGGGGGAATGACATTACCTTGTAATTGAATCACACCTGGTTCATCTTTCTTCCATTTCTTGGGATGATCTTGTGAGAGATCATTTGGTTTTTCTTCTGGGAAACTATCATTACCTTCAAGGAAGAGTTGCAGGCTTTTGTCATCATCGAATACTTGCCAATCATCCACATTACTAGGTACTGATGGCCTGTAAATTACCTCCACCTGGTACTTCTTGTCTTTAAATTTTGGATGAGGTTGTAGCAAGGAAGCAGAGATTGCTAGTAAATCTGCTTTGGAATTTAACTCTCTAGGGACATATTTGATTGCAAAGGCATCCAATTCTTCAATCTCATCCCATACTCTATTCTTGTAACTCTTGAGCTTCTGGTTTTTAACAAAGTATTGACTTTTGATTTGGTGTACGATCAACTCATCATCACCTCGAGCTTTTAGAACTCTCACACCTTTTTCCTTTGCAGCAATTATCTCGAGTAACAACACCTCATACTCAACTATATTATTGGTGTTTGCAAACTCCAGTTTGAGAGCCATCAGCTCAGGTTCACCTGAGGGTGGAATTAATACAACTCTGGCAAGAGACCTAGAAGAAGAATAACTACCATTGAATTCCAACATCCAGATTTTTGGAGTCTTTTCTTTCTCAAAGGCCTCCACTTCCTCTTGTTCACTTTTAGATTCATCAACAATGCCTTGGGTAAACATCAGGTAATTACCGAACTCTAATTCTTGATACAAGATTTGAGCTTTTGGGTCGTCTAATTTTAGCACTGTAAACTTTGACTTCTCCTCAGGTTCTAGTTTAACCTTCTTATTTCCCATAGGAATTACCGCTTGGGACCAATCCAACCTAATTTCCTCACCCATGTCTCTGCAAAAACTCATGCTGAGCAATAACCCATAACTTGCTGGTATATCTACAATAAGGATTGTCAGTAGCATCTTCTTTTTAGGATGGGTAGCTAGAGCTACCTGGGCATCTTTGATTTGGCCAAGCGGAGGGACTTGCTTAGCATCCATAGAATAGCATCTACCGTGGACTTTTGTCATGGTGAGTCCTAAGGCTTTGGCCACAGGGGAAGGCATCACGTTATCAGAGGCACCTAAATCTATGATACAATTGCTAAGTTTACAACCATTGATATACAAGGAGACATAAAATGGTTTGGGTTTTTGACCTGGGAAGGTAGTTAACACAATGGTTTCCCTTTCTTCAAATAGTTTTGCCAATAAGGAATCATCTTCAATGGAAGAGGTGACATTATGATTTAATTTAATACTATCTCCCTTTAAATAATCTATGAATCTTTTCAATTCAGTGGGATTCGACCATAAATAGTCTATGGGAGAAATTTGGATCTTGGAATTTTTACAAAACTGAATGAAATCAAAGGAGTCATTTTCCTTACCCGACTATGAGATTTTCATTTCCCGACTACTTTCTTTCGTACCTAAAGTAGATGCATCATTGGTTCCCATTGAAGGAATGACAATGGGAGTTTTGTCTTTTTGGCTCCGAGTTAGGACTACAAAGGTGGTGCCATCTATGGTAGCATAACACTCTCCTCACTCCTTAGAATCTGATTTATACTCAAAAAATAGATTTACAGAGTCACCATGTGAGCATGACTCTGGTTCATTGTCTAGTGTCATAGTGTCTAACTCATTGGTAGATAACAACTACATCATGCAAGCTATTTCAAGACAACTCTCACCATTATGGTCTATCATTAGATTAAATACACACATATTTCCTTTCTTAAGGGGAGCTTCAATTGCAAGCCTCTGTTGTGGAGCATGTAGTTGTAATGTTCTTCCATCATTATTTCTATTATTCTAGTCTTGGAATGGTTTTTGATATGAATTGTTGAATTTAGGGAGTTTCCTTTTCAAAGTGATGATTTCATTAGACATATTCTACATCATCTCATTGGTTGATGTGGTGCCACTTGAGCTTGCACCTGTCTGCATTTCTCTTTTCCATCTGCCAGCAGAGATCATGTCATCTTCCAACTCAATGGATGTCCTCTGAGCAGTGTCTAAATCTACAGGTCATGCTCTTCTTAAATCATAGTTAATTTCTGATGGCATGGCACCCATAAAGAATATCTTCAGGTTCGCAAGAGTAGGTCTATCAGTGGTGGGAATTCTATTGGCAATTTTACTGAACTTAGCAATGAATTCTCTTATACTCACAGAAGCTTATTTCTTGATGGAGGTCAATTGCACCAACAGGGCATGTTCATCTTTAGTCATTTTAAACCTGGCTTCAAAATCTGATCTCATAGTAGCCCAACTCATAATTGAAGCATTGCCCAAGTGATAAAACCAGTCTATCACTGCTTCAACTAGAGTTTCAACAAATAGTCTGACGACAACATCTTCATGTCTGATTCCCAGGATGTGACTTTCTGCGAAGAAGGATTTGATGTGTTCATCTTTAGTAACTTTTCCATATCTTGAGAACTTAGGAAATTTCTTTCTGGATCCCCCAGGGAGTGGATGATATGTTGCAAACTGTAGAGGACTAGTTGCAGTGGCCCATGGAGCTGCCATAACTGTAGGTGTAGGATGTGGAAGAAAATTAATAACAAGAGGAGAAACTACTCCATGTAAAGTTCATACCTAACATGCTATAGGCAATGAAGATTGTCTCTTCGAGGGTGAGGGTGGTCTACTCCAGCTTCTTTTGTCACCTTTCTGATGAGGTAAGTCTATTGTGGGAAAGTTGAGCTCTGTGAGCCTTTCAAATCTAGGGTCTTTTCCACCTTGCCCCTTGGTACTTTTGAGAAACCTTCTTTGATCCAGAGCTCTTAATTAGTTTTGAGGCCTAGCCCCATGTTCTACTCTGCATTGGTTTCTTCTCTAAATTGCTCTTTCAAGTGCTTCTACTCTCGCTTCTTCTTGTTCAAGCACTTGACTCACGTTCCTGCAATGCTCTGCATTTCTTCTATATCTCCAAGCGAAATTATTCAAGGATGAGACTCTATCTTCTTGATCATCTTGAAAGCCAAGATTGGGTTGAAGCATGAGGAACACGTTCTCATTAGGTAACACCTTTTTTTCCTCATGGAAAATATTCTAGTCTAGTGATTGTTTCTCTCCCTAGCAAAGTCACCAAAAATCTGTTGGTAAACAAATTATTCTTTTTAGATTTAACTCTTTATTTGCCCAAAATATCCTTAAGAAACCATGTGAATACAAATAGTTGGAAAGTTGTTAACTATTCAATTAACTTCCCTCTGAATTTTAATAGGTACAACTCCCTTATGTGAAGATATGAAATGAATTTTGTTTATTCTAAATCCTAATGGGGTCTATTCTTAACCAGAGAATAGTAGAGGTAACCAAATTAGCCCTCGATGAGAAACTAATCTAGGCAACGAATTTGATTCTAAAATCTAACCAACTTCATGATTTCACAGTGCTTATGAATTCACACCAGCGGTGATGCATCAATGAACTCTACTTGAATTAATGAAATGTAGTAAAACAATATGGATGAAACTAATCTAAAATAGGACATATATGTATTTCCCCAACCTCCAAGTCATACCTCGATTACTGTCGCTTAGCTGCACTAAAGAAGAGAAGAAGAACTCCATCTATTTGCTAATTTCAATCCAACTTTAAGGAAAACAAATATTCTAACTCACAAATGCATGGAACAATAAATAAATGGGACAAAACACATTCCAGATTGACTCTACAACATGATGTATTTCACATCAAAAATTAGCTGACCTTTTCATTGATTTTCAAAGTCTTACATATAGGCTTCAAGATTTAAGTCATTACAAAATCAACTGAATCAATTCATATTCTACAAAGTCAGTAAATGACAAGTGGTCATTTACTGAATTTACAATGTATATCAAAAAGAGGAGGGGAAAGCTATTTTCTCTTCGCTAGCTTCTTCACCTTCTCCAACTTAGCCTTATGAGCCTTGACGACTTTAAGAATCAGAATCATCCTTTTAGAATTTGGGATGTACACATTTTTTAATCTTATGAGCCAGTGAGCATGATCCTTCTCTATGTGTTTTGCAGCATCTTTTTGGGGTTGCATCTTCATCATGGCTTTATATATGCATCCACTGAGTTGTTGAAGATCAGGTATTCTATCTAGGTAAGATCTAGATGATTCTGCAAGCTGGTCCAAGTAGTCAGAGAACACCTTCTACACATTGGTTATACCGATTGGGCTCTTTCCATCTCCACTAGCTTGAGACTCCGAGTGAAGACCTATCAAGTATACAAAGATTTTACTTTGTTCTTTAGTGACTTCCTCATCAGTTGCCTTCATTCCTGCCTCTTCTTTGATTATCATCTCCATTTTGAATTCAACTCCTTGGAGCCATTCGATCAGAGGTTCATCCCCTTTCTATAATATGTTGGCTTTGATTGCATCTTTACTCTTCATCACAACCAACCAATGTAGAAGCACCATGCACTCTTCACACCTCAACCTCTTTGATGTGAGTGTCAACATATGTCCTTTGAGAGATTCCTTTTCTACTTCTAATTATAAAAAGACATTTCCAAGCTTCTCAATGGATACCAAACCTTCAAACTTGAGTCGTTCAATCCACCTCCTGCCAATATGCCCAAAATGTCTATCTTCTTGCAATTTAGTGAGTATCACTTGGTTCTTAGCTAAAATAGGATCAAACATTGTCAAAGAACTAGGTAGGCTTTCTACAGGAGCGACCAACTACTTGATGAAGTTAGTCATTTCTTTGATCTCTACCTTGAGTCGAGTCTTTGTAATTTTGAGCTCTTCAAGCTCTTCTTCGATCAAGACATTGCTAGACTTCCACAGGTCCACTTTCATGTCATGGCGAATGAGTCCCATGTCTAAGGACTAGAGTACAAAATCTAAGGTAGTAAGATCTTTAATTCTACCATCTTTTAATGGCTTGGCTATTTCCATAGTCCAGTGACCTATGTCTGGATCTCGACCAAGAGTGGTCATAGTCCTAGACTTCTTAACCTTGCTTTTGGTCAGGCCTGACTGCATTGCTTGTGAAAGCATCTCACCACTAGGAGTTCCTAGCTTGTCTCTCTTTCTCTTCTACTCTATAGTGTTATCAATCCATGATTATACACTTGTAACCTTTGTCACAGAAATTAGGTCTTCTATGAATAATTTCTTGATAATAGGGGGAGAAGCTTTAGGCTTGGAAGTGAAAGGATTAATCTGTAGAGAAGAAATGCTCTTTTCCTTTTGAGGAGACCCCAAATGGTCATCTATTTCATCAGTTTCTAAACTACTACTATCATCACCCACCTCAACAATGGTAGGAGCCTCTTGAGTGGGAGTGTCACCTTGTGTCTCAATGGTTCACCCTTGTGCTTGTTGCTCTGGTTTTGCAGCCCCAATAGTTTCTTCTGCTGGCTTGTTGGGTTTCTCCACTTCAACTTCTTCATTTGAATCGATGACAGGAGATGAACCTACTCCGCAAGTCTTTTCAAGTGGGATTTCTTTTTTAGGTGGCTCATCATCTCCACCTGCTGGTTGAGATGGTCCTTTGGCCATAGATGACGTTGGTAAAGTGGAGGATGCAGGATCACTTGTTGGCTCAACTATAGGATCTTTTTGAGGAGTAGGCTTCCCAGACCTCTTTCTCCTTCCCATCATCCACTGAACCCACTTATCAGTTCTTTTGATGACTTTAGCCATTAAGGTCTCCAAATCTTCTATAGCTTCACCTTGAACTAGCTCTGAGCTCATAGGATAGGGCTTGATCTGATCTCTATATGTGTCGGTATACATATATTCTCCATCATCAAAAATGCCTTCAACATTAATTTTGACATTCAACAACTTAATTTGTTCAACAGTCAACCTAGAGTAAAACCTCTCCTGGATTTCTAACTCATCCTTGCAATTCACCAAATAATCTTCAAGAATGAATGCAAAGTGTTTTGGTAGTCATTCTGTAGTAGTTGTTGTTGCATTCATGACTTGGATGTGTTTTACCATGGTGCCAATTTGGAGGTGATTCTTGGCATAACCTATTGGATCAAATTGAGGCCTCAAAACTTCATACACCTCTGACTTATATCTGCTCTCAAATGCCTCCATCATGTTCTTAGAATTTAACCTCAAAATGCAACTATAAGCTCCAATGGTAACAAGGAATTCATAGCCTTTCTTCTTAATTCTGAAACTAATCAGTTTCACTTACAACATCTATCGGATCACCTCTACAAGCATGATCATGTCATCGGGGTACCTTGGAAGCTTCATGGGGAAATC
Source organism: Chamaecyparis obtusa (assembly GCA_027943335.1). Classification (NCBI taxonomy): domain Eukaryota; kingdom Viridiplantae; phylum Streptophyta; class Pinopsida; order Cupressales; family Cupressaceae; genus Chamaecyparis; species Chamaecyparis obtusa. The sequence continues at coordinate 1,487,681 of BSBK01005588.1, read as the reverse complement.
ATCAAAACCTATGAGATGAAAGGATGAGAAACTAGAAAATTGAATAAAGAAGCTCCCAAATTGGGTGATGAATTCCATGGCCTCTGGTGAGAACCTTCGCTCTGGGCATCCTTGCAATTCTCTGCAAAACTTCATTGTAAATGAGTCATTAACTCTATTGAACTCAGCATAGCTATTTTGTAACTTCAAATGAGGGAAGAAATAATAAATTTTCACATCATCTTCATATTCTTCTAGCATAGGGATTCCTAGCCATACTTGCAATGTAGCTAACACATATCAAACATGAAGACATATAAAATTTGTTCTGGAACTTGGTGAGACTCAAGGCATTGGAAAGATTTTCACTTACCACTTGAGACCAATCTATATAATGGTTCTTAGCACATATTACCTAGACCAAGAAGAAGTAGTCCCCTATGAAATTCAATGCATCACTTTCACCTTTTATCGTATGAAGGAGCACTAGGATGTCGACGATCTTGGCCTTTAGATCTGTCCCAAAAAGTGTCTTTGGCACTTTTCCCTTTATGCTCCTAGCCTTCCAAAACCATGAGTTCATGATCTCTTTCCTCCATCTCATCTTCTTCTCATTGTATTTATAAATTGCGATCGAGAAGTTCATATTTGAAAACTCCACTCGCTCTGGGATACGAAGGTTGTTTTGCACAAACTCTCTATCAATGGAGATGAGAACTATGTCATCAGGTGAACATAGGATGAACCAAGTGTTAGGAATGAATGCAAAGTTTTTTGGTAGTCATTCTGTAGTAGTTGTTGTTGCATTCATGACTTGGATTGTCATTGATGTCAACACAGTGATATTCTATGGATATTAGTAGGAAAGAAGGTACAATTTTGTTTTGCACACATGTTTTATTGTAGATTGGCTTTTGCATAGTTGATGGTATGTTCTTTGGTGTTTTATTAACCTATGGTTAATAGTGCAAAAAGAAATTCATTTATTTGTAACGGTTATGAGTATTTTGGTGAAAGCAGTGTTTAGATAGTGTTTCTATGTAGCGATGTTTGGAAATCGGAGGATATCTCTTAGCTAGGATGGAATCTGATTTTGCGTAGTTAAAGGGATGTTGGAGACTCATTAATGATGATGTGGTTCATAGTGCAAACTTTGAGGACATGTTTGGAGAAAGTTACAGTAACTGGAAGCCGACAGTTTTATGTGAATTCTGTGTGTAGCGTGTAGAATTTATTATTTTGTATTTGAGGACTGACTCATTTGTAATTATTTGAGTTTGGTATATAAGAAGGAATTTTTTCCTTATTGTAATGTGTACTATGAAGATTGTGATGTGAATATATGCATGAAGTGAAGAAAAGAGCTAATTCAGTGATGAAGGAAGACTTGTGAGTACAAAGATCTGGAATTGTGATCTTGTGTAGTAGAGAGTGCAGTTTTGGCATAGTGTGAAGGAGGTAACATATTTCATATTATTCTATTGAATAATTCTAAGATCTTTTGGACAGTGGGTTCAGAGATCTTGCCTTGAAGCTGTTTGGGTAGTGGGTCCTTCTGTCTTCCATAAACTCTTAACCAGGTTAGAATCTTTTAGCAAGGATTCAAAATCTCCTAATAGGGATTCATATGTACTGAATGTATTTCATAAGACTCCTAACAGGGTCCATCCTCTAACAAGGAACTTTCATATTAGTGCATCATTTTGTGGGCATCATTCCCACCGGGGTTTACTCTTTTCAAGAGGTTCCCTAGTTAACATATCTTGTGTTATTGTGCAATTCTGTATGATTATCTTTCTATGGTTGATCAGTACATTGATTATATTATTTAAAGTTGTTGAATGGATAAATTATTTGATAACTGATTCACCCCCCCCCCCCTCTTATTTATCTTGGGGATCTTTACTTTCTAACAATTGGTATCAGAGCAGCAGGTCCTTGAAAGAAAAGTTTAACAACTTAAGAAGATCCATGGCGAATTTCAGAAAAGAAAGCCCTAAGTTTGATGGAGTAAATTTTGATAGCTAGAAAGAAAAGATGAAGACACATCTATTGTGTTTAGGACCAACTTATTGGTTGATTACAAATAATGAGAAGACTATCATTAATGAAGACAATCTACATAGTTGGATTACATAATTGGATTTGTCCATTTGAAGATATTAGAATGATGGAAGATGAATCTATTAGAAGCTATATTGGTAGGATGTCTGAGATTGTGATAGGAATAAAGTCTTATGGAGGTGATAAGACAGAGAATGAAGTGATATGAAAAATTTTGAGAACTTTGACACCAGTATTCAAGCAGACAACACAGATGATTGAAAAAGTGATACCTTATACATCAAACTTTTCAAGAGAGACTCTTCTTGGAACATTAGAAACAGCAGAGATGAACTTGAGATTATCAGGAGAGCTACCTAGAATGGAAACAGCATTCAGTGCTCTTAGCATCAGACCAACAAGAAGTACTAGTGTGAATGGAGATTATGCCAGCAGTAGCAGATCTGAGGAAGATAAGAAGATTGAAGAAGGTATTGCATTACTTGTAAAAAGAGAACCAGATGGTAAGAAAATCTTTAAATGTTGGACTTGTCAAGAATATGGTCATTTTGCATCTAAATGTCTTAAAAGAGTTAAGAAGTATAGAAGCAACTTTAAACCTAGGAGATCTAAAGAATGTTATTATGCAAATGATGAAGATTTTGAAGCAGGAATTGAAAAACATTTAAGTGACAATGATAATGATAACTTTGAGGAAATAGGATTTGTAGCAATTAAAGATGAAAGTTCTGAATCTGATAAAAGGGAAGAAAAAGCATTAGTTTCACAAGTTGAAAAGAAATCTGATTGGATTATAGATAGTGGTTGTTCACATCATATGACTGGAGATAAAAGAAAGTTTGTTAAGTTAGATAATTATGATGGAGGAATTGTTAGAGTTGGTAACAATGCACCTTGTTTGATTAAGGGTATAGGATCTATTACTCTTGATGGAAAGACTAACACTGATGATGTTTACTTTGTTGATGGACTAAGACATAATTTACTAAGAGTTGGACAATTGGTTGATAAGGGTTTTCAAGTTTGGTTTTCTGAGAAAACTTGTGTGATAAAAGACAAAGATGGAAATTTGATTGGAAAAGGATCCAGAACCAGAGGTAATGTATTTCAATTGAATCCTACTGAGATGACATGTTTGATAATTAGGATTGATGATAGTTGGTTATGGCATAAAAGGTTTTGTCATATAAACTTTGATAATATTGTCAAGGTGAGCACTACACTTGCGGTAAGAGATTTACCTAGAATTATGAAACCTACTAACATGATTTGCAAAGAATGTATGATGGCAAAATAGAAAAGGAGTTCATTTCCCAATAAGAAGTTCACATCGGCAGAGAAGTTGGAGATTGTTCATACAGACTTGAGTGGTCCTACTAGGACTAGAGGATTCTATGGTGAAAGGTATTTTATGATTCTTGTTGATGATTTTACAAGAATGATGTGGATTGCATTTTTTAAAGAAAAATCTAAAGCATTTGATAAATTTAAGATCATGAAAAGAAAAATTGAGAATGAATCTGGAATGAAGATTAAGTGTCTAAGATCTGATAGAGGTGGTGAATTTACATCTAGAGAGTTTAACACCTTTTGTGAAATGAATGGTATTAAGAGACAACTTTCAGCCCCTAGAACACCAAAACAAAATGGTATTGTAGAAAGAAGAAACAGGTCAATAACTGAAGTAGCAAGAGCTATGTTGTTTGAAAATGATTTGGCTAAAACTTTTTGGAGAGAAGTAGTAAACACAGCAGTATACACTATGAACAGAGTACAAATCAGAGCAGATACAAACAAGACACCTTATGAATTATGGTTTGGACATACACCCTCAGTTAAGTATTTTAGAATTTTTGGAAGTAAATGTTATATTAAGAGAGATGATGATATAGGAAAGTTTGATCCTAGAAGTGATGAAGGAATATTTCTTGGATATTCTTTAAAAAGAAAAGCATATAGATGTTATAACAAAAGAACTAAGACTATTGTTGAAAGTGCAAATGTAAAAGTTGATGAAAAGTTTAAAATTCAGGAAAGAATGCTTGATTATGAATCTGATGGAGAAGCACAACCTCAGCCTAACATTGAAAATGTAGAATTATTTTTTGAAACTAATAGTGATTTACTGAATGAAAGTCATACTGAAGAAGACAGAGAAGAGAAAAAAGAAGAAAATAGAGAAGAAAATAGAGAAGAAAGCAGAGAAGAATCTACAATCAGAACAAGATCAGTAACTATGACACCTAACAGGTATACTTCAAGACATCACCCTGTTGAGCAAGTTATTGGAAGTTTAGATAGAGGAGTTTTGACTTGGAATAAGGTACATTTATGTTTGATTTCTCAAATTGAACCTAAGACTACTAATGAAGCTTGTGAAGATGAACATTGGATCAATGCTATGAAAGAAGAACTAGAGCAGATTGAAAAAAACAAGACATGGGAATTGGTCCCTAGACCTGAAGATAAGAATGTGATTGGAACAAAGTGGGTATTCAGAAACAAGATGAATGAACAAGGAGAAGTGATAAGAAACAAAGAAAGATTGGTATGTAACAGAATTTCACAACAAGAAGGAATTGACTATGAAGAAACTTTTGCACCTGTGGCCAGACTTGAAGCAGTGAGAATGTTTTTAGCATATGCAACTTACAAGAAATTCAGAGTGTATCAGATGGATGTGAAGTCAGCATTTTTGAATGGTGAATTGGAAGAAGTCTACATTGAGCAGCCTGAATTTTTTCCTTTGACACAAGAAGGAGATATGGTATGTAAGTTAAAGAAAGCTTTATATGGATTAAAACAAGCACCTAGAACCTGGTATGCAAGATTGGATAAGTATTTATTGAAATTGGGATTTATAAAAGGAACAGAAGATAGTAACTTATACACAAAAGAAATTGAGAATGGTTTTTTGGTTATAGTTATATTTGTTGATGATATTATCTTTGGAGGAGAAGATGAAGCTAGTGACAAATTTGTAGATGAAATGAAGATTGAATTTGAGATGAGCATGATTGGAGAAATGAAATATTTTTTGGGATTATAGATAACACAAAGCAAGGAAGGTATATTTGTAAGTCAGACTAAGTATTTAAATGAATTATTGAAAAGATTTGGAATGGAAGATTCTAAACCTGTTGGAACACCTATGGTAACCAGACATAAGTTATCTAGCAAAGATGAGACACCAGCAGTTGAGCAGAAAAAGTACAGATCTATGATTGGAGGATTACAGTACTTGACACATACAAGACCTTATATAGCACATTCAGTGGGGATTGTAGCAAGATTTCAAGTAGAACCTAGAGAATCACATTATGCAGCAGTAAAGAGGATACTGAGATATCTGAAAGGAATAATGGATTATGGATTATGGTATGAGAATTCTGATGATTTTACCTTATGTGCCTATACTGATGCAGATTGGGGAGGCAGCATTGATGACAAGAAAAGCACCAGTGGTGGAGCCTTTTTTCTTGGAGGCAAATTGGTCTCTTGGCTAAGTAAGAAGCAGAATTGTACTTCACAAAGCACAGCAGAAGCAGAATATGTTGCAACAGCAAATAATTGTAATCAGATTATTTGGATGAAGCAGATGTTGAAAGATATTGGAATAAAGTTTGATGAGCCTGTTGTTATACATTGTGACAACACTGTATAGTGAGTATGTCAAAAAATCATGTTTTACATTCTAAGACTAAACATATTGAGATCAAGTATCATGTTGTAAGAGAGAAAGTTGTAGAAAAAGAAGTAAGATTGGAGTACATAAGTACAAAGGAGTAGATAGCAGAAATATTTACAAAGCCTTTACCTAAGGATACATTTGTGTATCTAAGAGGTATGCTTGGGGTTATGCCCCAACCTATTTTTGAGAATTGATGCAGATGGTTGCATCCATCCAGTGGTATATGAGCCCTATCTTTCTTCTGGATTGGATGTTGGAACTTCCTCTATGGGGGAGTTTATGAGCTGAGTCATGAGGACTCTTGTTATTGTATTTTTCTAAAAAGTGTCTTTTGACATTAAGTTGTTGTTGACTTAGTGATGGAATTTCTATCATTGATGTCAATGGGGGAGAGATATACATGAAAAACATTGTGGATTGTATGAGAGAGCTGAATAGGAAAACGAAGCAAGATTTGATTTGATATTTTGCAGTGATGTTGCAGTATTGGATTTTTGGAACATTGGATATTTTTCATCTATGTTGCCATCAATGCCAATGGGGGAGATTGTTAGGAATGAATGCAAAGTGTTTTGGCAGTCATTCTGTAGTAGTAGTTGTTGCATTCATGACTTGGATTGTCATTGATGTCAACACAGTGATATTCTAGATATTAGCAGGAAAGTAGGTACAGTTTTGTTTTGCACACATGTTTTATTGTAGATTGGCTTTTGCACAGTTGATGGTATGTTCTTTGGTGTGTTATTAACCTATGGTTAATAGCACAAAAAGAAATTCATTTATTTGTAAGAGTTATGACCATTTTGGTGAAAGTAGTGTTTAGATAGTGTTTCTGTGTAGTGATGTTTGGAAATTGGAGGATATCTCTTAGCTGGGATGGAATCTGATTTTGTGCAGTTAAAGGGATGTTGGAGACTCATTAATGATGATGTGGTTCATAGTGCAAACTTTGAGGACATGTTTGGAGAAAGTTATAGTAACTAGAAGCTGACAGTTTTATGTGAATTCTGTGTGTAGCGTGTAGAATTTATTATTTTGTATTTGAGGACCGACTCATTTGTAATTATTTGAGTTTGGTATATAAGAAGGAATTTTTTCCTTATTGTAATGTGTACTATGAAGATTGTGATGTGAATATATGCATGAAGTGAAGAAAAGAGCTAATTCAGTGGTGAAGGAAGACTTGTGAGTACAGAGATCTGGAATTGTGATCTTGTGTAGCAGAGAGTGCAGTTTTGGCATAGTGTGAAGGAGGTAACATATTTCATATTATTCTATTGAATAATTCTAAGATCTTTTGGATAGTGGGTTCAGAGATCTTGCCTTGAAGCTGTTTGGGCAGTGGGTCCTTTTGTCTTCCATAAACTCTTTACCGGGTTAGAATCTTTTAACAGGGATTCAAAATCTCCTAACAGTGATTCATATGTACTGAATGTATTTCATAAGACTCCTAACAAGGTCCATCCTCTAACAAGGAACTTTCATATTAGTGCATCATTTTGTGGGCATCATTCCCACCGGGGTTTACTCTTTTCAAGAGGTTCCCTAGTTAACATATCTTGTGTTATTGTGCAATTGTGTATGATTATCTTTCTATTGTTGATTACTACATTGATTATATTGTTTAAAGCTGTTGAATGGATAAATTATCTGATAACTGATTCACCCCCCCCCTCTCAGTTATCTTGGGGATCTTTACTTTCTAACACCAAGTATTAGCAGGCAAATGCAATGAGAACCACTGGTGACTGATATGAGGACGATTCTCAAAAGAGAGAATAAAGCATGAGTGAAACATCAGCAGGAAGACGTGAGAACCACTAGTGACTGATGTAAGGAAGAGATCCCAAAAGAGAGGAGTCAAACAAAAGTTAGGTATCATTAGGCAGGCATAGTGAGAACCACTAACGACCGATACATGAGAGATCCTCAAGGAGAGAAATCTCAAAAGTAGCCAGGCATCAGCAAGCAGACGCAGCGGGAATCATTGGTGACTGATGCACAAACAAAACTTCTAAAAAGCGATAGGACAATGCCCCCTAGACCAGGAAGATGCCCCCAAGTGTGAACCAGTTCCAATCCATGAAGAGTCGAGGAAAATCTTGAAGACCATAGAAGGCAAGATCATGAGCTGACAAACTAAAGCAAGAAAAGAACTAAAAGCAGGAAACAAACCAAAGCAAGAAAGCGGGAAAGTGAACTAAAGTAGGAAACTAAAAGCCAAGCGATGCTGAGATGAGATGTAGCTTTAGAAAATAAGAGTTGTTTACCAAGTTTTCACCGTCTTGGCAGAGATTCTATTTTTGCTACCATGACGCCTGTTTACCAGATTTTCATCAATGGCACATTTTTCTTCTTTTTCAAATTTTTTTGTACTTTTCTCTTTTTTTAATTTTTTTGTATTTTTATTTTTTTCATTTTTTTGTATTTTTTTCAATTTTCTATTTTTTTTATTATTATCAAGGTGCCTGTTTACTAGGTTTTCACCAAGATAATAGATACATCAAAGCGCCTGTTTGCCAGGTTTTCACTAAGATGATCATTTTTTCAGGACATTTTGCAATTTTTAGGATTTTTGCAATATATCATTTTTTTGGATTTTTTTCAAGACCAATAAGTATGTACATGTGCACATAGAGAATGCCTCAGCTATAGAATTTCTTCAAGTGGACAGCGTTGATAGGCTCTTTGAGTTGTTCTCCTTCAATAGTAATCTCTGAGAACACAATATCATGTAGTAGTAGTCAGCTGAGAAGTTGTACAATCAAAACCAATAGTATCCAACTGTCGAGAGATCCATAGTAAAGGAAAGGTCACTTAAGTGAGACCCACAAATATCCTTGTGGACACATCTTAACTCTTTGTCATACTTCCCACACTCTAAATGCTTAGGGAGAGTACGTTCTAGATTTCTCTTAATCACGTCATTAGGGATGATGAGATGCTGGTATGCACTTTGGGACAAGGCAAGATGGAGTGAAGAGGGTAAAATATGAGAGGCAAGGGTGATGGAATGGAGGGAAGCATGAGAATTTTGGAAGCTCAAATGGCAACTTTGATTTTCCTTTTGGAATCCACATAGCTTTTGATTTTTTATTCTTTTCTTCTTTATGTTGAGGTGCTTTTGATGACAATGCCTGTAAGATGGATTTCGAGATCCATTTTTTAATTTTATTTTCTAGCTTTTGATTGTCTTCTTCTTTTTGAGGACCTTTGTGGTCTTTTGAACACCTCTATTTCTTTTCTTTCGTTGTAGTCACATGTCAATTAGATGGGACATGGTGACCTTGAGATATAAGTGGATTCTCATTATTTTTGTTTTTATGTTGCACATCCAAGTTACTTCCAAAAGACTCGGGAATGATGGATGAAAGAGGCTTATATGATTGGTTTAGGTGGAGAGGAGGAAATGGAAAGTGGATGAGCCACTTATCTTAGGGAGGAAGGGAAGGATGAGTAGTCAATGGGATGGGCTCAAGTGCAAAGATATCAGCATCATCCTCATCGTTCATGAATGAATTAGATAGATCAAGAAAGTGATCTTCCATAGAACGTTGTCAATTGTGAGTTGTCCTAAAAGAGTTAGATAAGCTTAGAGGAATATCATGTGAGCCTAACCAAGATAACCTATTCCAAGAGTTAGGTCCCCTTTTAGGAGGTAAGAGTGCACGAACATGAATCAATTCTTTTCTGAATCTACCAAGATTCCATGAGACTATAATAGGATGGGGTCTTACATACCCATGATTTGCTAGAGTAGTACAATTATAACTCAGAGTAGATGGCCTAGGGGCCATAGGTATGATCTCCATAGGAGGGTGGAAAGGATCATCATCAATTTCTTGATCTGGAGGATTAGAACTTTCTCCTCTTTCAAAATTGGCAGTAGCAGCATCTTTGTGTACAACATCAACTAGTATTTGTGTAGTAGCATCTGATATGGAGTCCCATTCATATTTATTTGAATTCATTTCATTGTGGTGACACTGTTTGATGTAATCAGCTAGAGATATAGTAAGAGGTAGATCTTCTTTATTGCTATCATCTGTCACAGGAAGTGTTTCTTCAACAGTAGGATCTTGCTCAGTAGTAGAAGTGGAATAATCTAGAATAGGCATACCCCAAGGCATACCCAAGATAAGGGAGACATCAGCTATTTTCCCCCATTCCATATGTGTTCCATTAGAGTCAACTATAGTAGAAGTCTATTCAGTAAAGTGGATAAAATCCTCATGATGAGGACCAAGATCATGTTCTTGAAGTAGATAATCAAAATCAAAATGTTGAATATTCAAGAGTCCTTCATGTGTCATAGGCTGGATTTTTGTGTCTTCATTATCTAAATCCTTGTATGAGTGAAAGTTGTAGCTAGGTTGGTCAAGCTCATGGCTCTGATAGCCAATACCAAATCTATCTTCAGAAGGCCTCTCATAGGAGTGTGGAGATGGAGGAAGAGCTATTAGTGACAAGATGGACTCCATCTGATATTCCCCCATGCCAATATCTTTGATTTGTAGAGTCTTTTCTATCTCTTTGAGTTTAGCATTATAAAATTCTGTAAATTCCCCATTGGTTGGAGCAAGGCTATCACCAGATTCTAGGAGCATATTGCAAGTGAGTAGGGGAGCATTATGGCTCAAGGAATGATCACCCTCTTCAGAGAAGGGCAAGTGATGAGGTGAGGTTGAATGACCCACCATAGATTGAAACTGATCGAGATTGAGATCTTTGGGGATGTTTTCCTCAGTGAGGGATTTGTCCGTAGATAGTTTTAGTTTGGATGTCAAAGGCTCAGGACCTTTGAGAACAATCTTCACATAGGATCAAGTGATAGCATTCGTACAAGCTGGAGATGGTGTGGGGTTACAAGGGGGAGGCACAGGGACTCACAAGAAAAATGGAGCTTTGGGTTTAGGAGCATCCTCGCTCCCCAGAGCAATGATCATGTCACAATATTCAACATCAACAGATTCAATCTCATTGGTGACAATGTCACTAGTATCGTACATATAGTTGACCACATCATTGGTACCTTTAGACTTGGATAATTCACTTTTCCCATGATGAGGAAAGGAGTTTTTGAATTCTTGATGATCTAAATTCCTATTATGGTTTTGCACCAAAGTCTTATAAACCACATCAAGAGGTTCTCCCAAGGAAGTGGAGTCATGCTTGGGTTGAGAGATCCAAGGTTTATTTCTAGTGAATCTTGAAGGTGGTTGATTTTCCATCATAGCCTTCTCAGTGGCTTTGATCATTTGTATGCTAGAGCTGAGATTAAAGATAGACTTTGAGGGTTTTGGTGTCACATTGTCAATAATCCCATCATTCATAACATCTATGTTTCTATTGACAATTTTATCCTTATCCCTATTCGAGGGAGAAGTTCATTCCTTGTTGTCTTTGTTCAAAGTCAATCCTCCCTTCTTGACCATAAATGCTTCTATCCTCACAGCTCACGTAATCATATTGTCAAAAGTGAGGGGACCTTGCAATCGTACTTGGTATCCAAAATCTAGGACAAGATTGTCCAAGAAGATATCGAGCTTTTCAAACTCAAGTAATTCATGCAGATACTTCATGCATAGTTGTCTCCATCTCTGGAGAAATGTTAGGAGAGGCTCCCCTTGTCGCTGTTTCAAATCGCAAAGGTCTCGAATGTTGACCGGATATCAAATATTATGGGATTGATCATAACTCTTTTCATTTCGAGACTGACCATGACCTTGGTCATTTAGAGATTTCCCATGACTATCACTAAATTTACCTCCCCCTGGGAAGTGGAATGGATCTCCCATCTTGTTGGTAGTATTCTAAGAGATCATGAAAGTAAGATCAAAAGAGTCGATAGGTTCGATTCTAGAAAGTGACCCTTCAAAGCCTTGCTAGTGTTGAAACAACAGGTTATAATATTCTTGAAATAATAAGTCAGACTGTATTTGAAACAATGGATTGTAATACTCTTGGAATGAGGAGGAATGTGAGGATCTCTCACAAAGTTTAGATTTCATAATAGATTCAGGATGACCTATTTCTTGATTAGGAGATTCGCTTCTATCTCGACCAGTATTTTGAATGGGGTAAGTTTTTCCACTTCTAGTCATGATAGTCATAGACGAAGATGAAATGAGAGAGGACTCAGGATAATGCTAGACTCAATCTCTAAGAACAACACAAAGGAGATAAAGGCTAGAACAGCCAAGATGCGAGATGGACCTGGTATGAATCATAAAAAGAGGTGGCTAGAACAGCTGAGATAAGACTATCATAACATGAGATACATAAGGCATAAAGAGATAAGGTAAACTAATGAGAGATGACATGATTCAAAGAAAATATTGATCAATTCCTAACTCAAAACAACCAATTTCTGACAATGAGCGATAGGAAAATAGAAAAATAGACCTCAGACAAAAAGCAGATCAGATAAAAATTCAAACAATCAATGGCAAACAGGTCTCTATTTTTGTAAACTGGGCTACAGTCTTGCGCGAGATAGTACCAGGCTGTGTGAGAGAACACTAAACTTCATGCGAGAAAAAAAAGTCTCGCACGAGAAAGTGCTTTGAAGTGTGAAATCTCACGTGGGAAAAGTGCAAAATCTGACAATCTAATATAGTTTTTGAGGTTAAAGTTGAATTTTGAGGTACAATCTGAATTGATGTCTGACAAAAAATCCAGTTTCCTGATAGGTTTGAAGAACAATTTAATCAACAATCTCATTTTAGGATTTCAAGCATTCATTTAAAGACACAAAGGTTCAAATCAAGCAGTTGTGATACAAGAAGCAGTCATTAACAGACCTATCAAGGACAAAGCAACTTGATAGCATCAGGGGAGTCTTTGTTTGATAATGATTGGACAATGTTTAAGACTTGATAACAAACACATAGCTTAGTCCTACAAAAAAAATGGTGAGAAGCCAAAACCTTTGCCCCATTACTTATGTGCATACATGCACCTCACACAGCTGTGTCACCCCCTAGAGGGTGCCCATCTTTTTGGTGTTTCTAAGGACTCAATGGTGTACATTCAAAGGTTACCCTTGTAGTAGGGACTAGTGTCGCAACCATATTCAAGCATCCAGGTGTATGCCTATGATGGGAATCTACGGGAGAGATTCTTCCCCCTCCCTGCGCAAAGATTATGACTCCTTTCAGAGATGAACCAGGTAGGCCACTAGCTAAGGAAATTTTTTAATAGGCTTCCATTCACACTATCCTTTGGTGCCCCCAATATAGGGTTGAGGCCTCATAGCCACACCAACACCCGAAAGTCATACACCCTCGCAAGCAAGGCTAGGAGCGGCACCGCTCAGTATAACAGATGGAGCCTTCTCAAGATGATAGTCAAAGTTTTAAGAAGGAAGCTAACATGGTTTTGGAGTCTTTAGACTTGACAAAACATTCTTTATTAGATTGAGGTGGAATCACCAGCGATAGGTGCATACTCACTTGGGTCATTCCCGGAGGTTCAACTTCTAGCAGGCCCTCTAAAGGTGACATTGGACTTGGTTTAGATTTGGGGGTCAGATTTTTTGGTTCTCCCAAAGGGAGAAGAGCATACTTCTCTATCCCATTTCCTCACCCAAACACATCAAGAAGATTCATCACTGAGTTAGCTTCACTCCACCACAACTACAAGCTTTTGGGTTTCTGTTTCTCTCAAAGAGAGAAGAGCATAATCTCCTGGCTAATAGAAGCGTAAAGATTCACTACCTTTCTCTGCTTCCCCAAGAATTTGTCATATTAGTAAGATCATTAGAATTTTAGGTTCATTCATGGTCATCACCTCCATGTAATGAAGAGCCAAATTCCCTACTCACTATCAAAATCCTCAAGAAATTTTAATGGAGCCCTATTTAGACTATGTGAATAAAAGCAAGAAACAAACACAATGTTTTATCAATTCTTTGACTATCATCCTGCAATCAAACCATTAGCATGTTTTATGTTCTTGGTGCTTTGACATGTTTTCTTTTAAGAAAATATTTCAAGCAATGAGAGCACCTACAAGCACAACTTGTTAGCTCCACAACGGTTAGCACATCAAAAATCAGATAATCTGAAAGTAAAATAGCTAATCAAATGACAAAATTTGAAAATGAAACCAACATGGCTAGATCAGGCTTGAAAAGAGCTTTCTAATGATATATCACACTTCACTTTTCGATACCATATGCGAAAATTTCTCAAAAATGGGTGCCAATTTTCCAAAGTGGGCACGGATTTTGAAAATGCTGAAATTTTCAAAAAAGTAGGAAAACTAAAAACAGCAAGCAAAACTGATAGATCTAGAATTTTGGTCTCTATTTGTCACAGAATTTTGTGCGAGACAGTACAAAGGGCCACGTGAGAAGGTACCAAAAAGTGCATGAGAAAGTACAAGCCCGCATGAGAACATACGACGGCTCGCATGAGAAAGTACACAGGGAGTGAAATCTCATGCGGGCTGCTTTGGATTCTCGCATGAAGATCCGTACATAGACAGTATGGACGCACGGTAGAGCTTGAATTTCTTGTCAGAAAGATGAGACTGAGGCCAAAAATCAGATTTTCTACCACACGGTGGGTGCCAAAATGTGTGTGTCTGAATGTGGACCTCTAAATCAGGCACAAACACAACATAGTCATTGCTCAATCATGAGATGGTGAGTATGAACATGAATTGTCCATCTAATAACATTGATTGAATCAACCTGTTGCCTCCTATGTGGATGGGGTGTTTAATTACTCTCAAAATGAGAGCCAACAACCATGAGACCAATCCCACAATGGAGGATTTTCCAAGAGCTATGAAGATGAGCAAACTGAAATTGAACTAAATGAATGCAATTTAATCTAAGATACTCTGAAAGAAATATGATACTATTCTAAATAGCTTGAAAGAAATATGCAAATTATTCTAAAGAACTTGGAAATAGCAATGATATTAAACTATGAGCATGTAAGCAAATTAATCTAATATGAGAATGCAATACTATATTAAATGAGAATTTAAACTAATTGCAAATGAAAAGATTGAAAATAAAGTGAGACTAAAAATCACTATAGTTCAATTACTCTCCAAAATTGCCTTTTCTCGAATGAAGAAAATAGGTCCATTAAATAAGCAAGCATGAGAAGAGAATGAAGGGGTTCTTGATTTGAAACTCCTGACCCTTCATTTCCATTTGAGACAAAAATGCAAGAATTTCTTAATAAAAAGAATGGAAAATGCCACACCGGTGGCCTTTCGAATATCTTGAATTATTAATTCAAAAAGGTGTGTCCATTCAAATATCAAGCAATTATTAATTCCTTTTTATGGGTAATTAGCCAAATGGGGTGGATTTAATTTAAGTCTAAGCACTTAAGACTTTTGGATTAAACTAAATTATCATAGGGGTAATTTAGCTAATTAAATTCAAGGACTTTAGGAATTAATTTTGAAATTTAATTAAAGCAATTTATGGTCTTTTCAATTGACATCAAGTCAAATTAAGTCAAGTAGGAGAGAGAAAATTACCTAGGGAACTAGGACTTTGGAGATGTAAAATTGATGAAAATAAACCAAAATTAATTGGATTTAATAGGTGCCAATTTTAGGGTATTACAACTACAGGAGCTTGTTGACGAGTAGGCTTCCCAAACCTCTTTCTTCTTCCCATCATCCACTGAACCCACTTATCAGTTCTTTTGATGACTTTAGCCGTTAAGGTCTCTAAATCTTCTATAGCTTGACCTTGAACTGGCTCTGAGCTCACCGGATAGGGCTTGATATGATCTCTATATTTGTCGGTATACATATGTTCTCCATCATCTACAATGCCTTCAACATTAATGTTGACATTGAACAACTTGATTTGTTCAATAGTCAACCTGGAGTAAAACATCTCCTGGCTTTCTAACTCATCCTTGCAATTTGCCCAATAATCTTCAAGCTCGGGGATATGTTTTACCATGGTGCCAATTTGGAGGTGATTCTTAGCATAACCTACTGGATCAAATTGAGGCCTCAAAACTTCATACACCTCTGGCTTATATCTGCTCTCGAATGCCTTCATCACATTCTTAGCATTTGACCTCAACGCGCAGCTGGAAGCTCCAATGGTAACTGGGAATTCATAGCCTTTCTTCTTAATTCCCACACTGATTAGGTTCACTTGCAACATCTGTCAAATCACCTCTATGAGCACAATCATATCATCGGGGTACCTTGGTAGCTTCATGGGGAAATCATCAAAACCTGCGAGATGAAGGTAGGAGAAACTAGAAAATTGAATAAAGAAGCTCCCAAATTGGGTGAGGAATTCCATGGCCTCTAGCAAGAACCTTCACTCTGGGCATCCTTGCAATTCTCTGCACAGCCTCATTGTAAACAAGTCATTAACTCTAATGAACTTGGCATAGCTATTTTGTAACTTCAAATGAGGGAAGAAATCATAAATTTTCACATCGTCTTCATATTCTTCTAGCCTAGGGAGTCCCGGTCATACTTGCAATGTAGCTAACACATATATCAAATAGGAAGACATATAAAATTTGTTCTAGAACTTGGTGAGACTCAAGGCATTGGACAAATTTTCACTTACCACTTGAGCCCAATCTATATAATGGTGCTCAGCACATATTACTTGGACCAAGAAGAAGTAGTGCTCTATGAAATTCAATGCATCACTTTCACCTTTTATCTTGTGAAGGAGCACCAGGATGTTAATGATCTCGGCCTTCAAATCTATCCCAAAAAGTGTCTTTGGTACTTTTCTCTTTATGCTCCTAGCCTTCTGAAACCATGAGTTCATGATCTCTTTCCTCCATCTCATATTCTTCTCATTATATTCTAAAATTGCAATCGAGAAGTTCATATTTGAAAACTCCACTCGCTCTGGGATATGAAGGTTGTTTTTCACATACTCTCTATCAATCGAGATGAGAACTGTGTCATTTAGTAGAAAAATTTGTTTTGTATCCGAGTTAAATCTAGTTATACATTCTCGGATAAGCTCGGGAGCTTGCACTGCAATAGGAAATCTAGCAGCTTCAACCAAGCCGCTACTTTTGAGCTTCTGTGTCATGGGATGGAGGTTCTCCTCATTCAATATTCTATGTAGATTTCCTAGATCATATAATCTAAGGGATGTATCAATCAAATTTTTCCATTTAGATGTAATCTCATTCAATCCATCAAAACCCATGAATCTGGTGGCCATAGCTTCTGATTATGCTTCAGATTTATTGCTAAAAGCTTTGGGGAACGTTGTAAGATGATTTCTAAAATTGTGGGAAATCAAGGGCATATGAAAAAGATGTGAGCAAATGGTAATTTTCATTTGATTGTTTGAGTCTTTTATAAATAACTTGCTTCCTTACCATTACTTTCCATATCTTGCGCCACACGAGTGATAGATTTTCAAAAATATTCATTAAAGTTCTAACGTTAAGATTTGAATTAAATGCACCTTATTAACAGCCTTAAGAAATCACATTTACCCGTTTGGGGTAGATGTAATGGTAACTTAATTGGTGTAGTGGATTTTTACTTTTCCACTTCTCTTTGTTCAACACCTTTATCGAAAAACTCACTTCGAAGGTAGAAACTCGACTGTGCAAAAGCTAAGAAGTGATTTTCTGAAACTCTGCAATTGACCTATTTCTTTATCAATTCTTTCTAAATATCAAAGTGGACTATCTTAATGATGGAATATGGATGAAGTGACTGAGAGGGGGGGTGAATCAGTCAACCCTACAATTTCTTCACAATTAATTCTTTCCAGATCCCTTAGGATATCTTAACAATGTTATCTGTATTAGCACTCGGTAAATAGATTGCAGTAATTTTGAAGATGCAGAAAGTATTAGCAAAACTATCTTTTAGATATTCATCAGCACTGGTGTATGATTAAGATAGCAATTAAGAACACAAGAGACACAAGATTTAACGTGGAAACCCAATATGGGAAAAACCACCAATGTATCTAGATACTGATTTTTACTTTTCTGAAGTGATGCCCGGTTAGAAGCCAACCCGGTAAAAGGTTACAAAACACACTGTTAGGTGTGACCTTGTTAGAGGATTTTAAAACACCCTGCTAGGAGTGGCCTGGTAAGAGGTCTTGAAAACAATTCAATGGAATTGTCACCTTGTTAGAGGATTTACAATATGGTTGTTAAACCAACTCGGTTAAGAGATTTAGAATTCACTGTTACAATGATAAGAAGGTAACAAAGAAGAAATGACCTATATAATAATGCAACTGTCTTGCTGATTACAGATCTCTATTATGCATATGTGTGATCCTTCCTGATCGAATAAATCTGTGCTGCACCTCAAGGATATCTGAACATCCTTCACAAATTCGCACACACCTTTCCTGTCTTTCTTCTGTAAATCTTCTGCTGTATCTCTTGTTTACTTTTCACATTTGACCTTTTATTTATATGATTTTAGATTTTTCAAATCGACATTATTTAGTATAACAGTCGGCTGAATTAAGCAAACTCTATTTGCAAAAATCCTTCAAGGGCCGACAGTGCTCGGTGACCATAACTTTCTATAATCTTTCGGAGACCGAGGGAACTCGGTAAACACCGACAATCCTTTACCTTTGATAACCGACTGAACTTGGTAAACACTAACTTTTCTTCGATGACCGACTGAACTCGGTAAACACTAACTTTTCTTTGGTGACCGACTGAACTCAGTAAACACTAACTTTTCTTTGGTAACCGACTGAACTCGGTAAACACTAACTTTTCTTTGGTAACCGACTGAACTCGGTAAACACTAACTTTTCTTTGGTAACCGAGTGGACTCGGTAAGCACTAATATTCCTGTCTAGCAGACCGACTGAGCTCGGTAGTAACTGGTTGCTGCAGACTATGACATTGTGTGACATCAAAGACAATATATAATTTGAGTAGCAATTTCCTTCAGACAATTGTTTCCAACAATCTCCCTCTTTGGCATTGATGGCAACACAATATGTCATAGCATAAGAAATTTGAAAGAGTTAGCTCGGTTCAGATTCAAATCTCCCTCTGTCAGCAAACTTCCTGTATCTTGAAAATTCTTCCTTCTGACTATTGAAAATTTCTTGAAGTAATAGCAAAGACATAGCAAACACTCCCTCTTTGACAACACATGCCAAAGACAATTCACAAATTATCAGTGTAAATTAATGTACCTCAAGTACTGATTCATATGCAATGATTCCTTGAATATGCTACATCAACTGGTTGATTTTCAATCATTTTCTAGTTGATGCATCACTAAAACTGTATTTAGTGAGCCTCGGATAGGGGAATGACCCCTAACTTACCTCTTAGATACACAAATGCATCCTTAGGTAATGGTTTGGTAAAAATGTCTGCAATCTGTTCTTTTGTATGAATATATTCTAATCTGATTTCCTTATCCTGCACCAATTCTCTGACAAAGTGATATTTAATAGCAATATGCTTGGTTTTGGAATGCATTACTGGATTCTTAGAAATGTTTATTGCACTGGTATTGTCACAAAATATAACAACTGGTTCTTTGATTTCAACCTTCATACTTTCTAATAGCTGTTTAAACCAAACAATATTTGAATAGTTTACTGCAGCAGCAACATATTCTGCTTCAGCTGTGGATTGAGATGTGCAATTCTGCTTTTTACTAGTCCAGGATACCAGTCTTTTTCCAAGAAAAAATGTTCCACCACTTGTGCTTTTTCTGT
This sequence comes from Chamaecyparis obtusa, assembly GCA_027943335.1. NCBI lineage: Eukaryota > Viridiplantae > Streptophyta > Pinopsida > Cupressales > Cupressaceae > Chamaecyparis > Chamaecyparis obtusa. Next base: position 1,468,248 of record BSBK01005588.1, on the reverse strand, counting down.
CATCAATGTTTCCTGCCCAATCAGCATCAGTAAACACTTTTAAGTCTAGATTGCCTCCAAATTTATACCACAAACCATATTCTTCAGTTCCTCTTAAGTATCTTAAGATTCTTTTGATTGCCATCATGTGATTTTCCTTAGGTTTTGCTGAGAATCTAGCTACTATACCGACTGCTAAGGCACTATCAAGTCTTGTATGTACTACATACTACAATTTTCCAATCATAGATCGGTATAGGGTCTGATCAACTTCTTTTGAATCATCAATTTTGGTAAGTTTCAGTCCAGTACACATGGGTGTACCAACTGGTTTTGAATCTTCCATACCAAACTTCTTAAGTATTTCCTTAATGTATTTTGATTGAGTAATGTATATACCATTCTTGCTTTGCTGAATTTGAAGACCAACAAAGAATTTTATTAAACCAAACATAGACATTTCAAATTCTTTGTTCATTTGTTCTAAAAATTCTTTGCACTGATCCTCATTCCCTGTAAATATACAATCATCTACAAATATTTCTGCCAATACAATTTTGTCATCCGGTCCTTCTTTAATATATAGATTGCTGTTATCATTAGCTCTTTTGAAATTAATCTGAATCAAATAGTTATGGAGTCTTTCATACCATGCTCTAGGAGCTTGTTTCAAACCATACAATGCTTTGTGTAACCTGCAGACCATGTCCTTTTTATCTGGATCAACAAAACCTTCAGGTTGTTCAATGTAGACTTCTTCATCAAGAATTCCATTGAGAAATGCAGATTTTGTATCCATCTGATATACCTTAAATCCTTTGTGTGCTGCATAAGCAAGTAGAGTTCTTACACCTTCTAATCTTGCAACAGGAGCAAAAGTTTCTCCATAATCTATGCCTTCTTGAGAATAACCTTTACATACCAGTCTAGCTTTGTTTCTAGATACTTGACCATCTTCATTTAGCTTATTCCTGAATACCCATTTTGTTCCAATTACATTCTTATCTTTAGGTCTAGGTACAAGAGTCCAAGTTTTGTTCTTTTGTATTTGTTCTAATTCTTCATTCATTGCTTCAATCCAACTTTCATTTTCCAGTGCATCTTTGATATTTCTAGGTTCAAAGTCAGTAAGCAGACATGTACCTTTTAGCTTGCTTCTTGTCATAGTACCATCTGATTTGTTTCCAATGATTTGATCTGGTGTATGATGTCTTCTGACATATTTGGCTAGCATAGGTTCCTTGCCTTTTGAATGATTCATGCTGTTGTCTTCTAGGATCTCTTCTTCAGGTTGCTCGGGCTCGGTAGATATTTGCTCGGTAACTTCAGGCTGAGACTCGGTCTGAATTACTTCCTGTGACTCGGTTTGAACTTCTTCCTGTGACTCGGTTTGTGATTTGGTAACTGTGCTCGGCTCGGTAGATATAGTTTCCTTATTGATAGTTGAGCCTGCCAATGTTTCAGGTTCAATGTAAATGAATCTTCTGTAGTTCTCAGGTTCCCTTTTGCTTTCTTCTTCAGTCTTTTCTGCAAACTCATCAAATTTTACATGTATACTTTCTATGACTTTGTGAGTAGATAAGTTCAGACATTTGTATGCCTTGCTTTTGCTAGAATATCCTAGGAATATTCCTTCATCACTTTTCACATCAAATTTATTTCTTCTGGATTCTTTTAAGATATAACACTTGCTACCAAATATTTTCATGTAACTTACATTGGGTTTATAGCCATACCATAATTCATAAGGAGTTTTGAATGTGTCTTTCTTCAATTGTACTCAGTTCAAGGTATGAACTGCAGTGCTGATAGCTTCCTTCCAGTACTTTATAGCGATGTTCTTTTCTATCATTAGAGTCCTTGCACAATCCATAATAGATCTGTTTCTTCTTTCTGCTATTCCATTCTGCTTAGGAGTTCTAGGAGCTGATACCTGTCTTTTGATTCCTCTTTCAATGCAGAAGTTGTTAAAATCATGGGAGATGAATTCACCACCTCTGTCTAATCTTAAGCATTTCAATCTTTTCCCTGTTTCCTTTTCCACTCTTGCTAAGTACCATTTGAACTTTTCAAATGCTTCTGATTTTTCTCTTAAATACATAACAGTCATCATTCTAGAATAATCATCAACGAAAAGAATAAAGAATTTATCTCTAGTATAGCTTTGTATTCCAATAGGTCCACATAAATCAGTATGCACAATTTCCAAAATTTCTTTAGACTGATAGTTCTTACTCTTGAAACTAGTTTTACTCATTTTGCCAATCTGACAATTCTTACATAGACCAGTATCAGGTTTCTTCAAAGTAGGAATGCCTCTAACCTTCTTGAATTTGCTTATTTTTATCATGTTATCAAAATTCACATGACATAACCTTTTGTGCCATAGCCAACTTTCTTTAATTTGAGCAATAAAGCATGAATATTCACTGAGATCAAGATAAAATAAGTTACCTTTTGTTTGTTTGCCTGATCCAATGAGTTTTCCTTTTTCATCCAGCAGTCTTGCTTGACCATTCATGAATTCAACCTTGAAACCAGTGTTGATTAGCTATGCTACACTTAGAAGATTATGTTTTAGTCCTTCAACCCAATAAGCATTATCACATATGAGTTCTTTGGTTAGTGAGATTCTTCCTTTTCCTTTTATACAACAAGGTTCATTGTTTCCAAATCTTACATTACCACTATCACAGTCTTCTAGATATTCAAATTTTGTCTTGTCACCAGTCATGTGGTGTGAACATCCGCTGTCTATTATCCATATATCATCTTTGCTTATATGAGAAATAAGTGCCATCTTATCTTCATCATCATCAGATTCATCTTTTATAGCAATAAAAACAATTTCTTCTTCACTATCATCAGAATCTTTAGCCATAAAACATGATTTCTTACCTTTATCCTTGTATGATTTGAAATTCTTTTTGCCATAGTACTTGTGACTTCTCTTCTCTTCCTTGATTTGCTTGTTTGGGCACCTAGCTGCAATATGTCCAATTTCTTCACATGAAAAATAGATTAAAGGAGTTTTACCTTTATACTTACCTTTCCCTCTAGAGTACTTCTTTGCAAGTAATGCTTCTACAATTTCAAGATCACTATCAAAACTTTCTTCTGATACTTCTTCACTTTCTAACTGAACTTCTTTAATTTTCTTGTTCTTCTTTAGTGAAACCTTGGCCTCAAATGCTAATTCAATATTTTTGGAATTTGGAACATAGTTATCATAGTTGTCTAATTCAAAAGCTGTCAATCTTCCAACTAAAGCATCCAAAGTTATATTGTGGTTTGTTTCACATCTTCTTTCTTGAATTCACTGTTACAATGATAAGAAGGTAACAAAGAAGAAATGACCTGTATAATAATGCAACTGTCTTGCTGATTACAGATCTCTGTTATGCATATGTGTGATCCTTCCTGATCGAATAAATCTGTGCTGCACCTCAAGGATATCTGAACATCCTTCACAAATTCGCACACACCTTTCTTGTCTTTCTTCTGTAAATCTTTTTCTGTATCTCTTGTTTACTTTTCACATTTGACCTTTTATTTATATGATTTTAGATTTGTCAAATCGACATTATTTAGTATAACAGTCGGCTGAATTAAGCAAACTCTATTTGCAAAAATCCTTCAAGGGCTGATAGTGCTCGGTGACCATAACTTTCTATAATCTTTCGGAGACCGAGGGAACTCGGTAAACACCGACAATCCTTTACCTTCGATAACCGACTGAACTCGGTAAAGACTAACTTTTCTTCGATGACCGACTGAACTCGGTAAACACTAACTGTTCTTTGGTGACCGACTGAACTCGGTAAACACTAACTTTTCTTTGGTAACCGACTGAACTCAGTAAACACTAACTTTTCTTTGGTAACCGACTGAACTCGGTAAACACTAACTTTTCTTTGGTAACCGAGTGGACTCGGTAAGCACTAATATTCCTGTCTGGCAGACCGACTGAGCTCGGTAGTAACTGGTTGCTGTAGACTATGACATTGTGTGACATCAAAGACAATATATAATTTGAGTAGCAATTTCCTTCAGACAATTGTTTCCAACACTTAATCATACCAAATCATTCAATTCTCATGAATTTTTGTGTTTATTTCTTGGCAAGGTGTCGCTTCTCAGAAATTGACCTTCTCAAGTGATTCTCAGATAAGGGAGAAGTTAATAGCCAATTCTCTAAAAAGGGCCTCTTACAAAATTCCTCATGTTCTGAGACTATTTTATCTACAGCAGGGAATCAATCTTATTCCCTCAAAATCTCAACATCTAGCTTTCTGGAATCTCTGATACACTTTCCACTACCCTTCAGAAAACAACCTCTGTAAGGAAAACTCTGCAGGTGGGAAAGTTCATTACAACTTCTCTACCAAGCTACTTTTCTAGACCTAGCTCATTCCTAAACTGAAAATCTCAATCTCCAGGCCTTATCTCTATGTTTGATGATTCCTATGTTCTCTTCCCGCAGAAAATTACCTTCATGGGTCAAAACCCATCGAGGAGAAGGTGATTTTCAATTTTTTGACAAAGGGGAAAAATTCATTTTAGAGCTTCACATTCAAATGAATATCATCAATTAGAAATGAAAGAAAAAGAGTCTTTATCAAATTGGGGACTATAACTTACCCACTCCTAGGGAGGAAAGAAAAACCAACCCGGCTTAAAAGAAAGAAGAAGGCATGATGGGATAATTTGATAAAGACCACCTATCCTATGGGGATTCTAGACTTAGACACCAATTTAAATACCTCAAAATTCATGAATCAATCTAACACAAGGTATCCACCTTTGTTTTCAAGGGTGAAGAAAAAAAGTGGGGCAACAAATGGCTCTATTTAGGGACTTGGAGATGATCATATCTAAGCAAGGAATCCAAATCTCTGGTTTCGCAAAGCTAAATGAAAAGGTGGCTCACAACAAAACTAAAGCAAAGGAAGGAAACGGGAAAGGAAAGACAAAACGAGGGAACCTAAACTAAGGAAAATAGAAATAGGAACTAAATGTAACTATCATACAATACAGGGGTTACCTACTTTCAACTTGCAACCTAATATAATTTCAAATCTTGACCATTATAGGTCAAGGGTAGTACTTCACCATTTGGATACGCCACTTTGAAATAATTTCTATCAAAGGCCTGATGGATTATGAATGGTCCCTTCCAGAGCGTCTCAAATTTTCCATCCATTCCTTTAGGTGCCCTTTGTTTATCCCATAGCAGAACTGAATCTCCAACCATAAACTTCTTTGGTCTGGTTTTCTTGTCAAAGAGATTCTTTACCCACATTTGATATTCTATGATGTGATCAACAATCTTCTCTCATTCTTCCTCGAGTTTATTTAGATAAATACAAAGTGGCCAAAAAAAGTAATCCTCAAGTGCATCGGGTTGTCTTAGGTCAAGGCTGATATTTCAAATAGCAATTGGAAATTGAACTAGTGACATAACAATATTGGCAATCCATTCAGCTTAGTTTCCACTAGTGGAAAAGGGAATTTTGAGTCAAACTGATAATCAATGGTAATATCGGTTAAGTCATGCCAACATTGCTTATCAGTGTGACTTGCACTAGCAAAGAAGGTCCATTTGAGCTAAACCAATCTTCGATGAATTCATCAAAGTGTGCTTTGTTGATGGATGACCAATCGAACTTTAGTCGGCAGGGTAAGGTATACTGATCATTAGGAAGACATAGCCTAGCGGTGGAACCAAGAATCAGTTAGACCGATCCTTGATCACATTAGTGTGATAGGTTACGTCAATGAGTAAATTTTAACCAATGTATTCAAAATGAAATAAAAGTAGGTTTTTTGTTTTTGTAACCGATCCAAGGTTGATATAAGACCTTGAAATTTCAGGTTGTGAGGTTGGTTGGACAAGTTTTGTAATTTCAAGCATAAGCAATCAATCATTATTTTTAGTTAGTTAAGGTACAGTATTGTTGTTTCAATGCATCAGTAGGATCAAATGAATTATTTTGTTGTTTTATTGTAGAATCTTGGTATTTTTAGTAGTTTTACTTCAATTCTATACAGGAGTATGAGTTTTTAATCAGTTTTGTAGGCTCTTTATTTATTGTTTTGTTCCTGCCAATTCACTAGCCTGTACATAGGAATAGTCCCAAAATGACTCCCCCATAAAATCCCACAACGTGTTCATCATGACCTTTTGGGACATGGAAGTGGAGCTAATTTACAGTGTACATAAGTAAGTAGGAGGTCTGAAGATATTTTTTTCCATATTTGTGACCTTTCCCTAGAAAAGCATAGTCATTGCCTAGCTAGGAACATGAAGATGAATTGTAAGGTTACTTGCAAGGGTGACTATGAAACCTGATTCCAAGACATTGGAGTTGTGTATTGAGATAGACAAATTGGTGAGATTTTTAAGGAAGAGGTGAAAAGATATTGAAAAAATGTGTCAAGAACATAACAAAGGGAAGAGTTTGATTACCTCCACACCCCTACAAGATTCTAAACTTTCTTAGGAGGTTGAGTACATTTGGTAAGATGAGAGAGAGATTGAGAAAGGAAGGTATACTTGAACATTGATAGGTCACCTAGAGAGCGGGAGTATTTTTACTTTGATTAAGGACATTGAGAGAAGTCCTAAGGAGGAAAGGAAGTACCTTGTGAGACCCAGATCAAGAGATTGGGGAGTTAGTGAGTTAGGAACCTAGGTTGGTCCTAACAAAGAAGTTTGGAAACTAGTGTGACCCTATCACATTACATTTTATCCAATTACATATATATCCTCCATATTATTATCCCTTATCCTATTCACACTTTCCATCTCATATCCCTTATCCAAATCCATTTCACTTTCATGTCTTTTACCTTTCTTAAAATCTAGAGGCACTAAAACATCAATGCATGCTTTGAACAAATACAAGCCTTCACTTCCTCCATAAAATATCCTTTCCACATCATCCATCCATTTTGTACATCCTTATCCCCCATCTTTCCATTCTTCATTTTCCTACCTATGGTATGGAGCATTTAAATCATTTTCAACATGGTCCTTGGAGCCTCATCAACCTCATCCCATCATCCCCATCTCCTATCACCATCCTTTCATCCTATACATTGTTATCTTCCAATTTCCATCCTGCATTCTCCCCCTTTTAGTGTGGGTAATTTAACTCCTTTTCCACATAGTTCTTGGATCCACATCCTATAATCTTCCATATGCTACCCTTACCTATCCATTCATTCCATCTATCTCCTATCCAATTCCTCCCTTCCATCCATTCATTTTTTAACCAAACATCTCTCCATCCTTCTATCCTCTATCATTCCTTATTTATCCCTTATCAGTGGTCCCAATCCACTTATCCTTTTTCCCATCCCATCCTATCCAATCCGTTAATCATCATTTCATCTTATTCAAACCATCTTGTCTATCAAATCTATTTATCTTCTAATCCAATCCATTTATTCCCCTTCCATGCTTTTTAATCTCATATTATTCAATCATCTTATCTTCCAATCCCATTCTATCCAATCCACTCATCCAAATAAATTTTAAAAATCTATAAAATCCCTATAATCCAAAAGATCCCAAGTTAGTTCAGCTAAGTGCAAGCAATACTAATTCATGCACTCCAATCTTGCAATTTAGCATGTTAATATTTAATCTATTCATCACCTTAAACCAAATCAGTTGATAGTCAATTAATCAATGTCAAATCCAATCATCATCATGGAATGTATCATTCCCAATCCTTGAGGCCCTTCCCTCCCAATCACTCACTCACTCAATCAATCAATTGGTTTTTAGCTTGACTAGGGTCAATATGTTGGTTTGATTTTAGTTTGTTGTGAATGTTTGCTTTTTGCTTGTATGTATTAGTATTTTTGTGCATCTTTCATGGTCTTTGCATCCTATTTTCATAAGTGCATCATGGTCTTACATATCATGGTGTCATAAGACATATGGTTGTATTTGACCTTTTTTATCACGTACTTGGCATATGGTCATCTTGGTTCCTCATACCTTGGTGCATAATGTCAAGTATAATATCAAAACTAGGATGTCCTCTCTCTCTCTCTCTCTCTCTCTCTCTCTCTCTCTCAACATAATACAATCCCAAAAAAATCCTTTTTCATTTAGCTAGTTTCATTTTGCATTTTACATCAATGCTCCTATTTATTTTCTATCCCTACCATATTTGTTCTCCTCCTATTCATTTCGAGAGAAAACCTATGTTCTCTAAACCTACATGTCCTCTCGAGGGGGCATACCACTACCTCCTTGTCATCCTTCCTCATTCTTTCATGATAGGGGCATCTTCCTTTTCTTTTTCTTTGGCGTGATGTTGATTTTGACACCGCATCAAATAAGGGAAAAATGTAGACACCTAAAATTGTCCTTTGCGCTCTACTATTAATTTTTATTAATATTTGTCCTTAACATTATAGTTCTTTTTTTTTAATTAACTATATTTTTTTATTCCTCTATTTATTTAATTTAATTTAATTTAATTTAATAAATTCATTTTCCATTTGTTTTTAAGTTTTATTTAAATACTATAATATATTAAATTCAATTTAATATATTATCCCTTCATTCCTTTTATGAAATATATTTTATTTATTTTATTCCTCCACTAGCCTAAAATTCTTCTAAACCTTGATCAAATTAAATTTATTTTAATTTAATCCCTTTTCCCTTTTCCCTTTTTCCTAATCTTGGTTTTTGCTAATATTCCGCTAATCTTGATTAAAAGGTGGATTATCTCTAATCATGTGCACAATCATATTTTCCAAGGTAACTGCCTCTCCATATTTTTTCTCCTCCAATCATTTTGAATTCCTCCTTCCATCTAAAAGTGAAGTTTGACTTTTGCATGTTTTTCCTCTTGATCTTAGCCACTCATTCCTTTTGCCTCTTCATCTTAGCAAATCCCCTTTTGCCTCTTAATCTTGTTCATCCATTATTTTGCCTCTTAATCTCCTCCCCCCATTATTTAGGCCATTCTATAAAAAGGAGGCCTCACTCCTCATTTGAAGACTGAGACATCTTTTAAATTAGTCATTCTATTGTATCCTCTTACATGTATTGTAAGCTAGAGAATTCTTTAGCACTTCATAGCTTAGATTTTTTTTTGAGAATTTTCATTAGATAATCTAGATATCACATGTTAGGTAATGAAATGAATCTAGTTTTGTTTCAATCTTGCATTATTATCTTAGTTTATCTTTCATTTTAGTCTAGTTTATTAATCTCTTGCATTGCATACTTATCATAGATCTTGCATTTGAATTGCATCATCTTTGTGAAGATTTGGGAAATTTCTTTATACTTGTTCTCAAACTTTCACCATCAATCATAGTGGGATTTATTATATTGTGTTGGGAGATAACACCCACAAAATCTCTAAGAGAGAATCAAACAAGGTTTTGGGTACCCTTTTATTAGCTCATCGGAGGTTGTAGTGGAATTTTGGTTGCATTACAAGTTATTTAGAATTCTTATTATAACTTAAATGTTTCACATTTCTTTTGTTTTCATGCTTTGATTTGTGGTGCATCTGCAGGGATTTTTATTGCATACACTTTTATACATCAAATCCGATATCATATCTTCCTAGTTGTCATTTCCTTTAGCATAGCATCAATTTTCTTTCATATATTCACATATCATATCGTAACACATTCACATTTCATTCATTCATTACCCATAAAGGGAAAGGTGAACCCTGATTTCCCACTCTCACTTAGATCTTGCATTAGCCCCCCTTCATCCTTTTTGGGTTGTGCTAATATGATTTTCTTGAGGGTGAAAATTTAGAAGGATATTTTCCCTAATATACAACACAATTTGGTGAGTGATCTACATTCTTATCTTGGCTCACCATTTTCTATTATACATTTGGGTGAACCTGAAATATAATATTTTCATTCTAATTTTGGTGTTATACTCCTCTTTCTATGCAATTAAATATCTATATTTACTTTGTATGCATTGTAATAGTCACTATTTGCATTACATCATTGCTACATTTTGTGCATTCATATCTATTTTGAATTTGGTAGTTGATGTACTTGTCCTAAAAAGACTTTTTTTTTTTGCATATTTCCTTCAAATCTCATAATTACATTGCATTTCTCTTTCCTTTCATTCCCTTGTGCATGAATGTTATCACTTTGAGTCCAACCTATATCATTATGGTTAGAAGAAGTCATAGACTTATGGGTTCCTTTAATCCTAAACCCTCCTTTCATAGGTCAACATGCATCTTAATGATATCAATCCTATTATAGAGAATAACTCTTCTCATGACAAAGATGAATCCTTAAGGGTTCCTCCTGACCAAGTCCAAATACTTTCCCATGATTTTGAAAAGTTTAAACAATGGCTGGCTCAAGAAAATCATAATCCTGAGGTCCTTTTCGTTGTGGAGGGCATAAGGAAACTTATTCATAATGATGAACATGGTGTTAACATATTACATAGAATGTATCATCTCATTCATACCAATGTCAAACCTCTTAGAGGTTTTGCTCAATATTTAGTCTTCATTCCACCTACTACAAATGTTGAGACCTCATTTCCTATCTCTACTTCCATTCCTAGTGTCACCACTTATGCTTCACCTATCATAAAAACTTCAATCCAAAATTCAAATCCTAAGCATGTGAGTATTCCTAATCCTATCCTTCCTTCTCTTCCTTCATGTGTTTCATTACCTTCATCCATTTCCACTTACCATACTTATCCCTTTTTATATTCAACCATTCCTTTAATTTCAAACAATGCTCCTAACATCTCTCATGTTTCTCTTCCCACTAATCTTTTTACCAATTCTACCAATAATAGCTTGGCTCAAACTATGTCTTGTTTGGAACAACAAATTGCCTCCATGACTCAATCCAAGTTCAAGATTCCTACTTTTGATATTTCTAGTCCTTTGTCTTTAGATATCATCTGTGTTATTATCTCACAAAACATGAGATTCCACATCTTGAGACCTATAATGGTAGGGGTGATCCTTTGACTCATGTCAATACTTTTTAAACCTTGTGTAGTGATTTCTCTCATGACCATAGGTTCATGGAAAATTTGTTTACTAGAACCTTTTGAGACAAAGCATTGTAATTTTATTGTTCTTTGCATCCTTATTCCATTGATTCCTTTCACAAGCTTGCTAATTCTTTCATTCAACATTTTCAAAATAGAATTGGTCCTCAAATTTCTTTGACTAATTTAATTCATTGTAAACAAGGTTTTAAAGAAAAATTTAGTGATTTTATTTGTATATTTAAGCATTTTCATGCTTATATTTCTTATCATATTCCTGATATTGATGTGCACTACATTTTTATTGCTAATCTATAAAAATACATTAGATATAAGATACTTCTTTTTGAATTATCTTCCTTTCCTTAATTGTTTGTAGTGCTTCATCATTATTAACTTCAAGTGAGTCAATTTGAGAGCACCTCTCCAATGGCTCCTATTCCCATTGATAAGAGTGATGCCGCATCCAATTTCAATACATTTTAGAAACCAAAAACCTTCATCAAAATCAAAAACTCATCCAACACTTTTGATGAACAAGTGGAAACAACATCCAAAGGTGTGGCTCCTTTGTCATCTATATTTAAATCTTCTTGTAATTTCACTCAACTTTATGAATCTTTAGATAATGTTATGTTTAACTTACTTAATTATAATGTGTTAACACTTCCTCCTATCAAACCCATTGATCCATCTAAATCTAAATCCAAATATTTTCATCCTAAAGCTTTATGTCAATATCATCGTCAACCTGGACATGATAATGAGAGGTGTTACCAGTTGAAAATTGTTATTCAAGACCTTATTGCTTATAATTCTATATATGTAGAAGGTAACAATAACAATGGAAATAAATATGTTGCACCTCCTAACCAAAACTTTTAAATCTATACCAACTCTTTTCCCTCTCATTCAACCAATACCATTGATCAACCTTCTTCTTCTTCTCCTTGCATTGACTACAATGACACAATCAATGAGGCTAATCATATGGTCAATTAAGTTGAGCAAGTTAAACCTAAACCCAAACCTCCATCTAAGCTTTGCATTACCTTTGACCCTATTGAGACAATTAAAGCACCTGATGGTACCCTCTACATTGTTACAAAGGTTGTTGGCCTTCCTTCCCATGGTTTCCTTATTGATCCCACTTGTATGGTGAATATGATAATTGAATAAAATCTTTATAGTAGAAAATTGTAATGTTATTTTTATGATAAATCTGATATTATGATCTAAACTTGTAATGGTTTCCTTTATCTTTCCCATGGTTCCATTTTATTTCCTATTGAAGTTGGTGGTAAAAGTATACATGTTACCCTTACTTTCATTCCAAATTCTAATCAATTTCAAGTCAAACTTGGTTTTCCTTGGCTTACCTCTATGAAATTTGTGGCTTCTCCTATTCATAAATGTCTTAAATTTCCTCATAATAGAGAGATCATGATTGTTAACCATAGTCTTTATAAACCTTCCATTCCTTAGTTGACCTTGATTTCTTTTGGCCTTCTATGCCTCAACCAACTCAAACCAGTCCTAACCATCTCTTTTGATCATACCAAGCCTATAAGGTCCAAAAGACTTGTGAGCTTAGAAAACCTAAGGATGTTCCATCTCTTTTCCCTAGGTGTGGACTTATTACTACACCACATACACCTCCTATAGCTTATTAACATTATCCTCCAATTATCTCTCAACATAGTGTGATTCCTTCTATTCTTCCTCCTAAAGAAGAAAAGGACCCGATGTTAATTAATCCTCATCCAAACTAGATTTCTAGAAAAACCAAATGTAACGGTCATGATCATGACTAATATTGCAAGTATCATTCTAGAGGTCGTCAATGTTCTTCTCAAAACATTACTTCACCTCATACACCTAGTCATGATTTACTTCCCTTTGACCAACCCATGCTTGAGCCAACAAAGGAAGTGAATTTAAACAAGATTAAAATGAATAAACATGACAATGAATTAAAAAAATTGGATGAAAATAATACTCTTGATGATGATGTTTTGATGCTAACAAAGATATTTATGTTAGTGATTATGATGACTATGAGAATATTTATATTGATCATGATTTACCAAGTATGTTTCACAATATTTATCTCACTCCTAGTGACAAACACAATGACTTATAATCACAACATGGTCCTTGTTTGGAACTGTCTATTGTTCCATCTATTGTGCAAGTGTTGTTGCTCCTCTTTTGAGTTTCCCACCTTCCCTAAACACTATAGACCAAGATTGGGGGGAGGGGTGGGTGGGTAGGTGATGTGCTTGACTAGATCCTCTTGTGTGGTGCATTCTGTGTGTTTTCCTAGTGTAGTATGATTCCCCCATGATGTGCTTCTTGTTATCTATTTTATTTAGATTTCTTTAAGAAACCCTTGTTGCTCCATTGGCACAAGGTGATAAAAGAATCACAATGTCATAAACATTCTTCTATTTGTATCTCACTTCTTCTATATGTCATTACATGTTATGTTGTGCATGTGCCATTGTTCATAAATGTGTCTTTGTGTTGTCTGCTTGGGATGATGCAAAATAGTAGCTACCTATTCTTTTCGGTCTCCTTGATGTTGACCAAAAAGACTCTTCTTTGTAACTTATACATTCTTTTCTTCCATTTTTCTTGTAGTTATAATACCTTTAGGGGATGATGACATTTCATTTTGATATAATATCTCATGTATTATCATATGATCATATTGACCCCAAAGTTGGAAGATCCCTTTGTTCTCTCTTTTTTTCATGTTCTTATTTCCCTTGATTTGTCCTTTCTTGGGGGAATGTCATAGTGGAAACATTTCTTAGGGATGTATGTATGCTTTTTTAAAGTCATTTATCCCTTTAAGGAATTTTCAATCGCTTTAATGTGGGGGCATACACTACACTCCTCTCTATGTTTCACATTTTTTAGGCACACACATTTGGTCCTTGACTGACTGCCTTTTGGATGCATTATTGGATACACTTTCCTTAAGGGAAGATACTCCTCTTTTCAATCCCTAAGGAATCTTTCCTTCCCTTAGAACATATCATTATTTTGGATCCCTTATTGGATGCACTTTCATTAAGGAAAAATCCTCCTTCTCTTTTCAATCCCTAAGGAAGCTTACCTTCCCTCAAGACAAATTATTCTTTGTTGAATTTCTTATTGGATACACTTTCCTTAAGGATAGATCATTGATGGATTGAGAAAGCATAACACACAATGCTAAAAGTTCCAATGTCATATTTTATGGTGCTTTATTTGTGTAGTTCACAATAAGACAATGCCTTACTAGAATAGGTAATCTCTCTCTCTCTCTCTCTCTCTCTCTCTCTCTCTCTCTCTCTCTCTCTCTCTCTCTCTCTCTCTCTCTCTCTCTCTCTCTCACACACACACACACACATATTGGTTTTGGAATTTGTGAGGACTTAAGTTACTTGAGGGCTTGATGTTTCTTTCTCTCCTTGACTTTTATGAGATCATCATATGCATTGGATCTACTTTACCTTGAGCATGAGTTTTTTTCATACTCCCACTAAAGTGGGGGCCAAATGTATTGTCCTTAAAATTAAGCACCCATAATTGGAGGCTCTAGAACCTTTTAGACCCTATGTTGGTGATCTCTAGGTCTAAATTTATTTTATGATTAATTCTCACAACATTCATTTTCTTCCTCCATAACTTATTACACCCCCTAGACCCGGGCAAGCCTTGAAAACACTGTCTGGACTAGGTCACCCAGGTCGGCCTTATCTTGGACTAGGTCATCCAAGCTGGCCTTGTCCTAGGACTAGGCCATCTAGGTCAACCTTGCCTTAGATATTTGTGCTTAAGTGAGGTATGGGCTTGATGTAGGAGTGTTTCTTCCAAATCCATAATTGTGGTCAGCACAACAATATTAAATACCAAAATGAGTATAAAAGGAGATCAAAGCCTCTCATTTTAAGATCTATGATTATGCAAGAAAACTATTATTATGATTACATGTAAGCTATTTGGTGATTTCAAGATAAATTCCAAGCATTCAAGTTATGAAATTGAAGTTGTAGGTTCAAGATTTAAAGGCAAGTGTCCAATTCAAGATCTCCAAGTATCCACTTCTTCAAGATCCATTCAAGCCAAGGAAATATTATCTCATTGATGAAATTTTCTCTCTCATGGTGGACAAATAGAGGAATTCTCAAGAGAGAAAGAAGATCTATGCTTCTATTATTATTTCCCCTCTTTTTACATTCAGGCTATCAAGCATATCAACATTCTAGATCTAGGATTGGTGATCATAGGTCTATGTATTGGTGAAGAAATCCTTGATTCTACATTCACACATATAAGCATCTTTGTGATTATCGGATCCTAACATCCATCCATGAGGGTTTGGTGTAGGAGAACCCCTATGAGGGCCCTAACCATCACATTTTTGGTGTGTTGTAGCCATGTATTTAAAATAAGAGTCAAAAAGGAGTTTGGCTCATTTTTGTTGTGTCTAGGCATTATCTAAGTCCTAGAAGTTTACTGGTCTTTCTAATTTGTATTGCACATTGATTCAAGGATTGTTGTCAACTTGAAATCAATGCTTTGATAGATTCTTGGAGGTCTTAGGTTGTGTTTTTGGTAGAGTTAAGAGCACAAGAGTGCCTTGGAAAGATCTAGGAAGGTCTTTGTGATGTAAGAGAAAAAGTGCTCAAACAACAATAAAACTTGCTCAAAAGTTGCTTAGCAACTTTTCTTTTGAAGACTTAAACTTTGCTAAGTGATCAAGAAAGCCCTAACCAAACACTCACCAATGGAAAGAGACTATAAAGGACCTGACAAACCCTAAATTATGGTTGGAAGTCATTTTGTGGAAGGTACAGCATGGAAAGATCAGACTGTTGGTGTTTTGAGAGTAACAGTCACTATTGAAGGACTGATTACCTGTGAATACAATCAAATTTGTGTGAATCCTTGTGTGCATATCATTTTTTGTGTTTAGTTCTTCATTTTTTGTGTATTAGCTTCATTTCTTAGTGTGTTGTTGTAGCATTTCTTTATTTCTTTTGTTTTAGACCTTCTCTACCAGTTTGGAGAGGCATGGAGTAATGGGGCTGTAACTTTGGTTTCCACCATGGGAACACCATGGAACTATGGAATCTTAAAGTACAAACCCTGATAGGCTTTTACAATAATGCAAGGCCCTGGAGAATGAGGACAAACATTTGTTTGTGGAAGCCCTAGGTGAACCAGACACAATCCGGCTAGGAGCGGTCAGCATTCAAAGTGCTCCCAAGAAAATAGGGATGAGTTTCATGACCATTCCTTTTGTGGTAGAGTAGTGTTAGAAGGTGAGGTACTATGGAAGAGAGGGTTTGAAAAGCCCTAGAAAGGCATTGGTGAAGTTTGGAACAGAGAAGAGTTCCCAAACCCTTGAAACCCTCAAAATTTGCAAAGGCACTGTACGGCCAGCTGAGGACTTGAGACCTCAAAAATCTTTAAGTTTAGATCATTGGGATCAAATTTCCTTAAGGACAGGAGTGGTGGTTCTTTGAAGAAAAGGCCTCAAAATCCCTAAGAAATAGGTGGGAGGGCTAATTAGGCCTCCTCCTTGTAGCCCTAAAATACAAAGAAACTCCTAAATTGGGTAATCCAAAAACCTTGCCTATGTGATGGAAAGATGTCATTAGCCCTAAAAAGATCTTGAAACTCATAATATTCATTGTTGGAGCTTTGGAAAGAAGTGGAAGACTAATAGACCCTTATGAGCCAATGTAAGGGATGGGAGCTTGAAGTGCAAAGCTTGTAATGTGCATAGATGTGACAATTGAACTTGGTGGGTTGGTTAGGCAAGTCAGGGGATCCTAGGAGAGATAAGGAATCCTATAGACCATTAGTGTTGTTAGTAACACACTTAGATCCTAGAGTGGATAAGGGCATAGGCTAAGCTAGTCTATCCTAGCCTCCCCATCAAGGTTTCTCTTGTAAGGAGAATAATTACATTTATCTTATTTACATTTACCTTCCTTATGCAATTTCAATTCTATTTCAAGGTTGATTCCTATAGAGGGGCTTGACTAAGGCAAGCCCATTTCAACAAACTTTTCCCCTTTTTCTCTGTGTGCAGGAATAAGGTGTGGAGTTTCGAATCTAGATTCATGAATATTAGAACCAGTTACAATACCTTTAAAATTTTCATTAGTTTTGGAGTTAAAAGGACAAGGCCAAAATTTACACCCTCATCCCGGACTAGGTCATCCAGGTCGGCCTCATCCTCTAGGTTTGAGATTTTCATAGATAGTAATTACAAGCATCATAAGCCCAAATCTAGAGTCTTACCTTATTTCAAAACCTTTGCAACTATCAAAATCATATTTGAAGGTATATTTTCCTCCTCTTTCTTCAAGGTAAGTCCGTTGTAATTATTTTCTCTGTGTGCTTACTTTTATACATCAGATCTGATACTATATCTTGCTATTTGTCATTTCCTTTATCATATAATTAATTTCCTTTCATACATTTACATAGCATATCACAAAACATTCACATTTCATTCATTCATCATCTAGTAAGGGAAAGGTGAACCCAAATTCTCATCTCTCACTTAGATCTTGCATTAGCAACCCTTCATCCTTTTTCTAGGGTTGTGCTAATTTGATTTATTTAAGGGCGAGCCTTTAGGAGAATATTTTCCCTAATGTACAACACAATTTGGTGAGTGATCTACATTCTTATCATTGCTCATCATTTCTATTTTACATGTACATTACTTACATTATTTTTTATTTTAATTTTTTTTCAAAATTATCTTCTCAATATTAATAATTTATATATAAATTATTTTTTCTCATATAGCCATTGATTATTCTATTCTATAAAAAAAATTAAAAGTCGAATACTAATAATGATTTATATTTATATAATTACTCTATTATGTGAATTAATTACTTTTGTTATAATCTACATTTAATTCTATTTTTTTAATTCTAATATTTTACAAAATAATTTTATTTAACATTAAATGTAATTACATATAAAATGATAGGAGTAAATGTTCTTTTATAGAAGTCCTCATGAAAATCAAGGGTAGAGATTTAGAGGTGGTAGAATTGAAAGCTAAGAATAGAGAGTATGTATGGATAATCCGAGATTTAATGAGAATAAAAGAGATTAAGAGATTAATGAAAAACAAAGAGATGAGATTGAGTGGTAGATATAAAATATCGACTTTTCATAATACATCACAAGATGCATTGAATCTAACCATATTAGAAGCATGGAGAGTGGAAAATTCAAATGAAGAGACAAGTATCATTTTTCACGTACCTAAGAATTTAGATTTGATCCATGTGACTAGAGATGATTGGTTGAAATTAGAAAGAAAAGGATAATAAATTAATTAAATAAATAAAAACATTTTCTTAATCAATAGTGGAAAAGAAAAAGTGGGAAAATGAATAGCTAAATAAATAAAATATGTATTTTCCCCCTTCTTCGAGTGGCTCTAGTTGGCTGGACTTTGGCAAATATTCAGGTTGTCCCACTTCTTGCAAGTGGTTCCCATAGTTAGCTCTAGTTATTTATCCTATTAGGAAGGAGAATGAAAAAGAAGACAAGACATAAGAAGGTTGGTCCCTTCTGGTGTGTGTGTGTGTGTGTGTGTGTGTGTGTGTGTGTGTGTGTGTGTGTGAAATTGTACCTAGCTATGGACACAACACTTCAGTAAAACATTAGAGGTTAGCAAATCAAAAAATCTGCAAATAAGACAAATATTGCTAACTAGGCAATTTACTGCCTTCTAGTAGATGCGAGTTTGATATTCTTAGAATTAGACCAAGACCAGTGAAAATGCAGCACCTAAATGAAAGATTTAATGATGAAAGCTAATAAAAATGAATACAGATTAAGCTATGTTTTTTTATTTTTCCGTGCAATATGGATGAAAACTGTATGGAAATTGATCTAAAAACTGAATGAAGATGAATGTAATCTAATCTAACAATGATATGAATTGCTATGAAAAATGAATGAAATGGTAACAAGAATCTCAATAAATTTAGCACAATCTCATAACATCACCAGATCGTGCAAGCAAGCTTCTCCAAATTCGCAGTTGAAGGATCGTTTGTGAAGGACTAAGCCTTCTTTATATAGAAATCCAGGTTCTGTGACAACTCATGGAAAACCAAAAATCTCTCCCTGATCAACTCAGATTGATTGTTGAGTTATCAGAAAATCAAAAAGAGTTAACTAACAAAATCATGCAAAATCATCTTTTTAACTCAAATCAGAAGTTTAGATCACTTTTTAACTCACAGTCACATGTTGAGTCCAAAAAGTTAACAAATTGAATTGATTTATTGATTTAGAGTTTAACTGATTTTCTGAATGTGCATGGATAATTATGAATTTATTTAATAATTCAAGTTATTTATTCTCAACTTAACTATTTTTTGAATTAAAATTACTGATTTATGGGTTAATCAACCATTTAATCAAACTTTATCCCAAAACTATATCATTAAATTTGACAATTTGATTTAATCAATTAAATGAATGTTCAATTGATTATTTTCAACAATTTTGATTTATTTTCAAATAAAAATAATATTAATTAGGAATAAATCTAATTAAATCTAATTAAATAATTAAGTGGTAGAATTAAGTTTAATTAATCAAATATTCAATATATTTAATTAATTGCACCTAGGATAAATAAAACACATTTATCGCCAAATAATATTTAATTTAGAAATAATTAAGATAAATTAGGAATATTTAGGAATATTCCCGATGCAAAATTGAAATAGGATCGATTAGGGTTTTAATAATTTGATGTGCAGATGTGCCTTCAGTTAGGACTTTTTACTCGATTTCGATCGATTTGTCGGTGTAGGAGGTCAATGGTCCTGAAGCCCATTTTTGGGGTATTACATTTTGCCCCTCTTTGAATTACTAGGTGAAGCATAGTGGTTCAAAGATTAATCTATTTTTGATGATGATGCAAACTTAGTTATGTGGTGGAGAAACTAATCATGAGAGTTTAACCGATTCTGAGACAGAAACTGATTGAAAGATTTGAAGATGTTGATTTAGGTCCTGATTGACCAAAGAATCGAGATGATGTTAACGATATCAACAATGAGCTAATGATTATGAAGAAGTGTCAAAATGCCTGATTCTGAACCTATGATTATGAGGAAGTGACTATCCTGACTCCAGACCTAATTGTCCAAAGGAATCGAAAGGATGCCAAATCTGAACCCTTTAGTTACGAAGAATCAAGGAAATAACACTATTGAACCGATGGTTACGAAGAGCTGATATAGTTTACAAGTTGTGAGAGAATAGTAGATTGATATGGATTTTGATGAATCTGATATGCCCCAAGCGATGAGGACTTTTGATAAATCAGTAACTAGACGTGGTTGTTGTCTTAATCACTGAAGGAAATTTGATTGATAGATTTGATTAATGATGTGTAATACCATGCCCCCTTCGGGATGAAAATTGAAATCTGGCAAGAAAGCCAATGTGAATTGGTTTAGAGGCAATATAATCAATTTTAGAAGTGGTTATGCACATCTAGGGACATGTCCTGCATCATTTGGAGGTTTGGTTGACCATGTTTGACTAGGTATGACCATGGGTTGACCATGCTAGACAAAGTTGAAATTTGAAGAGTTTGATGTTAGATAATTAGTTAAGTTGTTTACTAGATTTTGTTGATGTTCTAAAGGTTGATTATGCAAGTAGTCAACCGTCCTAGGTCCAAAAATTTTATATCATGATTTTGACAATATCAAGGATCTCAAATTTTGATTTTGATCTCGAAAATAGGTTCAGAACGTCAAAATTAGCCAGGGGTGCAATTTTCATGCAAAATGAAGCACTTTGAAAAATTAGGTCAAAACCTATATGAGGCCCAAAAGGGTCATTTTTAATTCATTTCAAACCTTTGACTTTAGAAAACTTTGTGGAGCCCTTTGAGTGAAAATACAAGGGTCTATGTCTTCGCATCGATTTGAGTGCAGTCGATGGTATCAGAGATCTCGGCAATATGGACATCTGGTAAGTGGACCTTTGTGCCTCTCTTTAAATTCAATCTAATGTCATTTTCATGCTTTTTAGGATCTTTTAGCATGATTTTGAAGTTTTGAAATTTTGCATCACGAAAAGTCATACGACAGTTGATTGGGACTCGTACGACATTCCAAGTCCAACTATAGTATCATATAGGATATATGTGTAACTCGTATGAGGGGCACCCAATTGTCGTACGACATTTCACCACGTCTTTTAAGTGTTGTGTGAGAACTTGTACAATGACGTAGTACCATTAAGTGTCGTATGGGACGATGTATATTATCGTAGGACTTTTGACACCAGACTATATTGTCATATAGAAAATAATGACTAAATCTGAGGTCCTTAGGCCAAATTTTCAAAATTTTTGATTTCATAGTTGATTTCCCTGGTCTTTAACGCATCTTCTGAACTATTCAATTTCTCATTTTCCATTCCTTTAGCCTAATTTTTGAACAAGTTACTGATAGGGTGTCCTATTTTTGTGTTATTTAGGTCGTCTACCTAGATATTCATGTTCGTATTTCCCATATGGTGACATAGAGACTATGTGTGTCCTTACCAAATCCTTTCAGAGTGCACCTTGTAGTGTGTAGCTTTGAGTACCTTATCTGGTTGCCTGATATTCGGGTAAACCATGGCTTGTTGACTTCCTTGATAGAGCATTTTCATTCTGAGATGCAGACATTCCACCTCCCAATAGGGGAGATTATTGTTACACCTGAGGATGTCTATAGGATCCTTTGCATTCCATTCCATGGACCTCTCCCGGACTACATTAGTGCGAGTAACATAGGATTAGCTTCATTTAGGACACTTTTTGGCATTGATGAGCAAATTGCACAGCAAATTCCTTGGGAGACACTTGTGTAGAGATATGGACAGATGCACTATTTGGAGTGCATTATAGCTAGGATGATCAAAGGGATCATCATGTCTGACTGTCAGCAAAATAGTCTCTTGATAGGCTAGGATCCCATGGTTTCATGTTTGATGGTGAGTCCTTCTAAGCTTGGATGGGGTCAGTGCCTCTTGGCACATATGTTTTCAGAGATGTATGAGATAATCTATCATGAGGTGAAGACATTTGCATCTAGAGTACTAGTCTTGTAGATATGGGCATGGGAGCATATCCCGATATGTAGATTGATTGGTGACGATGAGCGACACCCTCAGGAGCCACTTATATATAGATATTTAGGTTTTATCACACAGGTTCATATGGGACATACTAAGTACTGGTGTCACATGTTGGATGATATGACAGTCATGACCTGGAGACCATATCTTCAGATAGAGGCATGGCCTACAACTCATGCCCAATTTAGTTATTTTTGTTAAAGCTAGATATTGATAGGGTGGGCCACCACTATCCTTGAGATATTTTTTATTACACATGTCTAGAGGCAGTATGGGATTATCCAGGATGCGCCATAGGATTTCACCACTTATGCACAATTGGTGCAAGAGATAGGTTTGGGATGGTTAGCTAGACTATCATATGCAGTGGCCAGCCTTGACTATAGCAGGCTAGTCAATAGAGATTGGGACTATAGGCCATAGGTGGCTGATGCTGGTGTGACTGATGCTTTCATAGAATATATGGTCAAGCATCTGATGAGGCATTTATATGATCCCACAGAGCTTATTCCTACCATGGAGGATACTGAGGATGTGATAGGTGCCCCTATGGGTAGAGGACAGAGGTAGAGAGAGTTTTAGATCCCAGTGGTGCAGCCTACACCACCCAGGCTGAGAGTAGTGATTACCCCTCTAGGCCAGCAAGACAGATGAGACCTCCCAGACCACATATAGTTCCAACAGGTAGGCTGACAATTTTGCAACATCGATACACCAGAGGTGAGAGTGCCACATTAGGTGGTGTCAGCAGTGTTGAGGAGGTACTAGGTGCCTAGCAAGATGCACCTATGGAGGAGGCATAGGATGCCCCAGATTTTGATTTAGGAGAAGAGGTTCATCGTTGCAAGGCACGGATAGACATGGGTGTAGCTAGTGGTGGTGAGGCTATGGAGGAGGTAGAGGTAGCAATAGAGGTAGAGCCTGGATTTTAGTAGACTTCACAAGATATCATTAGGCATCTCAGGCACCAGTTGAGAGATTAGAGGACCCATAGCTTGACATTAGAGGTTTGGCTCTGGGATCATGAGTGGTGGTTGCGAGAGTGAGATGTTGAGGTGAGACACTTACAGGCTAAGGTGATCCACCAAATGGGTCATGCAGCCTACTATGTATCAGCATATTTTTATGTTGTACCTCCTCGACAAAGAGTTACTTCATACTCTCAGTATATGATAGATTCTAAGGGAGCTAGGGCCCCACGTGCTGAGCCACCACCTGATGCACCTACCAATGGAGGAGTTGCACCGGATGCCGAGGACCAGGAAGACATTTGATCTATGATATTCCTCTATTTTTGTCATTTTGATTATACCTCATAGCTCATTGTAGCTCATTCTTTGTACCCAGTGCTATTAGTGTACCCCATTGTACTATCTTGACATTTTGATATATATATATATATATATATATATATATATATATATATATATATATATATATATATATATATATATATATATATATATATATATATATATATATATATATATATATATATATATATATATATATATATATATATATATATATATATATATATATGAGATCAAATTTTTGGATTTGACATCATGTGCACTTTGTCATTTTAGTTTATGATGTAATATCATGTGATGCAAGTGTATGAAATGCTTCTTTTATTGTAGAATGTATGGATCATGTAATGAATGTTTTCTTTCAAATGTATGAATATGTATTGCAATGATAGATAGTAAATGAATAAATGTAAATGTATGATTTTATGGATGCACATGTATGTATGCAATGAATTTATAAAATGATGTATGATATAAAATGTAATGTTAAATGCAGTGATACACATGATATATTTTTACAGGTACATGATGAAGACAAGTTCTTAGTCATTGTCAAAATGGATGTGTAACCCAGGATGGTGATTTCTTGTTGATTCATTTGAGGAGACCTTCATGCAATGTTCATTCCTTATGTTGTGTTTAGTGCAAATTTGGAGAATTCAAGCATTGATTGGTACTTAAGTCATGAGAAATGTAACCATGCAAAGTGCAAAGTGTAAAATGTAAAATGAAATATAGGACCTAGGACTTAGTCACTGATCATATATTGATCTTTATCATCACTGAATTTATTAGGTAATCGGATAGTTGATACAATGTCCACTGGTTAGACAACCATGGACATATAAATATTGAATTTTAGTCGAAAATGTCAAATTAGATATAAGCACCAAGGCACAAACGCTAGGATGACCTGAATATCATGTCCATTTTGATTTTGCAATTTGTATAAGCATCAAAACATAAATGTTGTGATGACCTGAATATGCCTTGCATACAAACACACCAAGCAGTAGGGAGATCATTCTGATTCCAATTATTGCAGTGACCCTTTATCATTCACATCCTTGGGAAGAATCATGTTTCACAGTAGGAGTAAGAAATCACTAAAAAGCCAATAGTTAGATTAGACTTCCTTGAAGTATCTGGGTATCGATGGTCGAGGTACACATGGCCATCTAATTCATGATGGTGGCACTTATAGTGGACACCAATTCAATCCAGAATTTCCAAAGTTGTTAGATTTTCACTTACAAACAGAAGACAAAGAAAATATTATGCCCCCAGTAATCACTCTCTAAATCATGTAAAGGACATCATCGAAGAGCTCAAGCAGATAGCATATATAGAAATCTCAATGTGAATGAGTTAGCATACAAGGAGATAAAAGCATGTGTGCAAGGATTTGATTTGTTTATTTGTAGTTCATTTGGTGTGCAAAATCCTTTTCTAGTAGGGATACAGACAATTGACTTGAATATGGCTTTGAAGTACTTTGACTGGATATGACTCGTCTGAGGTATATTAAGGACCATAGAATATGACATTGGTTGCCCCCAAGTTTGAAACGTTGAGAGGATGCAGACACTTTCGTCATTTGGTGTATAGAGGCCAACCTTATTGAAAATAGGATGTGAAAGCAAACCAAGAGATATGTACTGTATGCACCCTAAAATGGTCACCTAGACTATGGGCCCTCATTCTCCAATTTATCAAATGATGGAACCAATTTATCAATTTCTTGAATCAATGTTTTGCAATATTTTCAATTCAAATCAATTTCCTTAATCAAATCATAATTAATTTAATTATTCTAATATTTTCTAAAAGTCTTTATCCTAAGTCTCATTTTAATTAAAAGAATAAATCCCTTTTAATTAAATAATAAAATAACTTTTTCCTAAGCCACATTTAATTAAAAGAACAAATCCTTTTTAAATAAATAAAAAATCTTTTAATTAAATAATGGGAACCACTTTGCTAAAAATAGTAAAATAAAAAGAAAAAAAAGAAAAGTGCACTTTCCAAAGAGATAGAATCTTTTAACTTTTTGAAAAAGGTTTTTGCCTCTTTATCTCAACCACTCATCTTTTTGCCTCTTAACCATGCCTTTTGATTTTGCCTCTTGAGAATCTTGAGCACATGGATCAACCAAGATTTAATCTCCACCATTGCTCATTTATTTTTGCCTCTTAATCTTGACCATCCATTTCTCTTTAAAAGGAGCCCTCTCCTTCTCATTTAGGGATCCAGGATTTTATATTGTTATGTTGCAGGTTTGGACAGCGATTTTGGAAAAGAATTTGAGCACTTGAGCTTGAACATTGCAACTTCTCTTTTCTTGTCTTCTTCTCTCATGCCCCATGGCAATCCATTTAGATTAACCTTGCACTTGCATATTAGATTAGATTCATATTTCCTTTCATAAGAATAATCTTTCATAAGTATTTCCTTTCATAGATTAGTTTGTTTTTATACATTGTTATCATTTAGAATAGCTTCCATTTTCATTTGCATGCATACTTGATGATCATGGAGACTACAATTCTTGATTTTCCTCTTTGAATATCTCATTTTATGGTGTACTTGCATGGGCATAAACTAGGTCTAAACTGAGGGCTTCCATTACAAACCCTTGCACTCCGTGAATAGAGAGCTATGAGTCACCATTTGAGACCTCATTCTTGAGAAATCTTGGATTTAATGACTCATAGAAGTGTGTCAACATTTTAGCACACATGTTTGGCACCCATAATGGGGTGGGATATTCAATTTCTGGCCTCATTTATTTTATTTTATTTTTTTTGACAATTTTTGTGCACTGTTGTACTTCCGTGTGTCTCTGGTATGGATTCTCACATGAAGTTTCTCATTGTATCATGTGAAGTTGTGCTGGTATTAGCATTTCTACCCACAACAAAGGCATTTTCTCATGTGACTCTGTGTACTTTCATGCGCAAGCCTGTGTACTTTCATGCATGAGCCTATGTACTTCTATGCACAAGCCTATGTACTTTCATGCACGAGCCTATGTACTTCTATGCACGAGCCTATGTACTTTCATGCGCAAGCTTGTGTACTTTAGTGTGTGAGCCTATGTACTTTTTTGCGTGAGCCTATGTACTTCCATGTGTGAGCCTATGTACTTTCATGCACGAGCCTATGTACTTCCATGCATGAGCCTATGTACTTTCATGCGTGAGCCTGTGCACTTTCTTGCGCGGGTCTGTGTACTTTCTTGTGCAGCACTATGTACTGTCTCGTGCAAAATTCTGACAGCAAAGACTTAAAAATTTGTAGATTTACTTTCCGCTTGCTATTTTTTGACATTTAATGGTTGATGTGATCATTTCCCTAATTCTATTTTCTGAGGAAGCATAGCACTGGATTGTAGAGTTTTGGACCTAAGGTGAGTTGCTACAATCTTTATAACATTTGGATTTTGGGAATAAAAAGAATCTCTCATGTGTCTAGCTTGAGTGTTTATTTCTTTCATAAATCACACTTCAATTTTGGACTCTAAAAAGAACATAGATTCACTTTCTTGCATATATGTTTCACATAGTAAATAGGCCCTATGAACACTATTTGTGAAGTTCTTGAGAGAGTGAGCTTCATTCATTTATTTTACATGTGAAGCTCTTCTCAAAGATAGATCCCCTTGTAGGTAGGGAGGATATTGTTACTGTCTCATGGTCTTACTTGGTTTAGTCCTCAACATTTATTGGTACGTTCTCTCTTGGACCCACTTAGAGAGATCGATAGACATTATTGTTGACATCACGGACCTTGGTGAGGTGGTTTCAATCTTAGCATGTCAATTAATTTCTTGTTATGTTTGGGTGAAGTGAAGAGGCTAGAGGATTATGATCTACCTTTTTGGGTAGTATCAGAAACTCGGATCCTTGAATCTAAACCAAGTCCCCATGTGGTCCTTTTTGTGAGTCACCTTGTTAGAGAGGGTTAACCATAGTGGACACTCCCTTTATTGGGTAAACCACATGGACGGAACCTCAAGTGGTAATAGTCATTTTCACCATGGTAGCAACAACCGCTATATAAATGTTCTTGTGGAAGAAATCTCCACAGGTGTAGTTTCTTGTAAAGTTGTTAGATCTCCTCAGCATCTTTGATCGATTAAATTCTTAGAATGTGTCAAAACCTTAGTGCACCTAGATTGGAGTTTGCCTTCTTGAGATTGCAAAAGTTGCAGAGTTGACCATTACTAAGAACCATAGAGAAACCAACTTTTTATTTGCTAGGACTATGCATGTGACTGCAAAACATTTTGAGAACATACACAAATAGAATCTTTGGGGAGTAGGATACTAAGTCACTATTCTTGTTCATGCGCAAGGTTGCTTTGTCCCTTGCTCATTGTTTGAAGACAATTATTTGCTTGAACTCCCTGATTGCTATCTAGTGTGCCTAGTTAATGATAAAAATATGTTGATGCATCTAGTTGGTCATTTAAAATGAACAAAAATTGAGTTCCCGAGTTGAAACACCAACTTTTTACAACTTGCCTGATTTTCTATCATGCCATTCCTTGTCCTCCTCGGTCAATCCAAGTCTGATCGAGTCACTTACCCCACTATTAGAAGCTTGTTTTCACCTTGGGTTCATGTGTCTTGACCTCTTGAATTAGTAATCTTTGATTTCACAAGTAACCTTGTTTGGAGTCAGTAAGTTAGAAACCATCCTTGTTGAGAAGATCAACCTTTGGATTCTTTGATAACACACTTGGAGAGTTTTAGTAATCTCTTGTCCATTCACTTCCATCCAAATTCAAATTCAATCAATATAACTTGGTTAAATCATCCTCCTGATCCATATGTGTCAGGGTACTCACCTATTCATTGGGCACCTCTATGGCAGTGTTGGTTTACGACTCTTGCAAAATTTCTATCTTATCACCTCTCTTTTGGACAAGTGAGTTCTTTTACTATCCTAGTTTGGTACCAACATTTATTAGGGTCATCTTATCACCTAGTACCTTTTTTTTCATGTCGATTACAACAAGATATCAAGTAAATCAAGGAAAGTGACCTCAAGTAGTCTTTGACCAA
The DNA here is from genome assembly GCA_027943335.1 of Chamaecyparis obtusa. Classification (NCBI taxonomy): domain Eukaryota; kingdom Viridiplantae; phylum Streptophyta; class Pinopsida; order Cupressales; family Cupressaceae; genus Chamaecyparis; species Chamaecyparis obtusa. The sequence goes on along the minus strand of BSBK01005588.1, from coordinate 1,439,656 downwards.
TTACCCTTAGTTTAAACTTGCCAAAAATGTAAGGGAAAAGAGCCCGTCTTTGATCAATCACCTAGGAACAACTCAAAATTTTGGTTTGATCCCAAGAGTAACCTTAGTGAGTTGAGTACACCCTTAGCACCTTCTCATTCAAATATGGATATAAGTTACACAATGACTTGAAGAGAGAGGGAAGAAATGGATAAAAGCCTTGATAACATATTTGTAAGGCATAGAGATACCATTCTGTTTGGTAGTTCCTCTCATGAAAACCGACCAGTCTCACCCCTTATCTCAACTAGATATTTGGATGCACACCAAAGGGTTGAAAGGGAAATGAAGAAATCCTATCAAGAAGGATAATCACAACATGACAGTCAAGACGATGAACCTTATGATCCTCATGTGAATGCGGCATACACCAATGACTTGTTTAGGCATTCAAGACCAAGTTCACCGCTCAAAACAACTTAAAGATATACAAGTGAAAGAATTAAGAGAATTGAGCATGAAAAGAAAGCCTTCCTAGATGAACAAGCTGAAAAGGAAGAGAAATTTAGACTCCTAGAGTCGGAGAGACAAGCCTTGTTGGAGATAGAAAGGATAGCCTCACAAGAAGAGCAGGATAGACTCTTGGTTCAACAACTTAATGATCAATTCAACAACATGTGTGTTGGTGGTGGAAACATCTCTCCTCCATCCACTCCTCCTAAGACTCCACAAAGTGGAAGACATTCAAGAACACCTTCACGATCTCCTAGCCCTAAAGGAAGAAGGGTTTCACAACATGATCATTATAGGAGACGAACACCTCCAAGGAACTCAAGACAACCTTCAAAACATGCTCACCATGGTTCACAATATGGGGGTAGTAGCTCAAATTTTGACCTCAACTCCCAAGATTTCATGATGATACAACAAGAACCACTCTTCCAGTAGAATGTGGAGAGATACTTGGAGGAAAACAAAGAGAAGTTCCTAGAGAGTTTAATTAAAAAAGGTGCCAAAGTCCCCTACAACTTTGATGTGGACAAGAAGATCAAGAAGCAAGGTCCATCTCAGGAAGAAGAGATCAAGGAACTTAAGAGTATGATGGAAAATATGTTGGCACCCAAGAGTTCATTCTCACTTGACTCAATTTGTACCAATCCTTTTGAAAAGAGTGTGATCATGAAAGACTTTCCTAGAAAGGTTGAGATCCCTCAATATGGCAAGTATGGTGGTAATGGAGATCCACATGATCACGTGTGTCAATTCTATATCATGAGTTTTGAGTTCCATCAAGATGACTCGTACCTCATGAGATTGTTCCCAAGGAGTCTTAAGGGTCAAGCAATGGAATGGTTCACCAACATAACTCCCCCCGTCAAGACTTTCAAAGAGCTCGTCCATAGATTTGTCCAACACTTTGCATACAACCTTTCAAATCTGTCACCATGTTGGACTTATGCAACTTAAAGAAAAATCAAGGGGAATCCTTTGTCACTTTCTTGCAAAGGTGGAGGCAACAATTCTCTCGCTACTCTAGGACCATTCCTGAAAATGAGAAGATTGACATCCTTGTTAGTAACTTGGTTCCTGAAATGTGGTATGAAGTTAGGAAGATGGTCTTTGATTCCTTTGATACCATGGTTGAAACCGCATGTAGGATTGAGGATGTTTTGAGAGAACAAGGAATTTTGATCAAACATGGAAACAACATCAACAACAATGGTCAAAATAATAACAACTCTAACAAGGATAAAGGAAAGAACTCACATTGGAATAGGAACAAACAAGTGGTCAATGATGGAGTTATGGACTCTTCTCAACCCAAAGATCAAGTTATTCTTCACTTTTCTAGTGTTGTTCAGGCCATGAAGCTCAACACATCTAACCAACAAGAGCATAAGCCAAAATACCAAGATAAGCCTAAGAAAGAGAGATGACATTTTTCAAAACTTGGTGATTCATATGAGGATGTCTTGAAACCACTCATTGCCAACAACCTTGTACATCCTCAAGATCCCATAAAGCATTATATACCTAATGTTAAGCCACATTGGTGGGATGAGAAACCCTTCTACAAGTTTCATAATGGCATTGGACATGATATTGAAAACTACAAGAAACTTAAGCATATCATCTAAGATCTCATTGAGAATGGAAAACTTAAGGTAGATGGATTGAACACCAACGCTGATCATAAGGCATTTAAAGAGCCTTTGCCTAAGTATGAGAAGGAAGAAACCTCTAAACCTAAGAATGGAAAGGTTGAGGTCCATTACACTTACACAGCTGCAAAGAATGTTGTCAACATGCTTGAAGTTGTAGAAGAAAATGTCAACATGATGAGGAATAAAGATCCCTATGGTTATGATCTAGACATGGACTCTCCTCCTATCTTTGATAAAGAACCTATCATGGTGCTAAGGGGTCCTAACTCTAGAATGTCATCCCAAGCTCTCAATGTTGTCACATAAAGTCAAGGTCCCATTGTTATTAGAGGACCCAGTTCAAGTCAACCAAGTAAACCAAAGCAAGTGGCATCCAAGAATGTCACCTCAAAACCAGCAATCAATCCTAAGTTGAGCTATAATCTTGTAGATCAGTTGCAAAGAACCCCAACTTAGATTTTGATCTTTGAGCTCTTAGATTTGTCCTCAAGACACAAGCAAGTCCTTAAGGATGCTTTGCACGCAGTGAATGTCCCTAATAACTTAGACATTGATCAATTCCAGAACATGGTTAACCATATTGCTAGCCCTCATTACCTTACCTGTTCGGAGGATGATGATAAATCTTTGAGTCACCCACACAATCTCGCCCTTCATATTGAATTCATGATCCACAAAACCCATGTTAAGCACGTGTTGATAAATGGGGGTGTTGGGCTTAATATTTGTTCCTTGAGTCTTTTAAAGACATTAGGTTATTCTGAACAAGTTATAGATACCAAAAAGAAGATCACTATCAAATCCTATGATGAGGCAGAAAGAAGTTCCAAAGGGTTGGTCATCCTTCCTATTAGGATTGGCCTTGTTGAGAAGGATATTTTGTTTCAAATTGTTGATGTTGGTCCCCTTGTGTACAATATCTTACTTGGTAGACTATGGATTCATGATATGCAAGTAGTACCATCTACCTATCATCAGTGTGTTAAGTTCCCCTACAATGGAGTAGAGATTTGTATACTTGGGGATAACACATTATCTGTTAACTCAATTTCAACAAGTACTCATGTTCCCCTCAATAGAGAAGCAGAAGACTTCAATGCAACCTTAGCGGAATGTAAAGACAATCTCAAGTCAGTAGACCTTGGCATGGGGGGGTATCAAATCAACTCCTTCATAGCACTACCAGCTTCACTTGGGTCTTATGGAAGGCCTTCACAAGAAATGAGACCCTCCTCTTCAACTATGACATTATTTGGCATATTTGTAGAGTCCTCAGTGCCTATTCAAGATGAGAAAGAAGAGGTGGTTGTTAAAGATTGGATTTATAGAGAAGATAAATACATGCATAATGAGAACTTCTCTCACTCTCCTAAGGCTTATGGAAGAGGGTATACTTTTGTCAAATAGATGGTCTATCCTAGACATGGCCCTCTTAGTCACAAATTGGATGCTAGAGTTGAATCTCTTAATCATGCTCTTTTTGGACTCAAGTCTAAGAAGACAGTTGGCCTAGGATTTGTGGATCATTAAAAGAACATTGATCCTATCCTTGATGAGTCAGATAGTGAAGATGAACAAGAATACATACCTAATTTGACAAATCAGCAAGATATGTGTGAGGATTGGGTCCCTTCCACTAATCTCCTTTAGGGAGATTCAGATAGTCCAGTCACTCATGAGACAGTTGCAACCTTAGAACAAGATGAATCAAATGTAGAAGATCCCATCAGAGAATGTAAATGCAAGAATATTGTTCATTTGATGGAGAGAGAAGGTGTTACCCTTGATGACATTAGAGCTTCCACATCAAGACGTCCCAAACCTTTATGGTGTAAACATCCTTGTCAAAGTTTAGAAACAAGTTCATATGAGTATGAATGGGACTCCTTAGAACCTTCTACAGTTGACATGGATGTTGATGTCATCGACACTTATAATTCTCAACCCGAGATAGCCGACAAGTCATCTGTAGGATTAGAAGATTGTTTCCCTAGTGGACGATTCTTCACTTGTTAGGATGAATCCTAATTTGGGTAGCTTAGAAGGATACTTGACAGACTCTGACTCTTTGGTCACTAGAGATGATATCATTCACATTCACAACATTGAACCAGTCATTGACTTACCTCTTGTTCATCCTAACCTCATTGATTGGTCCCAACGCTATCAAGAACATGAGATCTTAACATTCCAAAATGATTATGAGATAACCTATTACTTGAATGCCATTGAAACTGTAGTCTCTTCCACCAGTGAACCGGCTACCAGCATGACAGAGCCAGACATCAAGTACCTTAGTCACAAAATAAAAAGAAAAGAAAATCAAAAGAATAAGAGTTCTGATGGCAAAAACCACTGTGTGGCGGTGTCAAAACCAAAAAAAGTAAAAATAAATTTTGTATCCAAGTGTGAAAACCTCTCTCAGATGCCTAAGGATGAGGTACTTGATCATCTCCCTAGCTACTTTCAAGATCGATCTTCAGTGCTTATTGAACCAAACAACATTGCTGAGTATGAAGCTTTAACAAATGGACTTAAGATGGCCATAGAATGGAAAATCATAGACTTACACATCTATGGGGATTCATAGCTGATAATAAACCAAGTCAATGATGAATATCAAACAAAAGATGAGAAATGATACTTCACATTTGTCACGTTTCAGCAAATCCCTAGAGCAGAAAATAAAGCAGTTGATTCTATGGCTACACTTGCTTCACTCCTTCAGTTAGAGAAACATGAATCCATATTTAAATTCTTGGTGGAAGAGTTACATCACCCTATCTATGACTCCCAAGAAATTCATGTTATTTATACCCTTGTCAGTCGTGAGTCATCCCATTATGGTGTCATTTACTCATACCTTCATGGTGGCATTATTCCTGAAACCTTTAACCGATCTAAATGCAGAAACCTTACCTAAAACACCTATCTCTAGTGATTTGTATAGGAGGGGTCTAGATGGAACACTTCTTAGATGCTTAGAAAAAGAATAATCAGACCAAGCGTTAGTTGACATTCACAAGGGCATCTGTGAGGGACATTCCAATGGGCTTTCCATGGCCCGAAGGTTGCTTAGGGAGGGGCACTATTAGCCTACGATGCAGATTGATGCAGTAGCTTTTGCAAAGTCATGTGAAAAGTGTCAAAAACATGGTAACCTAATACATGCTCCAGGAAGGGAGCTCATTCCTTCTATATCTGATTGGCCATTTTAGCGCTAGGCCTTTGATCTTATTGGGTAGATTCATCCCAACTCATCAGGTGAACACAAGTTTATTATCACTGCTACTGATTACTTCACTAAATGGGTAGAAGTTGTCCCACTTTCTATTGCCTCGGGCAAGACAGTCTCTCTATTCATTCTAAACCATATCATTTGTCAATATGGAGTGCCTTCTAAGATTATCACTGATAATGGAGGTCAGTTCAAAAATAAAAACCTTAAACAACTCTACAATAAATTCAAGATTAAACAACATCGGTCCTCCATTTACTTCCCACAAGGAAATGGTCAAGCAAAGGCATCAAACAAAACCATTCTTAAAATCCTACATAGAACAGTTTGTAAGAATGGTAGAGATTGGCATTTATAAATAAATCTGGCTTTGTGGGCTTATAGAATGAGTATTCGTACTCCTACTGGGGCTACTCCTTTTTCCCTTACATATGGTGTTGAAGTAGTGTTACCTTTAGAGGTTGAGATTCCTTCACTTAGAGTTTCCCTCAAAGGTCTAGTTACAAATGAAGACTATCGCACCATGAGACTTCAAGAGTTAGAACTTCTAGATGAGAAATGTCAAGCATCATTTGACCATATGAGGGTTTATCAAAAGCGTATGTCCACAGCCTTCAACAAAAAGGTTCACCCTAGAGAATTCCAAGTGGGAGATCTTGTCCTATGTGAAAATCCTAAGAATCAACAGCATAGAGATCAAAAGGGAAAATTTGAACCTAATTGGCTTGGACCTTACATCATTACAGCAACTTTTGGGACAGGTGCTTATTTATTATCTACTGCAGAGGGAGAGAATCTCCCTGATCCTATCAATGTCTTGCACCTAAAGAAGTTCTATCCATGATGCCCATTCTATCTGGGGGCATCCTTTGTACATACTTACTGATCCTGAAAAAAATCCAAAAAAAATGATATATTGTCAAAAATTCTAAAAATCGGAAAATGTACTGAAAAAATGATCATCTTAGTGAAAACCTAGCAATAGGCGCTTTGATGTATCTCCAAAAAAAATTATATATTCCAAAAATACCAAAAAAAAAAAAAAATTCAAAAAAAATAGAAAAAGTGCCTTGGTGAAACCCTAGAAACAGGCGCCTTGGTAGCAAAAATACAAAAAAAATTATAAAAAGTCTTGAAAAAAAAATTTACAATAAAATCCAATTGGTGAAAACCTAGAAACAGGCGCTACTTGAGGCCTTTGCACCCCTATTTCTTAGCATGCGTCCTCAACACTTAGCCTTTCTACATCATGCCTTGTCCTTGTTGCCTTGGTTTGGAATTGGTCTTTGTCTTTGTCTAGGGGGCATAACTATGTTAGCTTTGGTCTCTTGGATGCGTTAGTCTTTAGGACACCTCGCAAATGGTGTTTTTCAACACCACCCCAACTGTGTTTTTCAACACAACCCTTGGCATCGAGTGTTTTTCAACACTTCTCGGTTTGGTCTTATCCAATTTTTTCATGTGATCTTACCTACTTGCAAGCATTCGATCCTTATCCTCAAAACTCAGTATCAGTTAACACACTTAAATTTTTAAACACAACACTTAATTCTTGAGCTATGTCATGATCTTTTCTTTGTGTGCTGACTGTTACTGATTTTTTTTTAGTATCCTTGTCTAATAAGTCTCTCAAGGATGCATAGCTAGAGGACTTGGGGCATGGGGAATGTTTTTATTTGATTTCTGCTTGTGGGTGTGGTATTGAAACTCTGGAGTGTCTCTTGTTGTTCCCTTGAAACACTTAGGAGATTTGAGGCATCATCCTTGACTATTTTTGCACAACCATTCTTATGATCATCCTAGCATCTGTGTCTTGATGCGAGACTAGCTTTGCTACATTAAATTGGGTAAGCTAACATCGAAGTCATCTTGACCTTTATGTCTTTGATGCTTATGTTAGAATATTTCCACATTCCAATCCGATATAAATCACATTCATATCTTCATAGTTGCGCTTGTGACTAGTGATGATTGTGTGATTTTTTGATGTCTGTTAATAATGGCCCAATGATGAAAATAAGTTCCTTAACATTCTCTAATGAATGATGAACACAAAAATCCTATGTTACAGTTGCTTTATTGCAAGTACACCTTTGCATTTTCATGTAGCTTGCATTGTTAGACTTCATGTTAATTTGCAGTTTTTAGGCTGCATTAGGAGTTTGAGAGGGTTTTCCTTCATATTTCTTTTAAAATTTTAATCATGGTCACATTTTGATCTTAATTTCCTTATCTTCTTTTGTGATCTCAATCAAAATTTTCTATCTTAAACAATTGATTTATTTTGGGGCATTCTATTTCTTGAGGTAAATTATCTTTCTTCTCTTCATTTCTTTTCACCTCTTCCAAACTTCTATCTTCCATTCGCTTTCACCCCACTTCTTTTCTTCTAATTCAATCTTGGGGCATAATCTTTCATGCTTGGTGATCTACCTTGGTTTTGTGATCCTTAAATCTTTCATCTTACATCAAGAACCTTATCTTTAGTTCAATTTAATCAAATTTATCAATTTATTGTTTCTCCTCTATCTCATTTTGATTTTGATCACGAGGGGGTAGTACCTATCAAACTTCAATCCTTGATTCATCTTTATCAATCCTATCAATTACTTCACTTGGGGCTACCTTGCTTGAGACTTGACAATTACCTATTTATAGAGGTGTTGGCCTTGTCTTTTTCAATCAGCTTATCTTTGTCCTGATGTGTTCCCATCTGTCGATCACACGTTTGGGTTGTTTTGTAATCCCAAATTGATTTCACATTTCAACTTCATTCTTTGACTACATGTGTTCCCATGAGGATCACGCATTAGTCAAAGAGGGGCAAATGTATGCACCCTAAAATGGTCGCCTAGACTATGGGCCCTCATTCTCCAATTTATCAAATGATGGAACCAATTTATCAATTTCCTGAATCAATGTTTTGCAATATTTTCAATTCAAATCAATTTCCTTGATCAAATCATAATTAATTCAATTATTCTAATATTTTCCTAAAGTCTTTATCCTAAGTCTCATTTTAACTAAAAAAATAAATCTCTTTTAAATAAATAAATAAAAATTTAATTAAATAATGGAAACCACTTTGCTAAAATTAATAAAAAAAAATTTAAAAAGTGCACTTTCCAAAGAGATAGAATCTTTTGACTTTTTGAAAAAGGTTTTTGCCTCTTTATCTCAACCACTCATCTTTTTGCCTCTTAACCATGCCTTTTGATTTTGCCTCTTGAGAATCTTGAGCACATGGATCAACCAAGATTTAATCTCCACCATTGCTCATTTATTTTTGCCTCTTAATCTTGACCATCCATTTCTCTTTAAAAGGAGTCCTCTCCTTCTCATTTAGGGATCCAAGATTTTATATTGTTATGCTACAGGTTTGGAGAGTGATTTTGGAGAAGAATTTGAGCACTTGAGCTTGAACATTGCAACTTCTCTTTTCTTGTCTTCTTCTCTCATGCCCCATGGAAATCCATTTAGATTAACCGTGCACTTGCATGTTAGATTAGATTCATATTTCCTTTCATAAGAATAATCTTGCATAAGCATTTCCTTTCATAGATTAGTTTGCTTTTATACATTGTTATCATTTAGAATAGCTTCCATTTTCATTTGCATGCATACTTGATGACCATGGAGACTAGCATTCTTGCTTTTCCTCTTTGAATATCTCATTTTATGGTGTACTTGCATGGGCATAATCTAGGTCTAAATTGAGGGTCTCCATTACAAACCCTTGCACTCCATGAATAGAGAGCTATGAGTCACCATTTGAAACCTCATTCTTGAGAAATCTTGGATTTAATGACTCATAGAAGTGTGTCAACATTTTAGCACACATGTACAAACTAAAGTAGTACTGAAAGTTGGGAAAGACCAAGATTGTGCTAACAGATGGAGCATTTTGATACAAGTGGCACCCATTTTCTGGGTTTTCACCATCTTGGTAGAGATTCTATTTTTGCTATGAAGGCATCTGTTTACCAGGTTTTCACCAAGGCACTTTTTTTCTTTTTCTTCTTTTTTTTTGGATTTTTCATCTTTTCAATTTTTTTTGTATTTTTCCATTTTTTTATTTTTTTGTGAACCATCAAGGCACCTATTGCTAAGTTTTCACTAGGATGATCATTTTTTCAAGACTTTTTATGATTTTTATGATTTTTTGCAGGACATTTTCACAGACTGAATGCCTTAGGCATAGAATTTCTTCAAATAGAGAACATTGATTGGTTCTCAGAGTTGTTCTCCTTTTGTCATTGAGAGTTGATAGGCTCCAAAGCCAAAAGTAGCAGTGATAACAAAAGGACCCAACCAGTTGGGTTCAAACTTCCCCTTGCATTCTCTATGTGATTGATTTTTAGTATTCTCTCTCAAGACTAGATCGCCAACCTAAAATTCTCTGTGTCTAAGTTTCTTGTTGTATCCTCTAGACATTCATTTCTAATATACTCTAAGATGATCATATGTGACTTGCTTGCACTCATCTAGTAGCTCAAGTTCTTGTAACCTAGACAATCTATAGTCATCATCATTTATCAAACCATGCATTCTGATTCTTAGTGATGGGATTTCAACCTCAATAGGCAGCACCGCTTCAGCCCCATATACTAAAGTGAAAGGAGTAGCCCTAGTGGGTGTTCTGATACTTTTTTTGTAGGCTCAAAGAGCTGGATTTATCATCAGGTTCCAATCTCTTCCTGTCTTGTTGACTGTACAATGTAATATTTTCAATAGATTATTATTGGATGCTTCAGCTTTTCCATTCCCTTGAGGATAGTAAATGGATGACCAATGTTGAGTGATCTTGAATTTAGAGCATAAGGAATCTAGGTCCTTGTTCTTGAATTGGGCTCCATTGTCTATGATGATGGAGTGTGGTATACCATATCTACAAATAATGTAGTTCAAAGTAAACATTGATATTTGTTTGCCCCCAGTGAAGTATCTATGGTGGAGACATACAATATCAAAGGCTTCCCTTGTATAGGAGGCATGAGAATAGGTGGATTTTCCAGATATTGTTTGATGTGATTGAAGTTCTTTTCACATTCCTCATTGCATGTGAAGGTCACACCATTATGCAATTTCTTTGTGAAAGGTTGTGATATATCTACTAGTTGAGATATGAAATGTCTGATTTATTGCACCCTTCCTTGTAAGGTCCTCATTTGACTTATGTTTTTAGGAGGTTGCATTTCCATGATTACTTTAACCTTTTTTGGATCCACTTCAATTCCTTTCTTTGAAACAATGTACCCTAGAAGTTTTCCTCAAGTGACACCAAAGGCACATTTCTTAGGGTTCAGTCTGAGACTAAACTTTTCCATTCTATCCAGTATTTTTCTTAAGTTAGGTAGATGTTTAGATCTCTTCATCGATTTAGCTAAGGTTTCATCAACATAGTCCTCCATGGTTTGATGCATTATATCATGGAAGATAGATGTCATAGCTCTTGATATGTAGCACTAGCATTCTTAAGACCAAATGGCATGATGTTCCAACAGAAAGTACCCCATGCACAAGTAAAATTTGTTTTCTCTTGATCTTCTAGAGCGATCTTGATTTGGTTGTATCCAGAGAAACCATCCATTAAGGAATACATTTCAAATCCCGTAGTCATGTCCACTATCATGTCAATGTTTGGTAGTGGAAAATCATCCTTAGGGAATGCTTTGTTGACATCTCTGAAGCTTGTGCATACTCTGATAGATTTGTCTAGTTTTGAAACTGGAACTATGTTGGAGATCCACTTAGCATAATCTATAACTCGGATAATTCCGGCCTTAAGCAGTTTCTCTAGTTCTACTTTGACAAGGAGTGCCACATGAGGATGCATTTTATGCAACTTTTTCTTGATTATTTTGACTTCTGGAGTGATAGAGAGATGATGCATTATGAGATCAGGATCTAACCAAGCCATATCTAAATATTTCCATGAAAAGTTGATCTTCTTCTCTGTTAGGAATTTTGTAAATGCTTGTTTTACTTCATCTGACAGAGATTGTGCTACATGAATCAACTGTGGTTCTTCTGCTGTGCCCAAATTGATCGATTGAGTTGGTTCTATCAATACTGGAGATCTGTCCTATAAATGACTCAGAAGGACATCAAATATCTCATCCTTAGGTGCCTCAGAGAGGTTTTCACCTTTAGATACGTCCTTTTCTTTTTACTATTTTAGGTTCTGAGACTTCCACATGGTGGTTTTCACCCTCAAAACTCTTTTTCTTTTTACTTTTATTCCTTTGACTGAGATATTTGATAACCAACTCTATCATGCTGACGCTAGGTTCACTGATGGAATTTTTCATGGGTTCTACCGTGTTGAGGTAACAGGCGAGAGCATAGTTTGATTGGAAGGTGTATCATCTTAAAATGGAAGCACTTCCATGATAAGAGCATTTAGCCCTCTGAGTAAGTGGTCTAGGGTCATGTTAAGTGCCTTGATTGGGTTTTTGCATGTATCTAGCTTTTCCCCCTGTTCTTCTTTCCTCTGCACTTGATTTTCACTTCATATCTACATTTCCTAGAATTCTGGGTCAGGATCCTGAGGTTTTTTACCACAAGGTCAAAGTTGACCTTATGGGTCAAAGTTGACCTCAACCCTAACCTGGTTAGGATTGACCTCGACCCTGACCTAGTTAGGATCGACCTCAACCCTGACCTAGGTCAGAGTCGAGCTCATCCTTGACCCCCTGTCTAGATTTCAAATTTCCTTGATTTTTGAGTGTCGGGTTTCGGGGATATTTGTTTTCCCGTCTCTGGGTTAGCCATTTCAAGTTTTAAAATGGTAAATCCTTAAATTACATTTAATCTAGGTATATTTTCTAAAGGTTAGGACCTAATTGAGATTTAATTCTCCAAGGTGGCCCCTCTAGAGGATTGTGCCCTAGTTCACTATAAAAGGAGGCCTTCCTCTCTCATTTTCATCATCAAGTTTTGTGAGAACACATCTCATCTCAAGCAAGTAAATTCAAGCATTCAAGCATTCAAGTGTTCAAGCATTCATTCATCAAGGAGATCCATTGTTAGCCATTGAAGGATTCAATCTCTTTGGAGCCCCCTTGAAGATCCATCCTTCTACATTCATCCAAGCCTCCTCATATGCAAAGATCTATTCAAGATCAGTGTTGAAGATCAAATGCCATTGATTTGAGACATTCTACATTCATTCTACATCCATTGAAGCATTCCTACTTGTGGATTTGAGGATTCAAATCCTCTACAAGGACTTCAACATAAGCGAGGTGAATTGTTTCATTTGCTTTGTTTATGCATACTATATTTCAATTCAATTTCAAGGTCAATTCCTAAATTGGGATTTGACCAAGGTAAATCCCCCATACAAAAACCCCCTTTTTCTTGCAAGTACAAGTGCAAAATTTTGGATCTGAGATCAGATTTGGATACCCTTTTCGGTGAACTTCTGAGATCTGTGAACAAAGTAAGAATCGACCTTCAAATAAAGAATCTAGCCTTTGACCTTTTATGAGGGTCAAAGACTACCTGTTATTAGAAAGATAATATTTTTGGGTTTTCGTCGTCTTGACATTGTTGGCATTAAGCAGGATTGCCACTAGTGACAACACTTATTTGCATCCTGAGTGCAAACTGAGCAGAACAGTGCAAACCAAGCAGGACAGTGCAAACTGAGCAGGATAGTGTAAACCAAGTAACATTATGTCTACCGAGTCACAAGTATTTACCGAGTTTGAAACCTACCGAGTGGTTAGTATGAACCGAGCCTTCACTTCTACTTAGTGCATGATGATGCCGAGTAATGCAGTGGACGTCGAGTATCAGAAAGTCACCGAGTTAGTTTGCAGGAACCGTGTAACCATACTTGGGCCGACTTAGTAGCACTTATGTTTATTTGTCAAGCCGACTTTGTAATTGTAATTAATTGTTTAGACTTGTATATAAACAATGTTGTACAAATACCAAGTAGTATGAACTGAATATGAATATGAAAAAAAGAGAAAGGCAGAGATAAGCAAATTACAAAGGGCTACAGTAGTATAAGAAGCAGCAAAGACAAATTCATCACAAAAGGTGATCAGTACATCAACGACTCTCATTCAGCAATCCAGTTGCAAAGTAAGAGATATACTGTTTCATCCTAACAGGTGAATCAGCTTGAAATCCTTTAACCGGGTAGACTTAACAGTCTTTGTAAAATCTCTTAACCGAGTGCATATTTCATTGTATGTTTGTAAATCCTCTAATAAGGTGGACCTAGCAGTCCTTATTGCTCCTAGCAGGGCAGATCATCAGAAGTGATCAATGTAAGCCTTAACCGGCCAACTTTATACTGTAGTACTAAAGCTTTGTGGGTTTCATCCCCACCCCAGTTTTACTTTCTTTTGGAAGGTTTCTGGGTAACCAAATCTATGTGTCATTGTTGTGAATGCTTTTATGTTTCATGCTTTCTATATGCAAAAGGATAAAGTGAACTATATGTTAATACATCTGTTATTGAAAGAAAATTTGGAGTTACTGATTCACCCCTCCCCTCTCAGTAACTTGGTTAATTCCTAAATATTTCCAACAGACATTTCTAGTCTGAAATAGGTTGTAGAATTGCGTGAAAGTACACAGACATTAGAAATTGGCATTTTCCAGATTTTCCCAAATTTGAGGTTAGTACTTGTATTTCAATTATTTCAGATTTCAAGAATAATTCTCCATAGGGAAATATAGGGTTTTTCTCTCTCTTTCATATTCTCCATAGATTGATTCGATAATGTATTAACCTTTTGGTTGATCAAATTAGATCTCTCCTTTGGGAATTTGGATTTAGGAGTGGATCTCATATTTCCCCCATACATTACACTAAATAGAGGTGATTCCATTTTACCTCTATTCAGAAGGTATGGATGTCTTGGCTTGGATCAGTAGATGTTTAGTCAATAAGCTTGGGATGTTGAATAGTAAGCATGGGAAAGGATTGAGTAATTATATTTATGCATATAGTGTTGTCATCATTGGCTCTAATTTGACTCTCAAATTCAAGGATGATATTACTACTCAGAATGTTTAGTTCGTTAAGCGTCTCAACATCATCATTGGCTCCTGCATTAGTGTTAAGTGAATCAGACTCATGAGGTCTGTTATTTTGTTCTAGACTCATTTCAGACATAGGTGCATATTGGTGAATGACATCTATATGTTTTTTTGTTATAAGCTCATCTTCTTATGGAACAATTCCCCATTCACAGTCATTTGATTCTTTATTTGGATCTCTAGGAAAATTAAGAATATGCGTGAAATCAGGATGGATTCCCCAAGCAGGATTACCTTCGAAGTCTAAGAAAAATTCATATTCATGGGAGTCTATCTTAGAATCATTGTTATGTCCCAAATGCTCAATTATTTTGATAGTTTCACCTTCTTTCTGTTGCTCATTTTCAGGATCAGCCAGTTCTTGTGTGGCGACTGTCTCTTGTTTAGTAGTTGTATACTAGAAATAGTATCTTCATAGGATTAGTATTAACAATAAATGAAATAGTAACTAAATAAAACATAATAAATAAATCTATTTAAGCTATAAATTTACAATTAAGCATCCTATGGCTCTCTAACTAAGAATGTTAATGCAAAGCTCTCAGCAAGCTTCCATTAATGACAGTCTTAGAATGAGAAAGATAAATGATTAAGCCTTGGTTGAGTCTTTGGTTCCACCCTTTGAAGATAATGAAAAATTTGTGTCCTCAAAGCTTGGGACAAGTAGACAAGATCAATGGACAAGATTCTCTTTCACTTTGAGTGATTGAGATTAAATTTGGCTTGATCCATGTGAATGCCTTTCCTCAAATCCTATTGGTCGATTGAATTTCCTCCCCTTTTGGGTTGTTGAGAGAAATTAGGATTTATTAATTGATTTAAATTCATTTGTTTAGCCATGTACCCCTTGAATGGGTTAAATTTGATTTAATCCAAAACTCTACAATTATTTGATTTAATTGCACTTTGATTTGATTGTATTTGATTAAAACACTCTCAATTTTGATTTATCTCGAATTAAGACTTGCTTTTAATTTTGATTGGCTAATTATGCATTGTGATTCAATTACTTCAATTTTGTCCTAGATTTGCTTTGATTTGATTTGATTTATCATTAAATTATCTTTGTCCATTTTTCAGTGATTACAGTAGTAGGTTCTTGTGTGTCTACTACGTTAATTCTTTTAGGTTCTTTTTCATTTTAAAGAAGGTCTAATAAATGTTGAGGTATACATTCATAAGGAAAAACATTAGTTGCATCTAAATCATCACTGTCTGAGTGTTGGGGTTCTTCCTTCTGCTGAATATCTGTCTTCGGTTCTATTTGTTCTAGGACATGTGTAGAGCTCCCACCCAGATGGAAAGATTTCTTGTGATAGCCTAGACTGGTACTATCCTTGGTTGTTCTACCACAATGTTCAATGGACTTTATGATGTCTTTGCCTCTTATTCCTAGAGTTCATTTTCCTATATACCCCATTTTAGACATTATCTTGTGACCGGGTCCATATGATCTTGCGAGAATCTTAGGTATTTTAGAGTCATATTTTTGGATTATCTGTGATTCATCTTTATACAACTAGGCTAGTATAGCTTCTTCCTCATTTGATTCTTGTTTTTATACTTGATCTATGATAAAACTCCCATTAAATATGACCCGAGATGCCTTAACTATCAGTTTTGTCTTTTTTGAAGGTTGTCCATAAGATTTAGGTGAAAGTGGGAGAGATGTGAGAGATAGGACTGGTTCCATTGTGTATTCTCCCATTCCAACATCTTTGATCTTGAATCCTTTTGATAGGTCTTCCATTTTAGATGTAGATACTATGTCTATTTGTTTGGTAGAAGACTCTTTGTTATGTGGAATGAGTTTATCTACACTTTCTTTCAACGTGTTGCAAGATGCTAATGTGTCTACAGGTATAGTGACTTCTACTCCATCATAGGGAAATTTTAGACATTGATGGTACTTTGATGGAATAGCTTACATCCTGTGTATCCAGGGTCTTCCTAGAAGAATGTTATAGGCCAATGGAAGATCTAGCACTTGATAGGTGATATCTCTAATGACAAGTCATATTCTGATAGGTAGCATAATGACTCCTTTGTAATTTCTTTCTTGTTCATCATATGCTTTTATGGTTATCTTCTTTTTAGGATTAATAGCATCTTCTAACAATCCCAGTTGTGTAACTGATTTGTAAGAACAGATATTTAGACTAGCACCTCCATCTATCAACACATGTTTGACATGACGGTTTTGGATTAAGACTTCAATATGCAAGGGTTGGTTATGTGGGTGACTCAGTGAGTTGTCATCTTCTTCTGAAAAGGATATATACTAAGGGGATGTCAAGTGACCCACCATTGTTTGGAATATTTCAAGATCAAGATCTTTAGGAACATTAGAGCCAATCAGAGCTTTATCCAGAATTGCACGATGAGCAGGAGAGACGCGAAGCAACTAGAATATAGAGATTTTTGCATTGGTATGTTGCAGCTGTTGTATGATGTTGTATGATATCTCTTTGGACTCTTTAGAATTGGAAGATTTGGAAGTATTCCTTTGTTTAGATGTGGATGCTAGATTAAATGGCACCTTTTGGGCATTTGATGAACCCAAGTTTTGTCCTTGAAGGATTGCCTGAGCTTGAGATCGAGTAACTGCATTAGTTGTCTTGTTATCTCTATCCTTTCTAAAAATAGTGATGACATTACAATGTTTAGATAGGCATGGTTCTAGCATTTTGATAGCATCATTGCTACCAGAGTAAGTGTAATTGACTTTAGCACCCATGTTTGGTTTAGAAGATGATTCTCCTTGATTATGTTTCGGAAAAGATTATGTGAATGTTGTATGATCATTGTTGGATTTATGGTTGTCAATCATAATTTCTCCAACGTCAATTTTTTCTTGAATGAGATGTTTTAGATGCATGCAGTTGTTGGTTTTATGACCCTTATTTTGATGGAAATCACATAAATCGGTCTCTTTCCACCACTTAGGTTTGATTTCAGGCAATATGATGATATTATTTTCCAATAGAGTTTTCATGGAAGATTCCAAGGACCCACCTAGAGGAGTGAACTCGGGCTTTGGTTTTGTAACCCAAGGTTTATAATCAGTTGACTTTTTAGTAGGTTCAGTTGCTTTCATCTCGAAAGCTTTTATGGCTTGGGTGCCAATGCTAAGATTGAATGTTGGTACCTTAGATGGAGCACTGATATGATCCACAACACCATTTGTAACAATGTTTTTGTTCTTGTTCCATATTTTTCCTTTATCTTTGTTGGAACTAGATCCTGAGTCGTACTTATTTTCTTTATGAAGCAACATGTCTCCCTTTTGAACAAGAACATTTTCAATCTTGATGGCATTCTCTACCATTTTATCAAAGGATGTATGATTTTGCATTTGTAGATGATAATTGATTTCCAAAATCAGATTATTGATAAAGATTTATAGTTTCTCATTCTTCAAAATTGGTCGAGCATAGAGTGAAAACTTCTTCCTCCATCATTTGAGGAAGGTCAAGAAAGGTTCTCCTAAGTTTTGTTTCAGATTGTAGATATCGATCATGGTGACTAGATGTTGGATATTGTAGGAGTATTGTTGATAAAATAGTTTGATTAACTCCTCAAAAGTTTTGATTGTGGGGGTTATCTTAGAGAGCCAATTGAAGGTTGTCCCTCCCAAAGATTGGGGGAAGAGATGCATTAGGAATGTAGGTTCATGCATGAATTCCATGGACAAGGTGCATAACTCTCTAACATGATCTTGAGGATCATAATTTCCATCATACTTGTCATATTTCAAGAGTTCTACCCCTTTAGAAAATGGTGGCATATACATGCTATGGTCAAATGGGAAAGGACATAGAGCATCCATGGAGAATTCCTTAGGTTCTTTCTCCTTTTCTAGCTAGTTTAGCTTAACTTTCATTGCATGTATTTGTTTCATCATAGCAGTGATGGGTGTTTCTTCCTCGTGTGTGATGATATTGTCAATGTTGAAGCTTGGAGGAATTTTGGCCCCTTATTGAGCTAATTCAAGGAAATATGCCTCTTTGTCTTCATGCAAGAAGTGTTTCATCATTTTCTTGAAGACATCATCATTTTGATATTGGCCAATTTCAAAGGGTGTGGGTTCTTGATCCCCGCCATGTTCAGATTGATGACCCTGGGAGCCTTGGTTTTCTCCTTCTTGAGACATAGTGGTGCTTTAATTTTGATTCAAATCTAGTATTGATATTAGAGGGGTTATGTAACCACTTTTCAAGCGCAAATTGCCAAGAGCATCTTCTTTGTATAGATTTGTGTCGTAGGGTTGATGAAATTTCTGAACCAAAATAGAAGATGATGGAGATATTTTTGGTTCTTCTCTATGTTGTCGATGTGAGGAAGATCTAGTTTCCACCATTAACCTTAAGTGAGTCAAGAGAGAAAGATAAGATAACTAATTGATGATCTGATTCGGGAAAAATCAAATGACAAAACATTATCAAGATCGAATTGATTGAAAGATTGATTGGACGTAAGTGCAAGATACTGTGCCCTAGGTGTATGGGTAGATGCCCAAAAGATGACAAACACGAGCTCACAACACTTAGTTGTTTTGAGGATAGATTTCAAGATTATTTTGATAAGCTTTTCACACAAGATGAGACAGGATTCAGATCAATGAACCAAAAGGCAAAATCAAGCTAAAAGGATCACTTTGGGAAAATGAATTGGATTCTCTGTTGACTCTGCTCTATTCCTGACACAAGGGATTTTCTAACAGAATCTGAATGATGAATGTAAATGGTTGAATTTCTAACAAAATAGGGATCTTCTAGCAATTTTTGGATCAAAAGTCATATGACTTTATCCATGCTCGTATGACACAGAATCAAGGTTGGCACGATAATTGCAGAGGCTCATACGACAAATTACTCCAGGGTATATTTTTTCATAGGATTTTTTACAAGACTTGTACGACATAGTAATGGTTCCCATATGAGTTTCTAGGGGTTCTAATATGACAATTGAAATTCACAAAAAGACTCATACAACAATTAAAATTCCAGGATGACAGTTTATACCAGAAAAGGATTTTCTCTCAAATTTTGCAAGTTTTTCAACTGTTGGGTGTTTTCGATATCAAGTTGTTTGCAAATTTCTCTATCCAAATTTTTGAAAATCTATGTAATTGATTGTCTTAGGTTGTTTAACATAGCATTACAATCATAGAAAATAGAGGGAACTAACTCAATGAATCAATCACACCTATCTTACCCTAGCTAGGAGAAGAGATGTATTACTTGCTCATTGACTTAGGAACACACTCATGGAATCCTCTGAATATGCAGGTCCAAAAACACACAATGGATGTTGAAGCCCATATTAGTCAAGTTCAAGCATCAAAGAGGGCTCGATATGATGATTTTCTTGGGGTGATTACTATTCACCTTGCATAAGCACTACAAATCCTAGTGGCAAAACTAGCTTAGGCTTTTAATCAAGGTATCTGTTCACAACTGTCTCCCATAGTCCCACAAGAAGGATTAAGGTTGTTAACACTATGAGCACTTTGATCAGTGTAGTCTCGCAAGCAAGATTTAAGTGGCTCCGCTCTACACAAAATCAAAGCATGTTCATGGAACGAGCCTAAGGAACAAACACAACTATTTCTTCTGAGGCTTTAACCTCAAGGAAGCATCAAATATTATAGTGGGGTGGAAGAGTTGGCGTAAGACTTGTCCCCACTTGGGTCATTCCCAAGAGCTTTTTACCTCTCTGATAGGCCCTCTAAAGGTTTAAAGAAAATGTGAGGTTGGGGACCACAGGATCTGGGTTTCTGATTCTCTGAAAGAGAAGAGAATAATCCCCTAACCTTGTCCTTTTCCCTATCTAAGACACGCCAAGTATATTATCCAGAGATAGTACACAAACTCACACCAAGGAAGACACCTTCTGGGTTTCTGATTCTCCTAAGAAGGAGAAGAGCATAATCCCCTCAGTATTTTCCCTAATGGCAATAGATGCACATACCTATTTAGCCAAGTGTCTATGAAAATGAAATGAAATTTGAGCAAACACAATATTTTCTTAAATAATATTAGGCCAGCAAAACCACTTGTCACAAATTTTGTTGAATGAGCGTCTTTGACTAGCATTTTTCTAAAAATGGGGTTATCTACAAAAGATGGGCTTAGAAGTCAAGACAAGAAGAGGCTAAAGAAGTGTTTCTTTTTTTATGCTCAATCTTCGTCTCTCATCCTGCACAAATGCATGAGGCTGTTAAAATGACCAAAAACTAGGAAGCGTCAATTGTTAGGGTTAGCTATCAGTCAAAATCTGAAATCCAAATCTCAAAGACTGCTAAAAATTCTGATATGGCAATGCAATACTAGAGTCAAAACCCGTATGAGAATATACCTAGTCCCATAAGACAATTCTGGTATGATACAACAGTGGGTTCCTACACACATGACACTTCAGCTCTCATACAACAATACCAATATAATCAGCATGACAATGCAGATTATCATCTATCATATGACAGACAGAGTATTCTAATACGACAATTTGTAGAATGTCGTACGAGATTATATGAAACAAAAAATAAAAATTGAAGCTTGAAATGAAAATGTCAAAAAAATGATAAAATCAAAATGGAAACCCATTTTCGGGCCCCATGTTGGGTGCTAGAAATGTGTGTGTGAAATTGTACCTAGCTGTGGACACAAAACTTCAGTAAAACATTAGAGGTTAGCAAATCAAAAAATCTGCAAATAAGACAAATATTGCTAACCGGGTGATTTACTACCTTCTAGTAGATGCGAGTTTTATATTATCAGAATTAGACCAAGACCAATGACAATGCAACACCTAGACAAAGGATTTAATGATGAAAGCTAATGAAAAATGAATGCAGATTAAGCTATGTTTTTTTTTTTTTTTTGTGCAATATGGATGAAAACTGCATGGAAATTGATCTAAAAACTGAATGAAGATGAATGTAATCTAATCTAACAATTATATGAATTGCTATGAAAAATGAATGAAATGATAATAAGAATCTCAAGAAATTTAGCACAATCTCACAAAATCACCAGATTGTGCAAGCAAGCTTCTCCAGATTTGCAGTTGAAGGATCATTTGTGAAGGACTAAGCCTTGTTTATATAGAAATCCAGGTTCTGTGAGAACTCATGGAAAGCCAAAAATATCTCCCTGATCAACTCAAATTGATTGTTGAGTTATCAGAAAATCAGAAAGAGTTAACTCACAAAATCATGCAAAATCAACTTTTTAACTCAAATCAGAAGTTTGGATCTCTTTTTAACTCACAATCACATGTTGAGTCCAAAAAGTTAACAAATTGAATTGATTTGTTGATTTAGAGTTTAACTGATTTTTTGAATGTGCATGGATAATTATGAATTCATTTAATAATTCAAGTGATTTATTCTCAACTTAACTGATTTTTGAATTAAAATAACTGATTTATGGGTTAATTAATCATTTAATCAAACTTTATCCCAAAACTATATCATTAAATTTGACAATTTGATTTAATCAATTAAATGAATGTTCAATTGATTATTTTCAACAATTTTAATTTATTGTCAAATAAAAATAATATTAATTAGGAATAAATCTAATTAAATCTAATTAAATAATTAAGTGGCATAATTAAGTTTAATTAATCAAATATTCAATATATTTAATTAATTGCACCTAGGATAAATAAAACACATTTATCGCCAAATAATATTTAATTTAGAAATAATTAGGATAAATTAGGAATATTTAGGAATATTCCCTGATGCAGAATTGAGATAGGATTGATTAGGGTTTTGATAATTCATTGTGCAGATGTGCCTTCAATTAGGACTTTTTTGTCGATTTCGATCGATTTGTCGATGTAGGAGGTCAATGGTCCTGAAGCCCATTTTTGGGGTATTACATCTGGACCCTACTCTTAACCTCACTAATGTATGGGGTAAAAAGGATGATCAAGATCATTTGCCTTTTGTAGGCACTACCCCGGCCGCTTAAGTAGTTTGTTGTTATTTTTGGGCTCTGCCCATGTTTATGGTGTTTAGATAGTTTTTCAAGCTTTTCCCAAGTGACTCTTGTGGAGTGATTATATGTCCTCCAACTTTTTTTTTGTCAATGGTGTATTCTTAATTATCATATAATAGAAAAGGCCTATTCATAAATAAAATTTATTTAATTAATAGAGGAATTTTGATTAGATAATTAAATAAATAAATTATTTCTATTTTATTAAATTATGCATATTAATTGTAGGTGTCTACAATGAGAAGACCAATTATTAATAATCAGTTATGACACTTTTTCTTATATTTGTAAGTGTTGTGACTTGGTAGATATTGTGACATTGTTGGGTGTGTACAAACACTTGCCATACCATAAAATAGTAAATCATGGGCACCTGTGTTTGGGGGCATGTGTAACGGGCTAGAAAATGATATACAAGTGTCATTTGCGTGTTTACAAGTAGTTAGAAAACATGCCACTTGTTTTGGATGACCCATCTATTTTATAATTTGATGAACATGTTGATTATTAGTGTTATTTGTTGTGGTGGATTTTTTTTGTATACATTGTTACATTTCCATAATTATCTTCTTGTGATATTGCTATCAGGATTTAACTGTGTAGTTTTTTGAGTCATACTCATTAACCCATGATTCATGAGTAGTGGTTCACCGAACCCATCTCTCATGAGAATGAAATGGAACACTTGGCACTCATTGGATCTAGGTGATGCTCACAGAGGTGAAGCACCAGGACTTCCCGAGAGGTCACCCATCCCAGTACTACTCCAGCTTGAGCGCGCTTAACTACAGAGTTTCCTCCATGGTTAAACCCACTCTACTTGCATCCTCATTTGCAAAACCTTCACCAAGTGTTGTGCCTTATGAACCATTCATTAGAAAGCCCCTTAAGATCATCAATTGATAAGTAGGAGATATTTTCCACAGTAAGTCAAATTGTGATATTGCTATCAAGATTTATAATGATTGCTATCAATTATCTTCTTCCTCATCAATTGCATTTATAATGATTGGTTAACCATTTACAATTGATAACATTATATTATTGTGTTCTTCTATACATTTTTTTATGTGGAAAAGATATTGGAATATCAAATCAATGAAAGGTTTGTGATAGCAAGTATTTTTTATGTATTCTATATCACTATTAGTTTATGAATTAGTTCTAATTTTGTTTAGAATTAAAATGAAGTATTCATTTTTTTGTTGCATTGTTGTTTTCAATTCATAGCACGTGATCATATATGTCTAAAAAGTGTATGGTAGTTTTCCCTTGTTGATAATAAGAGACTAAAAAATGTAATTATCCTAAGGTGTATTGGTTGAGCTTGGTAAAAGTATTCGCTAAATATTATATCAATGCTACCAAAACACTTTGTTGAGCTATGTTTTATTTCTCTAATTCTTTTGTGAATTGAATATAAAAAACAACTGCCTATTAATAATGCTTCATCTATAAGCAATAATTGTAATTCTTCACAATGTTTTTTCAAAGAATCTATTATTTTCATTGTTGAGTGGGATGAAGGTGGATTTGTTAAAGGTCATTAGTAGTGCAGGATGAATTTCTATTCTTGTTGTATTGAATGTTGATTTTCCTGTGTAAGCCATAATTAGACCTTTTTGTTTTAGTGAATTGGAAAATGGTGTCAAATTATAAATTTATGGTAGCATTCAGAAAAAAAAAATTGCTATAAAAATTTTGCTTGTTCATGCACCACTAGTGAGAAAATGGTAGAGTGGTTTCTTTTTGTCCTTATTTTTTAATTGCATTGTCTTTTATAACAACTTTTTGTTATCTATTTAGCATCTGTCTTAGCTTGTAATATTCATCGTTGTCAATAAGGTTTGGATTTTGTACAATTTGAAAACCTACAACAAATATATTCATGGGAATTTTATATAATAAGTATGATAAGTCTAAAGTGAGGTCATTTGTTTCTGCATTAGTATTGTCTTTTGTTTGTTTGTTAATTGATTTTTCTTGCAAGTTCCTCTGCTTGAACTTTTTCAATTGCATTGTCTATATCTCCCCATAGTGAATTGAAGTTGTATGTATAATTACTCTCATTTTCTTTGAATTTGTTTTCATAGTGAGTATACACGGCTTGAATTGTTTTAAAGCCATTTGTAATTGTATTTTCATCATTATGAAAAGGAGCATACAATAACAATTTCTCTCTGTAATAGTTTTTTCAAGGTACTTGTTATATTTAACAAATATAATTATAGTAAATTTGTTTTGCCTCACTAATTTTCATTTATTAATTCTATATTGTGAAGCAAATTGGGATAGACAAATTTATTTCAATTCTTTTGGTTGAGTTATGTAGTTTTTGATTAAGGTAAATACAGGTTTTGAATGGGCCCTGAAACCATTTACAAAAGAAGCTTGAAGTTTTCAATAGAGTTCATACAAACATAGAACACTTGCTAAGAAACAAAAGGCAGGACCCAAACCCTACACACGGCACAAAAAATAAACTAGCTCAAAATGCCAAAAAAATAGTCGACAACAAATCTACCAGCAACCCTCCAGCAAAAAGCCTACACAAGTTACATCTTAGCTTCAATAGCCTTTTCAGCCTCTTTCTGCATTTCCTCCATTTTTAGAATGGACTCTTTGAGGCTTGTAAGCTCCTTGGGAATTTTAGGAACTTTCCTCTTGAGGTTGCTTCTAGTTCTCATACCTGGTCTCGAAGACTGACCTTTACCCCCAACATCATCAATCACCATAATGGTAGTTTTTTCCAACAGACTGCTCTCCAGGTAGGCATACAAAGCTTTTAAGTTCATTACAGAGACCTTGAGGCCCTCATTGTTGTGCTTAATAATTTCTCTAATACAATAACCATTATAACTAATTTTTTCATTAATATCCTTCAGCTTTTCATCCACAATCACAAAAATTCTAACATTCAGGTTATCATTAGTGTTGTTAATATTTACCTTCATCAAAACCTCTTCAGTGTAGTTTTCAAGTCTTCCTTTTAGAGCCTCCATTTCTTCTTCCAGTGCCTTCAGATTGTGACCCATTTCCTTCATTTCCTTACTGAGCCATTTTTCCATGTTGATTCTATTGGCAAGTTGACTATACTAGTGTATATGACTTAATATAGTGTTGTCATTATGGCAACAAAGTCATATGATGTTTTGGAGTTAGGGCACTTGATGAGAAGATCATAAATTGGCTAAGTATAGAAGACTAGACAGTAAGCAGAGCACCAATAGCTCAGAGCATCAGTGCACGTGCGTATGACCAAGTTATGGTATGCACCCTAGAAGATAAGTTGGTTCAAGTGTACTCATGCATAGTCTATGAGCACATGATCAGATATGCAGGTATGACAAAGTTATAGGCAGTTGAAGTGACACAGTTAGTGAATGCCAAAGAAGAATAGTACAAGCAGCCGACTGTTAGTATTTTGGTTAGCAATTATATTTCTATGTTGTAAAGGCTATGCGCCTATTGTAACTAGGTTGTAGACATGTAATTAAATTTGTTTGTAAACATGCTTGCAATTGGAAGTGTTGTATGTAATCGGTTAAAGGGCCGACCTAGTTAATTATTTTGTATGTGCATTATAATATGAGATGAGCCTATTGTAATCATGATGTGAGTGTATAGAAAGTTAAGATAAGCAGAGCAGAAGTGTGCAAAGAGTTGTTAAGATGTATTAGAGCTTTGCAAGAGGTCAAAGCATCAACGTGTCAAAGGAACTGATCAGACAAGAAGTGTCACAGTGCCAGTTCATCTAGCAGATATAGTGTGTATCTGAGATCAGAAGGTTGTAGCCTTCATTCCTTGAGAAGTGAGCTCTAGGACAGTGTGTCCACACCCCTAATAGGGTGATTTTAAAAGACTCCTAACAGGGTTCGACCCTTGACAAGGTCACTATACTAAACATATTGTAAAGCAACTCCTAATAGGGTTAAGGATCTTCTAACAAGGATCATAAAACACTAGTACAGAATATTAGTGGGTGTCAATTCGCACTGATGTTTTTACCTATTTGGGTTTCCCCTTAACCATATTGGTGTTGTGTTGACTTCAAGTTTCATGTTGATGTTGATGTTCATTTCAATATTTAAGTATTCAAGTTCAGTTTAAAGAATAAAGTAAAAAGATAAAATACAGTGCACACTGATTCACCCCCCCTCTCAGTGTTCTCATTCCTAACAGATTCTGTGTCCACCTGTACTCCTAACCTCTTACAGAATGTGACCATCAGCATCAAAGCCAATCAAAATTTCCTTCTCCTTCCCTACTCTCTTCCTTTTCTCTTCTCTTTTCCTAGCCCTTTTTTTAGGCTTTGGTTGAGTTATGTAGTTTTCTATAAGTGATTTACACATTATTTGAGTTATCTCGTCAGGTTTAGCACTTAGTACTAGCAATTTTGATTTTATAATAAATGTACATTCTTCTTGTAGAGATGTGTTTATAAATGTACATGGTCAAGAACTTGAATATAAGAGTAGTAATAAGATTATGTATACTACAAGTTGAGATGACATTTGTTGTAGGTTAAACAAATTATTTCCAAGACAATGAGTTATTTGTATGGCATCATTTTTTGTTGTTTCGCGTTCTTTCTGTATTTTTCTAAATGTTCTTGTCATAGATTTATCTACTTTTATCATGTATGATGAGCAGTACATTCCAAATACATACACGTTTAACACAAATTGTGCATCAGTGTTGACTTTCCATAATGGGGTTATTTTCTTTACAAAACTATTATTCCAAATATTTGTTAGATGTCTTTTTAGGAATTTTTTTTTTTCACTTTTTGTCAATGTTGATTGTCTTGCTTTTATGTAGTCATTTTTATATATGTTAATTTGAGTCAAGAAATCTTCGAAAGTAATTGTTCATCATAATGTTCTTCTTCTATAGCTTTAAACATTTTAATTGTATTATGTATGATTTTTTTTCAGTTAATACAATCCGTTCAAGTATTATTGTGCTTCTATTTGGTGGGAGAGAAAAATTATAATGGAAATGTGTTTTTTTTCCCTTGCAACTTCTTGTATGGTAGTGTCGGTGTAGGTTACCAAGTTTTGCATTTAGTATTTTTGTGCCACACATGATATACTTTTATACAAATTGTTGAATTTGTAATTTTTTTGGTATACCATATATTGGAGCATCAACAATCCAGATCAAAGCATGATCATGTTTGTTTCCTATATTTTAGAATTCAGTAACAAAAAATAAGTCTCTCACATGTCCTAGAATTGTATCATCTTTAGTTAGAAGTTTTTTTAGACAACTTATTCTATATCTATATTATTGAGTACAAGTGATGGGGATTTTTCAAATAAGTTAGTCGATGTCATGTTTAATTTGTTGTCCAAATTATGTATTGCTTACATAATTTTTGTACAATGTACAAATTGTTGATGTCAATGGTTTCCACATGTTCTCTGCACTTGAAAATGTCAAAGAGAAGGTTGGGTGTCCAAGTTGTCTTATCTTTGCAACAATTTTTTTTGTTTGATGTAGATAATTTACAAATATACATATATGTTTGAAATCCATGTATCCAATGTTTGATTTTAGAATTTTTTCTAAGGTTGGCTTATTTTTAATATCTTTTACAAGTAGAGTACATCCTTTTAGTTAGCCCTTACAAATTTGTATTGATATACTCAACATAATTTTATCAATGATCGTCCAAACCATTTTGAAAAATAGATTAGTAATGTGTGATGTGAAATCACTACTAGAGTGTGTAATCTCCCATTGTGCAATTTTTTGATACATATATTTTTTGTTATGTCTTTGTCTCGTGGATCACTAAAGAGTAGAGTAGGAAAGTTCATTTCTTCTGCATATCTATCCGTGAAACAAAGTGGTTGATTTCATTCACCAAGTACTATTTTAATAATTTTATTACTCATGACATAAATAGACTAAGATTCTATAAATCCATGTGCAAGTGTATCAATTTCAGATTCTATTTTATTGGTAGATTCTATATCTTCACTATTTGAATGAGTCTCAATATATAGGTCTTGTATTTATGAATTATTTTTGTCTTATTTTAATTTTGTTTCCAAGTTTTGTATACTATAATTTTTTCTTCTTTGTGTAATTGTTGTTCACATAAAAGTTTTAATGATTTCATTATTAGTTTAGAATGAACAATTCCAACTTAATATGTTGTCTTTTTGTATACACTCTACATTGGTCAAACCAAATTCAACCAAAGTGAAGCAAGGAAAATCAAGAAATTGTTGATCAAACCATGAATTAATTGAAAATAAAGCCAAATTGGACTAATTAAATCAAGGATCAAATAACTATGCAATTGATTAAATCAATTAATTATATAGTTCATTCAATGAATTAAATCCAACCCATTCAAACCCTATGCATGGCTAAATCAATTAATTATTTTAATTAATAAAATAATAATTCCTCACCAACCACATAAGGAAAAAACTCAATCAACCAATGAGGTGAGAGTATTTTGATCACATGGTTCACTAAGAGCCTTTTCTATCTGAACCCTTCATTTTGGCTTTACAATCTTGATTACTCAATTTGTCTCTTTGTCCCAATATTTGAAACACACAACTCAACCTTGATTATGAATTTGGGTTAACCTAACCCTCATTTAACCCAATCTCCTAATTTTGGGAATCATATAAATAGGAGGCACTAATAGATAAAATCATCCACTCTCATTTAGTATCACCATTATAGGTTATTGGGCTCATATCTTAGCATTTAGTCTTGATTTAGCATCATTAGATTCATTTTTGCACCACAATTCATCATGTTTGTAGCTTAATTTTCTTATCATGTAGCTTAATCTTCATCATAGATTAAATTCTCATTCTAGGATTGTCATTTGATGAATACTTTCACAAATCTAAGAGTGTCCTTAATCTTCTTAGTTAGAGAGACATTGAATGATTTTAAGCTTTACAATTTGATATTTACCATGTTAGATCTTTATCTTTGATCAAATTAAGTATATTAATGCAATGTTTCATGAATATACTTTTCCTAGTCTACAAAATGGCACCCACAATGGGGCGAGGCCTCCTACTAACGAATTTGTTTGATCTTTTGTGAAATTGAAGTGTTTTGTCTTGTAGATTTGGCATTTGAAGGTACAGGAGCACCACATATATTTCTTCTTATGCCTATAGTAGGTCTTCTGATGTCTAGACTCAATCTTATAATGCCTGTTAGCTCTTTTTCATGTAGAATCACCAATATAGTTTTCAAACTTGACTCTCGGGTTCTCAAGTCTGGATTCTTATAGGGAAAAGGCTAATTGATAAGGACCACATCCTTCTTCTACTTCGGGCTCCACAGACCCAAGCGGGTGTACCTATATTCAGACTTAATGCTCTACAATGATATTAACAGAAGCAAACATTCATTGCAGAAAAATGGCAAGTGTGACAAGGATAAACTCCTTCTTCTTTTCAAGCTTTGAACTCGGGCAGGTTAACCCCTTTTAGATCTACTTCTTGAAAGGATCACAACAATAGTTTATATCCTTGATACAAACTTTATCTTCTCAGTCATTCAAACATACACGAAAGTAAATTATTATTTGAATTTTGTTGAGGGTGAGATCTCTGCAAATCAAGGATAGACCAGTGCCTTATCTTCAGGTATAGAGTCAAACAGTGAAACATATACTTACAGAAATCTTCTAAATGAAATACAAACAAATCCCAGATGAAGTGCCTTACAATTCATCCTCTCTTAAACATGTTTGATCATCAAATTCTTGCCAAATTCCTAAGCTCTCAAAAATTAATCTAAAGACATTACCCTTTCCTTGAAAGGAGCTAGAGATTAAAATCACAGATACCTTGTAAACGGTATATCAAAACTACCTTATAGATTCAATACACAAAAGCCACATAATTCAAATAAGAAGACAATTGAAATCATGCAAGGGAATTCTATTGTATTCCAATAAAATCTCACTGTATCAATACATTTCAAAATCTGATAAAATATTCTAAGATTTCAACAATGGTGCCAAGCCTCTACAGTATATTTTTCAACCTTTTTTGAAATGAACAAGGACTTACTACGTATACCAATCAGCCATCTTGGAATCATTGAAAGGATGCAACAAGCTTCAGATGGCTGTTAAAAGATCTTGCACTAAAAACAAGATTACAAATCGAGAAAGTTGTTTGCAACAACAGATTACAAATATCTATTTCCAACAATCCTACAGGTGGCGTCTTTGTCTAAAGATATTTTAGAGTAGTTGCTAAATTTGTTGCATGAATGATGACTGCCATCTGGCTAATTTACATCATTCTTTGTTAAAAACTTGCTCTCCCTCATTTTCTGGATCAGATGCCATCTGCAACTCTATTTGGCCAGGTGTCACATTTGTGTCTATGATAACTTGTTTGACATTTTGTCCCTTTTTACCTTGACTTTCAAAAGTTTGGAATACTAACACCTGCCGCTTCTTCACCTGATTGCCCTTTCTTCTGAATCTCCTGATAGATATGTGGATTCCCAAATCATGTAGGTTTCTTCACTTGGCCAATGAAAGGCAAGGACCTCATCTTTCTTTGGGGACAACTTTTCCCACTCAGCAACCAGCTGATGAACCTCTATTCTCACATTAGCAAAGTATAACCTAGCATCCTGAAGGAGTTCAATAAAGTGTACAAATGGGGTATTATCATCTGTACCTAGAATGTCATTTATTTTAGTCAGTACTCATCTATCTATTTGCTCCATCCATTGACATTTATCCTTGATTACCCCATCTGCCTTAATAAGACCAGGGAAAATTTGGAAATCATCCTGGAAATATCTTGTCCTTAAGATTTCTGACCTTCTTCTTATACTCTCCCTATTTACCTCAAAGTCAAAAAGATCCTTGATAACCCTGTAAGTACTTGCAAGCTCAATATTTACAACACACTGATCCTTATTTTGATCAAACCATGACCTCAGAGTATCTTTCCTTGCAGTCCATCTTTCCAAAATTTTGTCCATAGTTGCCACCTCTTTCTGAAAAGTCACTAAGACATCTACCAATTGTTTTGTAGATTTGTATATTTCTTTAGGTCTCACCTTTGCAACAAAATGTGACACAACACCTTTTATCTTATCAGCTAACTTATTCTTTACCTTTTGATCAATATCTTCTTCATCTATGGAAGGAGGAGAAGGGGAAGGGGGAAGTTCAATAATGGGGCTTGATGAGGAAGGCCCTGCAGAGGAGGAAGCTATCTGAATTTTCTCTGATAAATGTATTGGGCCCTGTTCTCCCAATTTCTTTCTTAAATCTGCAATCAGAATATCTCTCTCAAGAATCCCCTGTTTCATCTCACCATAAACCTTCAAGACTGTTTCTAGTTTTGCAGTGAGCTCATCCTTCTCTTTAGCTTCCTTTTCTACCACCTTTGCTATTAATTGTGCCATGGCCATTACCATACCTGATGCTTCCACCAAAGATGTATCAGTAACTCTTCTCACAATTAAACTCCCTGAGAGGTCATCTTTGACAATTTGCTTTCCTTTATCACTTTCATTATTCCTCAAAGACCACATCACCAATGCTTGATGATTATCACTGAAAGTGACTCCTTTAACAGCTTGTTCTTCTTCTTCTAGAGTCCTATGGAGAGGAGTGGTTTGTTTTCTAACTGCATCAAACACTACTGCATCAGCTATATCCCATTCTGGGAGGATCAGTACTCTTGACATCTTTACCATATCTCTTCCCTGTTCTGGAGTGATTTGTTTGAACTTTGCAGTCATCTCTGTTTTCACTTCTTCCTCTATAACTTGTAAATCCTTCTCTGGATTCTCTTCATGTCTCTTCTCACAGATTTCTTGAAATTTTTTGATGTTTAATTTCCAAAGAAACTGCATAAAGGCCCTAGTTTTAACAAAAGTGTCATCAACCAAAAACTCTTCACAAGCTTGCTTGATTACAGGGTCCAATTCAGTACCTGCTAACTCCCCTACTGTTAGATCCAACTTAGGTTCTTTTGGTAGCTCTCGCACTCCCTCATTTACTTCTTCATAAGTCATAAAGATCTGACCTAGAGCATCTACTTACTGTACTTGTTCTGCAATCTCTTGGTCATCAAAAATTCTTATAGGAGACTGTGATATGGAGTACTCCTTTTCCACATGAGCAGGTCTCTCTTCCAACCTTTGCCTTTTTGATGGGGGTGGAGAATCAATTATATCTTTAGAAGTCTGAGGAGGAGAATCGAGGATCTCCACAATCTCCTTTTGTTTTCCAACCTGTTGTGAGGTTGATGGGATATCCCTTCTATCCATCTGCTTTTGTTGGCTTTGTTCTGGTATCACCACATTGTAACCAGTCTTCTTTTTTACCATATATCTCCCCGGGGGTAACCCTTTTGCAAACATAGGCTTGCTCAACAATTGTCTAGCCTTTTCTGGATCATCCTTCATAACCTTTTCCTTCTTCTCATTTAAAGTCTAAAAAACATCCTGAAAATAATTCATGAGAGTCTCTATTTTCTTCCCCATTAGAGTTATGCTTTTCAGGGGATCCCATCCTGAATCAAATTGCCGGATAAAATCTAGTGTCTTCTTGTATACCAACCATTTTTCTTTCATGACCTCTTGTTCCTATATCTTAGCTACATTCCTGATGATATCTTCAGGGAAATTAAAAATATGGTTGATCATGGCACACTTGGCTCTCTTTTTAAACATTTCATTATAGAAACCTTCTGGGTCTGCTGTTCTAGCAATTGCAGTAGCCATATGGTATGGAGCCAGAATTTTATCCATGTAGACCCATCCACCCTTGGTAATTATGAATTGATGGGCAATGGTAACATTTGGGAATAAAGTTCCCTTGCCTTTCCCAGTGAGGGCACACTCCTCAATATCTCCTAATTGCCTCAAGAACTCTGCAATTCCAATCCTAAGGGGTACTTGATAGAGCAATATAAAAGGGGTCCCCCTGAAACCATACAACCTGATAATAGTTGATACATTGTAGAAAATAACATCTCCCCAATTGTGTACAATGTTCAGGTTCTTAGCAAATTGGTTTGACCTAACAAGCTGTTCTAACATTGTTGGGAACCCGTTACCACTCACCATCACTATCTTCTTTTAAGCTGCCGGTCCCACCTCGCCTTTGTCAATAAAGAAATTCCATGTTTGCAACACCTGGTAGAATGTCAGGTACTTTCTTTCTTTTCAAGCACCAGTGTCTGCTAAAGCTAACCAATGAGAAAACATCATTTATGCACATCTGTCAAAAGGTTTCACTGGAGAATCGCACTTGATTCAATGCAAGATCAACGGCCTATCGCATAATCGCATAGCTTGGAAGATCCCATGCAATTATACGATAGCTGTCTGATCTTCCTGTTACTATTTTAAACCCTCAGAGATTCTTTTGTTACCGGCCCTACTGTTCTCGACAAATAGAAGGCCGCCACTTGTGAGATACTTGTCAGTGGTCCCACCTTGTTTCCACATCAAGCTTTTGTTATAAGATCAACGATTATTTCACATGTTCGCATGGCTTGGAAATATTCCATGTGAACACATGACCACCGTTAGATCTTCTTTGAAGATTCATGGTTGGATGAACTTGAAACATAAGAAATGTTATTTATTGTACTGGGTTTCTAGACTTAGGAAGAAATATAACCCCCCCGTAAAAATAAATGCATGTGCTCTTTAATGGACCTAAGTGACTTAAAAAGTAACACTCAAAAAGAAATAAAGTAATTGACTTAGGATTTATTTTGAAAATGGCAAACACTTTGGGGTTTTTGACATGAATTCAAAATTCTTCAAGGACAAGACCTAGGGTAAGGATTTTTGAAATAGGGTTATGAAAATTTTTTGAAGACATTCCGGCACTTGTACCTAGGACAACTTCACAGACCAGAGGACTAAACCAACGTTTGGACAAAAACCTCAAAAATTTAAGAATACTCCCAACAGTGGCTCTATCTGAGGATGCTTGATTGCAAAATCATAGCAAGAACTTACAAATCTCTGGGAGGCAGACCACAAAACCTAAACCTAAAATAGGAAACAAACACACAATAGAAACAAACACACCTATACATATATACAAGCCTACTGTGCATGGAAAAAGAATTAACTGAAGAAAATTTTCAGAAATTGTCCATGCACTGGCAATTTCTACTTTTCACCATCCAAATGTTGCAAGAAATATGAATCCTTACCATGGGTTTGATGAATAATATAAGGTCCCATCCATAAGGACTCAAATTTCTTGTGTTTCCCTTTATCTTCAGCCCTGGCATTCCATTGGAGAACCATATCACCAGGCTGGAACTTTCTCACAGTTGCTCTCTTATCGAAAAGATATTTCATCTTCTGCTGCAACTTCATATTTTCCTTTTGTCCCTCCCTTCTAATCTCATCTAATTCAATCAGCTGAACCATTCTCTCCTATAATGGATCACTGATTTCCATATCCTCTTCTTGCATAAACTTATAGATCAGAAGGAAGTTATTTACTGGCAATCTTGATTTAGCACCATATACCATTTCAAAAGGGGACTTACCAGTAGCCCTCTTCTTAGAAATCCTATCAGCCCAGAGTGCTAACTTTAGTTTTACATGCCAGCATCTCTTGTCTTTTCCAAGATTTTCTTCAGAATCTGCAAAATACTCTTGTTGTTGGATTCAGCTTGTCCATTGGCTTGTGGATGGTAAGGGGATGAGTAAGACAATACTATGCCCATTTCTGAGCAAAAATCAGTGATCTCCTGTGACCTGAAGCTCATAGCATTGTCAACAACCAATTTAACGGGAACACCAAATCTAGTAATTATGTTGTTCATCAGAAACTCAATCACAACAACACTGGTTTCCCTTTTGGTTGGGATGGCTTCAATCCATTTGGTGAAATAATCAGTAGCCACCAAAATGTGACTATGTCCCCCACTAGACTTCTCAGAGAATTCTCCAATAAAATCCATACCCCACATTGCAAAAGGAGCTTCTGCAACCACAGGGTTCAATAATAATGCACCTGAAAACTTCAATTTTTTAGAGAACCTTTGACAAGGTTCACATTTCCTCACATAAGAATGGGTGTCTTTGAACAACACAGGCTAATAGTATCCTGCTCTTAAGATTTTATGAGCTGTTGATCAAGCTGAATGATGTCCTCCACACATTCCAGAGTGCATTTCCTTTAACATTTTCTCTGATTGATGCTTATCCAGACAAAAGAGTAAAATACCATCATTATCCTTCCAGTACAAATCACCCTGGATCAACACATATCTCTGAGCTTGCAATCTCAGACTCCTTCTTCGGTTATCACTTAAATCAGGTGGACATTTAGCATTTTTAATAAAATAAATAACATCCTTGTACCAAGGTTGCATTTCAATACTGGTAATCATATCAATGTTAGCAGCAACATTATTTACCTGAACAAGGTCCATGTTTTCCTCAGTCATTAACTTAGCAAGTCCCAATCCTCTCACCAATTTTGTAATATGAATTTCCAGGTCAAACTCTTGAATCATGTTTATCCATTTGCACCTCTTTCCTGTGACTTCACTCTGTGTTAAGATATCCTTTACTGCAGCATGAGGCACATAAGCACTAACCTTTGCATAGACTAGATATGGTCTGAAAGCTTTGACTACCTTCACAAGTGCATAGGCTTGCTTTTTCATTAGTTCATAATTTAATTCAGCAGATTGTAATGATTTGCTAAAAAAGGCTATAGGATGCTCATACCCTTCTTGATCCTTTTGCAAAAGGATAGCTGCAATAGTATGAAAAGATGCAAAGGAAAACAGAGAAAATGGTTTTAAGTAATCAGGGGATACCAAAATTGGAGCCTCCTGAATTGCTTGTTTGATTTTTGAAAAAGCTTGCTGAGCTTCAAGGTTCCAATCAAACTTCACATCCTTCTTTAGGAACTTCACTATGGGCTTGAGCAATTTTGCAAAGTTAGCAATAAATCTTCTTACAAAATTAATCTGTCCCAAAAATGACTGGACACCTTTTATTTTCTTTGGTGGAGGGACCTTTTGAATCGCTTCTACTCTTTCAGGATCAATCCTGACTCCTTCTTTTGACACTATGTGTCCAAGTAACTTCCCCTCTGTCACAGCAAATTGACACTTTTTGGGATTCAAGGACACACCAAATTCTAAGGCCTTAAGAATGACCTTCTCCAAATGGGAACAATGATCCTCAGCTTTCTTGGAATAAGTAGTGAGATCATCTTGATAAACAACCATTAAAACATTTATCAATTCCTCAAATGCAACATCCATGGCTCTCTGAAATGTTTCTCCAGCTTTTTTAGACCTAAAGGCATGTGAACATATACATATGTTCCCCATGGGGTTGTAAAGGCTATCTTAAATTGTTTTGATTCTTTGACTAGCACTTGATTATACCCAGAGAAACCATCCATCATTGACAAGAGTTCACATCCAGTCACCCTATGCAGCATAGCCTCCATATTGGGCAATCCATAGTTATCCTTAAGTGAAGCTACATTCAGGTTCCTGAAATCAACACAGAGCCTAATATCACCGTTCTTTTTCCTTACTGGCACAAGATTCGAGACCCAAGTTGAGTGCCTAATTGGTTCAATAATACCAGCATCTCTCAATTTTGTCAACTCAACTTGCATCTTGGTAGCCAATAAAGGGTTAATGGGTCTTTGCTTCTATCTAAAAGGTCTGGTTTCCTCTTTTAGAGGAATTTCATGCTGAAACATATCAGCCCTATAGGCTTTAAGATCATCATAGGACCAAGCAAATACATGCTTGTACTTTTTCAAAAGTCTTATCAAATTTCCTCTGATCTCTTTACTCAGTTTCTTGCCAATGTATATCATTTGTGGGGAGTTTTCTAAACCCAAGTTTATTTCCTCTAAGTCCTCCATTTTAGTGTTAGACTTCTGAGATAAAAAACCATCATTTATTTTAAACATTCCTTCCAATTCTACTAACCCTTTAGGTATATGGTTGGATGGCAACTGCACTATCTCATTCCCCATGATGCATTCTTTTCCCTTAACACACTGTTGTATCTCATTGAGATCTATTTGCTGACCCTCATATTGATCAAGGCCTTGAAGGAACCTAAGGATATCTAAGTCATCCTCAAAAACCTGCCAATTATATACATTGTCAGGCACTACAGGCCTAGATTTGACTTCTAACATAGATACACCAGTGAGGGTTATATCTTCACTCTTAAGGGCAACATTTGCAAGAAAATTTGTCATGATATTATTGGATCTTTCTACCCAAAGTAGATTGAAAGCATCAAAAAACTCTAGCCTATCCCAAACAGCATGTTTATACAATTTCAACTTCTCATCTTTAGAAGCATACTGAGATCTCACTTGGGCTATAATCAACTGGGAATCACCATGAACCTTTAAAGATTTAATACCATGTTTTATGGCCACATCTAACCCTAGTATCAAAGCCTCATACTCAGCAGTGTTATTTGTACACTCAAAAGTTAACAAGAATGAGTATTTAAATGTAATACCCAATGGGGAAATGAACACCACACCAGCTCATGATCCTTCCTTAGAGCACCCACCATCAAAGAACATTTTCCAAAGCCCATCTTGCTGCAAAATCAACTCATCCACAATTGGGTCTGTGTTTTTTAACTGAGGTACTATTTTTTCAATCACAAAATTGCTCATGTCAATATCTACAAAACAATTTAGATCCTCTGGAGCAACCACTTCAATCATGACTGAAGAACGGGGCTCCTTGTACAACTTTACCTTAGTTCCATTTATTGGGATGGTAGCATATGATAAATCTAGTTGCAGCTTTCCACCCACTGCTGCAGCCCATTGTCTTGATAATAACATGCCATAGTGAGGTTTTGTATCAACAACAACCACATCCATTTTATATGTGACTTCTGGGAATGCAGCAATTTTCACCTCAATTCCAATCAGGCTCCCTACAATAGGTACTGCCTTGTTGTCCATGGCATAACACCTTCCCTTGGATGTATCAACTTGCAACCCTAACTCCTTCATCACTTGGTAAGGCATTACAGTTGTAGCAGCACCAAAGTCAATCATACAATTTTTTAGCAAAAAATTATTTACAAGCAAAGTGACATAGAAAGGATTGATAGAAGAGGGTTCCTATGTCACAATTGTCCCAACACATACATCAGAGATGTCATCAATTGCAATTGGCTTGTCTAGGGATTTCCCTTCATCTTGTAGAATAGGAGTAGTTCTCTGGTCACTTATGAGAGCTAGGGCTGCTGCTTTGTGCTCTTCTATTTTCAACATTTCAAGCAGAGGAATGGAAACCTTCATTTGGGACAAAGCATGCCTCATATCAAAAGTAGGGGAGTCAGTACAAAAATCAGGGTGATCCTTTGACCTGCCAAATTTCTTTTTCACCTTGTCGGTAGTAACTTCTTGTTTCCCTTTCTTTTCGGCTTCAAACCCTTCATCTTTATTGTTCA
Source organism: Chamaecyparis obtusa (assembly GCA_027943335.1). Taxonomy (NCBI): domain Eukaryota; kingdom Viridiplantae; phylum Streptophyta; class Pinopsida; order Cupressales; family Cupressaceae; genus Chamaecyparis; species Chamaecyparis obtusa. Next base: position 1,400,720 of record BSBK01005588.1, on the reverse strand, counting down.
CAATATTGGGCTTTGGGGAATCCTTATTCTGAGGATTACTTTTGACAAACACTGATCTAGGGACTCCCTGATCATTACCTACCTTTCTATTCCTCAAATTGTATGAGGATTTTGCTTGTGTAATAGCAACCACAGTTAAACTCTTAATTTCTTCTTCACTGGGCTTTCTCCACTGTCTTTCATCTGACCCAGATTCTACCATGTGAGTCTTATAGTCATCATTATCAAACTCTTCCTTATCAGACTGAGTAAATATTTGTTGTTCATAATCAGAGAAAATCTTCCTCTTATAATCAACATCAGGGCAAATAAATTCATCATCTAAGGACTCAAGATCCTCCATTAGTTTAGTAGTAAACATGTTAATAGCAAGCTTTTCAGATCCTTCATAATCTCCTGCATATGAATCACTGGCCTCTTCTCCCAGAGCCTGAGCAATAGCACACTGGAACGGTGAGTGGGGCATACTACAAGCCACACACCAAGGGGTACTTTCCACATTATGTGCTATATTTTTCTTCAAAGGATCTAGTGTATCCCTTCCCTTTTGGGGTTCATTATTATCAGGAACAGGCCTCCCATCTTTCCAGTTTGTTTTGTAAGGTATATCTCTCAGATTAGGGGCTTTATCCTGCCTTTGATAAGGAGGTCTTACATCTTGAAAGTTTCTACCACCTTTATCAAACCTTGCTGGGAAATCTTTATTGTTACCAGGCCCTTTGTCCATTCTATCCTCCTCTTTGGATGGCCTTGCAGGTTGTGGCCTGGTTTCTTTCCACAATCTACCTTCATCCCTTTTATACATTTGGCCAGATGCCTTTCGGTTACTTTCAATATTTATAGCCAACTTAAAAGCATCTCTAAGGGTACGGGGATTCTTATCTCTCAAAAGGTAAGACATCTTACCATCCATAGAATTGAAATAAGTTGTCATGCAAACTGCATCATCTAGCCTCAATACTTGGAATAGTTTATACATAGCCTTTTGGAATCGGCTATTAAACTCTGACATGCTCTCATTGTAATGTTTCTTGATATTATTGAACTCATTGAGCATGTAGCTAGAGTTCACATGTTCTACATATTGCTCTTTAAAACATCTAACAAATTCTTCCCAAGATGCAATACTGTTCTCAGGTAACCCCCTATACCAATCCCTGGCATCCTCAATCAATGATTGAACAAAGAGCTTCATTATGACATCTTCATGTTCAATTTCATAATCATTGACCTTATCTATAAAAAACTTTAGATGCTCTTCACAGGTAATAACATTATTCCCAGTAAATAATGGGATCTTCTTTTTGATTTCATTAGGGATAGCATTAGGTTGGCCAGGAATACCATCAAAAAATAGAGGCCTATATCTATCCAAATGAACTAGTCATCTTTGGATATTTGGTTGATTCAGAGGGGTAGTTGCAACATTTTCACAAGGTATAGTTCCCACTGTACCACTAGCTATAATGGGAACTTGATTGGGAACTGGTCCAAGTAAAGTTTGTCCAGGGTGAAAGGCTTGAGCACTTGGAAGCGAAGTATTGGGCTGACTGAAAGGAGTTGTTCCTATGGTCATAGGGATAGAGGTACTAGCGGATGTGTTCATGTTAGCATGTAGGAAGGCAATCTTCCTCTTCATTTCATCAGCAGCAGCCTCCAACTCAAGTTTCTCTAGTTGAATAGTCAATTCTTCCTTTGTTTTTCTAGCCTTCTCCAAGTCTATACTTGTGTGAGAATGTACATTAGGAGGAACTACAATTTTCTTGGGCTCATTAATATGTATACCCACCAAAAAAAATTTTCCCTTATCAGCGATTTCTTTGGGAGTAGTTATAATCTCCTTATTCCTCTGGATTTCAGAGGGATTCAATTGCCTTAAGACATGGCATGTTCCCTCAAATTCACCTTGCTTAGGTTTATTATCCTAGGCCTGCCTTCTCAAATCTTCCATGTCACCAAATAAGTCCCTATTTAAACCTTGAACATCTTGGTTTAAATCACTAACTTGGGTCTCATTTTTCTTGGTTCTCTTGAGAAGTTCCTGTCTCTCTATGAGTAAATCACAGATTTGTTGTTCTCTTGCTTTCAACCTATTGGCAATCTCAGCCAGTTGTTCACTCTCCTTTTTTCTTAAGCAACCACCTCTTCTCTCAACTTCTCAGAATCATAGGAGGTGGCCTCAGTAGCAAAGGTTTCTTCTAGTTGTTCCAGAATTTCTCTTGCAGTGAAATAACCTACTTCTGTGACCTCTGTGATTACTTCTTTCTGCATGTTCACACCTAGTGTAACCCTCTTGACATGTTAAGGATCATCAGAAGAGGATGAAGACTCATGAGGGAGTGGGACATAAGATCTTTCTTGAGAAGGGCCTTGGGAACTAGCAGTATGCTGACCTCTCCTAGACCATTGTTTCCTACTTGGTGTATGGAGCTCATCACCCATATTCTCTTTGGGGTGATCCTTGTAATAAGACCTAGTGTACCTTGGTCGACTCATGGTATAGCATGACAATATTAGCAAAGTTTACAACAATTAGCAACTGGTAGCACAGAGTTTAGAGTTGCCACCCACTTTTACGTGGGAATGAAAATATTCTATACTGTTCTACAAATGCACAATAGACAGGATTTGCACTAACCTATTGCATGCTATTAAGAAGGTGTTCCCCAATAGAGTCGCCAATTTGCCAATTTTTTACCTCTTTTTCATGTAGAATCGCCAATATAGTTTTCAAACTTGACTTTTGGGTTCTCAACTCTAGATTCTTATAGGGAAAAGGCTAATTGATAAGGACCACGTCCTTCTTCTACTTTAAGCTCCATAGACCCAGGCAGGTGTACCTATATTCAGACTTAATGCTCCATAATGATATTAACGAAAACAAACATTCATTGAAGAAAAATGGCAAGTGTGACAAGGATAAACTCCTTCTTTTCGATCTTTGAACTCGGGCAGGTTAACCCCTTTTAGATCTACTTCTTGAAAGGATCACAACAATAGTTTATATCCTAGATACAAACTTTATCTTCTCAATCATTCAAACATACACGAAAGTAAATTATTATTTGAATTTTGTTGAGGGTGAGATCCCTGCAAATCGAGGATAGACTAGTGCCTTATCTTCGGGTATAGAGTCAAACAGTGAAACATATACTTACAGAAATCTTCTAAATGAAATACAAATAAATCTCAGATGAAGTGCCTTACAATTCATCCTCTCTTAAACACGTTTGATCATCAAATTCTTGCCAAATTCCTAAGCTCTCAGAAATTAACCTAAAGACATTACCCTTTCCTTGAAAGGAGCTAGAGATTAAAATCACAGATACCTTGTAAACGGTATATCAAAACTACCTTATAGATTCAATACACAAAAGCCACATAACTCAAACAAGAAGACAATTGAAATCATGTAAGGGAATTCTATTGTATTCCAATAAAATCTCACTGTATCAATACATTTCAAAATCTGATAAAATATTCTAAGATTTCAACAATGGCGCCAAGCCTCTACAATATATTTTTCAACCTTTTTTGAAATGAACAAGGACTTACTACGTATACCAATCAGCCATCTTGGAATCCTCGAAAGGATGCAACAAGCTTCAGATGGCTGTTAAAAGATCTTGCACTAAAAATAAGATTACAAATCGAGAAAGTTGTTTGCAACAATAGATTACAAATATCTATTTCCAACAATCCTGCAGGTGGCGTCTTTCTCTAAAGATATTATAGAGCAGTTGCTAAATTTGTTGCATGAATGATGACTGCCATCCGGCTAATTTACATCATTCTTTGTTAAAAACTTGCTCTCCCTCATTTTCTGGATCAGATGCCATCTGCAACTCTATTTGGCCAGGTGTCACATTCGTGTCTATGATAACTTGTTTGACATTTTGTCCCTTTTTACCTTGACTTTCAAAAGTTTAGAATACTAACACCTGTCACTTCTTCACCTGATTGCCCTTTCTTCTAAATCTCCTGATAGATATGTGGATTCCCAAATCATGTAGGTTTCTTCACTTTGCCAATGAAAGGCAAGGACCTCATCTTTCTTTGGGGACAACTTTTCCCACTTAGCAACCAGCTGATGAACCTCTATTCTCACATTAGCAAAGTATAACCTAGCATCCTGAAGGAGTTCAATAAAGTGTACAAATGGGGTATTATCATCTGTACCTAGAATGTCATTTATTTTAGTCAGTACTCATCTATCTATTTGCTCCATCCATTGACCTTTATCCTTGATTACCCCATCTGCCTTAATAAGACCAGGGAAAATTTGGAAATCATCCTGGAAATATCTTGTCCTTAAGATTTCTGACCTTCTTCTTATACTCTCCCTGTTTACCTCAAAGTCAAAAAGATCCTTGATAACCCTGTAAGTACTTGCAAGCTCAATATTTACAACACACTGATCCTTATTTTGATCAAACCATGACCTCAAAGTATCTTTCCTTGCAGTCCATCTTTCCAAAATTTTGTCCACAGTTGCCACCTCTTTCTGAAAAGTCACTAAGACATCTGCCAATTGTTTTGCAGATTTGTATATTTCTTTAGGTCTCACCTTTGCAATTAAATGTGACACAACACCTTTTATCTTATCAGCTAACTTATTCTTTACCTTTTGATCAATATCTTCTTCATCTATGGAAGGAGGAAAAGGGGAAGGGGGAAGTTCAATAATGGGGCTTGATGAGGAAGGCCCTGCAGAGGAGGAAGCTATCTGAATTTTCTCTGATAAATGTATTGGGCCCTGTTCTCCCAATTTCTTTCTTAAATCTGCAATCAGAATATCTCTCTCAAGAATCCCCTGTTTCATCTCACCATAAACCTTCAAGACTGTTTCCAGTTTTGCAGTGAGCTCATCCTTCTCTTTAGCTTCCTTTTCTGCCACCTTTGCTATTAATTGTGTTGTGGCCATTACCATACCTGATGCTTCCACCAAAGATGTATCAGTAACTCTTCTCATAATTAAACTCCCTGAGAGGTCATCTTTGACAATTTTCTTTCCTTTATCACTTTCATTCTTCCTCAAAGACCACATTACCAATGCTTGATGATTATCACTGAAAGTGACTCCTTTAACAGCTTGTTCTTCTTCTTCTAGAGTCCTATGGAGAGGAGTGTTTTGTTTTCTGACTGCATCAAACACTACTGCATCAGCTATATCCCATTCTGGGAGGATCAGTACTCCTGACATCTTTACCATATCTCTTCCCTGTCCTGGAGTGATTTGTTTGAACTTTACAGTCATCTCTGTTTTCACTTCTTCCTCTATAACTTGTAAATCCTTCTCTGGATTCTCTTCATGTCTCTTCTCATAGATTTCTTGAAATTGTTTGATGTTTAATTTCCAAAGAAACTGCATAAAGGCCCTAGTTTTAACAAAAGTGTCATCAACCAAAAACTATTCACAAGCTTGCTTGATTACAGGGTCCAATTCAGTACCTGCTAACTCCCCTACTGTTACATCCAACTTAGGTTCTTCTGGTAGCTCTGGAACTCCCTCATTTACTTCTTCATAAGTCATAAAGATCTTACCTAGAGCATCTACTTGCTGTACTTGTTTTGCAATCTCTTGGTCATCAAAAATTCTTATAGGAGACTGTGATGGGGAGTACTCCTTTTCCACATGAGTAGATCTCTCTTCCAACCTTTGCCTTTTTGATGGGGGTGGAGAATCAATTATATCTTCAGAAGTCTGAGGAGGAGAATCAGGGATCTCCACAATCTCCTTTTGTTTTCCAACCTATTGTGAGGTTGATGGGATATCCCTTCTATCCATCTGTTTTTGCTGGCTCTGTTCTGGTATCACCACATTGTAACCAGTCTTTTTTTGTACCATATATCTCCCTGGGGGTAACCCTTTTGCAAACACAAGCTTGCTCAACAATTGTCTAGCCTTTTCTGGATCATCCTTCATAACCTTTTCCTTCTTCTCATTTAAAGTCTAAAAAACATCCTGAAAACAATTCATGAGAGTGTCTATTTTCTTCCCCATTGGAGTTATGCTTTTCAGGGGATCCCATCCTGAATCAAATTGCCAGATAAAATCTAGTGTCTTCTTGTATACCAACCATTTTTCTTTCATGACCTCTTGTTCCTGTATCTTAGCTACATTCCTGATGATATCTTTAGGGAAATTAAAAATATGGTTGATCATGGCACACTTGGCTCTCTTTTTAAACATTTCATTATAGAAACCTTCTGGGTCTACTGTTCTAGCAATTGCAGTAGCCATATGGTATGGAGCCAGAGTTTGATCCATGTAGACCCATCCACCCTTGGTAATTATGAATTGATGGGCAATGGTAACATTTGGGAATAAAGTTCCCTTGCCTTTCCCAATGAGGGCACACTCCTCAATATCTCCTAATTGCCTCAAGAACTCTACAATTCCAATCCTAAGGGGTACTTGATAGGGCAATATAAAAGGGGTCCCCCTGAAACCATACAACCTGATAACAGTTGATACATTATAGAAAATAACATCTCCCCAATTGTGTACGATGTTCAGGTTCTTAGCAAACTGGTTTGGCCTAACAAGCTGTGGTAACATTGTTGGGAACCTGTTACCACTCACCGTCACTATCTTCTTTTAAGTCGCCGGTCCCACCTCACCTTTGTCAATAAAGAAATTCCATGTTTGCAACACCTGGCAGAATGTCAGGTACTTTCTTTCTTTTTGAGCACTGGTGTCTGCTGAAGCTAACCAATGAGAAAACATCATTTATGCACATCTGTCAAAAGGTTTCACCGGAGAATTGCACTTGATTCAACGCAATATCAACGACCTGTAGCATAATCGCATAGCTTGGAAGATCCCATGCGATTATACGATAGCCATCTAATCTTCCCGTTACTGTTTTAAACCCTCGGAGATTCTTCTGTTACCGGCCCTACTATTCTCGACAAATAGAAGGCCGCCATTTGTGAGATACTTGTTAGTGGTCCCACCTTGTTTCCGCATCAGGCTTTTGTTATAAGATCAAGGGTTATTTCCCATGTTCGCATGGCTTGGAAATATTCCATGTGAACACGCGACCGCCGTTAGATCTTCTTTGAAGATTCACGGTTGGATGAACTTGAAACATAAGAAATGTTATTTATTGTACCGGGTTTCTAGACTTAGGAAGAAATATAACTCCCGCGTAAAAATAAATGCATGTGCTCTTTAATGGACCTAAGTGACTTAAAAAGTAATGCTCGAAAAGAAATAAAGTAATTTACTTAGGATTTATTTTTAAAATGGCAAACACTTTGGGGTTTTTGACATGAATTCAAAATTCTTCAAGGACAAGACCTAGGGTAAGGATTTTTGAAATAGGGTTATGACAATTTTTTGAAGACATTCTAGCACTTGTACCTAGGATAACTTCACAGACTAGAGGACTAAACCAACGTTTAGACAAAAACCTTAGAAATTTAAGAATACTCCCAACAATGCCTACACTTCAAAGTTTGACACCTTTCTGTAATCTTATGGCATCTATGCCAAATCATTTTGTTCTTTGTTTCATTTCTTTCAATGCCTAAAAGGGAGCATTTCAGCACCTTTAAATTCAATTTCTAACACATTTAATATGCATTTTGTATTTTAACGCATGTCATCAGTCTTTTCACGCCTATGAACATTTTTAAGTGCATACACCTTAAATAGTGATGCCTGTTAGATTTATTTTAATGTGTATGCAGTTTTTAATAATGTCTAATACTGTTATTAAGAAAATTTAAAATTATGAGATCTAATCTGATATAAATATCTACAGATGGCTAAGCATAGAAAGGTGAGGGACCCTACAACTTGAAATCTAGATTATTACAAGAATAAAGAAGAGAAAGGGGAAAATAAGAGTTGGAACAAGGTGAAATATTCTATTAAATATGAAAATGTGTTTCAAGAAAGGATACGTATGCATCGTTATTGGAGAATAGTAGATCTTTATCAAAGTTTTTATAACATGACATATACTCCTTTGGATGATACTCCCTTTGATGATCATATTTGAATTTGATCAATATCTTTTGAAAATGTATGGGATTTCTTTACCTTGGATTGTTTTTGTGTTGAACTAATGTGTTTGAAGGGGACACTAAGGAGATGGAGCTATAGCCTTGGTAAGTAAAGAAGAATGCAAAATAAACAAGTCAAAAAATGCACCTAGCTTTTTCTAGCATAGAATGAGGTAAGCATTGATCATTTTTCATTTTCTTAACTTGTGGCATTTAAATTCAAAATATAGCTTAAGTAAAAGAGCAAATTGGATTCTCAAATAAAGCATTAGGCCTATGCTCTTCACTTTATTAAGTGAATCAAAATGCCAAACATGCTAAATTTGTGATGAATAGGATGTAGGAAATAAATAAGCACTAAATTGAAGACTTTATGTTTGTAGATGAAAAGTATTAGGCCTGTGCTCTTCAATTTTCAAGTGAATCAAAATGCCAAAAATTCTCTAATCTCTTTAGATTAAAAGGCTTGGAAATAAACCATGTTAATTATGTTTGTGGTGAAAATAATAGGGATATGCTCTTACCCTTATTAGGGTAATCAAACTCCTATAATTGTTTCTCATTTCAATTTTATTTCTTTCCATGAACATGCTAGATCCTTAGTGGGCTTGCCTCCCAAGAACATGCCTTAAGGAGGCCGGTGAGAGGGACAACTCAAAGTGGGAACAAGGTGATGCCAACCTATTCCAACCCACTCTAAACAAAGACCTCCTTGAGTTGAAAAATTCATAGGGAAAAATATCTCGTGCTTGGTCTCCTCTAGGGTATATAGGACCTCAATTGTGTTTACGCAACTATGGTACCTCATATGATTCACAAGATAATTTTGTGAGGAGCCCTTACTAAAACCTTGTTAATTTATGATGCAATAGCATCTTGGGTTCGAAGCAATCTTGCATCAACCAAAAATATTTTCCTTTCATTTTGTTCATAGATAGTTCCTATTTACCAGTTTCAATGTTTTTAGTTGCGATTCTTAGTCTTGGAGCATTTGCTACTGCAAACCTGATGGAATCTTATGGACATTATGTGGAATCTATGTCTGGGTTCTCATCACATTCAGTTCTATCTTGGTGGAGATTTATTGGATTCTTTTCTTAGACCTACTATTATTCACATTATCAACTTGTCTTTAGTTGTTGGAGCTTTGTGATTTGCAAACCTATCTGGCACATCGTTCAATGACCTTTGGGTCATGGCTAACTTATCTTATGGATCACACATTATGGTTTATTCATCTAAAGCAGATCCTTATGATTTAGGTCCAAACCTGTGTTGTAATACATTTTCCTATTCTTGGAGAATGTGAATCTCTTCCAGGCTAACTTGTGGCTTGTGATTTATATATATTGTGGCTTATGTTTCATATTTTAGGGAGTTTGGAGGAGAATAACCTCTTGGAGGTTCACATCTAGTATGGATATGGATTTTAGGGTGTAATCAGGCATGCATTTAAGCTGCATGTGGAAGTCATATTTGTTGTAAATCTTAATTTTGTGATAATGCAAATGAATGAAGGTGCATGTTGGATGTTCAATTGTGTGTTCTTATGGATCTGAGATGGTTAATTTCCACTATGGATTCTTTGGATGTAAGAATTGGATAGATCATTCTTGGTCTATCCATCCTTGAATGTGTCATATGGTATCAGAGCTGGTTTGATCTTACGATGGTGTGAATCCTAGTGTCTAAACTTGTGAATCTTCTAAGACATTATTTGTGAGGTGGTAGAGTGTAGATCTGACTTGCATCAACAAAGGGCTTGTCCAAGTGGTCAAAAGGGATTTATTATTGGAAGGTTTAGTTATTTCAATTATATGAGTGATTTGTGGATCTTGGTGTGATAGATTTTTGTTCCTAAGTTTGTGAATCTATGAAGGGCTTTCTATAGGGTGGCAAAAAGTGGATCTAACCTGTGCTTGTTGTGGATTCATGTGAGATGGTTCAGAGAGGAACTATTGTTGCTGATGGTTATAAACCTTGGAATAAGTTGTTGAATGTATGTAAGATACATGTGGAAGTTAGACTTGATGTAAATTTCAATTTTCTGATAATGCAAATGAATGAAGGTGCATGTTGGATGTTCAATCGTGTGTTCTTATTGATCTTAGATGGTTAATTTCTGTTGTGTAGTCTCTAGCTGCAAGGATTGGATAGATCATTCTTGTTCCCTCCATCCTTGACTATGTCAATTGAGCAAGCCTACCCTATTATCCATGTTGAGCCAATTTTCCCTTAGGTAGCTTGCTTGGAATGATTTATTGTGAAAAGACTCATGGAAATGATCTTGAACATACACTCTTTTTTAGCTTAAGGGTTGGAAAACATGTGTATTTGTGCTTGTTGTGTTGATGACCAAATTTAGTAGAGGAGAACATCCATTTAAATCTTTAATTCAACTTGAAATCATTAACAAACAACAATTTTCCAAAAAATTCACCAAAGTACCTTATCTTCAATACATCACACCTTCTCAATCACCTAAACAAGAACATCAAGACAATCCTACAATGGCTAAAAGTAAATGGTCTAGATATCATAATCATGACAATAAAGAAGAAGAGATTCTCATGCAATCCTTCACAAAGAAAATTCAATCTTTAAAATAAAAATCCAAGACATGAAAGAAGAAAAGGATATGCCATCCAAAAATTCCTCATTAAGATCAATCTTTCCCTTTCTCTATGGTCATGAGCCATCAATATCTTCATTTTCTTTAAACAAAAAGACTACTTCACAATCTCACATCAATTTCATCTTTGATCAATAAGAACATCATAACCATCCTATATTTGATCAAGAACATCTTAATGGTAACCAAATCTTTGATCACGAACCGATTTCATGATCTCAAGAGAATTAAATCTTTAATCAAGCAAATCAAGAGGAATTAGTCCCATTTCAACAATCCTCATCACAAGATGATAGAAAATTATATTATCATGATCTTTAATCTCAAATCTCTTTGGTCAACACAAGAAGATCTCAATGTCCACTAGATATATTATTTACTCCTTTAGGAAAATCTTACGAATCAGCTTTGGAAGAACTTCTCAAAAATAATCTCATCACATTGCCTTAAATCACTTCAGGTGGTTTTGTATTCTTGAGAAACTATTGTACATATCATAGACATAATGAACGTGAAACTTTAGATTGTATGGAGTTGAAGCATAAAATATAAGATCTCACAGATGATATAATCAAAATTGAAAATCCTAATGAATCATCTAATGAAGAACAAGATACTACTCTTAAGAATGATCTAATTCATGAACCTATGGCTAGTAATGGTTCTTCTCATACAACCTCTACTTCTTCCATAGTTCCTTCATCTCCTAAATCAAAAAAGTTATCCAAAGATCCTCCATCGAACAAAGAACTAATGCTTTTCATGCTAACTATGTATACCCTCAAGGGCTACCTCTAAAAGAGATCTAAGCCAATTTGCATCTTGTTGCAAGTATTTTTCAGGCTTCAAAGATCATAGACCCAAATATCCCTTTTGTTTTAATGTTTATCATACCTATTCCAAATGATCCTCCATCAATCCTTAAAGAATCTCTCATGCTATATACACCTAAAAATGGTCAACAAAAATCAAAGCAATCAATTGAGGATCAAAGCATGAATTAATTAAAAATCAAAGCCAAGAAGATTAATTAAATCAAAAAGATCAAATAATTGTGCAATTTATTTTAATCAATTAATTGGATAGTTAAATCTAAATTTAATCCAACCCATTCAAAGGGGATACATGACTAAAATAAATCAATTAATAACTATTACTACTCTCACCAACCACATATGGATAAAATGAATTCAACCGATGAGGTGACAGTATTTGAAATCACATGGATCACTCAATAGGATTTTCTATATCCACCATCCAATTTTCCTTTTCTATCTTGACCATCCATTCTTGTCTCTTTGTCCCAATATTTGAAACTACCAACTCAACTTATCTTTAATCATGGGTCAACCTAACTCGTATATAACTCACCTTCCTAATTTTAGGAATCCTTTAAATAGAGGCCATCAATAGAGAAAATGGATCCATTATCTTAGAGCATCATTATTATAGAAAATTTATTGTGAGCTTAGCATTTTTATTTGAGAATTCACATTGAATAGTGATCATAATGGAGCAATTTAGCATAATTGAGCTAGAATAGCCATAGGTATTTATTTTCTCATTCTAGGACTATCACTAATGGATATTAATCTGAGAGCAGTTCTTTATCTTTTCTAGTTAGAGATCCATATGATGCTTATTATCTTGATTTCAATTCAATTTTCTTTAAAATGTTATATTTCCTTACATTTGAATTTATATTTTGATAAAATAATCATATGAAGGTATTTTACATACACACATGCAGATTCAAACTCCTACCTCATCCTTATAAGTGGCTTCATTTCAAGAGGATAATCCAATGAGTGAAGAAAAAAGTCTTATGGAAGATCAAGATCAAGAGACTATCCCTTCCTATCAAACATTTGATTTAGATCTTGTTAGCACCCTGAAAAGTTTTCATGGATGTGTAGGTCTTCCCTTAGTCTCTGGAGTCTCTTTCCTAGTCTCTGGCCCTGAAACCCTTGTCAAATTTTCAAAAAACTAGCCGTTGGGTGGAAAAAATTCAAAAAATGCCCTAGCCGTGTTCTTTTTCATCGTTACCTTTTTGGTGACTTAAATCCTTAAATCCGCATGTGTTAATTAAAATGACCTTTTATATTGTTTAGTGGTTAGGTTTTTATGTCTGGCGGGGTCCCTTATTAATTTTCCTAAGTCCTAATGTTTTAATTCTTCCTAAGTCCCTGTGCTAAATTTTTCCTATGGTTTCAGCGTTTAATATTTCCCTAGGCCCAGGTCTTGGTCATGGTTCAATCGGGTGGTTGGCGTATAATCTCATAAAATCTATCAGACCTATGAGATTATACACCAGCCATTGATTCTCCTGTGTGACGTATCTTTTAAACTGAGCGAGTCCACTACCATGTTGGCACAATTGGCAGTTTCTTATTGGTCGGTGAAATGTTGAGTGGGATCCTATCAATGGGGCCTATAGTGAAGGATTTTCAATCTACGGTTGGTGCATGATCTCAAGGAATATTCCTACCCCATGAGATCATGTGCTATCTATTGATTTCAAATCTTTCTTAGACATGTCAGTGGGACTTGGTTGTTGGTGTATCTGTCAGTGGGACCTAACATCTGTAGAAGATCTACGGTTGGCATAAGATCTCATGGAAGTTGTCAGAGCCATGAGATCTTACACCAGTCGTCGATTCTACTTTTCTCAGATAGCTGACGAGGGTGGGTCCTCTAATAGGTGGCACTGAATTGCGGTGTTTTGATTAGTCAAGCGGGATGGTGATTAGCATTTGTCAGTGGGCCCGAATCTTTCAAAGGGGCTGACAAATGTAGGATCTATGGGTGTCATGTGATCGCATGGAATCTTTTCAAGCTATGCGATCATGCGATGACCGTTCGATTTAAGGTTTATACTTTATGGGTCCTATCTGCTACATGGAGCTGATGTGAAAGATTTTTATTGGCTATGGTGTGCTGATTGGGTGGAAGACTTTTCAAAAGGGTTTGCGATTGTTGTGAGATTAAATGTAAGCTACCCGATCTGCCAGGAAAAGGAAAAGATCTACGGTTGTGTTTTAAAATTTTTGATGTGATCGTTGCAGTTTGAATTTGAATTTTTGAATGGGGTTTCCAGTGACATGAGGTACCAAAATTTATGGTTTTAGCAGCCGATTTCGATTGGTTTGGTGGCCCTGGTTGTTGCAGCCTGGTCTGAGGGTCTCTATGGTTGGTGGTGTGATGTTTTTGTACCAGGAGAAGTGTGGTTTTGTGCTTGAGGTGTGTTTGCAGGTGGCTGATTTGACTAGTTTTCATGGAAATTCCTTGGTGTTCTATACTGTTCTCGTAGATTTTGATGATGGCAGATCTGTCTAAGATTTGTTTTCTCTAGGTTGCCTATGTTTCTTCCCCTGCAATAACTTTTGTTGTATTTTTTATTGATTGGGTAGTTGAAACCCTAACCCTAGTCACCTGAAGCTTGATGCATCCTCTTTGAGGATTCCAAGGTGACTAGGGGTATAAGTAGTTAGTTTTTTGATAGAGTAAGGGTTCAGTCTTGAGGTTTTGTTCTAAATTTTGGTCAGTTCCAGTGGTTGTGATTGTAAGAACATTTGAGGAAAGAGGAGCTGGATTTTGGGTCTGTTTCCTATCTTTGTGTTGCTTTGATTGTATATTGATCCTAAATATGTTAATGAAAATGCTATTGAGTTCCAATCTTACATTTGTGTATGTCTTCTTGTTTTGGTTTTGAGCTCATATATGTTAGTATCACAAAGTGTATTAGCATATGGTAAACAAAGAGTATTGTGAAGTCATCTCTGAGTTCCTAACAAAGTTAGGATTAAAGTCTTCTAGGTGAGTTCAGTGAGTTTACAACCAAATAAGAATTTGATGTTCTAGTGTTTGAGGGAGAGGGGTAATAGGTAAAGCACTTATCCCGAGCCCAGGAGTGTTTGATTTAAGATATTCAGCTGATGTATGTAATTGGGTGACTCTTTGCCCTAGGTTAAGGCACTAGTCCATTCTCTGGAGGCATTTCATTGTGATCAACCACACACACCCAAATTTAAATGATAATATCTTTTAGTCAGTTAGTAAAGGACATAGTTGTATATTGTTTTGAGACTCCTTTGGAGAAGTGAGTCAAGGGTACACTCGCCTAAGAATTAAAGCTCAAAGTGTAGGAGGATCTCATTGTTGATCCCTGTTAATTGGCCCTCTTCCTTGTAGAATTTGGAGTGGTGATAGAGTCAAAGTTATATTAAAGTTATCCATCAAAGTATAAATCTACAAGTTGAAGATCAAAGGGAACCCCCAACAAAATGGTGACTCTGCTGGGGAGAGTCTAGAGATAAAAACTATGTTGGACTTTTGTGTTCTCTTATGGTTTTCAATGTCATCTTGTGAATTTTAAGGTTTTCCCATCTAGGTGGGTGGCGACTCAAAAGGTTAAGAACCAGTTTCATAAGTTGAAGATGGACAAAAGGAGGAATACTAGGTCTTTTGTCAAGAAAAATCCAGAGATTGCTCTGGAACAGTTACCTAGAGCTGACAAGAAGAGCTGGATCAGGAGGAATGAAGAGTCTGCCAGTGCTCCTATGAGAGAGAAAAGAAATACCAGAGGTAGAGCACCACTTGCATCCTTTAATGAGGAAGGTTCAAAAGACATAAGTTCTAGATCAAACAGTGGCCGCTCTGAAGACAAATTTTATGATACCCCAGAAGCAGTATTTCAAGATAAGGGTTCATTACCTGCAAGTCAGGATGAACATGCTAGAGAAAAAGGTTATGGGCTGAATCTAGATCCTTATGAGGACATATTTAGAAGGCAGCCCATGGAACAAAGGTGAGTGCATTTCCCATATCAGCATCCTACTGATGTGGAAATATCATCAAGCTCTGAAGACAACATGATAGATCCACATGACCTAAATGCACTTAGGTTGCAGTTGGCAGAGTAGGATGCCATATACAAAAGGTTATAGGAGGAGAGAGAGGCTGAAAAAGTAAACGCTCTAATGGAGAGGCAGTCTCTTTTAAGAAAAATTAATGAAATGAAGGAGAGAAACAAGATGCTTGCTTCTGCTCCTAGGGTGTTGCAGCATGATGTTTTTGGTGATCTTGAAGCTCTAAGAAGTGAGTAGGAATGCTTGTTGCAAGACCATGAGTTTGATGAAGAAGGCCCTGTGATTAGACAAGTGCAAAGTTATGCTCCTTTGCCTAAGGGTAAGAATGGACATGAGATCACTAGGCCTACTGTAGTTATTAATGAAAAAGGAAAGCAGAAGATGGTGGGTGTCCAAATAAGAAAACCAGTGACAATACCAGGGATCCCACCACCTAAATCAAATAGGGAGACAAAGATAGAAAGAAAAAGAAAAGAGGATGAAGCTCTAGCTCAAGAGTTGGAAAGAGCTGAAGTTGATGCTACTATTGCAGAGAAAATAAGAAAGATCTAGTTCTTGAAGGCTTCATCAACTAATGTTCATGGCCCTTCTGCTACTGAACTAGGTATTCCATCTATGAACGTGACTGTTCCACTTAGCAATGCTACTACTAGTAATCTAATTCTTGATGTATCTACCAAATCACTTGTTGATCCTAATAGATAGTCAAATGTGCAAGTGGGTAGGAATGTAGATAAAAATAATAATTCTAGTGGGAACACTAGTTTAGGATTTCAAAGAAGACCTATGCAACTAGAAGGCTATAGGAAAATTAGTTTTGATGGGATACCAGGCTACCCAAATGCTTTTCCAAATGATATAAGAGATAAGGTACCTAAGTTTTCTAGTAATAATGCTATTAGTTGTGAGGAGCATCTTAGGCTATTTGTTGATATGCTTAATGATTATGAGGTAGAGCATGAGAATGTAGTCATGAAATTGTTTGTTCAATCTCTAATGGAGGATGCTAGAGATTGGTTTAAGAGACTTCCTGATAAATGTATTGATACTTGGGATTCCTTTGAGAGATGTTTTAAAGAGCAGTATGGTGATAGGCCTAATGCTAGTTTCATGTTGAATGAATTCAATACCATAAGGAAAAATCAGAATGAGTCTGCAGCTAAATTCAACATGAGATTTCAGAAGGGTATGCATAAGTTGTTCCAAGTTATGCGGTTAGATGAAAATGTTTGTCTAACTACATACTTCAATGCATTTGATAGAAAGATGGGTTACTTGTTGAGGGACAAAGAACCAAGAACTATGAGGGATGCTTTTAGGATTTTTGTCAACATTGAAAACAATATGAAAATATCAGGAAAATTGGGTAGGAAGAGAGATGACCCTAAGTTGTTTGGGGACAAGAAATACAAAAAAGAAAATGATAGGAGTGTTGGAACTAGGAGGCAAGAAGAAGATAAATTGGATAAGGTGCTCAATGCATTGAAGGATTTGAAAGCACCCGCTAATAGGAACATCAGT
Organism: Chamaecyparis obtusa; assembly: GCA_027943335.1. Taxonomy (NCBI): domain Eukaryota; kingdom Viridiplantae; phylum Streptophyta; class Pinopsida; order Cupressales; family Cupressaceae; genus Chamaecyparis; species Chamaecyparis obtusa. Next base: position 1,383,683 of record BSBK01005588.1, on the reverse strand, counting down.
GCTCCTACCAATGAAAGGCCTCAGTTCAACAACAATTTCAATAAGTAGAATAGATTGCAGAATTACCCCTACAACACCCAATGGAAGCATGGCAAGCTTGTTGTCCCTATTGCAAGAGGAAACAATGACAGAGGTGTCCCTGACCCTCTACAAAAAGCTTCAATAAATGTCATGGAGGACATACCTCAGTGTGTTGCATGCCGGTCCCCTCATTCTATAGAGCATTGTGTGGTTGCACATTCTATGGCTTCAAATCAAGATTGTGGCAATGAGGAGATAGATCAAGAAGAAGATCAAGATGATGTTGGATGCAACATGGCTACTTCATATCTAGGATATGAAGATGATTCTAATTTTGATGAAGAAGTAGATGTAAATGTGAAGAGACACAATCAGGCCCTTTTTCTGATGATGAAGGCATAGATGAGAAGACATGTAACATGAACTCTTCTTCTGAGCCGGTAAATTTAAGAAGACCTTCTAGAGAAGAGATGGATAGGATTACTGCAGAAATGATTGCCCAAGTGCAAACTAGGGGCATGGTGGAGAGGGATACAAATGGAAAAGCTGCAAGAATGTTTATAAAGAGTACCAACTCCAGAGAACTAGGTGAGAGTAAATCAAAAAATGATCATATGGTAAGGTTCAAGAATGTAAAAGGTAAGAAATGGGAACCTAAGGGAGTTGGAGTTGAAAAAATTTCTAATGACATAGAGAAGCCAGTTAACACAATGGCTAAGAATGAAAAAATGAGGGTGGTCAATACACCTAATGTATCAGACAAACAAAGAGATTTTAAGGCTATACAAATTGAGGTTCCTCCCTCTGCTCCTGTTGATATGTTATTTATATTGTCCCAAATTACAGTTAAGGTTCCATTGTCAGAATTGTTGAGGATCCCTAAACACAAAGACAGAGCTATTGCATGGGTAGATAATGTTCATAATAATGATGTTGCATGTAATGGATCTTAGGATAAAGCTTTGAAAGGAGTTGTTGCTCAGGGAATTGTATCTCAAATTCCTCCTATATATTTGGATAGTTATGTCAATGCTAGCCTTGAAAACATTGATCTATTCTTTTTAAGTGTCCTTGTGAATGGAATGAAATTAAAAAATTGTATGATTGATAGTGGTGCCTCTAATACTGTTATGCCTTTTAAGATTATGGAAAAGTTGGGCCTTAAAGTTAATACAGTTCAAGGCAGATGTTGTGCAATGGATTAGAGGGAGGTACCAGTCATTGGGACTATCAATGCAATGCCATATAGGCTGGTAGCATATCTAGAGAAAGAGTTAACAATGAGTGTTTTGGTGGTGGACATCCCTCCTCATTATCGGATGCTACTATCTAGAAGGTGGAGTGCTGCCATGGGTGGAAGTTTACAGTGTGATCTGTCCTATGCCACTTTCAAGATTGATGATCAGTTTTTCAAGATTGAGCAAGAACCAAGAGTATGCCACATGATTGAGAGAAGTATTGATAATGAAACTACATGTTTTGTGGATACTGATATTAATGCTTTTAGGGTAGAGATCCCTGTACTTGAAAAGGAACCTATTTTGTCACCTATCTCTGTTGAGGTAAGTGTTAATTATGTGAAGGGTGATTTGTGGGTAATGTACTTTGATGGTGCAAATTGCAAGGATGGAGCAGGAGTAGATATTTTACTTATTTCTCCTAATGGAAACACCTACAAATTTTCTTTCACATTGAATTTCTTTTGTACCAACAATATAGTAGAATATGAGGCATTTTTGTTAGGACTGAGGTTGGCACAAAAATATGGTATTAAGTGCTTAAGTGTTGTTGGTGATTCTAAGTTGGTGGTGTCCCAAGTCAGGTCAGTATATGCTTCCAAGAACAAAAGGTTAAAATAATATAGGAATGCAGTTTGGGATTTGATTGAACATTTTGATGCCTTCAATATTGAGTGGAAGGATAGGAGTAACAATAAGATGGCTGACTTGTTAGCCAATATAGCAATCAATCCCAGTGATGTTACATTTACTGGTATCTCTAAAGTTGAAATTCAGGCTAGGCCTAGTGTACCAGACAATATTGAAAATTGGCAAGTTTTTGATGATGATAATGATATCTTGAAGTTTATGAGTTGTGAAGATCAATATCATGGTCAGGAATTTGATTGTTCAACTTTGGTTGAGTCAATAGAAGGAAAAGAGATTGTCCTTGGAAATGAAGTTATTCAACTCAAAACTAACAAGGTGCCCAAGGGGCTTGTTGTTTTGGAAACTGTCTTTGATAACCAGGATGGAGTTCAAAAGAATATCAAAAGAGAAGATCATGCTGATCTAGAGGAGATAAATCTTGGAACACATGAGGCACCTAAGAGGGTATACATTGGTAGGGACATGTCTCACAATTTGAGAAAATCTTTGATTGAATTATTGAGGAAATTCAGGCATGTTTTTGCATGGTCATATGATGACCTAAAGGTTTATAGAGAAGACTTGTTTCAGCATATCATTCCTTTGAGGGGAGATGCTAAACCTTTCCAGCAAAAACAAAGGCCTATCAATCCTATTTTGGCACCCAAGATGCAAGAAGAGTTAATGAAGCTGAGAGATGCTGGAATTATCAAGCCTATAAGGCATTCTTCTTGGGTGTCAAATCTTGTCCCTATTAGGAAGAAGAATGGTGACATCAAGCTTTGTGTGGATTTCAAAAATTTGAACATCAGCTCATTAAAGGATAACTATTGTCTTCCCAATATGGAAGCTATGTTGCAGAGAGTAACCAGATTATAATTAATGTCTATGATGGATGGTTTCTCTGGTTATAATAAGGTAATTGTCAAAGAATCAAAGCAATTCAAAATAGCTTTAACAACACCTTGGGGGACATATGTTTATGTGAGAATGCCTTTTGGTCTCACAAATGCTGGTGCTACTTTTCAGAGAGCAATGGATGTTGCCTTTTCAGATTTTATTGATGATTTCCTTGTTATTTATCAAGATGATTTAACTGCCTATTCCAAGAGAGAAGAAGATCATTGTATTCATTTGGAAAAAATATTTGTGAAGGCTTTGGAATATGGCATTTCACTAAATCCAAGGAAATGTGCATTTGGCGTCACTGAAGGTAATTGCTTGGCCACTTAGTTGGGAAGCAAGGAGTGAGAATTGACCCTGAGAGGGTGGTAGCCATTGATAAGATTCAGAGACCAAAGAATATCAAAGGAATTCAGTCCTTCTTTGGTCAAGTAAACTTCTTGAGAAGATTTGTAACAAACTTTGTTGAGGTCACTAGACCTATATCCAAGATGTTAAAGAAAGGATCTGCTATTACATGGGAAGGTGAGCCTGATGAAGCTTTCAAGAATATCAAGCAAGCTATTAAAGATGCACATGTGCTTAAGGCACCTGATTATAGTATCCCAATGCACATCTTTTCCTTTGCATCTTTTCACACTATTGCTGTAGTTTTGTTACAAAAGAATAAGGATGGTTTTGAGAAGCCTATTGCATTCTTCAGTAAATTTTTGCAGGCTGCTAAATTGAAGCATGACATAAATGAGAAACAAGCATATGCACTTGTGAAGGTAGTCAAGGCTTTTAGGTGTTACTTGATGGGGGCAGTTGTGATTGCTTTTGTGCCAAGTGCAGCTGTGAAGGATATTTTCTCATAGCAGGAGGTGTCTGGAAGAAGATGCAGATGGATCAATAGGATCCAAGAATTCAATGTTGATGTCTAGATTACCAAGTTGGTTAGAGGACAAGGATTGGAAAAACTGATGGCCCAATCCAATCTTGATGCTAATCAAGTAAATCATTCTAAAATTGATTATACATGTGATATGGATGATTGTGTTTGGTATCAAGATATTATCTATTATCTAAGAAACATGAAGTGTCTAGATGAGATGGATGACAATAAGAAGAGGACATTGAAATTACATGCCATCAAGTATGTAATTTTGAAATGTAAATTGTATAGACAGAATTTGGATTGCATACTGTTGAAATGTGTAGATGAAAATCAGGCTGAAGTATTGTTGAAAGAAATTCATGAGGGGGTTTGTGGTGGACATTATATGGGTAAGACAACTACTCATAAAATTTTGAGAGCAGGCTTTTGGTGACCCACGATCTTCAAGGATGTAGAACAGTTGGTAAGGAGGTGTGATGCTTGTCAAAGGTTCTCTGGTAAGCTTAAATTTTCAGGCAATGTGCCTTTGAGGCTAGTTGAGGTGCAAGCTCCTTTCCAACAACGAGGAATTGATTTCATAGAGGAGATACCAAACAAGTCAAGTGGAGGGCACTCATGGATCTTAGTTGCCACTAATTTCTTTACAAAGTGGGTAGAGGCTATACCTATAAGGAATGCAACCAGCAAGGTGGTAACTGATTTCTTGTTGAACAACATTGTTGCAAGGTTTGGGTACCCTGAGAGAATAGTAAGTGACAATGCAATGTGCTTCAGGTCTGCTGAATACAAGGAATTATACCAAAGTTTAGGAATTTAGGTTTCTTATTCCTCACCTTATCATCCACAAGGAAATGGTCAAGAAGAATCTACTAATAAGAGTTTGATTAAGATCCTCAGGAGGATCCTTGAAAAGAATAAGAAGGCATGGAATTCAAAACTTCCATTAGTTGTATGGGCTGATAGGGTAACTGTGAAGAGAGCAATTGGTTGTGCACCATTTGACCTAGTATATGGAATACATGCAAGAATGCCTCAAAATAATCTACTGGAAATGCATAAATTTGTACAATTATATGATGATGACATAGATGATGAAATGCAATTGAGGATTGAGGATCTCATCAGGCTGGATGAAATCAGGAGAGAGTTAGCTTCAAGGAATGTCAAGTTGCAATTGCAAATCAAGAACCTATATGACATGAAGGCTATGGAGAGGAAGTTTGAGCCTGATGACCTAGTATTAATTTGGAATTCCAGACTGGAGGATAAGGGAAAACATGGAAAGTTTGATCCCATCTAGCTAGGGCCATATCAAATTCATGAAAAATGGGGCCAGGATTCTTATGTTGTAAAAGAACTGAATGGTAATGTTCAAGAATTGCCTGTTCATGGACAATTCTTGAAAAAATACTTCTTTTGAAGTATTTTGTCTTCCATGAGCAATAGTTAGGTTGTGTATATATGTATAGCCTTATAAATTTTCTATTTTTGCCTGGTCCCTGGTCCTATTTTGTCTAAGTTGCATGTTCTGCCTTGCCTGTTCCTTGTTGTCTACAATTTTTTGCCTGTGGGTGGTCTACTTTAACCAGTGATTCTGATTCCTTGTTGTGCCTACAGGAGGCACACATCCCCAGATAGAGCCACTATTAGCACCCTGAAAAGTTTTCATGGTTGTGCAGGTCTTCCCCTGGTCTCTGGAGTCTCTTTCCTGGTCTCTGGCCCTGAAACCCTTGTCAAATTTTCAAAAAACTAGCCGTTGGGTGGAAAAAATTCAAAAAATTCCCTAGCCCTGTTCTTTTTCATCGTTACCTTTTTGGTGACTTAAATCCTTAAATCCACATGTGTTCATTAAAATGACCTTTTATATTGTTTGGCGGTTAGGTTTTTATGTTTGGCGGGGTCCCCTTTAATTTTTCCTAAGTCCTAATGTTTTAATTCTTCCTAAGTCCCTATGCTAAATTTTTCCTATGGTTTCAGCCTTTAATATTTCCCTGGGCCTAGGTCTTGGTCATGGTTCAATCGAGCGATTAGCGTATAATCTCATAGAATCTATCAGACCTATGAGATTATACGCCAGCCATTGATTCTCCTATGTGACGTATCTTTTAAATTGAGTGGGTCCACTGCCATGTTGGCACAGTTGGCAATTTCTTATTGGTCAGTGAAATGCTGAGTGGGATCCTGTCAGTGGGGCCAGTAGTGAAGGCTTTTCAATCTACGGTCGGTGCATGATCTCAAGGAATATTCCTACCCCATGAGATCATGCACCATCCGTTGATTTCGAATCTTACTTGGACATGTCAGTGGGACCTGGTTGCTAGCGTATATGTTAGTGGGACCTGACATTTGTAGAAGATCTATGGTTGGCGTAAGATCTCATGGAAGTTGTCAAAACCATGAGATCTTACACCAGCCATCGATTCTAATTTTCTCAGACAACTGACGAGGGTGGGTCCTCTAACAAGTGGTGCTGACTTGTGGCATTTTGATTGGTCAAGTGGGATGGTGATTAGGATTTGTCAGTGGGCTTGAATCTTTCAAAGGGGATGAAAAATGTAGGATCTATGAGTGTCATGTGATTGCATGGAATCTTTTTAGGCTATGTGATCATGCGACGACCATTCAATTTAAGGTTTATACTTTGTGGGTCCTGTCTGCTACACAGAGTTGATGTGCAAGATTTTTATTGGTTGTGGTGTGCTGATTGGGCCGAAGACTTTTCAAAAGGGTTCGTGACTGTTGTGAGATTAAATGTAAGCCACCTGATCTACCAGGAAAAGGAAAAGATCAACAGTTGTGTTTTAAAAATTTTGATGTGACCATTGTAGTTTGAATTTGAATTTTTGAATGGGGTTTCTAGTGATAGGAGGTACCAAAATTTATGGTTTTAGTGGCCGATTTTGATTGGTTTGGTGGCCCTGGTTGTTGCAGCCTAGTTTGAGGGTCTTTGTGGTTAATGGCATGATGTTTTTGTACCAGGAGAAGTGTGGTTTTATGCTTGAGGTGTGTTTGCAGGTGGCCAATTTGACTAGTTTTCATGGCAATTCCTTGGTGTTTTGTACTGTTCTCACAAATTTTGATGATGGCAAATCTATCTAAGATTTGTTTTCTCCGAGTTGCCTATGTTTCTTCCCCTGCAATAACTTTTGTTGTATTTTTTATTAATTGGGTAGTTGAAACCCTAACCCTAGTCACCCGAAGCTTGATGCATCCTCTTTGAGGATTCCAAGATGACTAGGGGTATAAGTAGTTAGTTTTTTGATAGAATAAGGGTTCGGTCCTGAGGTTCTATTTTGAAGTTTGGTCAGTTCTAGTGGTTGTGATTGTATGAACATTTGAGGAAAGAGGAGCTGGATTTTGGGTATGTTTCCTATCTTTGTGTTGCTTTGATTATATATTGATCCTGAATATGTTAATGAAAATGCTATTGAGTTCCAATCTTACATTTGTGTATGTCTTCTTGTTTTGGTTCTGAGCTCATATATGTTAGTATCACAAAGTGTATTAGCATATGGTAAACAAAGAGTATGTGAAGTCATCTTTGAGTTCCTAACAAAGTTAGGATTAAAGTCTTTTAGGTGAGTTCAGTGAGTTTACAACCAAATAAGAATTTGATGTCCTAGTGTTTGAGGGAGAGGGGTAATAGGCAAAGCACTTATCCTAAGCCTAGGAGTGTTTGATTTAAGATCTTCATCTGATGTATGTAATTGGGTGACTCTTTGCCCTAGGTTAAGGCACTGGTCCATTCTCTGGAGACATTTCATTATCATCAACCACACACACCCAAATTTAAATGATAATATCTTTCAGTCGATTAGTAAAGGACATAGTTGTGAGTTGTTTTGAGACTCCTTTGGAGAAGTGAGTCAAGGGTACACCTGCCTGAGCATTAAGGCTCAAAGTGTAGGAGGATATCATTATTGATCCTTGTTAATTGGCCCTCTTCCTTGTAGACTTTGGAGTGGTGATAGAGTCAAAGTTATATTAAAGTTATCCATCAAAGTATAAATCTACAAGTTGAAGATCAAAGGGAACCCCCAACAGATCCCATATCCATTGAATCCCCACATGATCTCATTTTCATGCCCTTTCATTTATTCCAAGAAGATATTCCTCCACCTCCAGATATAAATAGACCTCCATCTCCTAAGAAATTTCAAGATATTCCTTTCACTTATAATGAGCCTATTAAAAATCAAGAGCAAAGTATTATTCCTACATTAACCAAATATCCTTGTCAAGATCAGAGTATCCCATCATATCCTTGTCATAATCCTCCATATCCACCTCAAGAAACCATCATTCCTCCAAATCCCTTGCATAACAATAAATCCCCTCAAGCTTCAGCTGCTGCTATAAAAATTGCTCCTATCAAAGCTACACATGCACCTATTGGTATAAAAAAAAATCCTAGACATGAGAGCCTTGGTCATGTATCTCCCTCTAAATATGTTTATATCCCTTTCATACCTTATCTTCTCCCATTTTCACATAAGTGACAGCCTTCACCATCCTCCAAATCCATTCTTGGTCCCTAAATCCCAAAGCTGAAACAGTCAAACCTTCCATCTATATTGGGCCCTTATATCCCTCCATCCACTACACCTATTACTCCCAGATTGGAATCCACTTACCACATCATACCTTAAGATCAATAAAGACGTAAATACTTGATAAACTTCCAAACACCCATCCATTTGAACTCTCCATATCAGTCTCATTCCTCCACAATTCGCAATACTTTTGGAAGCAATTTGGATGCGCAACAAAGAAATCATAAATTCAAGAATCCACTTATATATGATAATCACCATGTCCAATCTAATCAACATGTGAGTACTGAGCATAAAGAGTTATTCAAAAGATCACAAATGTCTAACAAGAAAAGAAAGAAATCAAAGAAAATGTGGGTTCCTAAATCCCCCATTGAAGAAGTATATGCTAAAGCATCCAAAAGAAAAGAAAAATAAAAATCTATGTGGATTTAAAAGTCTCTTATAAAGGACTTGGATACAAAATAAAAATTAGATATGGCATCAAAGCTTCAAAATGCTTTTCCTCCATCTCCTTCCAAACACCTTCAATTCTCTCCTACATCAAAGCCTCAAGCTATTCTATCCACTTTTACTCCATCATTCTACCATCCTTCAAGGTGTGTGTCGATTTTGATCATGTTATCATATCCACCTACTCTTACAAAAACCTTTCAATTGCCTATCCACTATCCAACATTGCTTACTATCCTTCCATCCCTCTTATCCAATCCATCACATAAATCCTCGGTTGCCATCTACCTTATCCTCCATATCATTCCCTTACCATCACCCTATTAGCATCTCTAAGTATACATTTAAATGGCCTTGGACCATCATAACATATCCTTAAAAGGAGCATTATCCAAAGAGCGAGAGGCTTGAGTCCTCTCCAAAAAAAATACAAAAAAAAATGAAAAAGAGAAAAAGTTCTTTGTTGAAAACTTGGTAAACAAGCACCTTGGTAGCAACAAAAAATACAAAAAAAAAAGAAAAAGGAAAGAAAAAAACTAAAGATAAATAAAATTGTCCTATGATGAAAACTACTTCTTCTGGTGCCTTGGACAAATACCTTGATGAAAACTTGTAAAATAGGCATCATGTGTGATCCTTCCTCTTGCACTCTACATTTGGGGAAAAGTTCCATCCATGATATATCAGCCATGTTATCCATCATACCCTCCATCTTTCATATCCTACCATTTATCCTATTTGCATTTGTATTCCCCCGTTCATATTTGATCTTGAAAAGGTTGAACATATCCATGAGCATCAGGTATCTTGACATCCATTATCCTTTCCAGCAACCTATTCACTTGTTGTATCCATGTTACCCTATCATGATCTTGCTTATCCTAAACCAATCCACACTATCCCTAAATATCTTGAATCCCAAACCACCCACTCATAGCCTCCATCACCCATTTATCCTAATCATGCTACCCTATCCATATCTTATCCAATTGACCCCTTGTTCATGATCAAGATGAAGGATGTAAAGTGCAAAATTTGTTCTCAAAAGATTTTTAATATGTCCACTCTTTTGGACCACCTGCATTTCATGACATCAATTCATTATCCTATATGCTATCAAGAACTATATCATTGGCTTCCATTGCTTATCCAAAACATGTTTCACATTGTGATATCCTTTTTCCCTAGTTTGGGTGATCTTGAGGAGATTATCCTTGAGGGTTTGCATTCATTCACTTTATCCATGATTGCTTATTCATTTATGATCCATCAACTTGCTCATCCATCTGTAATGTCTTGCACCTTGGTAGACATTGGGGGGAAACCAATGGGATCTTGCTTGTGAATTGGTGATCTCTAAAAATTGAAAAATTGAAAAATGTTCCTGAAAAAATATTTAAAAAAAATCTTTAAAAATCCCAAAAAATAAAAACCTTTAAAAATCCAAAAATAAACTGAAATCTAAAAAAATCCAAAAATAAATAAAAAATTTAAAATCCAAAAAAAATAAAAATGAGCAAAAATTGTAATAAAGTCTCAAAGTTGCATGTGCATAGCTAAGCTTTCGTCAAGGTTTGAAAATTTTCCTAAGTCCAATATTGTTGTCAAATCTAACTGGGGGCACAATCCAATATCCAATGATCTTATCAAATCAAACACAAGTTAACACAAACAAGTTGAGCCAAGATCAAGAAGCATAACATTTGAAATCAAATGATGCAACGATTCAAAACATCCAAACATTCAAATAAGATCAAGATCTAAACAACAACACCAAAAATCAAACCAGACAACATCACACATGAAATTTATTGATCTATATCAAATTTCAAATATCCAAAAACTTGGTATCTTGAATCCAAATATTTGACACATTTGATCCTTGACCTCAAATTTGACCAACTTAATCGGAATTAAAAGAAGATAAATAAACATCAAAATGGATGACGTTCTTCTGAAATATGGATCTTGAAATTTAAAAAAAATGTGGTACTTGATTTTTTGGATTAGTGTCTCTTTAGCAAATCAATGATGTCTTTTGACTAGATGAGCAATGAGGGAAACATGAAATTTTCTTGATTGCTGTGTGTTTGCTTGTAAGATTGATTCATATAAGTATACAAACTCATCTAATGACATGATCATCAAAGAATCATCGAGGACATTTTCATATGAAAAGGATTAAGATCTTTATCTGTTTACGCAATAGGATACCTTGGACATTTAGATCTTCCATATCTTAATGCCAAAATCCACTTGCAACATGGAAACTGACAAAAGTGATATTCATACTCCCATGGTCAAACTAGTGAGATTTGTATCAGTTTCATTGTTAAAATATGAAGGAATAAGGTATTCATCATCATGGTTGAAAAAAAACCAGAGAAGATTGTACCAACTTCAGGTTCCAAAATGCTTAGTGATGAAAATAGCAAAAAAAATGTAGCATTATCATGTGATAAGTGACAATAATAGTTTCATCTTGCATTCATTTTTACATTATACTTTTATTTTTAATTATGGGATTTCCTTAAAAAGGGGGTGAGTCAATCATGGTTACTTCATTACAAACTTTCAGTTAACGTGGAACATATTAGACTTTTAGCAAAACAAAAAAATTCATCAAAGTATATTAAAAGTCTAGAAAGAGTTCATCAAAGGTCTGATATCAAAGATACATCATCAATGTCTAAAATTACATCATAAAAATTTGAACCAATATTCAATCATGTTGATCAACCAGGGGCAATCTAACTCTATCCATCCCATGTACCTACCTCTGCACCTAAATCATATCAAATGACCATGGATATAGGCCTCACACCATCAGTTTCTAAAACAAAACCTATTTTGAAATCAAATGTATATCAATTAGTCAAATCAATCAAGTTGATCATCTAGCATCAATCAATCATCCTACCATCTATCTAGATCATCTCGAGTGCATCGATTTGTTTGTCTCTCTAGATCTTGAGAGAGAATTATCAATTTATCAAATCAACTCATCAACCTATTAAACTATCAATTTGACATCAATACCAAATCAACCAAATGCTCGTGACTGACATCAAACACACTTGATTTTCTACCAACTAGGTGATATTCATTCAACATTTCAACTGGGGCATATTTCAAATTGATTTTTATTACGAAACAAATCAAAATCACAATCTAATTCCAAAAATTAATCAAATCATCCAAAATCATTTCGATTCATTTCTTGAGGGGGCATACACATCATATCAACATCGTAATCAAAATCAAAAATTTATATTAGAGCTTTCTTTATCATGAGGGGTAACACCATATCATCAAACCAATCAAATCAGCATCACAACAATCAAATTTGCATCAGACAATCAAATCAAGACACTAGTTAATCAAACAATCATACATTCTTTGAACCAACATTCTTCACACATTAATTCAAAGAGGGGCATTTGTATACACCCTAAATTGGTCAAACCAAAGTCAACCAAAGTGAAGTAAGGAAAATCAAGAAATTATTGATCAATGCATGAATTAATTGAAATCAAGCCAAATTGGATTAATTAAATCAAGGATCAAATAACTATGTAATTCATTAAATCAATTAATTATAAAGTCCAATCAATGAATTAAGACCAACCCATTCAAACCCTACACATGGATAAATCAATTAATTGTTTTAATTAATAATCAATAATTCCCCACCAACCACATAAGGACAAAACTTAATCAACCAATGAGGTGAGGGTATTTTGATCACATGGATCACTAATAGTCTTTGCTATCTCAACCCTTCATTTTGGCTTTGCAATCTTGGCCACTCAATTTGTCTCTTTGTCCCAATGTTTGAAACACACAACCCAACCTTGATTATGAATTTGGGTTAACCTAACCCTCATTTAAATCACTCTCCTAATTTTTGGAATCCTATAAATAAGAGGCACTAATAGAGAAAATCATCCACTCTCATTTAGTATCATCATTATACGTCATTGAGTTCATATTTTAGCATTTAGTCTTGATTTAGCATCATTAGATTCATTTTTGCATCACAATTCATCATGTATGTAGCTTAATTTGCTTATCATGTAGCTTAATCTTCATCATAGATTAAATTCTCATTATAGGATTGTCATTTGAAGAATGCTTTTGCAAATATGAGATCATCCTTAATCTTCTTAGTTAGAGAGACATGTCGTGATTTTAAGCTTTTCAATTTGATATTTAGCATGTTAGATCTATATCTTTAATAAAATTGAGTATATTAATGCAATATTTTATGAATATACTTTCCCAAGTATACACTTGTATTCTACTTTTCATTTTAGGACAACAATAATTGTGGTTGTCTCATCTAATGGCCGAGCTAACAATCTTTGTATTGTGGTTATATTTGTTGGAACATTAATAACTGAGACAATTAATTTGAATTACAATCGTCTATGTCATCATTGTCTTATTTGCACAAAAACAAGTTCTAGTGATACAAGTCTTTCTTTGAGTTCAAATAGAGACAAAAAAATAGGCAAATGTTTATTTCATCTTATAAATGTCGGGGTGACAAAGCATGGCAATTTTCCATTCTGTAGCAGTAATTTATAATAATTGCATACATTTTGATGCAGTTGATATGTTTTACATTTATATATTTTAGGTACATTTGTAGTTCTTTTTCATTAAGCTTTCTTAGTTCATGAGAGAAGTCTAATAGTTTGGAGATGTAGCATTCATGTCAAGGTGTATCTTCAATTGCTTGTAAATATGTTGTTGTTGGATTCTTATTTTGATTTTTTACATTTTTAGGGAGATGTTGTTCTTTGTTTTAATTTTTTGTACTGTTACCAAAAATTTCTCTCAAGCTCAATTTAGTAGAACCATTATGATTTTAGGAAAAAGGTGCATTCTAAACATGCAAAATCATTACATTTGATGAAAATGAACATAGCATAGAAATATTTCACAATTTTTTTTTTGAAAATGTAATTTTTATTCATTAATGTTTTGTACAAATGCTCGACACGAGCCATGAAACTAGCTAGAACATAATTCATTGTATTTTCAAATTTGAAATCATACATGAATATGTATGTGTATAAGAAGAAAAGTAAAGAAGTGAGAAGAAGCCTGTCATTGCCTAAATGACTAGTAGGAGTAGGAGTGGTCTTCTGGTTGTCATCCTACTTTGAATTTTAAGTCCATGCTCCTCATTATCCCAAAACCTAGAAAAATTAAAATGCAATGAGTTAGAACATTCATTCTAAGAAATAACTGAACACTATCCTTACCAATTTGCCTACATAGATGCATATCATTTAAAACTTGAAAGACATGGATTTATTTCTAACATCTTTGCTCCATGTGCAGATTTGTGTCTCTTGATGGCATGTGGGGTCAAATGGGCTCCCACAAGGGTTGATCCCAACATGCTAATGAGAGACATAGATAGATATTGCATGTAACAAAGCTACACTGATATGCCATGATATACAAAGACAGTGAATAGCAATAATAAAAATATTGCTCAAAGATGGTTGAAGAAATAGTGAGTTGTTGTTTTGACAATAGAGTAAAGTGCATTATCAATATATACAGATTAGTGAACAACAAGTTAAATGATAGGAAGCCATCATGACATGATAGGATAGTCACAACATAAGCCTTAGTATAAATATATAGCATGAGCATCTATGCTATAAGGACAAGAGAACAATACAAGATGCTAATAACAACAACGTAGTAATAGTAGCTACAAGATATTAAGTTCCAAAGATCACATTCAATCACAATGGAATAATGTATAAGATAGTGTTATGGTAAACAACACCGAACTTACGTCTAAACATACTGATGATCATAAATCATAAATGTAGTTATATCATATGCAATTATTGAGCTAACAACAAATATTGTTGTAGAAGTACATAAGCATGTGGCTTTCATGTTGTGGAGAATTCAAGAATCCTTATAGAAACATTGCATTCTTTTGGCAAGTTGTAACTGACTATGAGAAAGGATATCAAGTAATAACATACCTTCAAACACAAGGGTGATTACTCATTTTATAGAAAATATGAATAATGGTCTTTATGTATCGATACTATCAAAAGTTACAATGATGCTAAAATTATGAAATATGATAATAAGAGCACTAAATGTGTCTTGAACATTATTAAGATAAATGTTTACAACCATAAAAAAGACCCATACAAGAGCCATGAAGAGAAAAAATACCATGATATAGAGATTAAAGAGTAGAAAGTGCCAAGTAATGATGGAAAATAGAAGATTTATTGCTTGAAGAGGATCATTTGCAAATGTTGAATAAAAAACAAAACATCCATCAAAGTTTGCAGTAATATGACTTCTTTGAACTATTTTTAAGAAGACTTTATTCATTTATGTTGGCTCAATGACAGTAAGAAAGGATTTATTTAAATAAGTTGTATACAGGGCATAAGAGACAAAGTGATGAACCAATCTCATTATAAAGAGAAGGAGCATGTATGTAGGAAGAGTGAAAGAGCTATGTGACCATTGAGACTTTAAAAGAGATAATCAAAGAATTGTTCTAATCTTCCAAAGGCCAAAAAGAAATAGAGTGTAGTCACATAAAAACTAGTGAATATGCCAATAAGAAATGATATCCAAATTGAATGATAGTGAGTGCCTAGCAAAGAGCTTGAGTGCAAATACAAAATAATAGTGATCTTGTTAGAAAGGATATCTCAACAACATAGGTAGTGTTGTAGCTAATGCAAGGTAAATATGACTATTTTGTTCCACTAAAATCCAAAGGTATAGTTGTGAAGGATAAAGATCCCATTTATATAACAACATAACGTTGCCAATGTTAGAAACAGTAAGTTGAATGCTACAAATTAGTGCTTGGGATTGCTCTTAAAATGGTTCAAATACAAAATGAAGGACATTTTACACCAATGATAATTGTATTTACTAAAGACAGTGAAGGGACTATGCAATCAAAGTCATCGAGAAAAAAATAAGTTGTGAAGCACCATTCAAGAGAATATCTATGGTATGAGAGAAGACTCATAACAAAGATACCATGGTTGTAGGTCTACACAAAGGTTTTTTTTACAAATCCATAGAAACCCTCAATGCTCGTGGGTATAAAATGTAAAAGGAAAAAAAATAAGAAAACCCAAAAGGGTTTTTTTTTACAAATGAAATATGTCATCTAAAGAAATCTCGCATCCTTAGAATACCAAGTAAGACACCCAATATTCAAGGGTTTAAAAGGACATTGAACACTTGTAGGAAGGAATGCTACAAAAATAAGTATTTTAAACAACTGAAGAAATTTTTCCTTCAATAACCTGCAATATATACTTCAGAACACCCAAAATTTCAAATATTTTCAACAAAGAAGTATAAAGTTGCAACCAAGGAGTAGAAGAATGGAAGAAACTTCATTCACTCTTTCATTTACAAATGAAAAAAAAGATTACCAATTGTCACAAATCTAAGAGGATTTCAAATACAAGCATTCCCATAATTCAAGTTGTTGAATAGTGCCTCAAAAGTTCTATACAAGACTCATCAAAAACCTTATTCATCCATGGCGGTGACAAGGGTTTCACAGAGCCAAGTTTTGTTAGAGATCAAAATGAAAATGAAGGCACAAAAGGCTTGATTTAGGGTTATCTTACCCTAGAAGCTTCTGTTGTAAAATCAAGATCATCCTATAGAGAATATATATGAGTGACGTATTGAAATAGATTAACATTGTGATTGATCTTTTCACCAGCCATCAATATGCATTTATATCCTTTGAATAGTCATGTTTGTGAAGAGCCATGACCATACATGGATTATGCTACATAGGGTCATGACCCTTCATAACCGATTATTAATATTAATTGCATTGTAACATACACAATTATATATATATATATATATATATATATATATATATATATATATATATATATATATATATATATATATATATATATATATATATATATATATATATATATATATATTGTTAGAGTAAAGTATTAATTATGTTAATTAATCTTTACTCCCTTCTTAAGATGTCAACTCTTTTTCTTTAGTTGTTTATATTTAAACACACATGCACGAGTTGTTTTAAACTCATGCACTAGTTGTTTTAAATATAAACTTGCATGCATTAGTCTTGTAATAATTTAACTAATTATTACATGCACTAGGGTTTGCCTTTCAAGGCTTTTGATCTCCTTTATAAGGATGATCCATTGTACATTTAATTCATTCATTATTTGAGGATATTTTCTTCTTCATATTTTTGAGTCAAACCCTTACCCTCTTCTTGTCTCTACTTCCTTGTAATAGGTTTTTGTATGCAGGTGATCTTTAGGTTTTGTGGATTTGTATTGCTCAAATCCTACATGGTATCAGAGCTTAATCTGCTATAGCTTGTTTGTGTTTGAAGAATTTAGATTAGGGCTTTTTTTTTGTTTTTTTATTGAAATTAAGGGGTCTCTAAATTTTGGTGCACTTTGAGCTCAAACGGACCTCGCCGTTGAGCTCGCAGCACCTAAAAACCCCTATTTCGATATAAGGCACGCCCAATTTGGACAACTTTGCATTTTGGGGTTTTTTGGGGTACCATAAGCTTGACACGCTTCATGATGCAAAAATTGTATGGATCTGCACACTTCCTGAGCCAAAATTTGTATGAATTGGCATGCAAAATGAGGCAAAAATTTTGCTGTCTGGCACACAAATCAAGACAAAAAAAAAAATTGGCACACAAATTGAAGCAAAAATCCGAAAAGGGTTGGCTCGGATCTTGAGGTGCGCATGTGATTTTGCAAAATAAAAATAAAAATAAAAAAATTTCCATTTTGGGTGGCGACAGCCATTTGGTCGTCAAATTTAAGCCCGTCATTTGATGACATCAACATGCATCATCATCATTTGCACCATTTTTTAGCCCTCTCGCGCACCAGTTGGTATTTTGCTCATATCTTGAGCATACGGTGTTGAAATTGAGCAAATGAGATATTATAGGAAAGATGATTCTGAGCTCTATCCAGATCTAGAGGTTTGAATTTTTTCTTTTTCTTTTTTGATGGTGTTTTTTATTGTCAAAGCCAGATGTTCAATTTTGCACTCCGAAAGCTCTATATTACGAATCTGGACTTCGTTTTGGAAAAGCGAGATATCGTTGGAAAGCTTGTTCTAAGAGCTTTCTTTTTATGTGAGTCTTTTTTCCAGATTCTATTCCAGGTATATTTTATTTAGTTTTTTTCATTTCTGCACTCTGGTAGATATCTCAGATGTTACAGGTCCTGGGATCTCTTCCCTTTAAGGGATGACTCTTCTTAGGTTGTTCTTTTGTTTTAGTAGCCTTCGCTCTTCTTTGAGTAGTGTATACTTCACTTTTGTAGCATTCTTTTATGTACACACATTGAGATAAAGTGTCATTCTATTGCATGTATGAGATCTTGCACATGTTCGTGCTCTTTGTACTCGCACTTCATTATAAAGTGTCATGGGGGGGTTTGATGTTTTCCATCTACCTTTGTCAAGTGAGTGTTCCTTCCATGAGATTAGCCTTAGGGTATCTTTATTTGTGTTTGTATGCACCTTCGATGTTTTTGGTTCTTCATGATGCAATTCTTATTGGCACTCTTTTCGGTGTACCTGTCATCTCTCCCTTGTCAACATTATGGGGGGTTTCTACTGATCATTCTTCTACTTCCTTGGTTCGATAGTGTGAGCTATGTATTCAGTATTTGTTCCTATGTACTAGGCAAATGCAGTGGCTGGGTACCTATGCATTCCGGTGAGATGGATCATTTACCATATAGACACTCTTTCTTTCCTATTTTTAGAGGCACTCTTCCATCTTTGATTGATCAGCTCTTTAGACTTTGGTGTTTTATACCATTTGTATCTTCGAGTTCAGTTGTTTGCCTTTGTTTTCCTCCTGATTCGAGTAGTGTTATTTGAGGGCACTCATGTAGATTACAGTCTTCTCTACCTGGTCATATTTCTATGGAGGATGTTCAGATCAGCAGTTACTTCTTGATAGATTTTGCATCTTCTTGCTTCAGTGATGTTCTACATGTTCATTCTTGTTCCTATTTTCTGGAACATCCCTAGTTTTAGAGGCTTCTTTAGTCCTTTATACTAGCCTTTGTCTCTTTTTAGAGTAGAGTTTTTCCCATGTGGTTTTCTCTATTTCTCTGCTTTATAGAGACTCTCCTTTGTACATGGGTACCTCATCAGGCCATGTTGTCGGGACCCATTTTTATGCTTTTAGCACTGTAGTTTCATTTGCTTTCTTCTTGCATTGTTGCTCATCTTAAGGGGGGGTGTTAGAGTAAAGTATTAATTATGTTAGTTAGTCTTTACTCCCTTCTTAAGATGTCAACTCTTTTTCTTTAGTTGTTTATATTTAAACACACATGCACGAGTTGTTTTAAACTCATGCACTAGTTGTTTTAAATATAAACTCGCATGCATTAGTCTTGTAATAATTTAACTAATTATTACATGCACTAGGGTTTTCCTTTCAAGGCTTTTGATCTCTTTTATAAGGATGATCCATTGTACATTTAATTCATTCATTATTTGAGGATATTTCCTTCTTCATATTTTTGAGTCAAACCCTTGCCCTCTTCTTGTCTCTACTTCCTTGTAACAGGTTTTTGTATGCAGGTGGTCTTCGGGTTTTGTGGATTTGTATTGCTCAAATCCTATATATATATATATATATATATATATATATATATATATATATATATATATATATATATATATATATATATATATATATATATATATATATATATATATATATATATATATATATATATATATATATAGGATTACCATATTCGGTCATAGCTATATCTTAATACTCCATCTTAGCAAGAGAGGATCTAACTAGGTGTCGTCACAATCCCTGACTTATTCAGAACTAGATTTTAGTGATAACTAAAATATAATTTCATATCAAGATATCTGACATAGCTTGAGATATTAATATAATGTACTCATCCTGATAGAAGAGTTATCGCAATCCCTGACCAATTTGAAACTAGATTTAGCGATAACAATCAAAATATTTGACACATTCCAGGACAACAACTTAATGTAGTCTAATCTTGATTCACATGTTGTTATAATCCCTGACCAATTCGGAACTGGATTTAACAACTCCAAAAATTCAGTGTCAGGACTAGTGACTACAATACATAGTCATACTTGACACTAGTTTAAGCTATTGTCTAAGTCTTCACCTATCAATAGTAACCCAACACATATGAAATATCATCACCTTTCATAATATAACACAAAATGAATGGGCCCATAAGGTCACACATATGGCATCCACCTTGACCCTTCTCAGAGGGTGGATCCACTATGGCTCATCCTAGAGAGTGGAAACCAATACTTCCACCTTAGACTTGTCTATCAAAGACAAGAATCATTTAAGATACAAAATGATGGATCACTGAAGCTGAAACTTTCTTTTTAGCTAAGGCTTTACTTCTCAACATACCAAGGTTATCTGAAAGTACACCTTCTTTTCTAGTTGTACTGTCTCATAGTCTTGGTGATTTCTGAGCTTACTAAGTATACACCATCTTGAAATGGTACACTCCCTCTGAATTTGTATGACCAAGATCCTGGGGTGCCAACTTAATTTAATCTTCTAGCTTCTCCCTCTGACATATAGCCTTCTCACATGGTAATAATCATAATTCTCAGCTACAATTTCTTGATTACTAGAGGACCAACAAAACATGGTCTACTCCCTCTAAATCAAGATCCTCGAATGTCCACTGATGTAGATCCTTTAGCTTCTCCCTCTATCACGAAGACATTCCCTATTTATATACTCAAGTTAGTGTCACTATAGGATGTCACTTCATACCTTCCTTCCTGAGAGAACCAATACGAATAATCTGAATAGTCATAAGGTTACATCGGCTAACATAAGATGCATTTTGATCTTTTCCAAGGCCACAACATTGACACTCCCTCTTGGACTTGAGGGAAGATAATAAAGACCTCTAGTATGATTTTTATCTCAATGATTTGTAGTCTCATGATGTATGGAATACCTTAATCAAGGATTCTATCCATGTGCATCTCATTAGCAATTCTATCCACGAGTTCACACTAGTATAATCTCAGAATTGTTTTACCTTCAATAGTGAACTCCCTCTCAATCAGTATGATCGAGTTTGTCCAAGTTGATTGGAATATTTGTTTCCTTAGAAGCTAAATTTCACCAAATTCTTGACCTTTCTTCAAAGATGTCAGAGATAGATTATGAATAGTTCATAAAGCTAAACTATCCCGAATATAAAAGTGATAGAAGCATACAAAATTTATTATTTAATGAATTACAAACTACAAATTCATATGGATTAATAAAACATGAGATACTTATCTTTTCAAATATTTTCAAGTATCTCCTTTCATAAGGTGAGCCCTTTAATATGATACTCGTACCCATCATCCTTCTTCATAACATATTGATTTCATTCTGATCCTTATGTTAATTTTCTTCTTTACAAATCACATCTCATTATGATAACTACCGATTAGATGTTGACTTCATTATCAGTATCTGATTATATTGGTTACTGTCCCAATTGTACTATCCCTTTTTTCTGATTAACTTAGATAGTTGGGATATCTGGTATATCAATTTATTAAAACATGGTATATCATCCCATTCTACTATACATGTTGCTCTTAACAGTTATGTTAGTTTGCCAGTTTATTATATCAGACATGCATGATTGTTCAGTTAGTTTGCTAGCTTAATATATCAGATAGGTGTGATTATACATCCTCTTTTAAGTCTACTTTAAATGCTTGGTTAGTTTCAACAACTTGATATTTTGTCACAATAGTATGTCAAGTACTCTTAAAGTAATTTGAAAGGCTTAAATTGTTTGGTTTGTTTAGTAGGGGATCCCATACCTTTATCCCCCATTAAAAAATGAACCCTTCATGCATCATATTAAATTTGTAAAACAAACCTCCAAGCTCAAACCCTTCCCATCTTAATGCCTTAAACTTCACAGCCAACACAAAGATCTATAGTTATCAATACAAAGGCTCATTCTATTTGTCTTTGAGAGCAGCTTTAAAACTCTGGTCCTATATGTCAGGTTAGAATTTTTATTTTTTTCATCTAGCCAAAGCATTATGTATGTTAGATCAGATAAGCTTGAGAGTGAAATCATTGAGACTTTCACTACTGAGTGCCAGGATCAAATAACCATGAGATGTATTATGCATTGAAATCAGGTATCCTTCTGCAACCACCTCTGGATGCAAGTCCAAAAACAAATCTTTGGGAGATATGTGAAATGTTAAAACTAGAGAAATTATGGCATCCGTTATCTGATTGTAGCATATGGCATGTGTAGTCATAGCCCAAAAGGCAAGATGAAATTGATTAAATTACCGCATCTAACGCTGGATGTAGTATCCTGGCAACCAACATCATACCCCAGTCCATACTACCCAATAGACAAGGCCGAGGCCATGTGTAAGACCAGGATCACTTTGATGGGAATGATACACCTAAACTATGGCAGCTAAGCTGACAGTTACCCTTACAAAAGAAAAATAAGTAAATTTAATCAATCAAAAAAATCAAAGCCTGAAAATAAACCTAAAACAAGCAAGGACACATCTGAGGTCCTCAAATATCAGCTAAGGATATACATTATTACCAAAAGGGTATACTTTTTTTTTTCTAAAACAACCGCCAAACAGAAGCTAAGTCTTTTGTGTCCCAGGCAAGCAAGACAGTAGAAAAGTGGCCCCAACCCAGCTTGGACTGTACAATATATCGTCCTCCATTGAAGGAATCCCCAATTATGATAGCATGATTTCCCCCCCTCCTGTAATCATCGATACCCTTGTCCTTTGACAAACCGTAGTCACTGCTCTTGCTTTGACTCCCAATTTGTGATGTTTTACTGCTACCCATTCCTGCATCTATCATTTTATTCATTGTTGTTTGGAAATGATCACTCGAACTTGACTCCATAAAGTGGGTGTTGATCTACTATAAAATATGCTATGTCGGATATTACTCTTGAGATCCATTTCAATTTGCTACTGCTCCTTCCAAATCTTCTATATATATCTTTTCCTCATCGATACATTTTAATATATGTAACTGATTTGACCCTAGAAGGTTACTGCTAATGTAGATGGAATAAAGAAAAGAAAATGTTTGATGATCCTCAGATCGTTGGCCACATTTTTCTTTGACTTCTACTTTTTGTAAGTTGCGACTGAATATTGTTCTTATTTCTTCATCATCCTGTTAGCTTTAATAATATATCTTCCTTCCTGCTCCTTACGCAGCTATCTATGTTCCAATCTCTTGTTCGAGCTCTGTCACGCTACTCCCTTTCATTCCTTGATTAGTGCTTACAGTCTATTCAATGTCCCAGTGTTCTACTTACGTCATCCTCAAATATACAAATTCTTCTTACAAACTGATGCGCTTGGGGTGGATACTCTCAGGACCTCTCTCAAATTTTTGGCAGCAGGGATGAGCTCCTTAGTTTGTTAACAACCTTCACCAAGAAATCAAATGGAAAATATATTTATCATCCACACCTTGGGAATAATGCAATTCGACTAATGATCACGTACTTGTGTTCCATGTAATATCATGACAACCATATTTTGATTAATATCCAACTTATAGTTCCCATCTTCATATTGTTTTCAAATGCCAAGTTCAAATAGTGGTATCGTGGATTGAAGTTTATTGTCTCTTATAGGTTAGGCTAGGTTCTGATACCATGTTGTAAAATCAAGATCATTCTATAGAGAATATATATGAGTGTTGTACTGAAATAGATTACCATTGTGATTGATCTTTTCACCAGCCATCGATATGCATTTATATCCTTTGGATAGTCATGTTTGTGAAAAGCCATGACCATACATGGATTATGCTACGTAGGGTCATGACCCTTCATAACCGATTGTTAATATTAACTACATTGTAACATATACAATTATCAACTGATATATATATATATATATATATATATATATATATATATATATATATATATATATATATATATATATATATATATATATATATATATATACGCGTATGTATGTATGTATGTATGTATATCCTATCATAGCTATATTTTAATAGCTTCCATCAAATTTTGATGGGAGATTTTTTTTTCTCCATTGTCACTAATCCCATACCCCGCAGATCCCCATCACACCTTAGGTTAATGTTGTGCCTAGGTTGGGGTTTTAGTAAATTGCCTTTATTGAAATCAATTTAGGATAGGGTAAAATAATAAAATTAAGCTTGGTAATTTATGTTTTTAAGTATGTTTTATACTTAAATATTTATTAAGTATAATATTTATTATTTTTTCTTTTCTTATTTATTTAGTATTTTTGTTAGTTATTATATGTTGATTTGTTTATCAAGAATGTAATAATTGATTGGAAAATATAAGGTAAAGGAGGTATTTATTGTTTTCACATATAATTCATTGTTAAACAAATGAACTTAGAGTGTTCTTATAAACTCTATAGCTCATTATGTTTTAAATATGCAAAGATGAGGGCATTAGTTTTCTAAAAATCAACGTAGGGGAAAAGAGTTTTTTTTTTCCCATGGGTTTATGGACTTAGTCATTGGAGGGATAAAGTGTTATTAATACTCTTGGAGACTTCTTCTTGGAAGTTGAAGCAGTTTGAAGACATTAGGAGGGAATCTAGGAATGATGGAGTTAATTTAGGAGAGGGTCGTGTATGGACTTTTTCCTAGAAGTTGGAGGGTTTTTATGAGTTGTTTGAGCATTTTTAGGGTGTTTTTGATGAGGTGATCAGTCCTTTATGGGTTGGAGTGACTTTTTCCACCATAAGAACATATTTTTAGTAGTTTTTAGGTCATCTTTTTTAGCCTAATTCCTGGCATCCGACCCTTGGTGTTTGAGGTTGTTGTACTTAATGAGCTTTGTAACTCATTTTTTGAGTTTGTTATTGGTTATGCAGACTTTGGAGCCTTAGTGGCTATTTTAAGTCCTTTTCTCACTTCTAGCATACTTCTTGTAACTTAGTTTTGCATATACAAAGATTTTCAGTTCTTGAGATTTGTTCTTTGCAGAGTTATGTATTGTTGTATGACTGATAAGACTATTAGTGAAAGTATCTCATTTCCTTTTAGTTTTTGTCTCATTTTTTTACCATCTTTGTGATTAAAGTATTTTGTGCAGGTTGCAGTCAGTGTCAAGGGTATTGTTATAGTTCATTGTAGTGAAAGTTATCTTTCCTTCATAGACATATACATTCTAAGACCTCCTTGTGAAATATGTATGCACATGCATAATGAAATAGATAGTTTAAGTTCACCACCGTGTTTAGGTGTTCAAAGAATCATAATATTTTTGAATACTGCAACTTTATCATTTTGGTGCATCACCTTATTAATTTTAGTTTGGAGTTTAAGTTTATGCAAGCTTTCTACCCCTTTTTCTATCAAGCAAGTAGTTTTAGTAAGTCCTGTAGGTAAAGTATCAGAGAGGAAGCTGACCTTCTCCAGAGGTTCTTTCCAAGTTTAGGTGACCCACTTCCTAGGAAAGTTCCCATGTTATTCCAGAATGCAAGTTTTTGTGAAATTTGGTAAGGACGGAATTGTAGTAGCTAACAATCTTGGCATGCCCGGTGGGACCATTCTTTTTTAACATGTTAGATGAAATTACTTATTTTTGCTAGTTTTGATACGCAACCAGTGGATTTCAAGCCTTTTAGAGGTTAATAGCAATATATTTGGTGGCTTTGTTTCTATAGAAGTAGCAGAACTAGTGCAGTAATGAAATTATTTCAATCCTCAAAGATTTGGTGTTTTTCTCAGTATTATCAACATTTAGAGGCAGTTTGAACAACACCATGACGACTCCAATCTCATGTCAACTAGTTTTAGAGATTCGGGTACTTGCTATTAAATGAGCTTGTTGACTAGGATTGCCATGATCAATGATTTATCTCTGCAATATCTAGTTATCATCAATATAATGGTTGTCCACCTCCATTCCATGAAAATATTGCGTATATACCTCCTTTCCATCTATATCACACAAAACAACTTGCTGGTTATATTCCAAATAACCCTTTAACAATAGGTTACCAACAAATTCCATATGCTTGCCACCCGCCCACCCCTGCTCAACCTTCCTAGCAACATGCCTATGCACATCAACAACCCCAAGATAGCCCTTTTGTTCCAAGCTATCATGATGGTCTGTTGAAGTAGCCCCAACATGTTTCAAACATGAGCCTTGATGATATTCAATAGAAGGAGGAGTTGGCTCATCAAGAGCAACGTCACAAGAAGTATTTGGTGGAGAAACATAGGTTGCATTAGGAAACCCTTGCAAAAGAGTTGGAAGTGCAAAAGCAACATTATGAAAAGGTCTTGGTGACACAAAACTTGCAATGGGAGGCTAATTTTCAAAGAGAGTTAGCAACTCATGTAGAGTTTCATGAAAAAGAGCTAAAGGAGCATAGACAGAAAATAAAGCTCATAGTTGTTACAACTATGAAATGTAAAGAGGCCAAATAGGTACAAAATGAAGAGATTCTTCACAAAGGACATGAATAAAATGTTGAACAAAAGGTTGCAATGGAGCTATCTAATGGGTTTCCCAATTTTGTTGAGTAGAATATGGAAATGGAAACTAATTTGTTTAGTGAGTTGTCCAATTTTGTTGAAGAGGAAAACATGCTTGAACTAGCACCGCTACCAGGTTCTGGACAATAAAATGAAGGACACAAGCATGCAAAAGTTTTGTGTTTTCAACAGTTAACAGATCAAGGGGTTTCTCAAGTTGAACTGTATGCTACTTCATAGTCATTGCTTCAAGAAGCAGGTCAAGAGGTTCCCATGGACCTTCAAGAGAATTATAATGTTGTTAAAAATATGCCTCTCATGCAAAAATGTATGAAAGACTTAGAGGAGGACCGATTTTGGGATGAGTAGGAGGATTTATGCTTAGAGCTTGATACAAAACCAACATCCACAAACTTAGAAGTGTGTGAACAACATGATGAAATAATAGAATCAACTCTGTCTCAGCTTAGTTCACCCAAGATAGTTCATTTTGATCAACAAAAAGAGGTTGAAGAAGCAGTTCATCAACCTGCAATAACGTTTCAAGAGCCAGAAACCAGCAAGAAGAGCCCCAAGTTCTTTCTGTCAAGAGATTTCCAATATGACATTTGGAAAGGATGGAGGAAAAATAAGAAAGTACCAATTGTGCCAATGCCTAAGTATGAGGGTGCAGCTGAAGAAGGACTAATGCAACTTACTGGTTCATTTCAAATTGACAGTCTTTCCACTCAGCTTGATGAATTAGTAATTAATTTTTTTGTCATTCAAGAAGCATTACAATAGATGGTTAGATGTATGTCTTTTCCCCATCTCTTTATAGTTGCTCATGACTATTTTTTATTGCAAACTAAAGAGAAAAGGAAGATACTTTCTAGAACCGGTAAATAGTTTTGTTTGATCAGCTTTTGTGCTGGTTAGAATAGGTTAGGATATGGTAGTTTGCAACTTTCCCTAAGTGTTGTCAGTACATTTTGCTAGTTTTTCCTATTTTTAGTAAGTCCCAAGACAAGTCTATTTGAGTTGCAAGATGAGAGCTCATTGTTGCCAATCATTTTTATTTCAATGCATGTATACATACTACTTACAGTAGTAGAACATGGTCTACACTACAATAAATCACACACACACACACACACACACACACACACCTGTGTGTGTGTGTGTGTGTATTAAAATGAACGTGATCTCTAAATACAAGTAATGTAAGTCATGCCAAGTTGTTCTAATTTATCTTGAAGAAATATTCAAGGAACCAAGCTAACCCTTTATATCTTACTGAATAACATATCTATCATTCATGATAATGAAGGGCTTCTTCATTACCACAAACCATAAAGATGGTATTGAGTTAGCTAGAAAGATTTACCCTGCTTGAGTAAAGGAGTTTCAGGTTTCTATTAATGTTTAAAAGTTGACCCCGTGCCTAATGGAATGCCTATGCTACTAGTCCTGATGTCTTGCAGGTAGACATCCAATAGATATCGCCAAGAATGTTACAATTTTTTTGGGTCATGCTCAATTTGGCAGAGCCATTATGCTTTTAGGAAACAGGTGCATTCTAAACATGCAAAATCATTACATTTGATGGAAATGAACATAACATAGAAAGATTTCATAATTTTTTTTGAAAATGTAATTTTTATTCATCATTGTTTTGTACAAACACTCCAAACAAGTCATCAAACTAGCTAGAACATAATTCATTATATTTTCAAATTTAAAATCATACACAAATATGTGTATAAGAAAAAAAGAAAAGAAGTGAGAATAGAGGTCAGTCATTGCCTGAATGACTAGTAGGAGTAGGAGTGGTATTTTGGTTGTCGTCTTGCTTTGAGTTTTAAGTCCCCGCTCCTCCTTGTCCCAAAACCTAGAAAAAGTGAAATGCAATGAGTTAGAACATTTGTTCTAAGCAATAACTAAACACCATCCTTACCAATTTTCCCACATAGATGCATATCATTTAAAACTTGAAAGACATGGATTTATTTCTAACATCTTTTCTCCACGTGCAGATTTGTGTCTCTCGATGGCATGTGGGGTCAAATGGGCTCCCACGAGGGTTGAGCCCAACATGATAACAAGAGACATACATAGTTATTACAGGTAAAACAACTACAATGATATGCCATGATATACAAAGACATTGAATAACAATAATCAAAATATTCCTCAAAGATGGTTGTTCAAAAATAGTGAAGTGTTATTTTGAAAATAGAGTAAAGTGCATTATCAATATATAGAGATTAGTGAACAACAAGTGAAATGTATAGGAAACCATCATGACATGATATGAAAGTCACAACACAAGCCTCAATATAAAGATATAGCATGAGCATTTATGTTATAAGTGTTAATATGATTTAGAACAACAGAGAGGGGGGGGTGAATCAGTTGTTCTCAGGTCTAGATGTATAAAAAAAACTTTAAAACTCTTCAACAAATCAGATCCAACAACCAACAGCTACTGGGTCATTAATGATTGCATAACAGAAACATATAACAGTGCAGTCCACTATCCAATAGTATCTAACTTGTAAAACACAGAAATGTTCAAACCAAAACATTCAAACAAGTATTAACACTAGGATTTATAGTGGAAACCCAATTTGGGAAAAACCACTTTGTAACATGTTACTATTATTTTCACTCTTCTGAAGTGAGCTCTGTGAAAAGCCAACCCTGTCAAAGGTTACAAACACACTTTCAGGTGTGACCCGGTAAAAGGATTTCAACCACTCTGTTAAAAGTGCACCTTGTTATAGGACTTACATACATCTCATTAGAATGCAACCTTGTTTAAAGGATTTATACAAATGACTGTTAGGTCAACCTCTGTTAAAAGGATTTTGATTGATACAATGGTTAGAAAGTAACAATAGTATTGATCTGAGAAATGTACAACTCACTTTGTAAATATCAGATCCAATTTTGTACACATATGCTGGCTTACTGACTGTGAACCTTTTCCATCTCCATCACTGATCTGCTAAAAAATCTCTTCAAGCAATCACACCACTTCTCCTTCAACCTTTTCTACTTAGATAGTCAATAACATCAACAATACTCCCAGCATCCACTCTCTCAACCTCATGTTAGGTTTCCTTAATACTTCCTCGATTAGATCAATACATCTTTTGCTGCTTAATCTCCTTCGTAGATCTTAGGGTTAGGTCAGATTCATCGAATCCTTCCAACTTTATGTTCTTTGTCTATCCTTCTAGAAATATCTCAAATCTCTTAATAGATTTACAATAAAATGTTTTACAGTGCAATAAATACTTCCATACAATTAATAAATAAAGTCAACACGTTTTACATAATCCAAGAATTCAACTATGTCGGCTGGAAATCTGAATTCTTCCTCAAATGCAAAATACTGAAGCTTGGTCAATATAGTGTTCAACTCCTCGGTCTTCATTAGAAAGCTCGGTCACCACAAAAACTGTTTCCTCGACAATTAACTGATGTTTGATCAACACTGATTTTACTCGGCATATACTAGCTCGGTCGACACTAACATCACTCGACTTAAGCTAGATTTCTTCACTTTTGCTCAGTTAAGCCTACCAGTTTAGTCTTCATTCTTACTTAGATAAACAATACATTGTCTTATCATTGTGCCACATAATCAAGTACTCATTGAAGTATCAAAAGAACTCAACCTTTCCTTAGGTGCTATTGTTACCAACCTTGCCTATCCCCTTCTCAACAATCAAATAGATATAGTACTTTCTTAGATAACAACAATCTTACCAGTTAAGGTTTGACATCAATGACAATACAACAATTACTTCAATTGTAGTTTCCAACAATAAGTACAAGAAAACAATACAAAATGTTAATAACAACAACAACATAGTAATAGTAGCTATAAGATGTTAAGTTCTAGAGATCACATTCAATCAGAATGCAATAATGTATATGATAGTGTTATGGTAAACAACACTGAACTCACATCTGAACTTACTAATGATCATAAATGTAGTTGAATCAGATGTAATTATTGAGCTAACAACAAATATTGTTGTAGAAGTTCATAATCATGTGGCTTTCATGTTGTGGAGCATTCAAGAACCCTTATAGAAATATTGCATTCTTTTGGTAAGTTGTAACTGACTATGAGAAAGGATATCAAGCAATACCATGCCTTTAAACACAAAGGTGATTACTCATTTTATAGGCAATATGAATAATGGTATTTTTTTGTCGATACTATCAAAAGTTACAATGATACTACAATTATGAAATATGATACTATGAGAAAAAAAGGTGTCTTGAATAGTATTAAGATAAATGTTTACAACCATAACAAAGACTCATACAAGAGCCATGAAGAGAACATATGCCATGCTACAGAGATTAAAGAGTAGAAAATGCCAAGTAATAATGGAAAATAGAAGATTTATTGCTTGAAGAGGAGCATTTGCAAATGTTGAATAACAAACAAAACATGCATCAAAGGTTGCAGTAATAGGACTGCTTGTAACTATTTTTAAGAAGACTTTATTCATTTGTGCTGGCTCAATGGCAATAAGCAAGGATTTATTAAAATAAGTTGTATACAGTGCATAAGAGACAAAGTGATGAACAAATCTCATTTTAGAGAGAAGGAGCATGTATGTAGGAAGAGTGAAAGAGCTATGAGACCTTTACGACTTCAAAAGAGACAATCAAAGCACCGTTCTAATCTTCCAAGGGCCAAAAAGTAATAGAGGGTAGTCACATAAAAAGTAGTGAATATGCCAATAAGAAATGATATCCAAATTGAATGACAATGATTGCCTAGCAGAGAACTTGAGTGCAAATACAAAAGAACAATGATCTTGTCAGAAAAGATGTCATCAACGATATATGTAGTGTTGGAACTAATGCAAGGGAAATATGACTATTTTGTTCCACTAAAATCCAAAGGTACATCAATTGTGAATGCTGGAAAAATAGCCACCACTCCCATCGGGATTCATGACATGGTTTAACCACCTCCTGTGTCTTCTATAAGTCTAGTGGTTGTATCGGGCATTAACAGGTTGTTCTTTTGGTGCAACGACAACCACTACTTGTAACAATGAAGGATAAAGATCCTATTTATATTATAATAGCATGAAGTTATTAGTGTTAGAAATAGTAAGTTGAATGCTACAAATTGGTGCCTAGGATTGCTCTTAAAATGGTCTATATACAAAATAAAGGACACTATACACCAGTGATAATTGTATTTACTAAAGACAGTGAAGGGACTATGTAATCAAAGTCATTGAGAACAAAAATAGTGGTGAAGCATCATTCAAGAAATATCTACGGTATGAGAGAAGACTTAGAATAGAGATACCATGGCTACAGACCTACAAAGAGATTTTCTTTACAAAGCTATATAAACCATCAATGCTTGTGGGTATAAAATGTAAAAGGAAAAAATGCAAGAAAACTCACAAGGTTGT
The DNA here is from genome assembly GCA_027943335.1 of Chamaecyparis obtusa. Classification (NCBI taxonomy): domain Eukaryota; kingdom Viridiplantae; phylum Streptophyta; class Pinopsida; order Cupressales; family Cupressaceae; genus Chamaecyparis; species Chamaecyparis obtusa. The sequence goes on along the minus strand of BSBK01005588.1, from coordinate 1,351,926 downwards.
TTTTTTTTTACAAATGAAATATGTCATCTAAAGAAATCTTACATCCTCAAAATGCCAAGTAAGGGAGCTTGTATTCAAGGGTTTCAAAATACATCGTGCACCAGCAGGAAGGAATGCTACAAACACAAGTATTTTAAGCAACCAAAAAGATTTTTCCTTCAATTGCTTGCAATATATGCTTTAGAACACCCAAAGTTTCAAAGATTTTCAATAGAGAATTATAAATTTGCGGCCAAGGAGCAGAAGAATGGAAGAAATTTCATTTACTCGTTCATTTCAAAATGAATAAAATCCTACCAATTGTCGCAAATTTGAGAGGACTTCAACTATAAGCATTCCCACCATTTGAATTGTTGAATAGTGCCTCAAAAGTTCCAGAGGAGACTCATCATAAACTTTATTCATCCATGGCGGCAACAAGGGTTTTGCAGAGCCTAGTTTTGTTAAAGATCAAAATGTAAATGAAGGCACAAAAGGCTCGATTTAGGGTTATCTTACCCTAGAAGCTTCCAATGAATTTTGATGGGAGTTTTATTTTATTTTATCTCCATGTCCATTAATCCCATACCCCATGGGTTCCCATCACGCCTTAGGTTAATGTTATGCCTAGGTTGGGGTTTTAGTAAGTTGCCTTTATTGAAATTGATTTAGGATAGGGTAAAATAATAAAATCAAGCTCAGTAATTTATGTTTATAAGTATGTTTTATACTTATAAATATTTATTAAGTATAATTTTTATTATTTTTCCTTTTCTTATCTATTTAGTATTTTTGTTAGTTATTATATGTTGATTTGTTTATCAAGCATGTAATAATTGATTGGAAAATATAATCCAAAGGAGATATTTATTGTTTTCACATATGATTAATTGTTAAACAAATGAACTTAGAATGTTCTTATAAACTCTATAGTTGATTATGTTTTAAATATGCAAAGATGGGGGCATTGGTTTTCTCAAAATCAATGTAGGGGCAAAGAGTTTTTCTTTTCTTTTCTTTTCTCTTTCCCATGGGTTTACAGACTTAGTCATTGGAGAGATAAAGTGTAAGTAATACTCTTGGAGACTTCTTCCTGGAAGTTGAAGCAGTTTGAAAAGATTAGGAGGAAATCTAGGAATGATGGAGTTCATTTAGGAGAGGGCTATGTATGAACTTTTTTCCTAGTAGTTGGAGGGTTTTTATGAGTTGTTTGAGCATTTTTATAGTATTTTTGATGAGGTGTTCAGTCCTTTATGGGTTGGAGTGACTTTTCCCACCATAAGAACATCTTTTTAGTAGTTTTTAGGTCCTTTTTTTTAGCCTAATTCCTGGCATCCGACCCTTGCTGTTTGAGGTTGTTGTACTTAATGAGCTTTGTAACTCATTTTTGGAGTTAGTGCTTGGTTATGTAAACTTTGGAGCCTTAGTGGCTATTTTCAATCCTTTGCTCACTTCTAGCATACTTCTTGCAACTCAGTTTTGCATATGCAGAGTTTATATTGGAGAACATCTTTTCATAGAATTTTTTCCCTCTTGTTCTTTGTAGAGTTGTGTATTGTTGTATGATCGATAGGATTGTTAGTGAAAATATCTTGTTTCCTTTTAGTTTTTGTCTCATGTTTGTACCATCTCTATGATTAAAGTGTTTTATGCAGGTTGCAATCAGTGTCAAGGGTATTGTTATAGTTTGATGTAGTGAAAGTTATCATTCCTTCATAGACATATACATTCTCAGACCTCCCTGTAAAATATTTATGCACATGCATAATAAAATACGTAGTGTAAGTTCACTAGTGTGTTTGTGTTCAAAGAATCATAATTTTTTTGAATACTGCAAGTTTATCATTTTGGTGCATCACCTTATTAATTTTAGTTTGGAGTTTAAGTTTATGCAAGCTTCTACCCCTTTTCCCATCAAGCAAGTAGTTTTAGTAAGTCCTGTAGGTGAAGTATTAGAGAGGAAGTCAGCCTTCTCTGGTGGTTCTTTCCAAGTTTAGGTGAGCCTAGGAAAGTTCTCATGTTATTCCAGAATGCTAAGTTTTTATGAAATTTGATAAGGGTGCAATTCTAGTAGCTAACAGGTACATATTATTGTTTTAAGGTGGTGAAGTTGTATTTTACTTATTACTATATTTGTTTTCTTATAAATGATGTCACTAATTATTTGGGGAGGTATTTCCACTTTCCTTTTTCATATTAGATGATACAGATTTCTGACGCTTTAGTTTGACTGCTTGTGTTTTGGTTATTGCTAGTGTAATACCCCAAAATTGGCACCTATTTAATTTCATCAATTTTGGTGCATTATCTCGATTTTACATCACCAAAGTCCTAGTTCCCTAGGCAATTTTCTCTCTCCTATCTGACTTAATTTGACTTAATGTCAATTGCAAAGACCATAAATTGCAATAATCAAATGCTAAATTAATTCCTAAAGTCTTTGACTTAATTGGCTAAATTACCCCTATGATACATTAATTTAATTGTAAAGTCCTATGCGCTTTAAATTAAATTAAATCAAACCACCCTCTTTAGCTAATTACCCATAAAAAGGAATTAATAATTGCTTGTTATTTGAATGGACACCTTTTCTTGAATTAATAATTTGAGATATTCGAAAGGTCCTCATGTGGCATTTTCCATTCTTTTAATAAAGTAATTCATGCTTATTTGTCCCAAAAGGGATATGAAGGGTCAGGAGTTTTGAATCAAGAAACTCTTCATTCCTCTCCGGGCTTCTCTATTTAATGAACCTCTTTTTCTCATTCAAAAGAGAGCAATTTTTGAGAGCATCCTTACTATAGCATTTTTTAGTCTCATATCTCATTATTTTCAAAGCTCTTTTATTGCATTATCTAGTTTAATTTCTCATATTAGTGTAATTGCATTTCACATTTAGATTAAATTTGCTTACTTGTTCTTAGTCTAATATCATCTTTATTTCAAAATCAAGTAAAAATCTGCATTTCATATTTCTTTCAAAGTTTTCTAGATTAATTGCATTCATTCTTAGCTTAGTTTCATTTTGCTCATATTTTATTTCAAATCCTCCATTGTTGAATTGGTCTCTTGGCTGTTGGCTCTCGTTCTGAGAGTATTCAAACACCCCATTCACATAGGAGGCAACAGGTCGCCTCACCATGGAATTTGGATTGAGTTCTTCATACTCTCTCCCAAATTCTATCAAGTGAATAATGACCGTGTTGTGTTGTGCCTGATTTAGAGGTCACATTCAGTCACATACAGCTAGTAGTAGTTCACAATGTACATGTGTAGTCTTTATTTGAAATGATATTATGTGAAATGTGTTTTTGGGTACTTTCTTGACTTTTGAAAACCTGTCCTATTTGTTTAGTTGTTGAAGATGACAATTTGATTGTGATTTTTAGTATATTTGATAGCCAATGCAAGCAAAAATCTTATCCTTCAATTTTGCCATAAAAATAAGACATTGCCAATTTGATTATGTATTCTTTCTAATTAGCAATGCATAGATTTGATTGGATAATATGCTTTCAAAGTAATGCTCAATATAATAATTTAATTTTGAAGAATTTATTTTTATTGAATTGCAAAAAGATTGTGCAATGTAGAGCTATGAAAATTGAGTGTCGAATTCTTGATTCATTAGGTACTGTATAGTGTGGAAGAGACTCTCGACATAAGTTTGATGTTGCAATAGTTTTCCTTTGAACACCATTTTTTGCTATTTTAGGTGCAATATTTTCCCAATAGGTTTCCAATGATGCACACAAATCTGACAAGTAATTTGATGAGATTTGACATGGTACAATTTTTTTTTTTAGAAATCAAAGGTTTGACCACAAATTGGGTTTTCATCATGAAATATAATTGAGTATGTATGTTTGTTTTTGTTATAATTGAAATGCAATTTATTTTTCTTTATACTAGTTGGCCACAGTGCAATTAATATGTTTGACCATTTGGAGAACCATCATATACAAAATGTGTCATCCCACAATCCTCTTTTTGTATGTGGAATAGTTGTTGATGCTGACAATATCATTTTAGCTAAATAAGTAGTGACATTAGGTATACCATGCATTAGACATAAAATATATCACTTATTAATGTCTAATTATATCAAATAAAATGGACCTAGAACTAAATGAAAATTAGTACTGGTATTTAGTACAACAATAATGAATGGATGAATGAAAGATTTTAATAACATCAACGAGACCAAAGCAACTATGGGACTTAAGTAGCACACACCCTAGAATAGGATGTCTAGACCTTAAGCACTTAGTAATTTCTTCTTTAGATCCGTTCTTCCATAATGAATTTTGATCACAAGATTTGCTATTCTTCTAGCTACGTTTCTTCAAATATAATACTTAAATTAAAGAAATGAATGAATAAAAGATTTTAATAACATCTATAAGACATCCTACCTCCTAAGTAGCACAATGCCTAGACCTTAAGCACTTTGTAATTTCTTCTTCGGATCCCTTCTTCCACAATAAATTTTGGTAACAAAATTTGCTATTCTTCTAGCTATGTTTCTTCACATGCTTAAATTGAAGAAACTGTCTCTTCCTTCAACAAGAATCCTATTTTGGCGCTGTTTCCCTAATTTGCGTTCCAATCTACCTTAGTATTTCGATGGAGGGGGAACGAAAAGGAGATAAAATGGAATTCAGGTCGCGCATGTACAGAGAGGAAGAAAGCGTGTATTATCTTGGGAGGAAAGCCGCCAACAATCACCCATTACTCAATTCCAATGCTAGTGCTACAACTCCCACTACCATCATCCTCCGAGCCCCATCCAAATCTAATTTCGCAGTCGCCTCTTCTTTACAGGTATTTCTTCCTATCCTAATCTTGCACTTCTTGTCTATCTTTTTCGGATTTTGTATCAAGTTTCCATTTTCTCCCTTTCCGGAAGTTTCGTTCATCGTCCAATCAAAACTTCGAAGACTGAGCGGATGGTAGTGAAGTGTTCAACTTGGATGATGTGCCGCAGTTGTTCCTCTTGATTATTTGTTCTCAGGAGCAAATACATTGTATCGTTTTCTGAACAATTCCAGGGAGACATTGAAACTGTTAGGAAGTATATAAATATTGCAAATGCAAAAAATTCTTAAAAGCATATTGAAAAAACCATTTTGAAGTAACCCATCGTTTTAGCTAAATGTTATGACAAGGCTAATTGACATAGATGAGGAGCTGTTCTGCAGAAATGAAATGTCATCATAATTCAATAAATGTAAAGACTGGTATGCAAAGAGATTACTAACAACGAGATATGCTCCAACAAATAAAAACAAAATGACTGCTTTAGGCACAACCCTTATGACACATGAGAACTAAGAAAGTTTTAGAACAACACTTGAAAAATAACTGCAGGAAACACAAGACATCGGCATTTCTGGTACAAACAGAAGAATAATTGGAAGTGATAATCTGATAACAATAATGCACACAACACTTATTCCATGCAAAAGATCGAGACCTACGAGAGGCAACAAAAACTGTCTCCTGGCAAACTTGTGGTATGATGAAGATTGTTAAGGTAGGAAAGAGAATGTTGAAAATCTTGGGAAAGCAAAAGAAATTAAAAGGTTTATGAAAAGTTAGTGGGATCAATAAAGGAAGAGTACATACCAGTAAGGAGGAAATAATATATTGCTTTTGGAAAGTATAATCTTAGAGAATTTTGGAGGGAATTGCCGAGAAACAGTACAACTGTAGATAATAATATGACATATTACTAATGTTGGAATTTGCAAAACTGTTGTACAAGAGAGACCAAAAGTTATAGACATCCCTCGAGTAATTAATACAGTGTTTAAATTCTTCTGCACAAAAAGATTTAAAGGAAGGAATTAAAAAGCTAGCAATGGGTAAAGTGCACGATATAGATGGGGTTATAGACAAAACACCCAAGATGGGGCTCAAAAGGCACACCTAACATCAAAAGGATATTCAATGGGGTCGTTCATAATGGTTTTCTGAAAGATTGGACAACTAGTGTCATCGTTACTTTCCTCAAAAGTGAAGATGTCAACAACTTATCAAATTGCTAGACTATAATGAATCATAATCAACCCTCTTTTCAGAAAATTCCTTGGGAGTATGATAGATTGTAGAATTAGCAATTGGGCAGAAAAGGAAGGAAAGAGGGTGAAAGGGCAAGTGGGTTTCAAGCAAAACACTCTACAATTGATCACTACCTTACTCTTGGATATATAATCGAGAAGGTATGGGATAATCAAGCAGAAGAGTTTTTTGTTGATTTGAAGAAGGAATTTGACACTGTGCCTAGAAGGGAATAGTTGGGAATTCTAGATAAGAAGGCAAGGATCGTTAGAATGTTTTGGGAGCAACATTGCAGTCAAGCAAGGGTGTTACTATCCCCTAATTTGGCTGGGCTATACATAGGCATGTTTGGTGGTGGAATTGTTCACTCGGTCAGCTATGTAATAAAGTTGTCTCTATATGTGGATGACCTTATCTTAAGGGGAAAAACAACAGATAATTTGAGAGAACACTTGAGAGTTCTAGATGTGTTTTGTCAGAGCTCTTTACTTGGTGAAGAAAAAAGAAGTCCTTTGCAAGTGGTAAATGAATATCAATATCTTGGCCTTGATTTTCACAACAAACTCAGCTTGGAGACTTGTAGGACAAAAAGGATACAAGGGGGGTGGAAAGCTTTAAACTTATTGCAAAACAGATACAAAAAGGCTTACTTATGGAATTGGAAAACTAAGAAGACCCTATTTGGGTTTCTTGTCATGCCATTGGTACTATACAAGTTTGAATTTTTGGGTAACTACACTACAACATTTAAATGGAGACAAATAGAGGTTACAAAAACATTTAATCGCAAACAATTCAAAAAGAAAACTTTGGTTCCATATGAGTGTTTTAAGTGAGGTTGGTGCCTTTCATTGGAGGCATTGATTGTGATCTGTTTACTGCTATGCTTGGTAAATTACATACATAAAATAATAATACAGATGGCAGTGTGTACCAGATATAGGAGTAAAATATATCTTTATTTGCTCATGAATTTATTACAGAGAAGAAGACCAGAGATGGTCAACCAAGGATTACAATTTATCCGACTATACACTACTCTCTTCTTTGGCCGTACACAACATATTTAAAGGACTTGATGGTTACCAAGAGAGACGCAACCGTCAACCAACTGATGCTAACAACTACTTGAGAGTGAAAACCAATAGATAAAAGTTATTAAGGGGGTCATAGTACATAATTTTAGGTAAATATTCTATTTAAACCTAGTTATGTTGATGTGAGGTTCTAACAACACCCACACAAAATAGAATATAGTGGTGTTGTTTCCAAGTAAATAGGATTTTTTTGAGTGTTTTTAGGATCAAGCATGAACATCTTTTGCTTTTAATAAATAAAATGTATTCTGTGGTATGTATGCTGAACTTTTTTTCTATTATTTAGTATCAGAGCATTTTATCTTTTTTGATGCAAGGAAAAGTCTACTTTAGTTGCACCAAGACATCCCTGTTTGGTCCCTCCATAAATACAAGAGCTTTGACACAGACATGGACAACAGCAATGGCATCGTCTGGATTTCTTGCACTAGAATGTCCATCCATGGGTTGAAGAACAAGTTGGTGAGCCGGTTAGAAATGGATCTTGGCTTTGCTCATGGCAGGTACAAATCAGCAACACCAATATATTGATGCCCTGCACTAATACTTGGAGTCTATACTTCTTTTATGGATGAGGTGTAGGGGTATAGATTAGGAAACATAAGGGGTACTTGGGTGTAAGTCATCTAAGTGGAGCACCAAGTATGCTCTGTTTGATTATGGTGCTAGCATAATCCAAATTTTGTTTATTTAGTATATTGATGATAATTTTATGATCATGTACTAGCAATAACCTTAAAATGGAAGAGGGAGGCTTTTCTACTTTAGTATTCCCTACCAAATAATTTTTTAGGCAATTCCAAGGTGGAAATACAGCTGTAAATGAGGATCAATAAGCACCCCAGTTATTCCCAATTATTCATACAAGTCCTGATTAGTTTTCTAAGTGATATTGCTAGGTTATCCCAAACTCTAACAAGATGCCCAAAGTCCTCTCAATGCTCCAGCAGGGTGCTAAATTGTGCATAATGTTGGTCTAATCAAGAAATTGCCAAGTTACTGGTTCGGGTGCGGGGACAAGTGCGGGTATGCGAACATGGTACGTGGGTGCGTGAAATTTCTCTTAGGTGTTTGGGTGCGTATGGGTACCCGCGCGCATGTATATATATACAAAAAAATAAGAGAAATATATAGAATTGTAAAACTAAATCTACTGCTGTTGCTTTATGTATCCAAGATAAATTCTCTGTTCAGCATATATGTATCTGAATAAAAATGCTCTGTATCTTTAATGCATTCCAATCAGAACTTTCAGTCTTCATGCCACTCACAATTTTCTAAGAAATTAATTGCACATATCAATCTTGTGATAATTTCACTCTCATAACGCAGGTTTAGATATTCCTTTTCTCCAAAAATATTATTAACCCACACACACTTCTCTCTTTTTCAAGTTTATTGGGCCTCCTTTAATAGAAGTTTCTCCTATCGCATGATTATAAAGAAGTCACAAATAAGTTTGTAACTCCTAAACTTATTGCCAGATATTTTCCTTGGATATTGTAATCATTAAAATACTGAAAGATATAACAAATGTGTAATTGAAAAAAACCAGACAAAGCATTATTAAATTTGCCACCTCCGATATTTATTAAGACTACTTGCTTATTGTGCCAAGAAAATAACATCTTTTGAAGGCTTTCTTTCTGATTCCGCTCTAGCTGGTAACCGAAAAAAAAAGCTTTTTCATTAAGTTTTGGGCCCACTTTTATAAAGTAGGTCTGCGGGTGCACCTGGGTTCATGCTGGGTGCACACAGGGTGGGCGCTCAGCACTGTGGGTGCGCACCCAGCATGTAACCATAGACGCACCAGAATCGGGTATGGGGCCTGTGGGTATGGACCCTGCAACATAGGGAAATTGACAAGTCATCATATCTTTATGCAAAAACAAGGCTGAATAACTTAAAAATTGCAAGCTGGTCCTCCCATCATTTTCTGATGCAGGAGGCTCCTGAAATGGCTTGATTTATGGGTACAGGCTGAATGGATGGAACTAGGTTCCCTTTCTGATATGTACAGTGATATATACAGTTTTCATGTGGAGTCTACAGTCTCATTCAGAAAAGACCAATGATGCAAATCACAAATGGGAATAACATGCTTTTGATTACGATGCTATATTTTCTAGGCACTGAAATGGAAATGAATAGGTTGGTTTGTCTTTTAAAGAATATGTCTCTTGGGGAGCAGAAAGCAAGTGTATTTGGTGGTTAGTGGGTAAATCAGTTCTATTGTATGTTTACATCTTCATAAATCCATTGCCTTTAGGTTTTACCTTCATATTGTTATACAGTTCCTCAAACATCTGTATGATTTTTTGGTGATATTTTAACTTCTTGTAGCATGACATTTACATATTTATGTATGACTAATTCTAAGTTCCTACAATACTGAAAATTTAGAATCTTCCATGTCAGTTTGATGATGCAGATTCTGGGAAAAGGGTCTTCATTGACCCTCTTAGTGAACTCATATCGAAATCTCCTCCTCCAGTTGCTGAGAAATCGGAAAGGCTTTTGGATAAGACGATAATACGGGGAGCCTCTGATGAAGCTGTAGAAACTGCTTTGAAAGAATGGAGTATTTACAAGACACTCATGATGCATAAGTATACCTGTGCAAACACAATTACTTTATCTGCAGTATGTTTAGCTGCTTCTTTAAAATTTTAAAATTAAGAAGTTCAAATAAGTTCTTTATGTATTTGTGAGGTGGTTAGATTTTAAATTATTTAACTAACTAACTTCATTAATACCACTTATGCTGTGATTTTGCAGACATCTGATTTCATAGCCAAAAGCATCAAAGGTTCGATTAAACACTAATATGTCCTTGTCTCCGACTGCCCTTACAGAAAAAAGATGAGATTTATCTTGAATTTGCACTTACCTTTATGGAGAGTTCTCTTATCTTTTATGGAATGTATGATGAGTGCTCTTTGTTATGCTGCAGGAGGGAAATCTGCGACAACTATGCATTTAGAAGAACTGGACAATCCAGAGAAGAATGCTGAAGAAGAAGTTAAAATTATTTCACAACAAGAGTATGTTAGGCGCCTTTGTGAGATGAATGATGAAATAGCTCAAGCTTGGCAACAAAATGAACGTGTTATTGCTCTTAGATTGTCCATTAAGGCAAGAACTCTATACTCCATTCTCTTCTAAGATGAAATATGATATATGACATCTGGCATAGAAGCAAGTGATTTTTGAGAATTTTAGATTGGCTTTTGTCACAATATACAAGATATATCTTCTGAGAAAATCTCAAGCATAGAAATTTCAAAATAGAAGCTTCTCAGCCTTAAACATTCCAGTATGACCTAAAAGATGAGCAGTACATGCGAGAAGAGATATGTCTCGTGTCCTGTGATCTGAAGTGGACCAGTTTGTAATTGGTTCTAATCACCATTGATGTATGTCTGTTTTTGTAAAGAAACAATCAGTCTAAAGCTTACAGAGAAGTAAGGCAAGTAGTATGAGTGTCTGCAAGACATGGAAATTTTTTGTAAAGGACTTGGGAAGGTGCAAGGGGGCAAAGAAGATCTTCCTTCATATTTTGTTTTTAAATATAAAGTTACAGAGATGGGTTCATGCCGGACTGAGCCTGCACTTCAGTATATGTGATGGATTCGGTCAAGATTCCAAGACTGTACCCATCCTAGAAATGGTAAACAATAGATAGCTATCACAATGACTTGTAAATAAGATAAACATCAACCATTACCCACATTGGAATTGAATAATCGGTATACTGACTTGTTTATTTCTTTGTAGGTTTCTATGTTGGCTTTCTAGGAAGTTTTTCTTGAGAGTCTTGGAGGACAGTTGAGTGGTCAAAGAGGTTGGAGGTCAAAATTGTAGAGCATATGAGGTGTTTTGAAAGTAGAGATTAAACTACTTGGGATGCAAGCCAAAGAAGATATCTTGATGGCCGTTTTCCATGGCCTTGTGAACTTGTAACCTCACATTCTTGGTGGTAGTGGATCAGAGGCATAGCCCTACTTGCTCTAGTTCTTCCCAGTTTAGGTTTCTCTTGGGTAAATCTTGTGTGATTATGCATGCATGTGTGTTGGTACATGTTTCTTATTTGTTTGCATGTTCAGTTCTCATTCCTCTGCGGGATGACAACCATCCCGTGTGACGATGACCATCTAGTAACCCTCGTCATCGACCATCCTGTGCATAGCCTGTGGGGCCTTTGCGTGCATTGTGACGCGTTGTGCCCTCTGTGTGTAGCCAATCGTGGTTGGTGTTGCCTCTCCCCACGCACCCTCTACATGTGGCTCTGTGGTGTTCGCTTCCTCCTTTGTCCTTCACTGGTGGGTTTTGGTTTTTGTCTTTGCATTTTCTGCATTGCCTTTCGATGGATTTGGCGGAGGACGATTCTGCCCCATCCCCCCATGTTCTACACCTCTCCAAAATGATCAAAGGAAGCTGTGTTTTGAGTTTGTTCTATAGGAGTTACTAAATTGCGTTTTCAAACTTGAAATGGAAAACCAGGAGTCAAAATGCTCATTACATGGTATCTCGGCCAAGGTTTCTTCGTTGGCAATAGAGAACATTGAACTTCGTGGTCTCTTGAATGCAAATATTCAACACGCCACTGAGAAGGATACAAACATGCTGGAACTCAAAGCAAAACAAACCGAGCTCATTACGATGCAGGATACTCTAAAATGTGAAACCGAAAAACATCTCAAATCATGGGCGTTGGTATGTGGCAATAATAGCAAGGGTTCTCCTCTGGTAGGGATTGAAGAACGTGTTCAGTCCAAGATCACTGAAGAACGCCCAAGGAGGTTAAGAGAACTTAATCTCAGAGTGCGTGGCCTTCCTCAACTCTCCTCGGACCCCGTGGTTGCTAGTGTGTCTTTTCTAGGCGATTACCTTGGCCTTAGCAACATCATCTTGGACAGGGAATGGGTTGGTTATGACTCCACCCTATTTCTTCGATTCCATTCTGCGGTTGATTGCCTTTGCGTTCTCAGAGCCAGGCTCAAGCTCTTCCCATTGCCCATGAAGGTTTACCTCAATGAGGATCTCACAAAGACACAAATGTCTGAACTCAGATGTTCCAGGGAGCTTGTCGCTGAGGCTAAACGAAATGGTAAGTGGTCTGTCATCCGCAACCTAAAGGCTATTATTAAGGGCTCCTTTCCACCTGGGTGGGAAGGGGATCACCTGACTGCTGTTACCAAATGACGGTCCCGTAACTTGTAGATGTCAGGGGGTGTTCCAGAGAAACAAGCTTTGTAGATTAACTGCTGGAATTGCAATGGCTCGGTGTGGTCATCACTTGGTCTTCTTTGGGATGCTTTGGACTCCTTAGATATGCTCTTCCTCACTGAGACACATGAGAGCCCTGTACACCCTCTTCCCACAATTGCAGATTTTCACTGGATGTTAGCTTTCAAGAGTGGGATTAGGAGTTCAGATGGGGTCCATGGGTTTGTTGGGGTCGCCTACCTTGCTAGTGACTAGCTTCGTGGTTTGGTTTTAGTTGTCTTATTAGACGCCTCTACTAGATTCACATGGGTCCGACTTTGTCACATTGTCCCCTGTGTTAGAGACATCATTTTTGGGGTTTGCTACTTTCCTCCAACTTCCTCTCCCTATGCTATCCACAGTGGTCCAAACGGGGACCCCTTATGTGACCTTTATGACAACATCAACCAATTGTCTACGGTTGGGGATGTTCTCCTCCTCGGGGACTTCAATGCCAAGACGTAGATTGTATAGACTCCCCTTCATAACTGGGCAGTAGACTCTTTGTCCATTGAGGATTTGGATCCGACTTCTATGGGGCTCCATAGGTTGTCCGAGGATGCGGGTGGTCCCTTGACCAAATGTGGCTGACATCTTATACAACTCAGTGAGTCTCTGGATTTGATGGTTCTTAATGGGTTATCTTGCTTCCTAGGATCTCACTTCTTCATGTGTAGGCCTCATGGTGGTGGTGTTAGCATGGTGGATTATGCTCTCTCCAGACAGTCCTTCATCCCTTCCATTAGCCACTTCTTTGTTACCCCCCCCCCCCCCTCTTGTTGACCATGCTCTGCTTCGCCTCTCCATCCTTTGCACCCCCCCTTCCCGCTGTCCCCCCGACCCTCCCTCTCCGCACCTCGGTTCGCTTTGATGAGGGCGATCTGAAATCTTTGTCCACTGTCTCAGACAACTTCTTCCTCTTGACCCCCTCTTTTCCACTTCGGGGTGCATCGCCACCAAGTTCTCCCGTTTGTCCACAACCATCTGGGAGGCTGCCTTGTTTTCCTTCCCTCATTTCTCCACCCCCAAGCTCCCCTTGCCCAGGCCTACAAACACATGCCCTATGAACAAATGGTACGATGAAGATTGTAAGGCCTTTCATTGGACCCTGCCGTTTGCTTTTGTGCTTTGCCACCCTTCTTACGCCTCCTTGAAGACCTCCTACCGCTCTCTCCTCCGCCATAAGAAACACCTTTTCATTTCCCAGCGCAGACATAGCCTTCGAGCCTCCCTCTACCGTTCCCCCAAGTCCTTTTGGCGTACCCTTTTCCCTTGCCATACCCACCTTCCCTCCGAGCTTGACCACAATTTATTGGTCTCCCATACATTTGCACTCTATGACATCCCCGGTTAGCACCCTTTCCAGGTCATCTCCTCTCATTATCACCTTTTCATGTACACCACCATCAGGGAGGTTGTCAGAACTATGAATTGTAGCAGGGCGGCAGACGAGGAGGGTTTCCAAGCCGAGTTCTTTAAACACGACTTCACTGTTCTGGGGTCCTACTTAGTCGATCTCTTCAATCATGTTGTTTGCACGGGTTTCCATCCATCTTGGTCGCATCACAATATCCATCCGATCTACAAGGCAGGTCCTGCCTTGGACCCCAATAATTTCAGGACCATCATGGTTTGGGCACACCTCCAAATTGTACGTTATTGTTCTCCATATTCTTCTTTCTATAGAGTTGGATCAACGTCACATCCATGCCAAGGGGCAAGCTGGTTTCAGACCTGATTATCAAACTATGGATCACATCTTGACTCTTTGGGGCATTATCAAGGAGGCGTGACACCGCTCCTCAAAGGTTCATTGTTTCATTATTGACTTCTGCAAAGCCTTCGACTTTGTCCCACGGACGACCCTTTTCTAGAGGCTTCGGGACATTGACATCTCTAAGACTCTTTTGGCAGCTATCATGAGACTTAGGTGGTTTTGGGTTGTCTCAAGACCCCTTCTAGGTTCATAGACTTCACCAGGAGCATTATTGGGGTTAAGCAGGTCTGCCCCCTGTCGCCTACTTTCTTTGGTATCTACATTAATGAGCTAGAGAGGTTTCTTCAGGATCATATTCTTGAGGGGGATGATTGCCTTCTCCACTAGGTTTTGATCTCTATTTTGCTTTTTGCGGATGATATTGTTCTTTTGGCCTCCTCTTCGAAGGGTTTGCAGAGACAGTTGGATGGTCTTGTGTGCTTTTGTGAGTTACGACTTGTGACAATTAATTTGTGGAAGACCAAGGTGATGGCCTTTAATGCTCTTAAGACTTCTCACCTCCATTTCTTTTTTAGGGTTTTAGAGGTGGAGGTCTCTTCCTCATACACATACCTGGGGGTCAAGCTCTTCGGTCATCACTTTAGCATGAGACCTGCCCTTTAGCTGCAGATAAATACGGGGTACAGTTTGTTGGCCCTCCTTGAGCGATAGTGTTTTCGATACCACCTTCAGGACACTTTGTCCAAGATGACACTTATGGATACTCTTATCAGACCTATTGTTCTCTATGATTCGGTGGTGTGGGGCGCTTCCTTGTTGGATTCCAATTGGGCTTTTGTTGAGCGGGTTTAGATTCTCCTCCTTCGATGCATCATCCGGTGCAAGCAATCCATCCTGCACAACATTATTCTTTGAAGAGTTTGGGGCTTGCCCCTTTAGGCTTGAGGCCATCTTTGATCTGGTCTGGTTCCTTCATTGCTTTCAGGGCATTGCTAATTCAGGTGAAGGGCATCATAGGTACCCTTACCTTGCCTATTGCTCGTCATAGTCTATTGCTGCTTCTATTGTCTCCTCTGGTCAGGCTCGTGGTTGGTTCTCTAAGACTTCGACCCTTCTTAGATCTATTGGGATTGAGATGGATCACTTCCCCCCTTCTAGTATTCTCTTGATGCCCCCTCTCATCTTCTACCTCCCTGGGAGGAGCTGAATAGGTGCATTAGAGATGACATATATAGGCAGTTCATTCATACTATTTGGGTCAACCCCTACAGGAGTCTTCGCCCTAAGATGACCTTTTTATGTGGAGCACTTTTTGGGGCTGAAGGATAGACTTATTGTCCGCCTTTCCTACTTTTCCGACCATTGGTCACCTCTTTGGATCCCCCTTGGTTCTTTCAGAGTCGGCTTGCATCATCTCCGGTGTGAGACTGATCATCAGATAGACAAAGCGCAAAGGATTTGTTGGCTTTGCAGCATAGGGGTGGTTGAGTTTGAGGAGCACTTCATCTTTTGATGCCCTTTATACTACAAGATCAGAGGGAGGTTCAACTACCTCTTCAGGGAGGCACGATTGATCTCCACCTTCTTCAGATGCATAGATCAGAGGTGCCTTACATAGATCAGAGGTGCCTTGCCCTTTATCTTTAGGAAGCCATTAGGCTTTGAAACCACACACTCTAGCACCGGCATTGTATGATGCCTTAGTCTTCTCAGCTCATTACTTCCTTCTTCACAAGGCTCCACTTAGCACGTGGCACCAAGTGTCGGCTTGGGCCCGCTTCTTGTTCCAAATGTGTGAGCCCCAGGATAAGCTCCTATCACCAACGACTTTCCTCTTCCGAGATCACTCTGAGGAGGCCTAGGGTTCAGGCTAGCTCTATGGCCTATCCTTCAGTTTTGGGGTTCTTCACGGTTGGTTAGAATCCTTAGCAATGTTCGGGGGGGTTTCTCTTCGACCCCCCCTCCTTGTTTTTGTTTTGTTTGTTGTTCTCTTTCTTTGGGTACCGTTTGGTATCCTTGCTGTGGGCCGGCCCCTTTTTGTTGTTCTTGGCAGTCCCTTTTATTACGATAATAAATAGTTTCTATTATTGTCGTTTATTATTTAATGGTTAATCTATTTGTAATATATTGTAAATATTAAAATGTTTCTAATATTTAGTCAGTTGTCAGCAAGAATAGAAAGTTTCTATTCTTCACGATCGTTTCCTAAGGAAACATCGTCTATTCATTTGTATATATTGATCTATTGATCTTTGTTAATATCAAGCAAGTATTGTACCAATTACTTTGTAATACCTTTGACCCCTTTTGTGGTCTCTTTTGACCCGGAGCTATGAATTGGTGATGCCAAGAATGGGGGACCTCATCCCCAATGGGATTTGAACCTTGATGGCAAGAACAACAACACAACAACTTAACCATCACAACATGCCACTATTGACATCTTATCTTATCTTATCTATGTAATTCAGATACAATTTCTACCATAGAAATTTCAAAATAGAAGTCAATATGACCTAAAATATGAGCAGTACATGCGAGAAGAGATATGTCTCGAGTCCTGTGATCTGAAGTGGATCAGTTTGTAATTGGTTCACATCACCATTGTTGCATGTCTGTTTTGTAAAGAAACAATCAGTCTAAGGCTTACAGATAAGTAAGGCAAGTAGTATGGGTGTCTGCAACACATGGAAATTTTTTGTAAGGGACTTGGGAAGGTGCAAGGGGGCAGAGAAGATGATCTTCATATTTTGTTTCTAAATATCAAGTTACAGCGATGGGTTAATGCCGGACTGTGCTTGCACTTCAGCATATGTGATGGATTTGGTCAAGATTCCAAGACTGAACTCGTCCTAGAAATGGTAAACAATAGATAGCTATCACAATGACTCGTAAATAAGACAAAAACATTAACCATTACACACATTGGAGTTGAATAATCGGTATACTGACTTGTTTATTTCTTTGTCGGTTTCTATGTTGACTTTCTAGGAAGTTTTTCTTGAGAAAGAGTCTTGGAGGGCAGTTGAGTGGTCAAAGAGGTTGGAGGTCAAAATTACAGAGCACACGAGGTGTTTTGAAAGTAGGGAATAAACTACTTGGAATGCAAGCCAAAGAAGATATCTTGATGACTGTTTTCCATGGCCTTGTGAACTTGTAACCTCACATTCTTGGTGATAGTGGATCAGAGGCATAGCCCCACTTGGTCTGGTTCTTCCCAGTTTAGGTTTCTCTTGGGTAAATCTTTGTGTGTTTATGCATGCGTGTGTGTTGATACATGTTTCTTATTTGTTTGCATGTTCAATTCTCATTCCTCTATGTAATTCAAATACAATTTCTACACCTCTATATGTATGTGCATAGGTGTAGCATTGAAACTTTTACGTAAATTACATAAATCAATAATAGACTTAATTATGTTTGTGTTGCTCAATTAGACACTGGTATAATTAGGCTAATTTTGGATCAGATTAATATTTAAAATTTTCACATTTTTTGAATAGTGTGGATTGTGGTTCTATGAATTGAAGTTGATGCCATTGACCAGATTGGTAAAGGAAAGAGGTGAGGCAACTTACTATCATTGCAATAGGGCATCTCTTTAAGGAAGTGGAACTGTCAAGTTAGGGAGCCTCAAGAAGGAGAAATAAACCAAGAGAATGAATAGCGAGAAGAGAGATTCCAGAAGTTGGGGAAGCTTGACAAGATGGAAAAGACCTTGGAGACACTCTTTGGCATGCTTGGGATTGTATTGGAAACACCCAAGGCTCAAGAGGAGGCAAGGACAAACACACCTGAAGATTAAGAAGTTTTCCCAAGGAAAATTCAATTATTCTCCAATTCGGTCTCCTTTTAAAGCTGAAGCAAAGGTGGACAGTACAACCAATGATGTAAAAAATGCAACAATATTGGCTGTCACAATTGGAATTATATCTCAGCTTGCACAATATATGTGAAGAACATCACATTTCTTTTCTGTCATAACTTTTCTATTCATGGAAGTTTACACACGTTCTTTGGCTTACAAGAAGCTACCTGCTTTAATTAGGGGAACTGCTTTCAAAAAGCTGATCAAGTCTCAGTTTTATTGTATTTTCTACTAGGGAAAGCATGCAATCAAATGACAGTTTTTACAGGTGATGGTAGGGACACAGTGTACAAGAGTATATCGTTGAATTCTTGAGACAAGCAAATCCAAATGGGTTGGACTTTGGATACACAACACTAGGATTTGTTGCCAAGTATCTTGGAGGCTTGTTAGCATTTTAATTTGCACTTTTCAGTGCAACACAAAACATAATTTGAATTAGAAGGGGAAGCTCCTTGTAAAATAAAAATGAACCTACTATGAACAATAGGTTCTTGCAATCTACAATTTTTATGTCTTTTTAAGGATTTCATGTTCTTGCTGAATAAACTTCAAATGTGTATCGTTTTGGGTTTGACTAAGGTAAAAGGTTGAGATGCTCTTTCAACATAAGGCAAATGACATATCCTAAGACTAGATGCTTGTGCTCTTTAGTTAGAAACAAAGACTAAACAATGCAAGTACACATGGTTCTAGCACAAGCACATAGTGTATATGTTAAAGCACAATAGCTGCATTAAAAGCTAAAACTATCTACCTAACACTTATTGCGATTTAAAACTTCAACTAACTGTTTCAAACTGGCCAAGCAAATTATGGAACAATTACAGCATGAGACTCAGCAGTGCTGGAACAAAATAAATTTATAGCAGTGTTACCTGGAAACACTTTTTCACCCTAAATGCACCTGATTCAGAAAAGGAAACGGTTTTGGGGATAGGGGGACGGCTAGAAATGTTTCCAAGCTGTCCCTGATGAAGCAAAATTTTTGAAAACTGTCTTGGAAACTTGGGGATGGTCAGTGGATGTTTCGGAAACCACTGACCATCCTTGGGACGGTTGGGGATGGCCAAGCTGTTCGCCAACTGTCCCAGGAATGGATGGCTGTTTCCGGTGGTGGGAGGCAAAAAGTAAGATAATTTTATAAAATATTTGCATATTTTTTAAAAACTTGCATGGGCCCCACACCTCAAGGCATCCCTAAATATTAAAATATGTTATTACTAATATTAAATCTTAGGCATATGATCTAAAATATCAAATCATGTATTCTTTGCAAGTTGCGTATAGTTTGGCCCGAGTGAATGGAGTTATACCTGAGTGCATGCGTGACCCCTATAGCACAAAGTGACCTTGTTTCTTCTCCCAATGTTGCATGAATAAGCTGAAGAAGATATTGTTATACACTAAGTTTGCACCCTTGGTTCAAGCTCTCTTGGTCTTGATAACCTAGTATAACATGGGAATCACCTCCAGGTTGTGGGACCTATGCTAACTGAGATGAGACCTTCAGGTTCTAGGTTGGTTCCTCTTGGATAATCATCTCAATTTGCTTCTGGACAGGGAAGTAAATTCTTGAGGGAAAAGGGATAGGAGGAATGCTGAAAGGGAAATGATTGAAAGCAAACTATCCTGCTAGGTGATACACCGAAAAGATGATATGAATTATAGTATGGAGGATGAAATCAGTGCACGAACTTAGGTCTAGGAGATCACAACTCACCGAATAGGTTTGCATCAATATTTCATAGAAGGGTTTGCAATAGAAAGAGGCTATTCAGGGAAAGAGAGAATTTCACAAACAATAGCATTCCTAAGAATTTAGACACAATCTATAACCTGCAAACAAACATTCACCTCTGCAACTAGGTATAGGAATGAGACAGATTGTCAGGGGGTTGAAGTATACCCACAGATCATTCAAATCAAATCATCCACAGGAATACACATGAATTGCAGAAAGAAAGAGGGATCAGGAACCCTAAGATATTATTGAAAACATACATATACTTAATCCATTAAGAGAAAATTTAGACAAAAGCATAGGGACAGAAAGAATGTCACAAAATACCTTTGCAATATCTAAACTCCAATGAAAGGTTACAAACTGCAGAAGCCAGAGGGCAGAAAGAATGCCTCGGATAACTCCCAAGAAAGAAAACCTCTTTTTTACAATTGTAAACTCTGAGCTCTAAAAGCTCCAAAAAACTATTATATACATCTCCTTTATTGCACACAAGCAGGAGCAAAAATCTAATTAGGGTTACATAGATTTTCATAGAATAATGGAAACCCTAATTCTATCATTTCTGATCATAAATGCATCCTTGAAATATCTTGGCCGATCAGATATCTATCTCTGCACATAATTCCATCGCCATAACTGCCTTTGAGAAGGTCGGTCGATCTATCTACCTCCCTGCAAGTCGGGCTTGCCATAACTGTTCAAATCTGGTACTTCTCAGATATTTGAATTTTAAAATATAAACGGTCATAGGCGGCGCCAAGCTTTTATCCATCAGTGGCTGACATTTAAACTTGATCTATCTTTAAAATGTAGCCGTCAGATCTTTCCAGTTTACTCGAGCACCGCTTTTGTTCTTAACCCTAACTCTGCATTCACCTCAGGTTCTCTTTTCCCTTTAGTCGCTGAATCTCCTGACCTTTTTATTAACCCTGGCTTTGTCTAGCGATCACACGACAAGCGTTGATCTTACTTTGATCTGACGGTAGTCGCTTAGTCTCCTGATGTCTTCGGCATATTCCTTCTTGTCAGGAGATCACCTGACTGAAGGTAATCTCGTAATTGCCGGATAGAAAAAATATTCTCTTTTTCATTGGGCGATAACCTGATTGAGCTTACAAACCTTGGGCCCATCCTGCCATGTGTCATCATATCATTGGCCTTTGACTGCTCTATCAGCTTTGACAAATGCCAACCGTTCTGTCATTAACTCAACCTGCCTTTGATGATGGACAATCTGGAGATTGGGCGACTGCATAAAACTTTAAGTCTCGTGATCTTTTCATAACCACGGGTTTAATCACGAGACTACCCGACTAAAGACAATATTAACTCAGCCTTTACCATATATTTGAATTCGGAGATCTAGCGACTGAGCCCTCATTCTCCAAGTCGCCAGACATATTGTAACATTCGGTCTCTGTCATGAGATCACCCGACTAAGGCAATCTCGCAATCGCTGGATGGAAAAGAATATTTGGTCCGGGTCTCGCGACTAAGAGACTAAGCTTATAAAGCCCGGGCCCGCCAGAGACATGTGGCACCTTGTTATTGCATCATTCTTCACCTTGAGCTGACCACCTCTTGACCACGATCAAATCTGGCGACTGGGCGACCGTGTATTCGCTAGCCCGCTGAAAGATTTTCTTAACCTCAGTCAAGTTTGGAGATCACGCGAACACTGTATTCGTGAGGTCACCAGATAAAAGACTAACCTTGAGTTATGTCTAGAGATCAGGCAACAGCCGTTGATCTTCTTTCATCTTACGGTCCTTGCTGAGTCGCTTGATCTTCTTTCATCTTAGCCGCTGCATTACAAGACCAAGAGATAACTGTGTCGCTGAGTCTCTGAGTGTTTGGAACTTAACCGCTAGGATCAAGAGATTATGAGAACACACAGTCGCTTGATCACCGAATGTGAAACATAATCGCTGGTTCTGACATGACGTTAACCTTTAATTTAACCCAGGCATATCTGGAGATCACGCGACAGAGGGAATGAAATGACCCTAACCGGCCATTTACTGATTTCGACCAATAAATCTTAAGCAAATTTAAAATAAACAATAACATGCAAATAACCAGAAGATATTCTCGAATAACCAGCAGATGTATTCATAAAACCAGCAAGTACAATCTCATAAAATAACTTAGAAAACTGGGTTTTGTATTATACATCAGCAATACAATAACGACGAAATACAATATCCAATCTAAAATACAGCAAGAACAGAAGACTGGATGAAAAGAACCTAATAAAAGCAATGGCGAACTCTGAATGAATCCGCACCGGGATGAATCGGGTTTCCGTCCAATCCACCAAGAAATGTTGAAGGTTTCCATCCTCAGATTTCTGATTCGATAGCTAAAGCTTCTCGAATTCTCAAAGAGAAGTAATATCCTTAAACTGAAGCATACTGAAATGAGACTCCAAACTTCCTCTTATGGCAGTAGCTGTGACTCTTCAGTTTCCCCACCGTGACTCTTCGTATGCCCATTTCGTCTCTTTATAAACTCACTTTAAGTCACTTTAAATAAATGACTGTTGAGTTATAAAGTAAAATAATAAATAAGTGAGGAAATCATCCGGTATTAAAACGGAAGCCCAAACGAGCTTGGATGCCGTCGTGTGATAGCTCGTCGGAAAGCTCTCGACGAGACGCTCCAAGTCCACTACTGAAAAGCTGAGAATCGTGAACCCTTGCTGACTTACTATAAATAGTAAGTGCTCTGGACACTTGTAGAAACTGCATCGGATGGCCTGGAACTGAAACCACCTAGGCCGATCATCCCCTGGAACACTGCCACGTCACGGTTAGCCCTCCGAGCCAAGGTGAAAAGGCTAACAACTCGGAACAATATAATGCACCCTAAAAGGGGGACATTACAGGGAAAGTTAACCGCCCGCCGGGTTGCCGAAGGTTAAACTACTAACCGCAAGAATCAAGAGATTCTGCGACCAATGCAGTCGCTCAATCGCTGAGTGAAATGACTAACCAGCCAGGAACCCGGAGAACTAGCGACTATACCTTTGAAGAATTGGGCCCGCCCTACCAAGTGTCGCTACGTCATTTGTCGTTGTCTTTACCTTGAGCCGACCATCCCTTGACCATGATTAAATCTAGCGACTTCCCGACTGAGTGAACCTCAAAGTCTCATGAACTTTTTACTAACCACGGTTAACTCTCGCGACTTCCCAACTGAAGGAAAATATTAACCCGACATTGACACAAGTCATAATTGTAGTAAGGAAAATCACTTAGTCGCCAGATCTCCGAAAGAATTGCTGACCTTGGGTTTCATTGAGAGATTGCCCGACTAAAGAGAAATCGCTGAGTCGCTGAATGGAAATGGAATATTCCATACGATCAGGAGATTAAGAGATAAAAAGAAGTTGCAGGGTTGGGAGATAGAAAAGAATATTCTTTCGAGCTTTAGAGATCTCGCGACTAGCCTTAGCTTATAAAGCGCACATGCAAAATGGAGACTTAAGTGGCCGAAAAAGGTAATGACAAAATAGAACAGGCCATAGGGTTTTTAGGGTTTTCTACCTCCAACTGTCATATTTTCAAATTAAAAGGCTATCAGACCAGAGAGTTAAATAATTGCAGAGACCAGAGGAAAAGGCACCAGACCATAAAAATTTCTCAAGGCTCTCGACAGGATTTAATGAAAATTGTTGGATAAAGCTCAACCTATGGCCAAAATTGTTTGGAATCAGGAAATTTTGGGTAACATTTTGGCGATTTGCGCTGGATGTCAGCCTGCTAGACATTAGATCAGTGGCCTTGAAACAATTCATTGGGCATGGAGTCATCTCTTGAGCATAAAACTTTCTTGACAGAGAGACAAACCTGGAATTTGGGAGGAACAAAAATGTGCACGAGCACTTCTTGAAAAGCAGGAAAAACTAACCTAGAAAGCAGGGACAGAAAGAAAGGAAACATATTTATAGAGATTTACAAGGAAGGATTGACCTCAAAACAAGGCTTCAAGTGGAATCCATTAACTGATATAGGCAAGGCATCTCCTCCAAGAGTTGATAGCTGAAAAGCATTAGGCCCCTTGCATTCTGTAATAACAAATGGTCCACCCCAGAAAGAATCAAACTTTGTATGTCTGCCAGGTTTTGATCTGAATTCATTCCATTTGAGAACTACATCTCCAACTTTGAAGCTTCTGGCCCTGGTTCTTTTATCAAAAATTTTCTTTGTTTGTATCTGATGGAACTCCATATCTTTCATGGATTTATCTCTGAATTCTTCTAACTCCATCAGCTGAGCATACCTGATTTGTAAGGGATCTTCTTCTTCAAATAGGACATATTGAGTGGCCAAGTCCAAAGCTGACAATTCAGTTGAAATGGACAACTTAGCTTCTCTGCCATATACTAACACATAAGGAGAATTCCCAATGATCTTCTTTGGGGTAATCCTGTCTAACCATAAGACAGATTTCAATCTAGTATGCCAATCCCTTTGGTTATCCTGCAGAGTTTTCTTGATTATCCTAATCAAGTTCTTATTAGTTGATTCTGCCAAACCATTGCCCCGAGGGTAGTAATTTTAACTTGTATTCAGATAAATGCCATTTCTGATTGCCCATTCTGAGACTTTAAGGCCTGTGAATGCCAATGCATTATCTGATATTATGGAGTTTGGAGTGCCGAATCTATGAATTATATCATCATAAAAACTTAAGACAACACTCTCATTTGATTCTTTCAAGGCAACTGCCTCTGTCCATCTAGTGAAATAATCTATTGCAGTGATTATCCACTTGTGGCCTGCACTAGATGGAGGATTAATCATGCCAATAAAGTCTATGCCCCATCTCATGAAAGGTTGTTCTGTTCTGATTGGCTGAAGGGGCAGAGCTGCAAGTTTTTCTTTTCCTGCAAACATGGCACATTTGATGCATTTTCTCACATAATCATGACTATCCTTGAAGATAGATGGCCAATAGTATCCAGCCCTCATGATTTTAAAAGCAGTAGTCCTAGGAGAAAAATGAACTCCAGAAGGTCCATCATGAAATTCAAATAGGACAACAGCTATCTCTTCTGAATCAATACATCTCAAAAGGACACCATTTTGATCCTTTCTAAAAAGAACTTCATCTATCAGCACAAAGGGGACAGATTGTAATCTATAATATCTTCTTCTTGCTGAATCCAGGTCTGTAGGACATTGTCCTATCTTCAAGTAATGAATCATGTTAGGCAACCAACCTGCTGCCTTGGCATGTTCTTCTGTAGAATGCACAACCAGAGATGCATTTGTTTGCTTTGATTTCTTTGAACTTTCATCCTCTGTCAAATGCTCACAAAGACCTCTTCCTTTAACCAGCTTGGTGGTTTGGATATCAATGTCATACTCCATCACTTTGGTAATCCAACCAGCTCTTTTGTCATTTAGGTCCTTGGAAAGCAAAATTTTTTTGACACTTGGATGAGTAACCTTCAAGTGTACCTTGCTATGGGTCAATAGATATCTGAACTTTTTAAGACTTTTTACCACAACGAGTACATGTTTTTCCACAAAAGAGTATCTTTGTTCATACTCTTCTAAACCTTTGCTGAAGAAAGCAATAGGCTGCTCCAATCCATCCGAATTTTCTTGAGTCAATGTAGCAGATATAGCATCATGACCTCCATAAGTATAAAGGATAAAATCCTTATTGAAATTTGGGTTTAATAGAGCAGGAGCTTCTGTCAAGGCTTCTTTGATAGCTTGGAAATTGGCTTTCCTTTCTTTAGTCTAGTTGAAGGCTGAACTCTTCTTTAACATGGCTGTCAAAGGCTTCAGTAAATTTGCACTATTAGGCAAGAAATGCCTAACAAAATTAATCCTTCCTATGAAAGATTGAAGACTTTTCTTATGATGTGGCAAGGGTAGCTCTAGGATGGCTGCAATCCTTTCAGGGTCTACTGTGATTCCTTCCTTGGACACTATGTATCCTAACAATTTCCCCTCATGAACTACAAACACACATTTCTTGGGATTAAGAGATATCCCAAACTCTCTACACCTTTCAAAGATCTTCCTCAGATGTTTGATATGATTTGTTGCATGTTTAGAATAGACCGTTATGCCATCTAAGTAGACTAGTACAAACTTGTACATGAGGCTTTTAAAGGCCATATCCATTGCCTTTTGAAAAGTAGCACCTGCATTTGACAAACCAAAGGGCATCTTTTGATAAGCCATGGTTCCCCACTTGGTTGTAAATGCAGTCTTGTATTGGTCCCTTTCATTAACTAGGATCTGATTATATCTTGAATAGCCATCCAATAATGAAAATCTCTTGGACCCAGAGACACATTGTAAGATTTGTTCCATAGAGGGTAATGGATGGCGGTCTTTTAAAGAGGCTTTGTTGAGATCCCTGAAGTCAACACATAACCTCAACTCCCCATTCTTCTTTTTTACAGGAACAAGGTTGGAAACCCAACTAGTATGCTTGATGGGGTAGATGATACCACTTTCTATCAATTTGAGCACTTCTCTATGCATAAGTGGCTCAAGCTTGGGATTAACAGGCCTTTGTTTTTGCCTTACTGGCTTGGCATTAGGCTCTAGTTCAATAGTGTGTTGAGCAAGGGCTGAATTAAAACCTTTAAGGTCTTCATATTGCCATGCAAATACATCACTGAACTCTTTGAATAATTGGGTATAAGCCTGCTTTTCCAAATCAGTATTTACTTTTCCAAAGTGTAAGCTTTTACCTGGTTCCAATTCTAATTCAACACAATGTTCTTGTTGAACTACCAGGCCAGCTTTGTTCTTCTTAACTTGATCATCCTTGTTAAAGACAACTTCTAAGGTGACAAGACCTTTGGGCATCTTATTAGATCTAAGTTGTATCACTTGGTCACCATAGTTCTGCAATAGTCTATCTTGGTTATGCTCTGAGAAGACATCCTTTTCAAACAAGAACTGCAAAATTTGCTCATTATTGTCAAACACTTGCCAATTAGTATCATTATTAGGGATAAAAGGTCTTACAATCACTTTAATGTGCTGTTGGGTCTCTTCCTTTGAAATACTATTAGGAATGTCATACTGAGATCCAGCAGCAGCTAATTTGTCTGCATTTTGATTTAGCTTCCTAGGGATGGCAATAATATTGAAAGCACAAAAGTCTTCAATTGTATCCCAAACTCTGTGTTTGTATGCTTTCATGGTGTCATTTTTGGTTGCACTTATCCCTCTCACTTGGCTGACTACTAACTCATTATCACCATAAACTTTTAGGGCTTTAAGCCCTCTCTTCCTAGCCCACTCCAGTCCATTCACTAGACTTTCATACTCTGCAGTGTTGCTAGTACAAGAGAAACTAAATTTGAAAGCTGTATAGTATCATTCTCCTTTTGGGGATACTAGCATGGCACCACCACCAGAGCCATGTCTGCTTCTAGCTCCATCAAAAAATAATTCCCAAACCTGGTTGCTCTGATCCTCTGAATCAGTGTCCTCTTTGAGAAGGTTTGGCTCTATGGATCCACTTTCTTGTATCAAATAGCTTCCCAAACCAGTATCCCAAATAACATTTTCTTGGGCCTCTGAAGCCTTTTCTGATTCTAGTTCATCAAGTAAAATATCAGAGATATTTTCTATCTTAGTGTTTGCTTCTCTGATAATTGGGAATTCATTGCTATCAAGTGCAAGGTAGTTTGTATTGATGGCATTGGACATATATGCTTCTATATGATGAACTGCCAATGATTCAGATTTGATGGTGACCTTGGTACCATATCTTGTGTGGAAGAGCATGTGAGACCAGTCAGAAGAAAGATAGCCTCCTATCTTGGCTGTAAACTCCCTTGACAAACATATGGCAAATAAGGCAGGGAGGTCTATGATATATATATCAAGTAGGATAGAAAAATTAGGGCTTGCATGGAGGACCAGACTAGTATCCTTGGCCACACCTATAGTGTTAACTGAGGATCCATCAAGTTGTGTAACCTTCTTTTGGAAGGGTTCATATTTTAGTCCTAATTGGTCAGCCACCTTTTTGGGCATTACAGTACTAGTAGCTCCACTATCTACCATACAATTATGTACTAAGGATTTTCCAATAATTAAAGATACATAAAAGGGAGGGGGTTTTGAGTTCTTACCTTGAATGGTATTGGCTTTGGAGTTGCTACTTAGAGCCTCCTTTTCTTGATCAGTGTTGACCAACACTGACTTTGCAGTCTCTCTTGCAGGCTGAGGAGCTGTTACTTCAGTCATGGCTTTCTTCAAAATCCCAGGTTGTCCTGGAATAGCCAAAGAGTCCCACATAGACATGGTAACATTCACCTTCTTCATGTTGTCTACAATGTTGAAAGGTGTCACAGTGTGTACTCTTTGTTGTGCTTTTACTATGATAGGCTCCACTTCTTTGGAAAGTTGGCCTTCTTTGCTTGTAATGACAGGAGCCTTCTTAAATATGATAGGAGCAGATGGCTGCAATGGTTCTGCAGATGTAGTAGCTTTAACCCCAGAATTTGCTCGCTCCATGTCTTGAGCTCTTCTCTTTGACCTTGTGTTGGCAGCAATGGAAGGTTCATCATTGACTCCTTTGAAGTCTTGCTGCTCCCAATTGAAAAGAGTAGTCTCATCAGCTTGTGATTCTTGTTGAGGAATTGATCCACTGGAAGAGGCCTCTGCTTGAGTTTGTGAGGCATTTTGAACCATTAGGGCTTGATTCATCCACCCATTTGAACATGAGGCCTGATTGTGAGGCTGATTACAAGGAAAGCACCATTCATTGTCCAAAGCCATGTTATTTTGACTAGGAACAACGTCCCTAACTGGATTTGTAGAATTAAGAGGTGTAGGGTTGTATGGCTGGAAAGGTCTTTGATTAAAATTTTGCTTTTGGTAAGCTCCTTGATAACCTCCTTGGTATGGTGGCCTATTTTGCTGATAAGGCTGTCCTTGATTCTGATATTGTTGATCAGGACCTTGGCCTTGTGGCTGAAAGGGGGGTCTGATTCCTTGCCCTTGCTTCTTTAGGTTCGTAACCTCTTTAGTTAAAGTCTGCAGCATATTTGTCATTTCTTGCTGACTACTTTGCTGACTATTCCTCATTTCTTGCAGTTCTTGAGAGAAACTTGCCTTTAACTCCTCACCACTAGCACTAGCCTGAGGTGCTAATATGGTAGGAATAGGGGTAAAAGGAGGTACTCGCAGAGGTGCGATGGGCTGAAGGCTAGGAAAGATGGGCATGGGTGGCCTTCTTGCTATCATGCCTACCTGGATTAAACAATTTTCAGCTCTGACAGCTGTGTCAAAAGCTTGGGGTAAAGAGGTACCTCCCATAGATTGGATCATGACAGAGATCTGACTATTCAAACTTTGCAAGAAGTATAAGAAAGCATGATCAGCTGATGACCTCACCGAGACATGAAATTCTATTCCATGTTTTGGGGAATCTATTGTTATAATCTGTCATTTGTTCTTGAGGGTCTCTTTTAATGGTTGTCAACTGCTCAACCAAAGACAAGTTGTCTAATTTATCCTCAAAGTGTCTACTCAACGCATCTCCTAATCCATCCCATGAATTAATAGAACCAACAACTAAAGTTCTAAACCATTCAAGAGCCTTACCCTTGAGGGAGGCTGCTAATAACTTGGTGGCCACATCTTCTTGAGTTATATTATGTATACTACAGATAGTGGTCACATCTCTAATATGTTCAAAGGCTATTGTTTGTCCTTCACCTGTGAAATCAGGTAGACTCTTTAGTGCTACCAAGGGCACATCATGATGTTGAGCGAAGTTCAATGGACTTTCCTGGTTGAAGGGTGCAAAGGCAAATTGCCTAGCCATTGTAGGAGCTGAAATTTGATGAGTAGCAACTGTGTGAGTTGTATTTGATGCTGGATTTGAATCTTCTTCTAGATCTCTGGTTAGAGATCTTCCTCTTCTTCTGAGATGAAAGGGCAAAGGTCTCCTTTCTGAAGTATCAGGTGGTGTGGATTGTACTCTCCTTGCAGGGGATGTTCTTTGGGTTGATCTACCTTTGTAGCTTCTTTTTAAGGGCAACTCTGAAAATTCAGTGGGTTTTGAGCTCCTAGTCTCAATCTTTCTCATAAACTTTGAATAAGGTTAGCCTGAATCTATGAAATCAGTGGATTTGCCAGATATACTTGAATATCAACCTTTGAAAGGATTGTATTATGCAATCAGTATATCAGAGATAGCATAATCTTTCAAAGATGAACTTCTTTCTTGTCCCACCGGGCGTGCCAGAAATGTTATACGCTAAGTTTGCACCCTTGGTTCAAGCTCTCTTGGTCTTGATAACCTAGTATAACATGGGAATCACCTCTAGGTTGTGGGACCTATGCTAACTGAGATGAGACCTCCAGGTTCTAGGCTGGTTCCTCTTGGATAATCACCTCAATTTGCTTCTTGACAGGGAAGTAAATTCTTGAGGGAAAAGGGATAGGAGGAATGCTGAAAGGGAAATGACTGAAAGCAAACTATCCTACTAGGCGATACATCGAAAAGATGATATGAATTACAGTATGGAGGATGAAATCAGTGCACGAACTTAGGTCTAGGAGATCACAACTCACCGAATAGGTTTGCATCAATATTTCATAGAAGGGTCTGCAATAGAAAGAGGCTATTCAGGGAAAGAGAGAATTTCACAAACAATAGCATTCCTAAGAATTTAGACACAATCTATAACCTGCAAACAAACATTCACCTCTGCAACTAGGTATAGGAATGAGATAGATTGTCAGGGGGTTGAAGTATACCCACAAGATCATTCAAATCAAATCATCCACAGGAATATACACATGAATTGCAGAAAGAAAGAGGGATCAGGAACCCTAAGATATTATTGAAAACATACATATACTTAATCCATTAAGAGAAAATTTAGACAAGAAAGCATAGGGACAAAAAGAATGTCACAAAATACCTTTGCAATATCTAAACCCCAATGAAAGGTTACAAACTGCAGAAGCCAGAGGGCAGAAAGAATGCCTCGGATAACTCCCAAGACAAAAAACCTCTCTTTTACAATTGTAAACTCTGAGCTCTAAAAGCTCCAAAAAACTATTATATACATCTCCTTTATTGCACACATGCAGGAGCAAAAATCTAATTAGGGTTACATAGATTTTCATAGAATATTGGAAATTCTGTCATTTCTGATCATAAGTGCATCCTTGAAATATCTTGGCCGATCAGATATTTGTCTCTGCACATAATTCCATCGCCATAACTGCCTCTGAGAAGGTCGGCCGATCTATCTACCTCCCTGCAAGTCAGGCTCGCCATAACTGTTCAAATCTGGTACTTCTCAGATATTTGAATTTTAAAATATAAACGGTCATAGGCGGCGCCAAGCTTTTATCCATCAGCGGCTAACATTTAAACTTGATCTATCTTTAAAACGTAGCCGTTAGATCTTTCCAGTTTACCCGAGCACCGCTTTTGTTCTTAACCCTAACTCTGCATTCACCTCAGGTTCTCTTTCCCCTTTAGTCGCTGAATCTCCTGACCTTTTTATTAACCCTGGCTTTGTCTAGCAATCACACGACAAGCGTTGATCTTACTTTGATCTGACGGTAGTCGCTTAGTCTCCTGATGTCTTCGACATATTCCTTCTTGTCAGGAGATCACCCAACTGAAGGTAATCTCGTAATCGTCGGATAGAAAGAATATTCTCTTTTTCATTGGGCGATAACCCGACTGAGCTTACAAACCTTGGGCCCATCCTGCCATGTGTCATCATATCATTGGCCTTCGACTGCTCTATCAGCTTTGACAACTGCCAACCGTTCTGTCATTAACTCAACCTGGCTTTGACGATGGACAATCTGGAGATTGGGCGACTGCATAAAACACTAAGTCTCGTGATCTTTTCATAACCACGGGTTTAATCAGGAGACTACTTGACTAAAGACAATATTAACTCAGCCTTTACCATATATTTGAATTCGGAGATCTAGCGACTGAGCCCTCATTATCCAAGTCGCCAGACATATTGGAACATTCGGTCTCTGTCATGAGATCACCCGACTAAGGCAATCTCCAATCGCTGGATGGAAAAGAATATTCGGTCCGGGTCTTGTGACTAAGAGACTAAGCTTATAAAGCCCGGGCTCGCCAGAGACATGTGGCACCTTGTTATTGCATCATTCTTCACCTTGAGCTGACCACCTCTTGACCACGATCAAATCTGGCAACTGGGCGACCGTGTATTTGCTAGCCCGCTGAAAGATTTTCTTAACCTCGGTCAAGTCTGGAGATCACGCGAACATTGTATTCGTGAGGTCGCCAGATAAAAGCCTAACCTTGAGTTATGTCTAGAGATCAGGCGACAGTCGTTGATCTTCTGTCATCTTACGGTGCTCGCTGAGTCGCTTGATCTTCTTTCATCTTAGCCGCTGCGTTACGAGACCAAGAGATAATTGTGTTGTTGAGTCTCTGAATGTTTGGAACATAACCGCCAGGATCAAGAGATTATGAAAACACACAGTCGCTTGATCACCGAATGTGAAACATAACCGCCGGTTCTGACATAATGTTAACCTTTAATTTAACCCAGGCATATCTGTAGATCACGCGACTGAGGGAAACTTAACTGCCCGTCGGGTCGCTGAAGGTTAAACTACTAACCGCAAGAATCAAGAGATTCTGCGACCAATGCAGTCGCTCAATCGCTGAGTGAAATGACTAACCGGCCAGGAACTCGGAGAACTAGCGACTACACCTTTGAAGAACTGGGCCCGCCCTGCCAAGTGTCACTACGTCATTTGTCGTTGTTTTTACGTTGAGCCGACCATCCCTTGACCATGATTAAATCTAGCGACCTCTCGACTGAGTGAACCTCAAAGTCTCATGAACTTTTTGTTGACCATGGTTAACTCTCGCTACTTGCCGACTGAAGGAAAATATTAACCCGGCATTGACACAAGTCATAACTATAGTAAGGAAAATTACTTAGTCGCCAGATCTCCGAAAGAATTGCTGACCTTGAGTTTCATTGAGAGATTGCCCGATTAAAGAGAAATCGCTGAGTCGCTGAATGGAAATGGAATATTCCATACGATCAGTTGATTAAGAGATAAAAGGAAGTCGCGGGGTCGGGAGATAGAAAAGAATATTCTTTCGAGCTTTAGAGATCTCGCGACTAGCCTTACCTTATAAAGCGCACATGCAAAATGGAGACTTAAGTGGCTGACAAAGGTAATGACAAAATAGAACAGGCCATAGGGTTTTTAGGGTTTTCTACCTCCTACGGTCATATTTTCAAATTAAAAGGCTATCAGGCCAGAGAGTTAAATAATTGCAGAGACCAGAGGAAAAGGCACAAGACCATAAAAATTTCTCAAGGCTCTCGACAGGATTTAATGAAAATTGCTGGATAAAGCTCAACCTATGGCCAAAATTGTGTGGAATCAGGAAATTTTGGGTAACAGATACATTGCCAGATTTTGATTATTTAAAGCATCAGTCATTCTACACTCAAAGACCCTTATCAACACTTTGAATAGAACTTGGTGTTCAAGCAATCAGATCCAAGGATGAAAACCCGTAGATTTGCTGGAGATCAAAGGACGAAACCCTTTGGTTTCAAGGATTGAATGACGAAACCCCTTTGATTTTGTATGACAATCTCATCCAGAGGTTGTGAATGTGTTTCATGAGTTGTATGTTCTAGCTCTTGCAAGTTTGTGTAACTTGTTGTGGTTTTCAGTATTATTTTTGAGTTTGTTGCTGTTGCGTATGTCACTCTTGCAGCATTTATTAATGTATTTCAGACTTCATTATAACAAGTGTTGGAATCGATCTTTCATGTGTTGGCTTCATTTGTTAAATTTGGGTTATCATTATTGTTGATGTCAAAATTGTGAAGAAATCTGGCTTTTGCAATATCTTGAAAGTTGTTTTCAGTAATGTTAGATGGCTATGTTGCCAGGACATTAAAAAATTACCTTTGTCTTCAGCATTGTTATTATTATGTTAATTTGTATGATTTTCCACAAGATTCAGTATTTGTGATTTGTTCTGAAAGTCTTGTTGCTAGAACTAGTTTCAGTTACTTTCAGTTCTTAATTGTACTCTGGAAGGTTTTCTGCCATAATAAGTGTTTTATTACTTCCAGATTTTGTAATGCTATATTGAGTTGTGCAGCTTGCCACCAACAAGTATTTTACTATATTATAATTCTAACCTTTTCATTGTATACACTCACCTTGCCCATATGGCGGTCTTAGTAATCAAAAAGTGTAAAGGCTCAGATGTTGTCCATTGTGAATCTGCAAAAAAGATCTGAACATTTTTGTTCAGGATATTACAATGAACTGAGTCTTAAGCACTAATAAGACCGATTTTTTTCAATGTCTATTAATGTTTACCTTGCATTTATAAATTCATTAAGTAGACAAATAAATGAGTTTGAATTTATAATGCTTGTTTGAGCATTATTTTCAGTTCTTTTCAGTACTTAAACTTGGCGTTGTATCTTCTTGATAATTTCTTTATTTGCTTGTCTTGAGGTTTACTTTGGGTGGTTATGTCAACTTGCTTTGCTGGTTGGTTTTGTTTTTATGTAGGGAGTATTGTGTTGTATTATACTGTTTGACTAATTTCTTAAGTTTTAATTTGAATAATGCAAGTTCTCACAGGTCATTTCATCTGGTATGATTGTTTTCTTGACAGGTTGCAAGGCTCTTGTCAGACACTTCAGTCCCTCAATTTTATCCCACCTTATTTGTTTTGGTCACTGACATAATGGATACATTGGGAAATCTGGTTTGGAAGCGCATCAAAGAGAAGGCAGAATTTGATGATGAGGGAAATTTGATACGACCTTTACCACGTTAGTATCATTGTGAAATTGCTGAATTTCATTTTGTTGTTCAACGACCCAATGTTGTTTTGATCCAGGAATTGATAAATGATAAATTGTGATATTGCTATCAGGATTCAACTGTGTAGTTTTTTGAGTCAAACTCATTGACCAATGTTTCATGAGTAGTGGTTCACATGAATGGAACACTTAACAATGAATGAGTGCTAAGTGTTATTCATTCTCATGAGAGATGGGTTCTTGTGAACCACTACTCATGAAACATGGGTCAATGAGTTTGACTCAAAAAACTACACAGTCGAATCCTGATAATATCACAGTTTGACTTGCTGTGGAAAATATCTCCTACTTATCAAATGATAAATTTTCAACAAAAAACATCCAGACAAAACTGAGGGAAAGCAAGTTAGACAAAAATGTAGCTTTTGACCAGATGACCAGAAAGCAATTCCTCTCCTTGTATTTTATAAGTTTGATATTGTTCTGTTTTCTGATCTGATGTTATATCATGGTGGCTCTTTGCAATGTGTAAGGATTTCTTAGATGAATTCTTAATTAATATTTTTCTCATTTTTAGATGGTAGCTAATTTTCTGTTATATTTGACCTTCATTTTAGTATTTTACCCATCTCCAACATTCATAACAAGCAAAATAACTATGAAAACCTCCTATAATTCTGATACCTTAGTAGGCTTCTAATTGAATTTTGTTATAACCTAACAGAGATATTTAGGGCACAAATAGCAAAATATAGGCTGCCTCACAGAAGATGCATCATTAACAGCCACGATGAAATATAAAAAGATAAAATGATTAGGGTGGCTTTTGTTGTAAGCCAATGCAACAGCCAAGATGAACAGACTTCACTTTGGGCCAATTAGAATGGTTACCTTTCTTCATATCTGGGAAAGCAGTTGACTGACCTGTCTCTTCTAGATAGCTCCACAGTTAGATCCTTCCCTCCCTGCTTCTTAGTACCTTCCTCAGCAGGCTTTCAAATTGGAAATATCTCTACTTTTCTTGACTGTGGTCTCAAAGAGAAGGTATTTCTTCCGGAGTTCTTTGGACATGTAGTCCTGTTTGAAATTGAAGATTGTTCCCCGTCTTCTGTTCAGGTCTTTTCATTTTGCCTATTCAGCCTCAAGATATGTCTATATTCTGATTCTCCTACTCTTCCTCTTCTATATCCTCATCCTAGCTTCACATCCTTGATTGCTTGTGGAATAAATTCCCTCTTACATTGTTGGCTATAGCATTTAAGAGGGTTCTTTGGGTGCCATACATTTTGTGGGAGAATGCTATAAATAAGTGACGTTATTTATATTTTATCAGCAATTATCTCTTATTGGGTTGTACCAGCAGTTCAGTTTGAGGTCAGCACTCAATTTCTTAGTCTGTGTAAGAATTTCTAATATATACATTAGCATTCTATGTTGTATCAGCTGTGGAAATTCAGTACATAGTTAATTGGTGATATTGGCATAAGTTTTTCTTGAGATTTGAGTAACCATTGTTAGCGTAATGAATACATGACAACTGTTTGTCAAAATGTCTATCATTTAAACAACTTGCTGCAGCTTTTACTAATTGAACAAATCAGAAATTTTCTAAGACACTCCACCAACTGTTTGACAAAATGACTATTTAGTATTTACAAATTTGAAACCTTGGCAAGTTTGGAAAAATCTTGGTAAGGGTTATTTCAAAGTGATGCAAGTGTACTTACCCGAGATTAAGAATACAACCTTGCAACTGACAGCATCTAAGCTTCAATGTTTTCCAACTTTCTTCAAAATATCTCTTGAATAGACTGAGTACACAGGTTATTCTAAAGATCTCCTCCTCTTCTGAAAGCCAACAACCAGCCAGCAACACTTCATAAAATCTTATATTTATAAAATATCTTATTTGAAAAACAGTTCAGTCTTCCTTCTTTTATAAATGGCCAGAGAGTGGCATGGAATACTTACAAACTGCCTGTTGCATGGAGGACGTTCAAACAGGAAGCTTGGCATGGGCTTCATCATAACTTTGAGCTTCTTTAGCAAAGTACAAGAATCACAAGAACTATGTTCACCTTTTACTGCAAGGATCTAACTATGGCTACTAACAACTGAAGTCAAAACTCTGGGTTAGCAGCACTCCCACTTAACTGCCTTTAAAATTCTGTTTAATTCACGCACTTTGCCTTATTAATTGCTATGTACAATATTACCAGCATATGTAAATTCAAGCTAAGTGAATGTTCCCCGTTTTCCTTACCCAAAGCACCAAACCCTTTTAAAATCTCAAGCCCCATTCAATGAACATCATCTTCACTTTAGCTCTTATTAGTATTCAGGTCTTAAGATAAGTCTTCATCATAAGCTTTAGGACATAAATTTTACATTAGGTCTCCAAGCTATAGATAGGTGCAATTTATTTTAGGGCTTTGGATGAATAATAAACCAACCTTAGGATACAAATATAGTAGTTATACTTAATAATATACCATTCCTCTGGACCAGTCAAATCTTATCAATTATCAT
Organism: Chamaecyparis obtusa; assembly: GCA_027943335.1. NCBI lineage: Eukaryota > Viridiplantae > Streptophyta > Pinopsida > Cupressales > Cupressaceae > Chamaecyparis > Chamaecyparis obtusa. The sequence goes on along the minus strand of BSBK01005588.1, from coordinate 1,314,828 downwards.
CAAATAATCGAGGACTCGTTATCATATAGCTGTCCCTTTGAGATAGATTGTCAATTACAACTTTATGACGCTAGTTCACATCATAAATCACATGCACCATCAAAATACAGATGAACAGAGAAGTGTTGACCATAATAATTGTCTAAGTGATGTGTCAAGCGGATAACAAAAATTATTTGTATGTACCTTATGAATCCACCTCCATTCTGAAATGTGATTTTGTACACCTGTACCTGCAAGGCAGTAACAGTCCAATCAGCAATACCCATCTAATCATAATCAAATTAGGAATAGCAGTATCATTGTATATCTGTTCTTTTCCTTTTTCCATCTTCCCGACATGTTTAAGTTTCAAGTTTTGGGTTTTTTTGTTTTATTTGTGTGGGAGATGGCACCTTTTGTGTAGGAGATAGTGGGAGTCCTCAAGAGACTGTGGTTGAAAGTCTCTTGCGACTAGAGATGTCTTAGGAAAGGTCTCCGATACCTGGGATGTGTCCTAGGCTATGTTATTCTGAGTTTTTGGGACAGGGAGACGCATTTCTTTTCCCTGATGTTTTGAGCCATTTTTGCGGACAGTTAGGGGACAACGAAGGGGACGACTACATAAAATATAGGGAAATTTTAAATTGTCATATGAAAACATGGATAAAGCATGCATATATACATTATAGAACCTTAGCATATAACATTTGTGTTAAATTGAGACATTAATTCAAAGTTTCAAATATTAATACTTAATTTAAAGTGCTTTCAGAATTCATTGTCAATATGTACATGACATTAAAAAAATGGCATACAAGTTATAAACTTATAACAAAATGACCAGAGGATACACTGTTGCCATATAGTTTCACTTTTAATTACAATATGAAAATTCTAAAAAAAAAGTACACTGCTGCCCTTAATTTGCATCTCCCAACATTGCATCAAAATCAGAGTCCTCCTTTGAGTCATTGCTACTGTGATGGTCCCACCTCATCTAGTGGAATCCCAACCAATCCCTTTGGTATCTCCTCATCAACATGGGCAACGTCTTTCGGATCAATATCCTATTGTAAAGCTAGGGCTTGTCGATACTTTGGAGTTTAACAATCCCGAAGTTGGAGATTACTATGCATAACCACCAGCCTCTCCATTCGCCTAGAGGTAAGTCTATTCCTCTTGATGGAGTGGATAAAGTCACATGTGGACCGATTCCTTTTAGCAGTAGGGGGACTATCAACCTATGCAAGGAGGCGAGTGGCAATCATCTTCAATTATGGTGTATCGTTTTTGTGCCATGTCCATGATCCAATAGGGTCAATTTGAGCTAACACAACTCTACCCAACCTCGCCTATGGTCTATTGAATGTTGGACCATAAAGATTTGCAAAGTCAAGGAATTGTGTGCAAAGCATTGAAGACTCCTCTAATTGCATCTTATCAAAGGCTCGTGTTAGCCCATCTAAAAGCTCTTCATTGTCATATGAAGGCAACCTTCCATCCCTTGGTGCATACCATTTTGTATTTAGAGCAAAAATTGCCATATGAAGCAGGGTGTTCATTGTGTTTCACCTCCACATCACAATGGGCTTAATATGTTTCTCATATAATTCCAAAGTAGGATCCTTAGCCAAAATTATTTTCTTTAACTTCCCAAGCATGCTGTCAAATATCTCATATAACTCTCTAAAATTAGGAGAGTTTGTATCAGCATATCTAATGACATCTGCAATAGGGGAGATGAAGGAGCAAATATATTTGCAAAATGCAAAGAAAAAAGTTCAAAAGAATAATGACAAGGTAATTGACATGTTTGAAACTTTGAAATTTGGAACATTTAACAATAAAATTAAAATATTAAAATCAGTAATATATTATTTAATTTTTATAAAATCAATAATTTAATAATAAAATCAGCCATGTCTTACCTCACAGTGGACTCCAGTCGTAATCAAGGATCTTTTGTTGATGGAGTTCCCTTGAGTAGAGCTTGAATTAGGCCATCTAAACCACTTTGAGTTCACCATCATCAAGTGTAGAGGCTCATGCACCTTAAGCTTCATCTCTAACAAAATGAAGTAGCATATTGCGTCTCAACAGGTGTGAGGAACTCCTTTGAAAATCTTTTGAAGAGAGCAAGTGAGATGTGGTGGTTGCAAGTGAACATTTGAATGTCTCTAGTAGCTTTTGCCACCACTTGCTTCACCCAATCTATTTTCCCTATGTCTTTCAATGCATGAACACAACATGGGGTCCAAAAGATGTGCTTGTAAGCATCTTCCACCATCAAACCAACCAATTTGCACATGTGTTGAATTGGTATTTGAGGGCCCAACCTCTTCTATGGCATCTCTCAGGCTAAACCCAAAGTTTGCATCCTTATGCTTCTTTGAACAAACCATGACTTTGAAAAAATAAGAACCAACAAGGCATGCAACTATGATATTGATGAGTGGCTGATGTCTAATATGAGTCTACCAGTCCATCACAATAGAGCAGCCTAATTTAATCCAAGTTTGCCTCTCATCCTCCATTAGCAAATTAAATTTGGAATACACTTTGTCTAGGAGGGTTGTGCGTTGCTTATGATCTTCAAGGGGTACGAATGAGGGACTTTTAGAGACTACCTCTCTAATCATGTTTTTGAAATAAGAGGAATGGGCCACATGAAATGGGATGGCATGAGCAAAAAGGAATTTGGCAATGGAAGACTCTGTTGCATCTCGTGCTTGCACATTAAACATAGCTTCACTTGTCCCTAGCTTCTCATCACCACTCATCTTCATCTTTCCTCTTGTGACAACTTCACTACTACCAGTCGTGGATGGCATAGGCATAGATGATTGTGCACTTGTAAAGGAATGTGCTGACAATGTCAAACCTTGAGCCCCTATTTCCACCTCCATGTGCAATCTATGATACCCTATCTTCTCATTTTCTTTTAGTTGTGGACAAACATGGCCTGTAAAACCCAAAAAATGAGACCAAACCCTTGTGTAGCTGCCTCTAAAATCTTTCTTGTAGATGTAACAGAGCCACACCCTACTCTCCCCTAAATATTTTTTCTTTTTATCCATAGGTGTAACAAGTTGGATAAGAGGTTTTTTCTATTAAAAGGGCCCTTTGCATATTTTTCCAAGGTTTTTGAAGTGCATTTAAATGGATTTGATTGTTGTCTACTCCCATCTTGAACACTTGTGCCTATATTTCCTCCAATTTCTTCCATTTCATTGTCACTACAACTACCATCCTCACTATTGCTCATGTTTTTGAAAGATTTAGAGCAACTTTAATTTGAAGAACACAAAAAATAAAAAAAATCAAACGTCCTTTGCCGTCCCTAGGTACCGGGGACATTTCTTACAAAATAAAGGAATAACATGGAGGAAACCTAATCACAAACTATTAAATATAGGGTAATTTATAGCAAGGAGGAAATTTTATTCTTTTCACGGGGCGAATTAGATGTCCCCTGTTGTTCGCAGGACGATCAAATGTTCCCGGCATCAAGTCTTTGCATCCTTGGTATCGGGGATGCTTCCTGCAAATATGGTTGAGAGGAAACAACCTCGGGATGTCCCCAAGGCGTCCCTGCAGCCCTAGGACGTCTTAGAAACTAGGCTGAGTGTTTTACGCCCGAGGAGGTGTCCTAGGGGGTTAGAGACGCATCTTCCAATTAGATTGATATTCAACATTAAACAAAGGAGAGGAATACTCCTTAAATAAGCTATTACAAGAAGATCTTTCCATAATGGAAATGATCAAGAACTAAAGACAGGATAGTAAGTTACTAAATTAAGTAAACAACTTAAAGAACAAAAAGTTACTAAAAACTACCTGACTTAAAATAAAGTTACTTACATGACCATTATACTAAATATACCAATATTACTTTAATACCCTCCCTTAATGGTCATTCTACTACCTACCCAACAAAAGTCTTGACATAATTTGCAAGTCATTTGGCCACGATTCCTTCTTTTCAGAAGATTCTAGGACATGACCTTTCTTTTGAGACCCTCCTTGGTTTGACTTCTGACCAGCCAATCGCTTTTTACAGAATTTTGTCATGTGACCAAGAACAAGAACAAGCTGAGTGTCTTCCAACTTGATGTTGGGCAACCAAGCTATCCCTCTTATTATAGAGAGATAGAGATTAGCTTCTCAAAAAACTTTGATTTTTGTTGATAAAAATTTGGCAAAAAACTTTGAAACCACGATTTTGCCAAAAATCGTCAAAAGAGGTTGCTGCAAAACAGCACCACAATTTTGTGGAAAATTGTCAAACCCTAGATGTGATGCTGAAGTCACACATGATTTTGTGAAAAAATTGCCAAAAACCCTTGTTTTGTAGAAAAACGATAAAAAACCCATGATTTTGTCACAAATTGTCCAAAAACAGAAAAAGAAAACCACAATTTTTTGAGGGAAAAAGTGCAAAACCCTTAATGTTACGGAAAACGAACAACTCTTAGTCACATGAACAAAGAACCTTTGCAAATCTATAAAAACTTTGTTTTTTTGGTAAAGAAATGGTAAAGAAATTGCATAAACCACGATTTTTGTTTAAAAAAGTCGCCAAAAATTTTAAACCCTCGATTTTATTAAAAGAGATTGAGCAAAAAATATTTTGAAATTTTCCTCACGAAATGTTTAGGAAAAACCACAAATTTTATTCTATAGAAGAATCCACTAGAAGACCCCACGAGGGCAAAACAATTCTAGAAATTTCCTCAAAATTTCTAGGTAATTAAGCCACAAATTTTATTGGAAAAATTCGTAAAAGACCAACCTCTGCTCTGATACTAGGAAATGATAATCGATTGATATTTAATATTAAACAAAGGAGAGAAATACTGCTTAAATAGACAATTACGAGAAGATCTTTCCATAACAGGAATGATCGAGAACTAAAGACAAGATAGAAAGTTACTAAACTAACTAAATTCCTTAAAGATAAAAAAGTTACCAAAAACCAACTGATTTAAAAGAAAGTTACTTCCATGACCAGTATACTAAATATAACAATATTACTTTATTATGAATGAGGATAATGCGTTTTCCAAAGTTTTGCTAGTGAACTGAAATCTCGTCAAATGAACATTGTTATTTTATTTGCATTTACTATATCCTTTATACCAAGGTCAAACGAATTGAAAAGAAATTCTAGTTAACAGAATGCCCTATATTTAGTAGTTTGTGATTGGGTTTCTGTTGATGTCAGTTTTGTACCACTACATAACATATAGCAATTGAATACTTGATACAGCGTAGCAAACACTCAACCCTCTCTTGAAAAGTATATGAGGATACTCCAAGGTTCCTTACACCTGTGGATACTAACTCAGTTATATAAATGTGATTTGCTGGTAATCACTTCGGCGGGCTTACGTTGTTCACTTGAGGATGTCAAATTCTCGCTATGATGAGATCTAGCTTTGCAATGTATACTCAATGACTTTCTCCAATTTACCACTTTCAACTTTATTTCTCCAACTTCTCGCTACTAAACCACTTCTTGCTTTGCTACTACTCCTAAGGAATGGAAAGATTGGCAAATGGACGGGGATCAACCTAATGAAAGCTTGCCAGCGGCTCTACCTCCATAGATGCAATGATTCAAGGGGAATGAGACTAGATTACCACACAAGACTCCTCAACAAGCCGCTAAGGTGCTAGTGGCCTAGTATATAGATCCCTATCAAACATTCACCAATATCACCATACAACTAGCCATCTACTTCTATTCTTACTTTAACAACTTTGAAATGAAATCCTACTTTAATTTGAGAGATGAGAAGAAACATGCAATACACCAAAATGATCATGTATATCCACCATGCAAACCACAACAATGAATAGAGAACAATTTTGATAGTATTTTGGCAACAATTCTCCAACATAACTCTCCTTTACAAATGAGAACAAATGGCCTTATATAGAGGCTCAAAATTACAACGAGTGGCCAAGATTAAGAGGCAAAATCAAGGTCCAAGATTAAACCTTACAAACCCTAATTAGGGTTACCATCTTTCAACCAATTACATGAGGGCACCAACTTTGTGGGCCAATGAGAAAATTACAATAATTTGTCAACCAATGAGAACATAGGACACTTGGCATGATTTGATTGCATGCACATGAAATTGCCACCTCATCAACCTTATCTTATAAATTTATTTAGTCCTTGAGATGAAGTGAGGCCTTGGATGCTTGAGCTTGTCCTTAGAAACTTTCTCATCACCACTTGAACTTGCTTGTACTTGATGTCTTGACGTTGAAAGATTAAGGTCTCCATGCACTTGGGGTAATCTTGCCTTGGCCTAGGTGGCTTGCCTGGATGTGAACCTCTTTGCAATTTGAGAGCCTTGCTCTTGGCCACCGCCTTGAAATTAAACTTAACCCCATCAACCTATCTTCTCGCTTTCCTCCTTCATTATTCTTGCCTTCTCAATTGTAACCAAACTAGCTTGCACCAACAGCCAAGCCCTGCCTAGCTGCACCAAATCCACTGCCGGGGTATATTGAACTCCTTATACAATTCCACCCTTACTGATCCTTCCTGCCATAGAGGATTGGCCTCTTTCAACCTATCCCTCAATTGTATCATGTCAATGGTACCGATGTTAGTGTCTCGGACTCGCTTTAGTCTCGAGAAGAAAGTGGTCGTGGGCATCATAACTTCCTCGTCAGCTATTTTGGTATTAGTCCCTTTGGATTCTTGCTTGTACTAGCATCCGCTATGGAGTGATTCATAGCAAGCAAGAAGAGGGGAAAAATCCAATCACGACGATCGAGTAATCAGCTTAAAGAACCAACTCTCTCTCTCAACGGAACTTATCTCCGACACCCAAACGAACAACACCAAAGAAAAGATAACAATTAAAGAGAATAAGTTAAACTGATCTTCTTTGCCATAGAGGACTGGCCTCTCTCAACCTATCTCTCAATTGTATCATGTCAATGGTACCGATGTTAGTGTCTCGGACTCGCTTCAATTTCGAGAAGAAGATGGTTTTGGGCATCATATCTTCCTTGTCTCCTATTTTGGTATTAATTCCCTTTGGGAAAGAATCCAATCAAGACAATCGAGAAATCCGCTTAATGAGCCAGCCTTCTCTCCCAAAATGAAACTTATCTCCGACACGCAAACAATCAACGCCAATGAAAAGATAGCAATCGAAGAGATAAATTAAGTTAAACCGATCCTCCTCTACACCAACAAATTCTCCTCCAAAGAAGAAGAAGACAACACCAAAAATGCACTCCTTGCAAAATTTCACTCTTTTGCTGCTCCAAGAGCTCCTCCTTGGCTGCCAAGAGACAAGCAAGAAATGAATGAGAAAATGAGGAGACAAGCCTTCCTTTTATACTAATTTTTTGCCTCTTCAAATAGGGCTGACCTGCATTGGAGGGAAAATAAAATCAATTAAATTGCCAAACATATAACCCAAATTAAATGCATTAAATCACATAGCCTTGGGTATTTAATTTTAATTTAAAATTGGGCCAGCCCATTGCAAAAACAAAAATCTGTGCAATAGCATGCTAATTTTCCTTTTTTAAAATGAAATTGGACCACTCCAAAAAAAATAATCCATATGGGGCCTCTAAACATTGAAATTAACCAAGCCATGGCCCCAAAAAAATTAAATTAATTTAAGGAAAGGGCAGATTTAAATTAAGAAAGCCACTTGCATTGAATTGTGCAAAATTATGGATTTAAATAAGCCAAATCCGAAATTATCAAAGGCCCAAAAATTAAAATTTTGAAAAAAGGTCATTTAGGCCTCTAATATAGCTTTAAACCTTCCCCATTGTGGACCCAATAACTTGCCTTGAATTTCATACCTCTTAGGCCTTAAAATACATTGAATTTAACACACAAAGGAGCCCAAATTAAATTTCTAAATTACAAACACTCAGCCCAAAAATATGATTTTAATTATTTTAAAATTGCCAAATAAATGCATTTAATCATGACAACAAAAATTAATTTTTATTATTTTGCAACCCAAAAAATCATTTAGCAATTTAATTTCCATTTGGCCATTAATTTTTTATATTTTGCAATTTATTATCTCTATTTGGCAATTAAACTCAAATTTGGCAATTTAATATCAAAATTTTATTTAATTTCCACTTTTCTCTACCAACAATTTACAAGATTTTTCCAAAAAATATCCAATTTCACAATTAAATTTTGAAAATCTCAAGTTATTCAATTTCATCAATTTTTAAAATTTAATCAAGTCCAAAATTTGCAATTTTATCCCGCCAGATATTAAAATAAAATTTTCTCATCGAATTTCATTTGGCTTGGAGACAAAATCGACTATTTAAGAAAATCAACGTTTTGCACAAGGTGAAAACAAGCAATACCCCCCCAGGCACTTTAAAAACATTCAAGGTGTAAAATTCTCATTCCAAAACCTCTAGATCACCCAAAATTCGCTAAGGCACCCAAACTCTCGGATCTAGGAAAAATTGCCAAGGCTTGCTCAAAAAATTGGGGGTCCCCAAATATTTTGGGGCGATGGTGTGAAAACCTCACAACAGTTTCCTTCAAGTATTTTTTTTCGATCATAATCATTGTAATGAGGTTGTTGGTATTGTCCTAAATGTGAATTAGATATTATTGCAATTAAAGTCCGCATTAACATGGCACATGATTCACATTGTGTTTTCCCTTTGTGTTGAGGTAGACCATAATTGATTTTTGGTCACTTTTGGCTGATCTCATATTTTCTGTTCTGCCTTATTCTATTATAATGTGTAATCAGTGATGCTAATAATTAATAATGTGTAATCGGTGATGCTAATAACTATCTATGTTCCACGGGGTTTGGGGACGTTTCCTTGGGAGGACGGGGAAATGCGTTTCGAGGACAGGGGTACATGAGGCCTAAGTTTGGGAATGCCAGGGGGACGGCGGTGGGGGAGCGGTTTTGACATAATAATAATACATATGGTATTGATACTAGCACTTGAAAAATTACTATTAGTTTTAAAAAGATAAAGATGTTAAACATAATAACTAGAGTCTAGTAGTAGTATTCAAATGAAAAATGTCAAAATTGAAAATATGAATGTCAAATATGGACATTGCAATGACAATTTTCAAAATTTTAAATTTTTCATTTCACAATCATAATAATCATGATCGAATGTTCATCAAAATTACAATCAATTGATCAAGTTATCAAGATTCAACAATGGTCAAACTTCAAACTTCAAACTTCAAAAAACAAAATACTTAGTAAATACTAGAAGTCGAGTCTAATGACTCTAATCATCCCCAAGCTCCTTGCCTAGCTCATCAATGTCCTCATCACTCAAACTACTGGACCCCACAAGCTCATCCATACCAATATCAACAAGCCCTGTCTCTGTAGCATCATCATCAAGCTATGGTGGCTAATTTGGCTCTACATCCCATCTGCTGCTGGACTCTCCTTGTATGTAGATATGTTGCGGTCAATGAGACACACCGCACTATATATTGCCACAAGCTTCTCTGCCCTCCTAGAAGTAAGCCTGTTCCTCTTTTAATATTTTATTATCTTTAAAAAACAACTTAGGGTTATATTGCTATAGTTAAAGTTATTTTTTTATTTTTAATTTTTAATTTTTGATCTTTTCAGAGCGAAACACCTGGAAGTTTCTTTGATGTTGAGGGATTTCTAGGCGTCTTGGAAACTTCTCGGCGTCCCCTCTTAAGGAAATGTCTCTTCTTGTCTTGAAATCAAGGGAAACGTGGTCGAGCTGGTGGAGGAACGTGGTGGAGGTGGGGGTGGGCGGAGAGACGTTTTGGGGGCGTCCCCATCTCAGAAACTCCATGATTTTGGGGGGGATGCTTCCCCGTGGAACACTGATAATTAACAATGGATACTAAAAAGGAATATATTGCTAACTACATATATGATGAAATAGATAGAACCATAGTTCGTAGAATTCCGCAGCTTAGAAAGTACTTAAAGTTGAAATTTCTTAAAAATCTTATATTTCTATGTTACCTTGAGTTTTTGGGAAGGGGGGATGGGGAAATGGGTTTTGGGGACAGATTTGTTTTTTGCCATTTTAGGGGACGAAGGGGATGGCAGAGAGAACAACTATATAAAAAATAGGGAGCATTTGAAATATATAGATGGAAATTTTAAATATTCATATGAAAACATGGATAAAGCATGCTTATATACATTATAGAACCTAAGCATATAATTTTTGTGTTAAATAGTTTAAATTGACATGAGAGTCGAAGTCAAACAATTCATCAAAACTCAAACATTAATACTAAGGGATAGCATTTATGAGTTTTTGAGTTTTGGGACGTCCCCGTTTCCAAGACGGGTCAAATTATGCTAGGGACGTGTCCATGTGAAAGACATATTTTTGCAAAATTCAATTACAAAATGTATTAAATAAAAAATTGACATCTCAAAAACAAATGTGTTCTAACCAGCATTTTACCTACGTAGGCATTTGTACCCATATTTTTCCGTGTCTATAAAAACTCGCAAGTTAAACTTGTAAAAACTTGCAGAACAAAAAAAATAGAGAGTACTCAGCAACTTGGAGAGTACTCACAAAGTTTGCAAATTATGGATAGAACTTCCCTTTTTTCATATATCAGTGTGTACAATGTATTATTAGAATATTTAGAATGTTTCTTTTAATGCTCAAGATAGCTTCCCGTATTATAGCAGTCTCTTTTTAGATACTTGCTATTTTGTAAATATCCAGTGTTGTATATATGAGCGTGTTGCTCATTGTACATATATACATTAAATCTATCTGCTCCTGTATCACGCATTTTATGGTATCAGAGTGAGGTTGAATAGTTTGTTTGAGAAATTTATAATTTCCTTTCTGAAATTATCTTGTTCAAATTTCTTCCAAACTATTCAGAGATCGTGGGAACTGTTCTCACATTAGAAATTGCAAGGTCTGATTGAAAGTTCATGGATAAATCGACAGTGTTGTTTTTTGGCTCGTTTTGCTCGTGATTCGCGACCTGTCTCTGCTCGCGATTTTCCTCTGCTATGATCTCCCTTCCAGCACGATTTCTCTGTTTGTTCTTTGTTCTTCAGTCATGTTTTTTTAAACAAGAGCCGTTTTGGTCTTCAGTCACGTTTCTCTTCAAACTAGAGCCATTGTTCTTCAGTCACGTTTTTTGGTTCCTCAGTCACGTTTTTGGCTCTTGGTCGTAGGGCAGTTTTAACGAGAGCCGTTTTTACTGCGAAACCCTAATTTTCGGGATCAGGATTTTTTTTTGAATACATATTCTTGGTGGGTTTTTCGAGATCTTATTTGGGTCTTCGTCAATTTTTTCTGGGTACCTCATTTTTTGTGCCTCAATTTTCGAGCCAGTGGATTTGAAATTCGACTTCAAATTCCTTCTAGGTTTTTTGTCAGCTTTTCTGGGTACTTGTTGGATTTTTTTGGGTTAGCCAAAAATTTGCCTTGAAATCCGTGCCTATTAAACTTCATCCTTGAAGTCTGTACCTGATTCTGCTTAACACTGTTCAGTTTTTTTAATCTTTCTGTGTTCTTGGAAATGGCATCTTTGACCAACCTGATGCTGGAAAACAGTCAACGGTTTAATGGCAGCAATTATAACACCTGGAAGCAGCAAATGTTGACCATCTTCGAGTACCGTCATCTGGATGCGCTTGTTCTAGGCACAAAGTCTCGTTCGACCTCTGTCCAAGCAGATCAGGATAAGTTCGATGATCGGAATCGAGAAGCTGTTATGCTTCTTAAGCTCTCTGTCACCGATGATCAATTGCCTCAGATTCCCTCTGGCAAGTCTGCTGCAAACATCTGGAAATATTTGAAGGAGTTGCATGAGACATCCGACAAGAGTCGCGCGTTCTTTCTGAAGAACCAGTTGTTCTCCATTATGATGGATGAACGTATGTCCTTACAGGAGCATCTCACGAAGATAAAGGACATTCGCGATCAACTTGACGCTATCGGTCGGAAGATGGAGGAAGAAGATATGGTAGTTATTACTCTGAAAAGTCTACCAACATCTTATGAGCACTTCATAGAAACTCTCAACATTACTTCAACTAATGTTGACCTGAAATTCCCAGAGTTGTGCACCAAACTCCTACAGTAGGATCGCTGGAAGCAATAGTTTGGTAGTCGTGCTTCCTCGTCAACTTCAAAACAAGCCTTTGCAGCTAAATTTCAACCATCTCAATCCTCACCACAAGGAGGTTTCCATCAACCTTCAGGCAACCCTCAACAAAAGAATGTGCAGTCACTACTGTCGCAAGTACGACCATATGAAGAAAGATTGTCGTCAGCGAATCACTTCTGAACAAAGGAAACAAGGCGGGACATCTCAGCAGACGAATGTTGCTGAACAGTCTGAACAGGAGTCTATTTTTCACGCTTTACTGGCTAAAAGCCCTTTCGATCTAGCTAGGTCTTCTGCTTGGTATATCGATTCTGGTGCTTCACATCACTTTTCTCATCGCTGTGACTGGTTTACAGATTTCTCTTTGTACAGTGACTCAGTTTGTGTTTGGTGGAGGTGAGGAATACAAAATTGTTGGCCGAGGAAATGTTCAGATACAGTCTGGTGGGAGGAAGCTCATCTTCCTCAATGTGTGCTATGTTCCTGGTATGGAACTCAATCTACTTTCTGTGAGTCAGATCATGAGGAATTCCCCTCAGTTGGATGTGGTGTTCAGTACTCACAAATGTTCTATTATTGATCGAGAGACTGGTCTTACTATTGCTACTGGTCTAGAAGATCATGGCCTATATCGGCTTACTGACATCGGTGATTCTCCTGAGATAGCTATGGCAGCTCGTACTTCATCTCTTAGCACTTTGTGGCATCAGTGATATGGACATCTCAACATCCAGTACCTGTCTCAGCTGTCCCGAGAGGGACTTGTTTCTGGCCTACCTGATATTCAGACACAACATCTTGAAGTGTGCGGCGCTTGTCAAGCTGGTAAACAACATCGGACTCCGTTCAATGATGGAGATTCTTGGCGTGCATCTAAGGTACTTCATTTACTTCATGCTGATATTTGTGGTCCTATGAATACTTCTTCAATTACTGGTTGCAAATACTTTTTGCTCATTGTTGATGATTTTAGTAGAAAGATGTGGGTCTACTTTCTTAGACAAAAATTAGATGTATTTAGTACCTTTCAAAAGTTTAAATCTTTGGTTGAAAAAGAGTCCGGCTGTAGTATCATTTCTCTTAGAACAGATAACGGTGGAGAATTTTGTTCCATTGCTTTCTCCGACTTCTGTGCTACCCATGGCATCAAACGCCAGTTCACTACACCTCACACTTAGCAAAACAGTGTTGTTGAGCGTCGCAATTGTACGATTGTTGAGATGGCTTGTTCTGTGTTACAACACAGAACTGTTCCTCATAAGTATTGGGCAAAAGCAGTGTTTACTGCTGTCTACCTCCTCAATCGTTCTCCTACTCAGGCTATTAAAGGAAAGACTCCAGAAGAGGTTTGGTCTGGTCGTAAGCCCAGGATCAGTCACCTGAAGATTTTTGGCTCTCTTGCTTATGTCTGGATTCGTGACGCTAAGCACTCGAAGTTGGATTCCAAGAGTCAGAGTGTAAAGAGCCTGCCTGGCTCTCTCTAATTTAATTGCACTTAAAATAACTTTCAGAATATATGAACAATAATTTTGAAATTCAATGAACACTTTCAGATTTTCATCATTTATTAGAATGATATCAAAAATTATAACACCACTGAATTGCTTACAAATATCAGAATTAAAGCAACTATTATAACTGATTTCATACTACAACTAACAAATTAACCTAGCACTTTAAAATGAATCCAGCTGCAGGTGTATGAAACTTACGGCTGGCTGTAACAAATGGGAATCTCTAAATTATCACAAGTCTGATTTTTTAACCCGGCTGCAAATAATGAAATCTGGAAATGGATGCAAGCCCCTTCAATCTCAAACAGCTCCTGCTATGGATGTTTCTTCCCAAACATTTATCACCTTCACCCAATAAGCATCACATGACCATCCAACCAAAGAAAAAAAAACTCATGCAGCATGCCTGAATTGATGGCGTACGACAGGCTGGAAAAATATGAAGTCTTTAATTCCGTATGGCTGCACTTAGGAATTCTGGAACAAAATTCTTTCTCTTTAAATTCCCAACCTGTAGCATTCGTTGCATATTTCCCCAATCAATTCTAATCCTCAACAAGAAAACAAATCAAATCCCAAAATGAATAAATTGATTTGCTTGTAGAACAAACTTCTCAGAACTCCAGTATACATAGCACTGGATTAAAATTCAGAATTAGAACTACAGCTGCAAAATTCACCATCAACTTGTAATGGCTCAAATTGCCAGAAGAGGAATCAGTCATCAAAACCCTAGCTGAGTTGTCTCTCTCACAAACTTCAATAAAATCATAATTCAACAATGGATGATTTTCCTTTCACAAAGCATTGCTCTTATAATTCAAAAGTGTCTTCTCTCACACACTTTTCACTTAAAACACTTTTTATACTTAGGCACATATTGAATAATATAATTTATTAATTCATTTGGCTCCAAAAAAGGCCTTTTCACCAATATCATGAAATTATGACACGCAAGGTCCCTGTTTCTTGTGCCCAAGATTTAAAACTTTTCATCCCAGTTCCAACGAGCTATAACACTAAGGTATCCAGCATATAATACCAACAAAAATGACAACCTTAGCAAATTTAATTAAATAATAACTAAGTTGCCGGTTCGAGTTTGGTTCGAAGTTCGGGTTCGAAGAACTGGTTCGCAAGTTCGAGAAAATTTTGAAAAGGGGTTTGGGTTCGGGTTCAAAAAAATATGAAAGATTTTTAAAAAACATATATATATATATATACATATTTTGAAGCCTAGAAGCATGATTTAAAATTAGAATGTCACATAGTATCATAAAAACAACATTTAAACAACAAAAACACCATAAACTTATAATCATAGCATCATGAATCGTGATCATACCATCATATACTTCAAGTTCAACATCAAAGATTCAAAACATTAAAACTAAAATTATCATAACATCAAGTTCAACTGTTCAAATATCAATAATATCATTGTTTCAAAGTTCAAACTTTCAAGTTCAACTAATGAATTAAAAATCAGTATTCATCTTCCTCTTCCTCTTCCTCGTCATCGTCATCTTCATCTTCATCTTCATCTTCATCTTCAACATTAGTTGACTCAGCAATAGAGTTAAGGCCAATGGGATCAGCAGCAGCAACAATAGTATTGACATCAAAATCTGCAAAATCATCTAGTGAAAGCTGAGAAGTGGAAGCATCGAAGTCTGCAACCTCTGCATTTACATCCCACCTCTTCGTGGCCCCTTCTTTGTATTCTTTAGTCTTGTGTGAGAGAAGGCGCAAGTTGTAATGCACGAATACCAAGTTCTCTGCTCTTTTTAATTGCAATCTATTGCGCTTCACTGAGTGGATGAAAGAATATGTGCTCCAATTTCTTTATGATGCAGATGAACTAGCAACCTATGAAGACAAGACAAGGTAAGCAATTAAAATAAAATTATAAAAATTACTTGCTAGTCATGAAGATCAAGTAAATTAAAAATAAAACTTACTTGTGATATGATTTTTATTGCAAGGGGCTGCAATATTTGGAATCTTTGGCCATGGAGGTACCACCAACTATGAGCATCCTTCCTAAACCGATGACGAAGAGCATCATTACTTAGACGTCTTGCATTCACAAACTCTATGAACTCATCTGTAATCATATCTCTCAAATCATCATCAAGAAAGAGTCTTTCAAATGTTGCTTTGTATCCATCAGACACTTCTAAATCTCTATAGGGTGGTAGCCTTCCTGGTAGATCAAGATATTGGTTGCTATAATATTTGGGCGTCAATGCATAGGCAAGCAAATGTAGAGGTGTGGTCATTTTTTTCCACCGTTCTACAATAATTGTTTGCAATTGTTTGAAGAAGGTCTCTTCGGGATCTTGCTCTTTTTCATTTACAATTTGCTTGATCTTCTCAAGCGTTGAGTCTATGCCATCATAGATCTCTCCAATGCAAGGCCTATCCATGTCAGCATACTTAAGCATGCTCATAATGGGCTCGGTGAACTTAATGATATATTCCACACATTCCCACCATAAGTCATCCAATATCCTGCTCTTTATTGAAGCTGCCCTCTCAGTGTTGCTTAGCTTCCATATAGCCCAATTGTTGCTGATTACCATACTGCAAAGTGGCTCTTTCACTTGCACAAGTCGTCTCAAAACGATTATATTTGATGCAAAACGAGTTTCAGCGACCTGTAACATAAATTAGAGCAAAAAAATACAACTATCAGATACATGCTTTATAAAAGAATACACATTACACAATAAAAAAAATAAAAATCAGAAATTGTAAGATACTAATTAAAAAAAAAAAAATCACTTACCTTCAGTAACTCCAAACGCGAGAACATTCTGAATATTCCTTGAGTCATGTGATGGTTTGTGATGAACATCTGGATGTCCTCAGCCTCTGCATACACCTGTTTGATCCACTCAATTGTTTTCCCAATCTTTTGTAGCATAAGATTGAGTGAATGGACTGCACAAGGTGTCCAAAAGATATGAGAATAGCACTCTTCAACCAACAAACCAGCAGCTCTACAATTCTTTGCGTTGTCTGTTATGACTTGGACAACATTACTAGCACCCACTTGTTCAATGGCAGAGATGAGAATATTAGCAATAAATTGCCCATCTTTTACTT
Organism: Chamaecyparis obtusa; assembly: GCA_027943335.1. Lineage (NCBI taxonomy): Eukaryota > Viridiplantae > Streptophyta > Pinopsida > Cupressales > Cupressaceae > Chamaecyparis > Chamaecyparis obtusa. Next base: position 1,298,073 of record BSBK01005588.1, on the reverse strand, counting down.
GTCCCTCACAATCCACCGCTTTCAAAAACATTGCCCCTTTAGGGGACACCGCTAGGACATTGATGAAGGGACGGTTTTTAGCATCTTTCCACCCATCTGAAACAATTGTTACCCCTGTCTCGATCCATGAATCCTTTATGGGCTTCAATTGATCATCAATCCACTTGACCTCATTATCCAACAAGGTGGTTCGTATTTTCTCAAAACTGGGGCCATCATACCCTGTTGGAGCTTTATTGGCACTTCTCAACATTTGTTTCCAATATGGAGAGCGAGCAACATTAAAAGACAGCCCATTTGCAAACAAGCATCTTCCCACATCAATGTTCGCAATTTCCCGACTTTGATTTTGAAATGCAGTTTCTAGAGGTCCCTTTCTTTTGTGCGGAAGGCCAAGGGGTTCTTTTTCAGGCTCACGGGTAAAAAATGGGTGGTCTTCTATCACAACATCTGTGGGGGGTTGTGTTACGCTTGCTTTTTTTTAATTTTTACCTCTATTGCAAATGCCATCAGCTGAAATTTGCCTACGTTCTTCTCTCTCTTATGCTGCCTCATGCTCTTGAATATACTTCAGTACAATTTCATTGGGTATAGGTGCACCTCTTTTTCCAGGGCATTTCTTGACTCCTCTACCAGAGTATCCACACAAATGGCCTACTGCACGAAAATATGAGCTATTTCTTTCTACATCACAACCCCTACATTTCCAACAGAATGCACCACCTCCAGGAAGGGCTCTTATAATGTCAACATGTTTCCACAAAGGAGAATCAGAGTGGGGTTCTATTCTTTGTTCGGTATTGCCTACCGAGGATGAGGTAGATGCCATTGTAGTTCCTTTTCCTATGGGAAGAATGAAAGAGAAATGAAAAAACTAAAAAACTTATGGAGAATGAAAGAGAAATGAAAAAACTAAAAAACTTATGGAGAATGAAAGAGAAATGAAAAAACTAAAAAACTTAAACAAAAACAAAAAACAAATGAAACAATAACTTACCTCTACTCATTGTAAGCTTGCAAAGGTGTACGTATGAGGCACAAACTCTTGAAAAAAGCTCACAAACCAATCTTGAAGAATCTTCCAACTCCTCCTTGCACAATCACGAACTTGCTCTTTTGCTCTTGTTGAAGTCAAATAGCCTACTTGCACACAACAAATGATAATGAGAACCACAAATTAGGCTTTTCAAACGAACTTTTAGGGTTTTGGACTCCAGAAAACATTAAAATTTTGTGAAATCGGTCACTTAAGTGACATCTGGATCCTGAAGTTCGTTGAAGTTCGTTCGGGGTTCGAATTTTTGCCCCCTGTTCTGCCCGGGTTCGAAATTCTGGGACCCAAGTTCGAACTGGGTCCGAAAATTCGGATCCTGCCCGAACCCACAGGCGAACGGGACCCGAACTTAGGACCAGTTCGAACTGGGGGGAGTTCGGAGGGGGGGCGAACTATGGTAACTTAGAATAATAATAATAAACCACCCATTTTGCGAAAACAATTGAAGAAGCGTCCAAATCGAAATCTGTCTGCTCAGGATTGATCCAGATGATGAAAGATGATGAATGAACTTGACGGGGTGACTTACTAAAAATAGACGCTCTCTCCAAGATTCTTGGAGCCCAAATTGGAAGCCAAAAATGAAAACCAAGAGCATCATTCAACTCCTCTAACTCATCTGAGCTCATCGGAACTATCCATTGACTTACTATAAATAGTAAGTTCACACCAAAGACCCTCTAAACACCTCGCCAGACCACGAGGATCACAATAATGACCTGGCACCATCAGATCAATGACCTGCAAAAAATGGGGACATTACACAGAGACTCATGATGACAGGGTACAGTGACAATCATAAGGCCTACAGATTGATAAATGTTGACATTGATCGTCTTATCTTCAGTCGTGATGTTGTTTTTGATGAAACTCAAGGACCTTTCCTTTCCTCCCTTGAGCAGTGTTCTGAGGATCAGCCTCACAGTGTTCCTCTTCCTCTTGCTTCACCTAATGTGCAGGATGATGCAGATGATCCCTGCCATGAGACTCCTATTGTTGATCCTATCGAGGCTCCGGAACATAATCCTCTTCTTGCTACTGTTGCTGCTCCTGAGCCTCCTCCAGCCCCTCCAGACATTGGCTCCTCCACTCTCTGGCCTAAATGGTGGGTTAAAACTATTAGTGATCTCTGGGATGATGAGCTCATTGAGGGTAGAGCTTCCAGAAATAAGAGCAAACAACAACCTACAGTTAATTTTGCTCTTATGGCTAACATTCATAGTGTCTATGAGCCCTAGACCTATTCTGAGACTAACGGTATTCTTGAGTGGGAACAGGCTATGGAAGCAGAGTTCCAAAGTCTTCAGAAAAATCACACTTGGGCCCTTTCTGATCTTCCTTCAAGGAAGAAGCCCATTAGTTGCAAATGGGTGTACAAGGTGAAATACAAAGCTGATGGAACCTTAGACAAGTATAAAGCTCGTCTTGTTGCTCGTGGGTTCTTACAGAAAGAAGGCATTGACTATGAGGAGACATTTGCTCCTACAGCCAAAATGAGTATTGTACGGCTTGTCCTTGCCTTAGCAGCTCAGTTTGGTTGGAAAGTCCATCAAATGGACGTTAAGATTGCCTTTCTGAATGGTGATTTGCAGGAAGAGGTCTACATGACGCAACCTCTTGGATTTAAGGTTGCTGGCCAGGAACACAAAGTCTGTAAACTTGTCAAAGCTCTCTATGATCTGAAACAAGCCCTTCGGGCCTGGTACATGAAGATTGATAGATACTTAACCGATCAGGGTTTTCAGCGGAGTCCATCGGATTCAAATTTGTATATCAAACATGTAGGTGACGATATATTGTTTATAGTTGTCTATGTGGATGATTTGATCATTATTGGCAGTTCAAAACATTTGATCACTGAAATCAAACAAGATTTATGTCGCACCTTTGATATGACAGATTTGGGACTCTTGCACTATTGCCTCGGAATTGAGGTTTGGCAGACTGAGCATAGTATCTTCCTTTCTCAGTCCAAGTATGCCAAAAATCTTGTGGACAAGTTCAGAATGCAGGATTTCAAACCTACCTCTACCCCTATGGAATTCGGGCTCAAATTGTCAGCTCAGTCCGCTTCACCTGTTGTGGATGAATCTTTGTTTAGACAACTAGTCGGCGGTCTCATTTATCTTACTATCACCAGACCTGACATTAGTTTTGTAGTAAGCTACATATCCCGCTTTATGACAGCTCCCAAGGCTGATCATTGGACAGCAGCAAAGCGTGTCCTGCGCTCTGTAAGCGATACTTCTGATTATGGCCTTTTGTACACTCGGAGTCCTGACCCTACACTATGTGGCTACATAGATTCAGATTGGGCTAGTTTTGTTGATGATCGTAAGTCTACAGCTAGATATGTGTTTAATTTGGGATCTGGTGCTGTCACATGGACTAGTAAGAAGCAGCAGGCGGTGGCCCTGTCTTCGACTGAAGCAGAGTATCGGGGAGCAGTTAAGGCAGCCTGTGAGGCAGTTTGGCTTCGGCAAATGCTTGTGAATATGCATGTTCCTCAGACAGGACTGACTCCCCTATTCTGTGATAATCAGGGCATGCTCAAACTGGCAAAGAATCCGGTCTTCCATGAAAGAACCAAGCATGTCGAAACTCATTGTCATTACATTCGTCAGCTGGTTGAAGACAAATCCATCCAGTTGCTGTATGTTCCTACATTGAAGCAGCCCACGGATATCTTCACCAAGTCTCTCGGTTCTGATAAATTTGTAAAATTCAAGGAATCTATTGGTGTTGTTGATAGATTGAGCATTATGGGGGGGGGGGTATTAGAATATTTAGAATGTTTCTTTTAATGCTCAAGATAGCTTCCCGTATTACAGAAGTCTCTTTTTAGATACTTGCTATTTTGTAAATATCCGGTGTTGTATATATGAGCGTGTTGCTCATTGTACATATATACATTAAATCTATCTGCTCCTGTATCAAGCATTTTATGTATGGTACAATATATGACGATCTTTGATAGCTCTATACTTGCTCAAGATCCTTGTACATATTCTGGTGTCAACTGAGAAATGTGTTAGTTGGACTGTAACTGTTTCATACAGATCAACACTACAAAATGATAACGAAGTCCACTACTCACCCAACCATATGATAAGACAAACCATGCTCAGTTTCAACCACAAACACTAAGCAAAGACTTATATAAGTTGCTAACTACAGAATTGCCATGATAGGTAAAGGTTAATACTTAATAGTAACTCTTTGGATAAGAGCATTTATGCAAGCAGAAGCTTTGACTGTTCCTTGAAGCAGATAATTTTCTTCAACTCCTTTATACTAATTATTTTGCAGTCATTTTGATATTGCTAAGCTTTTTGTTCTTTTTAGTTTATTTTTGAAAGCTTTCTTTTACTAAAGTATCATTTAAATTCCTGTTCCATAAATATTATACTTATTTAGTTTTGTTGCTCTTTCCCATTTTTTAATGCTATTCTCATATTCTTTGTTTACCAATCCTAGGCAAACTTTCTCAATCAAAATATGATTCAAATAGGATTTGAGTAGTTTCTTTTGATTCGTAGTGTCATGTAGGAATGTTTTACACATATATTTAATATATTGAGCTCTTTTTATTTTTATGTTTTTGCTGATGGATGTAAACATTCCTCTCAATCAATGCAGAAAAATTCACATGCCACGATGTTCCATATGAGGCCAAAGACACATGTAACAACTGGTTTTACAAGATTGCTTCTATCCAAGAACTTCTTCCACGCATGTAAGGAGCATTTGTAACTCATTCTTATTTGACATATATTCTACATGTTATGAAATAATGACTCTTGTGGCTCTTTTTAGAATGTTAAGAAAATTCTCTATTTAACATGAAACTGAGATGTTACAAATCATATGTATAAAGCTAGATCAAAAGATCAATAAATTACACGTTTGAGTTATCCTTAAAGCTTAACCATTTAAAATCTGCTATGCCGATTGCTTTAAACAGGGCCTCTTCCAGCCAATAAAGCTTATCTTTGATTTCTAGTTTTCCAGTAGTACAGATTTTGACCTTGAGGATAAACTATTTCTTATTCGCTTGATGACTTTCTACCAGTTCAGATTAAACAAACCTTTTCCTGTTTGTTTCAAAACTTTTGCATTTTTTTTCATATTTGTTTGAGGTCCTGGGGAGAAAATATTGATGTCTGAAGGTGATCAAAAGATGGTGAATGGGACTAAAAATAAACTTTGCTACCATATTCAAACTGAATAGCTGATGGCTCCATGCATTGCATAAATATGGATGTCAGTGCCATATAAGCATATGCTTGTGTTGAATACCTATCACTATACAATGGTTTATTTGCTAACTTATTTTCCATTATAATATATATTATGTGTATGCTTTTGTTATGAATCTTATGGGTTGAGACATTGAAACTTAATTCCATTCATTTTGATCAATGAGATTATTATCGGAATTGATTATTCAATGGGTATTTCATTTGAAAATGCATGATTATATCGCACATATGATATATTTGTATCTCTTCATAATTGATGCTTTTTTAACAACACTGGTCATATTTCATGCGATGAAAATAATGTTTGTTTTTATATGTTTATGTTATAGATACCTTGAAATGGCAATCTTGCGTTGTTGGCACTTTCTTGAGGAAAATCCATTGCATGTTTGCCAACGCTTAGCTATGATGATTAGAGGCATAGCAGATCCTTTGTCATCTGCATTTGCTCGTTTATACTTAGCTCGTGCTGCAAAAACATTAATTCCATCTGAAACAGGTAAAAGTACAAGATTGAATTAAATATTTATTAGTTTTTAACTTTTGACTGTTGTGTTGTCAGCCTAATTAAATTTTGATTGATTATTATATCTTTTATGTGAAGACCAACTGCATTAACATATCACTTTGACATTAAGACTCTATGAGAAACAGTTACTATTTTGGCTGGAGTGATGACCTAAGTCATTTTTAAATTATCATATACAATTATTGAAATATCTACCCTACAGAAGGGTTTCATAAAGTCCATTTGAATACATTCCAGGAACTAAGTGAATGTAGACGTTTAAATGCTTGCGAAATCTGCTAGTGCCAAAATCAGCACTATTATGAAATTTTGCTTGCAGTCAACATTATAGTCAGTAACTATGTCATTCTCATCATATTATCAATGCCAGATAAGTTGTCCTTTTCAAATTGTCAATTGTTAAGTGCTGGTCTATTTTTGTCAAGCTAATGATGTGTGCAGGTTGCTCAGGAACGAGGAATACCAAATGAAAGAGATTGAGTTTTCAATGATTTGGGACTTTTTTCCACCGGAAGAAAAGGATGCAATGTCAAGAATTTAGGCCTGAAGGAAGAATGGCACCAATTGGCGAGGTCAAAAGAGTGCAGCAACAAGCCCAAACTGTGTGAAAGGAAGAAATAAAAAGAACAAGAAGAAAAATCACACTTTCTCAGTGGCAATGCCGGCATGAAATGGTTACTTAAGTGGTAAAGATCTTATAAAACTGTGCCTAGAGGAAATGCATCCAAGTCTCATTGAAATGCTACTCCTTTTGAATGGTTGTGCCAGTCTAAGATGGTACTTAAGGTGATGGGAGAAGCACAAACTGCGCCACAAAGTAAACTCAAGTTATGTTGCCATTTTGAAGTGTCAGTGACAATAAGAAACCATGCCAAGGGTGGCAGAAAGTCTAGTAAATTGGGCCACGAAAGAGACATTTAGAGAACAAAAGGCTGATTGCCAACTTGAAGTGGGAAAGTGAGCAGCGAGTTGCACTCCAATTGGCAGGTGATACCTGAAATCATGACCAGTGAATGAGGGCTTAAATACAAGAATAAATTGCACTTTATCCCTGGATTAACCACTCAAAAATCATGAATCGGTGAAGATTGTTGAAAGCATGACTAGGCAGTATGTTAAAAACATAAGCGGTTAGTGCTGATTCATTGGGAAAGCCAGTCCATAGATGTGATTAAGGTGGCAAAGTCCATATAAAAAAGGGACTTGTTTAATGCAGAACCGAAGGTAAAGTATAGCATAGTTTTTAAATGGCACTCCTACTTGGAAAGTGTAACTGAAGTGGCTAATGTGACAAGAAACTGTGCATAGCTTAGAAACAAGTCCAAAATGTAAGGGAATTGTGCCTTTTGTCTAACATTCTCATGTATTTTTTTTTTAAGAACTAAAAAATTAAAAATATTGGGCCCAATCACTTAATATTTTTGTAATAAAAAGTGTTCTGATACTTTATTCAAATGTAATTGTTAAAGTGGACCCATGGATGTAACTCAAAATCTATTTTTAAATACTTGGAGGAATAATGAAATAAAAATAAAAATAAAATAAATGAAGGGCCCAAAAAGGCATGTATCTGATTTTGTCATTTTCAAATGTTTCTTTCCAATGTGGAGTTTGAAGCACTCAAGAACAAAAACCTTTGTTGTTGGAGATCCGGAGGAAGAAAACACTCTTGGTTTTCCTTATTTGGATATGGGGACAAACACCCTCATATTTTTGAGGCAGTTCTGTTAATATATTCTGATTTATGTAAGAAAAAATACAATCTATAGATAGCTTTTAAGACTGAAAATAATAATGAGAAAAATTAACAAAGAAAGGAGAAGATAATACCCGATTTGTAGCAAATAATTCCTCTTCACTTTGAGCCTAATGTTCTTCCATCTTCAGCTGCATATCTTCTTCTAATGTGTATGAGAAATGAATAATTATTATTCAATGTATGACTGCTGCAATAATCAAATTCGGATCTGCTTGTAGTGCGAATTTCCTTGACATGTTATGTCTTCTATGTCTTTGGATAATTCGCACCATAGGTCACATATATATATGTGTGAAGACATTCAAAAGACACACCTCAACATCAATGGTAAAGGCCGACTTGAATTGGCTAACTATATTTCGCATAGTATTAACACAAGTCGTGCCTTTTGGGCAATATGAAGTCGTCGCTCCAGGACAATATAAATATGTTTCTTATCTTACATTCAGAGTTTAATACAACAATTAATGAGATGTATGTTGAGATAAATAATAAATAATAGGTATATTATTTATTATTCATCTTAGCATACATGTCATTGATTTGATCTTTCCGAAAAGGCCACAAATATCAACAAGTTCTACACAAGGATCGCATTGGGGCTCAATGATTTTGATGGAATGATTCACATTTGCAAGCAAATTATCTTAAAATCAATTTTTAGAATTCATCATGATGTAATGCTGCAGATTCAACTGAAAGAAACATTCTAAAAATTGTTAGTATATTGTTCAATACTTTATTTATGCAGCTGTACCTTTAACATGCCAGCCGCATAAAGGGAAGTCATTATAAGATTGCTGTACAAATTATAGAGGACTATTGCAGAGTTTACAGCTATACAGTTCTAAATTTTTTTATTCTGCAGCTAGTATTGGAGATGACAGCTTTTAGAGAATGATTCTGTTGCATAAAAATGGCCATACAAGGTTAAATGTGATTGCAGCATTGGAGGAGATAAGCTCTGACATAAAATTCAGCTATTTTGAGTGACTTTACTGCAGCTTTGCTTTGAGGAAAAATTTACAAGTAAACATAAACTGATAAGTCTGCTGTTGGAGGGAATCACAGTTTTGGAAAGCCTTACTAGGTTTGGTGGAATATGCTATTCAAATTACAAAGGTTTTCTAAGGCTGCAGCATTTGTTGTCAGCTGTACAACACCAAGGCAGGGACTAATTTCTGCCATATAGCAAGGAGACAAGGAGAATAATTAAAAGAATACCTCAGCCTTTGATTTGGAGCTGCAAGTGTGGAAGTAAGGAACTCCTCCAATAAAACTAATATATTTGCTGTTTGTAGGGAATAATTCAGAAATATGAAATTAGTTGGGGAATGATACTGCTCATTGCATTGTTGTAGAAGGTGTTGAGCAGAGGTTGTCATTGATGTCAAAGGTGCTGGTCAGTTCTGTCATTGATGTCAAGGCATCCAAAAGATTACAATTACTGTCATGTCTATGTTTGAGCATTTGAGTTCTGGAAGGACTGTGACAAGCTATGGTTGATAGCTCTCTTAATTTTATCATTATGCTCTGGTCTTAGTAGCTCTTGATTGTATATCACATGCTGTTGTCTAAAAACATCCGCAGAATGTTTCTGAGATTTGTTGCTTGGAAACAGTACGTGCACTCAGTTGCACTGTCATGATTCTTGACTCTGCATCGTGCCGCGGTTGAGAGTTATGCCTTGTGGTTTGGAAGTAAAGTAAAGGTACATATGAAGTATAATATTCCAGAGTTTCAAAGGCTGAGCTTCAACAAACAAAAAGTGAGGAGTGACAGTGTTCACTATGCTAGTTGGCCGACTAGGCTGATGTTCCAGATTGATGCGTCAGAGAAAGATAATGTGCAGCAGCTAGAGGAAGCATGTGAAGGTTATTTGGGACCAGTAAAGTCTAAACTGGGTAACACAGTGTGTACCTTCTCCTAGAGCAACGTGTGGGCTTTTGGACCTGGTCTATTACTCGTTTGGTTTAATGTTTATTCTTGTGGTGGACTTGCAGATATTGTAGTTATGTTTTAGGCTGACATGTGAATGTAATTATTATTGTAATGCAATTGCATATATATAGTTGTTCTAGGTTCATTCCTAGTGAGTCTGACTGAGTTGATGTGTGAGTATGTGGGTGATGCTAAATGAGTAGCATGATTGTTGTCTGCGAGAGAGTAGCATGTCCCCAATTTATTAGGCATAGAAAATAATTAAATAATAAAAAATATTTTTTAATTATTAAATAACATCATTAATTTCGAAGTTTTAATTGACCACTTTTTATGTCAATGTGGGCCACTTCATTATTTCCCAGGAAAAAGTTTAAAATTAGAAGAAAGGGAAATATGAAGAGAGAGGGAAGCTGGAAGGGTGAACTTGAAGAGTTTCTCGAAAGATTTTTAAAGAGCAAGTGAATGCTCATTTGAGGCATCTTGAATTTATTCTTTCTCTTGGATTGAAACTTTCATGGTTTTGAAGGTTGGAACTTGTTACATTTCAGCCTCTTGAGGACACAAACCCTCTTGGGAAGTCTTTTGGGTGTGAAAGATGTCTCCCTAGCTAGTGATTGGTGGAGTTATTCCTTCTTTGCATTGGAGTTCAAAGATTGGTTCTGAAAATTGTAAAAATCTTCAATGAAGACAATCTTCTGAGTTTATCAGATTTGCATATTTCATTTATGGGAAATTTGTTTGACCTGGATTTTTGTAAGTTTCATTGTAAGAATATTAATATTTTATTATTGAAATTCCCATTATATGAAGTGATTGTATATTTTCAAATACAAGCGTGGACTTAATCTAAGGAATTAAGAGGTTTGAATTTGAGGTATGAGTCTTATTGCTATTAAAAATGTCAATTTTTGCCATCTTTGTTCAATTTATATATTTCTGGGCATGAGACTTTACGGACTTGAAGAAGGATACAACAAGAAAAAGAGCACTTTTTGTGAATGATTGCAACTTCTAAAAGTGTGCATCAATGTAGGGAAAATTAGATGCATGTTTTGTGAAGTTTTGTCAATTCAGAAAACTGCAATTAGTTGAAAGAATTTGTGCCCAAGAAAATATAAGCAAAAGGCACATCCTTTACTAATCTTTGACTTATTATGAAAAACACCTAATAGGAAAAATTTGCACCCAACAAACAATGAAACATTTTGAACAGACAAACAAAATTATCAGAAATATGCTGTGGACATTGAATATAACATTTTGCTAAGGATGAGAAGTTGTTGCTGTTCCAAATTGGTATGAATTGGTCAAGTTAAGAAGGAGCCGATGAAAGAATCTGAGAGAATATAAACTTGTAATTTTTAGGATTCAAATGAGATATTCATTGAATTGTCAAAATTTTAGAGCTTTGTCAAAGGGTTTGCCAAACTTGGTCCAAATAAAGGAAAGCATTATCAAAATTAGAATAATCTAGAGGCAGCTTGCCAAAAAAGCCTAATTTTATTGAACCGATTTCCTAGGTTATTTGCCATTTCTCCTATTTGTATCATAACCGGTTTATCTACTTGCCAGGTAACTTTTCCTATGCTTGGAAAGAAATTCTGATAGTAGAAGACCAAACATACCAGCAAAGTTCCATATTTGAGAAATTTTTTTTTCACTAGACTGAGCTTCTTCAGGTTTTTGAAGATTTGTCCTTTGAGCATAGCGCATATATCATATTGTGCATTATCATGCATGATCCTATGCGCAGCGTATATAGCTCCTCCCAGTACACTGTTAAGGTTGCTTGACTAATAGATTTTGTACCCGATGACCACTGATGCAAACTGAACGCCCTCATCTTTGATGTCGTTAACAGTCATTAACCAACTGTCAGACTTTGACTTTGTTAACCTTGCGACTTTTGCATAGGCTATCGTTCTTAGGGTAAGAGCTTCCCCTTTATCATTATATCCAGTAACCCTTCGCAAATCTTCTTTGGTTATTGTTGTGACTGCGCCCTTCGCAAGTCACATTTCTGGTTCATGAACCCTACTTAGAACCAGTCTTATCCAATCCGGTCGAAACACGGTTGGATACCTTACTCCATTAATCAAACTTGAAGTCTCAAGCTTTGCATACTTGGCTTGAAGCTTTTTGTCCTCGCAGAGTGAAAGATATTCGCTTCTGATGAATATTTCACCCAGTTCTTCCTTCTTGGAGTGGATGAGCGCCATTATGTCTTCTGTCAACAAAACTGCTTCAGGCACCAACAATAGAGCATTCGCCATATCGTTCTCTTGGTTCTGTAGTGTCATTATATCGTGAACTCGTCTATCAAATTGGTTACCTCCAATTAGGTTGACAACAGAAGATGATGATGCCATTGTATCTGACCGGTTTACACAGAGAGTTCTTGATAGGATTTACAGAGTTCACTTAGCAAAGACCGTAAATCAAAGAAAGACAAGATTACTCAAGCTTAAGAAATAAAAAATCACAGTTCGCAATGTAAAGTGAAATGAGTAATCATCCTTCCCTTAAATAGACCTAGGTCATAACGGTAATTATCAAATGGTAACAATTGTTAACGGCTACAACATTAATTACCCTCACCTAATCTTTCTTACAACAATCGGTTTTCATACGTTTACCTATTAATCAATCCTCGGTTGTAATGTCAACACTTACCTGTCCGGTATACCTGATAGATCGGTGACCTTTTTCTCGGTTGCACTTCTCGATTGTGTGAGATCACAACTCACCAGTTCCACCGAGAATAGTAGGCAGACTACTTGTTCCCTTTAAGCCCTTAGACTTAGTTTGTTGAAAAGATATCACCATCAGCAGATGATGACCTTACCTCCGTTTTCTCCTCAGCAGAGCTCTTTGATTCCTTTTTGAACCAAATCTTCTTGATCTTCCTTTCAGTCTCTTTTATCTTGTTAACCTTTTGGTCAGGAGTCAAGTTTTTCTTGACCGGTTTACTAGGCCCTTTTTTCTTGTTTAATGGCCCGGTTTCTGCACTCTTTGGCCAGATGTCCAACCTTGTTACAGTTGTAACAAGCCATTCCGGTTGCGCTCCATGGATTGACCCTTCTTTCCCTGTTCATGGATGAGTGACATTGAGAGTTGCTAAGGTTTGATGGTCCACAACTAGCACAGTTGGTTGTGCTCCAGTTTATATTCATATTATGGAATACTAGTCTCGGTGGGGATTTGAATGCCATGGTTTTGGACCTGCATTCTTCAACCTTGTGTCCAAACTTGTTGCATGTATAGCAGTAGCCCTTGAAACTTCCTCTGCTCCTGCTGGACACACTGTTGGAGTGAGACCTACATTCAAAGGTCCTGTGACCATACTTATAACAGTTGTTGCAGTAATTGTTAGAAGTGAATGGTTTCACTGGTGCATTTCTGCAATCATTTGTTTTATGACCCGGTTTACCGCAATGATTGCAAGAGGTTTTGAAGGTCTTCTTACCTTTTTTTTCCATTGGTTTCTTCTTTTCCATCTTGCCTTTCTTGACTCCCAATGACTCACCGGTTTCTTTGCTGCTTTGACCGATGTAACCAAGTCCTGTGGGATCCTTGTGCTTTCTTTGAGCCCTCAATTGCTCATCAAGCTTTTTTGAGCTTTCATTGTACCTTCTAAGGGTCTCATTTCTCTCTTCAAGAGTTTTTATCTGTTCCTTTAGTTAATACAATTCAATAGCTAGCCTTTTGCATGCATCATCTTTATCATGCAAGTTCTTATGCATAATTACATTCTCTTGAGTTATGATATGCATGTCTTCTTGAAGTTTTAATACAAGAACATCACTTTCTCTCACCGCATCTTCTGCCAGATTTCTTGTTCTTTCAGAGGTCACTAGTGATTTTACGACATTGTTCCTTTCATCTTCAACTTTTCTTTTGTCTTCAATGATTGCAGTCATTCTCAGAGCAATACTTTCCTGCTCCCTTTTTAGATTTGAAATCTGATCGGTTAGACACTGATTTTTCTCCATAAGATCAGAGAATGCCTCTTCCGCTTTATTAGATCCACTTTGCCCAGAGAGTTCCTCAATTGTTTCATTGCTTTCACTCAGTTGTAGAGCCAACTCTTTTCTCTTTGCAAGAGATCTTCTCAATCTATTCGCAAGAGAGACAATTATGCCATTGGCTTCCTCAAGCTGCTTTTGATACCTATAACCTTCCATGATCTTTACTCAAGCGGTTAAGCTTTATATCTTGAGAACCAAATGCTCTGATACCAATTGTTAATCCTAATTGGTTACTGAGAGGGGGGGTGAGTCAGTAAATACAATTTTTACTTCAATTTATTCTTCTATATATATTCTTGCAAACTTAAAAGAATATAACAACACTCATAAACAAAAATTGTAATGCACAGGTCAACACAACATATATACGTGGAAACCCTCGGTTAGAAGGAGAAAACCACGGTGGGACAGAACCCACAACTTTACTATTGCAGTAATAAAAGTGCCCTGTTAGAGGCTTACAAATTACTCGTAAGAGTGCTACCTGGTTAAGGGATTTGGTAGAAGACCTGTTAGGATCTTGACCCTGTTAGGAGTCGCCTTGTAAGAGGACTTTCAACACCAACAAAGATGTTACCTGGTAAAGAGATTTATACAAAGAGCCTGTTAGGGTTCACCCTGATTAAGGGATTTGAATATGCTGCACAATCTAAAGAAATGATCTTATGATGACACTTTCTGTCTAATCAGATCATACTTGTTCCCCTTCGCTCTGCTTGGTTGTCGAACCTTTCTCTGTCTTTCACCTTTCCTGACTGTAGCTCCTCTGAGAAGATATCGCTCTCCTGCTCTAGATATTCAACAACTCTTTCATGTCCTATGACCTGTATTTATAAGAGATCAATCTTATACAAATTACATCTCATAGATCCGCCAAGCTGTAAACTCTGTCATAAATCACGCATGCAAAACCCTAGAATAAAAAGCTTGCAAACTGATCCTGAGTTTACCTTGAAACACTCGTAGATAAAACAAAGCTAACTCGAGTTCCACTGAAAAAGCTAACTCCAGTTTTACTAAAAGCGCTCCTTATAATCCGATTCGGATTGTCATGCACTTAACCGATAAAGAACTTGTACCTGGTTAGTCATCACTTCCCTATGTGTTTCCCATGACCGGTTGGAATAACCTAGACCGGTATAAGCGTGACCGGTATAAGCGTGACTTGTTTAGTCTACCGGTGTGATGTACTAGTGTTCCGGTGGGTTTGATGTTTGTTAATGATGACTTTACCAATGACAACTCAGTTATGTCAACATAAGGTCTACTCCCCCTTTGACATCAATGACCATAAATCTTGAAACACAAACACGTCGCAAAAGATATATCAATGAAACACTCACCTTGAAGACATACCATCTAGTGAGGTAGTAGAACACCAAGCTTGCTTCGAAGAAACTCAAAGCGATCTTGGGGTAATGGTTTAGTAAATATATCAGCCACTTGTTCCTTTGAACAAACATATTCCAGCTTAACCATACTGTTAGCAACCTGTTCTTTCAAATAATGATACTTAATCGGAATGTGTTTGGTGTGTGAGTGCATGATTGGATTTCTAGAGATATCAATGGCACATGTTTTATCACAAAAAATGCATATAGGATCATTAAATTCAAGCTTGTAATCCAACAAGGTGTTCTTCATCCAAATTACCTGAGTGCAACATGAAACTGCTACTATATACTCAGTTTCAGCTGTAGATAAAGATGTGCAAGACTGTTTCTTGCTAAGTCATGAAACCAAACAACCACCTAGAAAGAAAGCACCACCACTTGTGCTCTTCTTGTCATCCACCGAGCCACCCCAATCTGCATCTGTATAGGCCACAAGATAGAAATCAAAATCTTAGGAAACCAAGACCATACTCAACAGTGCCTTTCAAGTATTTAAAAATCCTCTTAACAACATTAACATGTGTTTGCTTCGGTGACGCTTGAAACCTTGCAACATAACCAACAACTTGTATAATATCTGGTCTAGTGGCTGTAACAAACAACAAACTTCCTACCATAGACCTGTAGAAAAAGTTTAGTCAACAATGGGAGGTACATCATCCTTAACTTACGTCCGGTTTCCATAGGAGTGCTGACCAGATTGCAATCTTCCATCTTGAGTCTTTTAAGCAGCCCTCTAACATACTTGGCTTGTGAAATGAAAACACCTTCAGCTGATTGACTAATTTGCAGCCTAGGAAAGTAAGACAACTCACCCATCATAGACATTTCGAATTCATCTTTCATGCAATCAGCAAATTTCTTGGTCATTTTAAAGTTATCACTACCAAAACTTAGATCATCAACATATACCACAACAATAAAAATGTTGTTACCTTCTTCTTTGACATACAAGTTGCTGTCCACATATCCGTTTTTGAATCCTTGCTGCTGTAAGTAGTTGTCCAGCTTATCATACCAAGCTCTAGGTGCTTGTTTAAGCCCATAAAGTGCCTTCTTCAACTTGCATACATAATTCAAGTTGTTAGTCAACAAAAAACCTTCCGGCTGTTCAACATATACTTCATTCAAATCACCATTTAGAAATGCTGATTTGACATCCATTTGAAATACTTTAAAACCTTTGAAGGAAGCAAAAGCAAGAAGCATTCTAATTGCTTCTAGTCTAGCTACGGGTGTAAAAGTCTCATCAAAGTCTACATCCTCAACTTGTGAGTACCCTTTGCAAACTAAATGTGCCTTGTTCCTTATAATTTTACCTTCTTCATTTACTTTATTGCGAAACACCCATTTTGTACCAATTACATTCTTGTCCTTGGGTCTAGGCACAAGCTCCCAAGTGTTAACTTTTTTGAATTTGCTCTAACTCTTCCTTCATGGCAGTAATCCAATCTTCATCCATGGCTGCCTCTTCAAAACATTTTGGCTCAAACATAGAAATAAGTGAAAAATCGTCATCCTCAAAATAATTACCATTCTTTCTAGCAGCCCTTGTTCTCCTTTCAGCTATAACTTGATCGATAGGATGATTCTTTTGAATAAATTTAGGAGGAGTTTTGAAAGAAGCATCTAAGTCACCTTGTGTGTCATGCTTAGAATGTACATGTGAAGTTTCAGCTTCATTTGAGGAAGAGATTTCACTCCCACTAATAGATTGAGATTTTTCTTTGCCATTTTCACCATCTTTGCTTGCTGCTACAGCTTCTGTGGGTGATGGAGAAAGAGGTACAATAGTGCTGGTCTGAGTTTTTTCTTCATCTATGTTGTCCACATATTCGCTAGACTCATTAGTAAACTCATGAATTTTTACATTAGCACTTTCTACCAATTTATGTAGCCTCTTATTGTAGCATTTGAACCATAGTTATACTGCCTTGGGGGACGGGGGGACAAGTTTTCGGGACGAGGGGACAGAGGGGCCTCAATTTGGGGACGACGGGGGGATGACAGTGGGGGACGAGGGGGGTGTATATAGTATATACGATACATGTGATACTTAAAATGATAGTTATGAAAAGATGTATAACAAAATAAGACACAAAGATGTAAAATCATTGAACATTGAACATTAAACAATAATTATAAATTTTAAATACTCCAATCAGCAAATGGAAGAGTTCTATTCTAAGTTGACGGTTCGGTTTCGGGGACGGATTTGGGTTCGAGAATCCAGTTCGTGGATTCGTGAATTTTGTTTTCCCCATAATGATTTGTATGGGTTTGTGTGTATATATATATGCATTATTTATACAAAAAAAAAAGAGAAATATGCATAATTGTAAAACTAAATCATTTCATAGTGGCATTATCTTCATAACTAGGTCTTAGGTAGTCTTTGTTGGTGGTTGTTTTCAAGTCCCTAGGTCTAGCAAACGAGGTTTGTGTATTTTGGCCTGTTGGGAAGTCATATCTGTTTGGAATTTGGGCGAGAGCTAAGCTAAGTCTGTCATAGAGATGGGGTCGAAACCAAGTGATTTGTGATAAAATGAGTTAAAAACCTTTGAGAATCCTTTTGCCAGCTTCAGTTTGACCTTCGAAAGCCATGATGGATTGTGGGAGGTAACCCTGCTGGAGGCTTGCTGAATCCTGAAATTTGGCTAAGTCTGGAATTTTTCGAAAACCCCCAAAATCTAGAATTTGCATCTTAACTCCTATGAAGCTGGAACCTATCTCAAACATTCTGAAAGTATTTATACAAATATAACTTAAAGTATAAGAAATTAAATAAATCAGACTTATACTTTACTGTTATATTTGTATAAATCCTCCCACCCCTGAACTGGAAAATTGGAAACTAAAAAAAATTAAAAACTTGTATTTTTTGGCTTGTTGTGATGGGCAATTTCTGGGCATCCCCAAGTCCCCAATGGGGACATCAGGACGTCCCCACGTCTCCTCAGGAACGGTGGCGGGACTGTGGCGCCGCTGGGGATGCCAGAACGTCGTCCCCCTGTCCCCGTTCCAGGAACAACAGTGATTTTTTTGGGGGGGGTGGGACGCGTCCCCGGGTTACTATGATTTGAACGCTTTACTCTTTAGAGGAATAACCAAGAAAAATTCCTTCATCAGCTCTAGAATCAAATTTACCCAAATTATCATCCTTTCTAATATAACATGGACTCCCCAAAATTTTGAAGTATTTAACTGTAGTTGGCTTACCTTTCCAAAGTTCGTATGGAGTCTTGTTGAACTTGGACCTCAACAAAGTCCTATTTTGAATGTAGACTGATGTATGGACAACCTCTCTCCAAAAAATATCTTTTACCTTTCCTTCATTCATCACCATGATAAGCATTATGCAGTTTATCCCAAACTTCCCTTGCTGCAGTATGCATAACTTTCACAAATTCAGATTCAGTCAAGCCACATAATATGACATTCATAGCGTTGGCATTGTTCTCAAAATTTCTTTTTCCGTTAGCATCCGTAGGGGAGTTGAGCTGGGATAGTATAGCCATTGACAAGACTGAGATAACCATCACAACCTAAAGACATGATGTAGGTTTTCATACGAACACTCCAAAAGGCATAATTGTTTCCATCAAATAAAGGTGCACGGTTTGGAGCAAGACCTTCTAAGGCTCTCATGGTTGACACCTAGATTGAACTCTCAAGCTTTTAAGCTTTAGAAGGGAGCAACCTGCTTTGATACCAATTGAAAACTAAAAATTCAAACCAAGCTGAATACAAGAAGCATACAACAAAAGAGCAAGACACAATTTTTTTTCTCGTGGAAAACCGAGAATGGGTAAAAAACCACGGTACTATTAATCAGACAAAATGGGCTACAACCCTTTACATCCAAGAGCTACAACTTTTTCTCAGTCTCCCAACTATACAGGCTTCAACTTGAACTAAAAGGCAGCAACCTTTCTTACTGTAAGCAGATTATAAATAACATAAATGAACCAGAATAAAGGCTTTACGTCTTTACTTGAAGTTGCAAAGACTCTAATAACAGTACTTCATTTCTTCACAGAGCAACTGAATTGAGATGACACAGGTACTTTCTTTGGTGTATTCTATGAAGCTTTCTGTGGACTGAAATTGGATTTGACTGTTAATCTGATGCTTGCCTTGTACACTCGCCCAGCCACCAGATCGCACACACCTGGAAATATCAGTGGCTCACCTTATCATTTCAGCAGCGTATATACTCTTTGAAGTAATGCCCCAGCCAATGATGAGAAAAAACCACATATATCTACGATAAAAAACTCATACCCCATGCACTTGTCGCTACTACCATTTTTTTTTTCATCACCATTATGCAGTGATACTATAAAAGAAGAGTCCCTGCTTGAGCTCTGACAATCTCTGACATTGAACATCCGCATAGACGTAACCACCACATTCATCTTCATTCTTAGGAGACGTTACAAACAAGTGGCAGAAGCATATTTTTTTTTTGGCACAGAGGACAGAAGTCGCAGGTTTGTTCATTTCAAAATGGATTGTTAACCATATCCACTTGGCGGCTTCTTGCAGAGATATCCATAAAAACGTAACTGGTGATTATTTTGGTTTTATCAAAAACAAGTATTTGGCTGAGAACGAACTTTGTCTTTTACCATAGGATGTTTATGCCAGCTGCCGCATATATGTTCACAAAGTGGATTTCATTTAGAGATAAAAACAAAAATTTGTCAGCGCTAGAAATATCCAGGGACGTGTAGAGACATTGTGCCATCTGTCTTTTCAATCCATACAAGTCCAAAGTCAAACAAACAAACAAATATGAAGCAGACATGCACACCAGAAGCTCACATAGACAAGTAAGCAAGTAACCAAGCAGCTGAAGCAACTAACAGACATACAAGCAACTAGCTCAAGCAACTTCATGCACAAACTGTTTGACATCAATGACATAAAACTTAACACTAATATCCTAGACATCCTACAGACTTGAGGACTTGTAGGGGACATCACCCATTCTTTAGAATTGAAGATCTTGCTCTATTTGGTGCATAAAATCAAAGGAAGGTGACATTTAAGGGGGGAGATCACCATAGAAAATTTGGCATATTGCATTTGTTTAACTTATTCAAATAGCAGTTCCCCCAACATACCCAAAATTCTGCAAAAATTTTGCCATCCCTGAACTCTATCCCCACATCACCACATTTCCCCACCTTGGAAATCCAGAAAAATATTTCAAAAACTCACTTTTCCACTATCCTCAATGGGGAATACAATCTTAGGTGTCTCTTGGGAACACAATCGGTCTGAAATGAACTTATTTCATTCCCTAGAATCGCCACAACAACTCTATACACTTTTTCAGTTCTGCCCTTTGCCTTTGACAGTCATGTGAACCTATGAATTTTGCTAAAATTCAAGTAATTCAATTCAAATCCTTTTGATGCACCTTGATGGGTGTTTACACATGCTCAATAAACTTATATAATCCCTTCAGGGAAGTTGTTAAAAAACTGTTTAGAAGAGGAATTCAAAATGTTGCTCGGCATTACTAAACCTTTTTGACCCATGACAAAATCGGCAGTAGAGCAAGCATCGATAAACCACCACTTTTGTATGGAACTGCCCTAGAGATTATGAAACTGCCACCTGCATTTTATGAAAACCTTTCATGTAATTTTTGAAACTGCTGCCTATGATTATTGGGGGCTTTGTACAAAGTTGTTGAAACCGTCATTTTTTCTGCAAATTTTCAACTTGTGATGTCTGCACCCTACTTCTTGTGTTTACTGAGTTGTGTTCCACATATCTAATGAAGCCATCTGATCATTTTACTGATCAGTTAACATGTTCACCTTCATTGTGATATCCATTATATTTTCAAATCTATAGCCCATGACATGCTACTGGATGTATGTTTGCTTAACCAACCTGCAAAACCATAGTGCAATCAATAATATGGCTATGTGAGATTAATTTCAACCATAGTTACAGGACTCTTTGAGTCCCAAGCCGAGTCAGGCTTGTAGGGTTTTTGGCCTTTGCTAGATGACTCGGCCGAGTCCTTCTAGGACTCGCAGAGTCCACGG
The DNA here is from genome assembly GCA_027943335.1 of Chamaecyparis obtusa. Taxonomy (NCBI): domain Eukaryota; kingdom Viridiplantae; phylum Streptophyta; class Pinopsida; order Cupressales; family Cupressaceae; genus Chamaecyparis; species Chamaecyparis obtusa. Next base: position 1,277,035 of record BSBK01005588.1, on the reverse strand, counting down.
ACTCTGCTGACTCGGCGAGTCCCGTCAACAGGACTCTACTGTGGCCAGCCAATACACAACCAAAAAATAACATTTTTTTATTATTTTTTTTGTGTTATATTGCCATTTCAAGTTTAATATCAGACAATTGTTTACTTCAGATCGATCAACAATAGTAAACTTGCATATATTTTACAAAATATATCAGGGATGACAGATGCTTTCAGCACAGTAGTAATCTCATTGCACATTCCGAAAATGATATCAGAAACAACACTATTGCTTACACTTGATCGATAACGTTCATTCCTATATTGTTTGATATTTAGACAAGATAAGAATCATAACATCCACAGGCATCATCTACTTGAGATCAAAATTAGTAAGAAGATACCAGACATAGCAACTCATACTTGATCGATATAATACATTTCTTTAGCCATCCATAATGAAGCCATCTAGATAAAAACAAAATTGAATAAGGTTATTTAGTATTATATATGATCTTATTGTTCAATACATTTGGATATAAGAATAATCATTGCAATCCAAAGATTATTTCCATCATTTATTATCATTGTATTAGTAATAAGGAAATTGAGATTTGCAATTAGCAAATTTTTACTATCTGGCTGCTGCTCTTTAGTCTTTTCTACCTCCTTTCTTAGGGAAACAATTTCCAGGTCAAGCTTCTCACATTCCAAGATTTTCACTTTTAGCAGAAATTTCAAAACATCTTCAATACATTTGGTTTCTTCAGCTTGAGTCTTACAAATCCATACTTGTCTTCTTGGACTTTTCACCATCTTCTCAGATTTGGTCTTTCAACTTTAAGTTCCTCTTCTTGAGTCTTTTGATTTCATCAAGGGGTAGTTCTTCCTTAAGATACGCAATAGTATCCTCCTCGTTTTTGGTCTTTTCACTTTCTAATATGTTATTTAGTAACTAGTTTAAAAGTTAACTTATTTCCTTCAGAAATTCGCATTTATACTTATTTGATCAATGTAAACTTGTGTATATGTGCAAAGTAGCTTCTATTTATCTCAATTATTGTGTCTTTGATGTTAATAGACTGAATGATGCATGAAAAAAGTTTTAAATCCTTAAAAATCTTTGAATTTCTTGGGTTTTTCAATTTCTTGAGTCCTTGCCGAGTTCGTATGTTGAGTCCGAGTCAGAGTCCAAATCCAGCTTGCCAAGTCCGAGTCTTGTAACTATGATTTCAACCATAGTTGAAAATATCTGCAATATATCGCAGATATCATGATATATTGCAGGGCAAAATACAAGAAGATTTAATCGCCCATTAAACTGGTGGCGAGTTAAACAAAAAGTCGCAGCGGTTTCAAACCAAAATATCGCTAAAAAATCATGCGGAAAACGCCATTAAATCGGCAACTTGTCAACGGGAAGTTAAAAATATTAAAAAATGAATTAGTTAGGGTTTTTCGGCCGCATTTTGTCTTATACCCGCGTTTTATTTTGTCTTAGACCTGCGTTTTGTTTTGTTTGTTCCAGCCCGCATTTTGTTTTGTTTGTCGCAGCCCGCGTTTTGTATTCAGACGTGCTGCAGGCACCAGTGACTAGACGTGCTGCAGGCACCAATGACCAGACGCGCGTAGGCATCATTCGGACGCATTGCAGGCACCATACACGCAGGCATCATCACAGCCGCAAGTAGTTGTAAAAACTAAAATGTCAATTTAATTAGTAATTACTAATTAGTTATAAGTATTGTTTATAGTTTATAATTCTATACACATTGCAATTTAAATAATTCCATAATACTTATTTTAAGTTTAGGATATTACAAATTTATCAATGGATTTAGAATAAATCGCGTCCTCGAACAAATTTATAATTTTATAATTTTAACTTTTCAAATGAATCCCAAGGCTTTGAAATTTTTTACATTCAAGCAAATATTTTAAATTTTTAATAGATGAATTTAAGGCTTTGGAATATTTTAAGAAGATGAAGTAAATATGTTCAAATAAATAGTTTTTACATAAATACAGTATTATTATCAAATCTCTAACAATAGAATTATAGAATGGTCAGTCAAAGAATTTTCAAAAAATCATACTACAAAATTCACTGTACAATAAGCGATTACTTAAATTTGAACATTTTAATTTCTTTTATATAATAGTGTATTTTGTTATTTCTTTTAACTTCTCTGTATTTGATCTGTATAAAAATCTTTAAGAAAACTCTGCTCTTAAAACGCATGCACTAAACAACAGATTAAACCTAGAAAATTCCAGTCAACTCTAAAGGAATCTATTATTTGATTTCATTTACTTCACTGACTTAACTAATATTTGATCTCAAACTTAGACAATTATTTGGTGATTGCCCTCTCTAATCGCCTCCCCCATTTTGATCTTTGTTACTTCATAGTTCATTTTGATTTAATAACTGATTCTTTCTCCTTGTACTTGTAGACTTCTAGTGCCAGTAACTGTAGAAAATGGTTGGTGGCAGAAAGGGATGCTTTATGGATACATGGGACACCAGGTCCAAATTGAGGAGATGTCAAATGTAACCATTAACCTAAGGAGATGAGTGGGGGCATAAGCCGACTCATATATCACCTTGCAAAGATTCTTGGAAATGATATTACACCATGTGATGGCTGTCCGGAAGAGGTTACGAGGGAGGCTTTGGCAAGCCTTGAAGGATATGCACAATATAAGGCAACAAAAAAGAGGACATCAGAGGCCATGGCAGCCCCAATGGGGAGTTTTAGTTCTACAGGGTCACAAACAGGTGCAAAGGCTTCTTCTTCCATTGGGCCACGGGTACGAGGATTAGGAAGTGTGGGCGGGTTTATATCAGACTTTTGGGTTCCATGTAACACTCCTGGTGCTCAGCCCGAATTGCAAGGCACTACATGGAACAAAGAAATGCATGCAAAGACAAAGGTGGCAGTTGCAAGATTTTGGTTCTACAACGATCTTCCCTTCAATGCTTTATGTAGTCCATATTGGGATCAAGTGGTCGCTGCGATCTCCGTGTCTGGTAGAGGGTTCAAGCCCCCATCTCGTTATGAGGTGAGTGGACCATTGTTATAGGATGAGGTCCGAAGCATTCATCAACTTGTGGAAGAGAAAAGATGAATTTTGGAACAGAGAGGCTGCACTATTATATCCGATGGGTGGACAGATGGTAGGAACAAGACGCTCATCAACTTTCTTGTTGCTTCAGGAGGGTAGTTAGTATTTCTAAAATTAGTTGATGCGTCTGATCAAGTGAAAAATGCAAAGACTTTGTGCAACATGTTGGATGAGGTGGTGGTGGAAGTGGGAGTGAGTAATGTCATCCAGATTATGACTGATAATGCAGTTGCATATGTGGCAGCCGGTAGACTTCTGATGGATAGGCATCACACATTATTTTGGAGCCCTTGTGCTGCCCATTGTCTTGACTTGCTCCTTGAAGACCTAGGGAAACTAAGTTGGGTGGAGAAGGTGGTCGAAGATGGAAGAAATATCACAAAGTACATCTACAATCACACATGGGTCCTGAGTCTTATGAGACAGTACACTGATGGTAAGGATCTCGTGTGATCAGGGGTCACACGCTTTGCTACTAATTTTCTCAACTTGCAAAGCATATTAGACGCATTGCCCAACCTAAGGCGGATGTTTGTGAGTGAGAAATGGTTGGAGAGTCCTTATGCCAAGAAGCCTGAAGCAGAGAAGGTTGCGAAGGCTGTGTTTGATGTTAGATTTGGCAAGCTAATAGAGGAGATCATCAAGGTAAGTTTTTGAACCTTGATTGATGATTTATTATTTAATTTTCAGATAATGCAATTCGCTGATTTTGGTTAAATTTTTTATGTCCAGGTGTTAGAATCGTTGGTGAAGGTTCTTCGAATAGTGGATGGGGATAAAAGCCCCATGGGGTATTTATATGAGGCCATCGATAGGGCCAAAGAGGCTATTCAACACTTGTATAGGTCAAATGAGACCAAATATAGACTCATATGGAACATAATCGATCGTAGGTGGAACCGACAACTCCACCAACATATTCATGCTACTGCCTACTACTCGAACCCCAAGTTTTACTTCTCCGACACTTTCAAAGCAGATGCAGAGGTTCAAGTTGGCATAGACACATGTATTCGGAGATTGGTTATTGATTTGGACCTTTGAGACCTTGTACTTGATGAGTTACAGAGCTACAAGAGGGAAGATGAGCCATTGTATTCTTCACCTGATTGCAAATGTAGGAGATACACTTTGCAGCCAAGTAAACAAGAACATGTGTTTAGTTTTATTATACCATTTATTTTGCTCATTAAGTTTATTAGAATCTTCACCACATTATAAATGGTTTAACTTTTTTTTAATCCTTGTAGATCTGTGGTGGGAAGATTATGGTGCCACAACACCTAATCTTCAAAAGCTTGCCATCCGAATATTATTGCAGCCGTGCAGTGCTTCTGGTTGTGAGCGAAATTGGGGTGTTTTTGAGAACATACATACAAAGAAGCGCAATAGGTTGACTCAGATGCGCTTGAATGACTTGGTTTATGTGCGGTACAACCTTTGATTGCATGAAAAGAAGGTGAGAGGGCAGGCTTCATATGAAGCACTTGACCTTGATGAAATTGATCCATATGCAACAGATTGGGTTGCTCCTCCTGATGGTTGATGATGTGGATGTGGATCCTTTCTTGATTGATGATCAACTAGTTGACTTTGATATGGAGGAAGATGATTGGGCTGCAGAAGTGGCAGCACGTGAGGAGGAACATGAGCTTGGTCATGATCCATCAGGGGCTTCTATTGAGGCACCTGTTCAGCTCCCTGTTGGGGATGGCGCAACTACTTCAGCACCACCCACCCAGCAACAACGATCTCTTTTGAGCTTTAGTCGTAGACACAATCTATGATTTCTACTTATAGTTTTCATTGATACTGAAACTTGAAACTACTATGTATTCAGAAGTTGTAGTTTCACGGAGTTTGACTTTGATATGTATTGAACTTATTTTTATTTAGATGCCACACTTGTTTTTTGGTATATGATGTTAATCTGCTAAGTTCTAATTGCTATGTATTTAACTCAAAACTTTGATTCATATATGGTGGATATCTCAAATCAGTATATGTTCTACAAATTTGGTGTACATGTGTGTGTTTTTAAGAATATTTTAAGAAATTATATATTTTCAAATGTTCGATAAAAGTGCCGATTTATTGCCAATTTTTCTGCCAAGTTTTTGGCGATTCCGAGTTTTTCAAATTTTTGGGCCGGCCAAGTTATTGCCGAGTCTGAAATTTTCAACCTTGATTTCAACAGCCAAGAACAAGAACAATGGTTGCAAATTGTTTCATTGGACCCTGATTCCTACCTACTTGTGTCATGAATTTTAGAAACACTTGTAAGGAAATGACAAAACATGTACTATAAAGTACAAACAACATTGCATCCAATGAGGATTAACCCAAGTATTTGTCTATGGTTTAGACCCTTTTCATTTACAACTTTTCTATGCTCAATATACTTTTAATGCATTTCTATTTTCACTGCAAGTATCATCTATTTGGTTGTCTATGTTCAAATGCAATAGTTCTTTTGAGCTATATTGCCCATAATTTGAGCTGCCTATGCTTATTCAACAAAAAGGAAAAACTGTACAAATGGGAAATGGCATCTAACTTCTGAATGTAACGCTAGAATGCAAGTTTTATAACATTTTCTGCATAAATGATCAGTCATTCTCCTAAATATCGCTTTGCGTTAAGAAAGAAAATATGAAATCTTGACTGCTATTAGCAGTGACAGTGATGGAATCTCACCCATTATTCTTTGTATCTTGCTTCTGATCACAAGATGATACCATTCATTGTTGACCAAAAATAAAATTAACTTTTGATTTTCTGGTGAAGGACACTATTTTACCATGCCTTATTTACTTATTTTATAATGTTTTCTTACTGCCTGGATTTCTATACTATTGGAGAATTTTCAAGTGTTCGGTTTTCTATTGCAAATGTGTGATTTATATCTGAAATATTTAACAGGATTTTTGATTGCTAGTCTTGGTGACTATACTGCAATATTTCAAAGGGTTCTTTTGGGGAATCTAGGCATCAAGTGGATAAAATCTTACAATGAAAAGAAGATGTATGCTCGCTTGGTGGAACCTGTAATTGAATGGATAGTAAAATGCATTTTCTATCATGCGGATCAGGTTAGCAACTATACATTCAATACAAGTAGTGATATTTGGTTATTAGTTCGTCTGTTGAAGGTTAAGTATTTTTGAATGAATGAATACCACACTAGAATTTGTTGAGATTATAGGTATCAAGTCTGAATGTTTGAAGCATTACAAATTCAAATGGATGTAGATACAGAGTGGCATTGACATTAAATTATCATGTTAAATATAACAAGAAAACATTTTAGGTATTAATCAACCTGTTAGAATAAGGATTAATGGCGCCTGCTATGCTAGAGTAATAGAATTAATCAGTTCATTCCTCCCCATACCCCCGCCTATTGATTATTAATTTTTGGAGAAATGCATCTTATATAATGCCTGATACAAGGCTGCACCAGCTTAACAAAAGGCTTACAAGGAAACTATGCTATAAATGCTCTCCTTGTTCATTTTCTTCTACCTTGGAAGGGCTAATAATCTTTTTTTACTGGTATTGGTACACCACACAAGGACTTTCAAATGGCAGCCTTTGACAGAATAATGTTTAATTGTATGAGAATAAAATAAAACAAACAGGGTTTGATGGGTGAATTCAAGGTTGCTAATGCCTATTGCAATATCTTTAGTTAGCTTTTTCATCTATTTTTTAATTGTTTTCAGTAAAGGTTGAAACTAGAATACAAGTATCATGCAACACAATAGAATGCCTTTGGTCTTCATGAATATCTTTTAGTGCTCACTGCCATTTATATCTGCTGCTGTACAATCTACCTAAGGTAACACTATTTGATCTATATTTTTTATTTCCCTCATATCCATTGGTACCCTGAATTTCATATGATATGCTTTTTATTGGATTTTCTTCTAACATCTTGTTTAGAGACAACATATTCCTCACGTGGATTTTTTTAATATTTCCAACAGCTCACGATTTTTGACAATTGTCTTAGGCTGCACATGGGGAAAACAACAAAATCCCAAAAAAATAGGAAAAGACAAAAAGTGATTTTATTTATCCCACATTGGCAAGGTGAGTGAATGAGCTCTTATGAAAGCGTTATAAAAGAGATTCAAGAGCTCTCTTTTAAGCACGCTGGATTGAATACAAAATTTATGAAATATTGGAGAATGCTTCTTTAAGGGTTTGTGAGGAGTAGGACAATATCCCTCATGAATGACATCTTCTTCGCTGTTGGAAGACGCAGTCAGGGGGATCTTTACTTTGTTCAAGCTTTGAGCTAAATTCTGATGTGCAATATAGCTGCTACTTATTTGATGTATTTCCAGTTATCCAGAAAGGGCCGATTAGAAAGTGCTGGTGAATATCTTGTTGAGAACAAACTGCAACTACTAGAGTTATTAATATAGCAGATTGGGAAGGTTATTATCTGTTGTTCAAGATTGAGGAAGCCCATTGATTGAGCCGTATCATTTGGAGGGTGATCTGCAGGTGGTGTCCAAATCTGAGAATTCACAGAGCAGGCTGTACAAGGCGGCATACATTAAAAACACACCTTACCAGTCAGGAAACCTTTGGAATTGGGTCGTACAAGTGTTGAAGAAGCAAAAGGGTGGCATACAGGTGTTATAGCTGTTCACAAATGAGCTGTACTTGTCACTAGGAGGCCATACCAGGTCTGATGTAAATCATGATAGCGAACTAATCATTCTGGGAGAGTTGTGGTAGGAGTTTTGAAGTATAAATATTGATGTTGGTGCGTTTTGAAGGCAGCCACTTGTAGTTTTGGTGATTTGGTATGTAGAGATTTGGTATTGACATTGAAATTGTTAACTGTTGATGTTTTGTAGCTTCTGTCAGATAAACACTATGAGTCAATACTAGTGAAGGTATCTATATATATATTTAGTATATATGAGATGTATATATATATATTATTATTATTAATGTAAATATTATTATTATTAGTAGTAGGCCGGCTAGAATATGCAAGTTGTTGGTCGGCCTAATCAATGACTCTTTGGTAGATTGCATAGAATGACACATAGGCTATCAACACCTCTTTAGCAGATTACATGAATGCGATGCAAGCCACTGGCAAGATGTCTATGATTGACTTGGAGCAAAATGGTTGATAATGCTAGCTTGTTTAGTGCCAAAACGAGCTGAATGATTATACTATAATGATTGGCAAAAAACCGTTCAATTCTACAGTATGAAATGCAAACAAATGACAACTTTTCTGGTAGTACCATCTGAAGTTACAAAATAGTTATGAATTGGATTACAAGAAATAGATGACTCATAAAACTGCTGCAACTCAACAATATATTAATTCCGATCTCAAAATCAGATTGCTGTAAGCCTACAACACATTGGATTATTTCAATAAGCACGTATAGTTCACATAATCATGTTCCCAATTGAAGTATACTAAGGAGATGATGATCTGAGGCTGATGTAGGTCAGATAACCCACTGAACTGCTGATAATGGTGCCTATTACTGAACAAAAATCTGCTATCAATACATTGAAACTGCTTCTATATGCAGAGATAATAACGCCACAGGGAAACAGACAATTTCCATGTTGCACCTTGACTGAAAACACACCAAATAAACACTTTAAAACCAAACCCAAACACCAAGAAGGGATATATATCAGACTAATTAAGATTGATTTTACTGCTGTAGGTCTGAACAAGGCTAATTGACTGCTGGTACAGCAAGTATAGCAGGAGCAAATCCGATGGAAGCTCATTAAATTATTAAAGTTCACAATACAAACACTTGGCATCATGAAATATCCTTTGGGTGCCTCCAAACAAGAATGAATAAGCTCCAAAAATGAAGTTCTTCATTTTTCATTTCCTATGTTCCTCTCGCATTGGTACATCCCTTCTAGCATGAGGTACGACTCAAATAGAAGCCATATAATCTTTCCAAAACTTGGGTGGTGTGCACAACTAGAAAGGAACATTAGAAATAATATGTTAAACCCTCAAATTAAAATGAATCTCAAATGGTACGGCTTGCAGGGAAGGTATGGCTACCATGTACTTGTACATCATACTCCAGAATTTCCTTCAATCACATCACAATTTTTTTAAAAACCACTGAAACTTTAAACAAACAACACTAAAATCTTTAGCATGTCAAAGTGTAGATTCCATTTTTAGGAGTGATATCTAGTAATTTATTCTATTAGACAAAGGATATGAAGTCGTTTTGGGAAATGGCCAATATTATGCCCCTTTGTTGGCCATTTGAACTCAATACAACATTGAAATCACCACTCACCATGAGTAATAGATTTCTTACTGGTTCTAGGATTGAAGAAATTGCATCCCACAGGTTTCTTTTGATAATAAGCCTAATGGGGCCATAGATAATCAGGAGGGAGAATTTTGACATGGATACCAAGCATATAACTTGGCAGAATCACTGATCTATCCCTTGGTTTATAAAGCATACCGTGACTAAATTTTCCCCTGCTAAGGCTCTCTTTGCATTTTGTAAATATCCTTTCCATTTGTGCCATTGCTAAGAGACCTTTCTGTTTCCTCAAAGCTGAGTTGTGTTTCTTGTAAGAGGATGAAGTTAGTATGTTGTAGATCATTTGATGCTTAATTGTGTCTTTTTCTTTAGGGGCACTAAGGCCACAAACATTCCATGTGAAAATCCTCTTTGTGACAATGAGGGCCGTTTCCCCACTTGTTTTTTTTTAATTCTGATTTGATCTCCTTGATTTTGAGTTTCTCCCTTGTCTTTCTTTAGTGACTTGATTTGCACAATGGGCCTTGGCTGTTTGAGTTTCTTGTTGGGAGATTGTGTGAATATCTATAGTAATCTTTTTTTCTCATTGCTTTGGGTGTAACATAAAGCTCATTACGTCTATATTTGAATCGATCAACAAATTGTCTTCCGTATTTCTAATTATTGGATTATTGGGTTCAGTTGGAGCACCTTTGTCTTCCTCTAGGTACCTGATAAGGAGGTGAAACTTCTTAATTTGAATTAGGGCATATGAGATTGGCCCCTTTTGGTTAGTTGTTTGTGATGGTCGTGATGCCTAGTAGGATGAACTTTGGTACAGATGTTGAGATATCTTCTTTGATGCAGATTGAAACATATACACTAGAATGTCCTTTTAATGTTGAAGCATCCACACATTGGGATTTTCTCATCAATTAGAGATCTACTCTTGTATCATATCCCATTATTCCTTTGGTAGATTGTCAATCTTATCCAAATTGATACTGTTTGAATTTGGCAATTCAAGGGATTGAAGTTGGTAGTCCATTTTTAAGAAAGAGGCCAACTCCAGCAACCACCCAAGGGCCACTCAATGTTTTTTTCCTTGTTAGACAACCAGAAAAAAATGTGTGTTTTTTGTTTGCAAGAACCACACTTTAACTTCATTCTATTTTTTAATCATTGTACTGTTTTCATAACGCACACTTGCTCAGTATCTTTTTCATCATCAGAGGGTTTTGAGTCCATCCTTCTCAAGTGGAATCTACCCAACAATCCTTTCTCCAATTTCTATCCCTCTTGTTGCTCTGCATTGCAATTCAATCGTGATTCAGTATCTCCTAAGTTTGGCAATGTGCAATGGATCATTGGATTTTATAGTCAGCGTCCTTCAAAAAGCACTAGCTGCAGCTCTTTTATATTTTAGAAAGTTGGACTTCAATACAACAAGATTTTAGCATAGATACGAACATGGAAGAAATCTCAATGGTATGGAACTTAAGTGTACTGCTGAATGATTCAAAACTAAAATGAACCTTTTATCCAAAAGGGCATTCTATAATCTTTGGATCATCAAAAGATTAAATGTCTTCTGTTTTAGATATGACTGATGCATGATTATAGGTAGTTGAACTTAGACAGAATGAAACTTAAGTTTGGATATGAATGTGGAAGAAATCTCATTAGTATTGAACTTTTGTGTAGGCATTGTTATGGAAACAATTTCTTCTAATTTATCTGTCCTTTGGTTCAGGAGAAGATGATTCATCTTCTGAGATGTTTTGGTATTCAGAAAAATGATTGCAATCAAACTCAAAACATTCATCTGCTTTCTGTCGGGGTTCATTATTTGCTGAAGCAGCTACCGGCATCAGTTGTTAGTAACTATGCCATGGTGCTGCTTAAGCTTGTAGAAAATGCTGTGGACCTTTCAATAGCCCAGGTAAGACCTTGCGTCTGCTAATTTCTCTTTATTTCTTCTGTAGAAAAGGCAATACAAGGTTGACCAATAAGCTGAAAATTTTGAGAGAGAGTTGAAGATATTTTTAGTAGATGGTTGTAATGAATCCATTTGCAGTACATGAATTACAGGTTGCTTGGGTTCAAATTATGTGAGTGTGGACCTCCGAGAGAATTTTGTTATGCTATCTTGAGTGATGTGCTGGAGGTATGTAATATGCATTATTTTCAATTTACATAGGCAGGCCCATTTAAGTGCAATGATTTACTGCTGAGGATTGTGATTTTGAAAGCCTAATGATGCTTTTCTATTTTAGGATCTCTGTTTCATTGATGTCATGTGAAACTGATGATACAATCCTTTTTTATTTTTAAATTCTTTCCTTTCGAAATGCTTTCAGTAATTTAGTGCATGCAAATCTATTAATCTGAGAGAGATGATTCAATGATTCAGTTTTGGTCATGTTGTTGCTTTAAAAGAATCTGGTTATAGATATTTAATATTTATGGCTGTTATTGTATACTAAGGTTTCTTATCTGTGTAAAGCTAACATATTACCTACTGAAGGATAAATTGGATCATTTTGGATTCTCATTGCCAAGTTGCATATATATTATTGTGCTTGAAGTGTTACTTGCATAGGCTGAAGAAATGGTGACAAAGCTCACATTTGGCTGAGTTTTTTGGCCTATTAGACAGAATATATTAATGGATGTAATAGGTGCCCTTGGTCTGATTTTTTTTTTTTGCTTGTTCGCTAAGAGGATGATGGTAGTTTATAACAATGAAATATGTTCAACAAAGTAAACAACTAATGACTGAAATATTAATATGTCCAGCTTCACAATGAATCTCACAAACCAAATAGCAATCTTATTCAATCCCAATCTGATAAGTTCTTACCCAATACATAAGGATTGATCTTTCAATGAAGTATTACATATAAAGTTATAAACTGAACATACAGACATACCCTTGAATCGTAGCCTCTTCTTCTGATAACACAAGTCTGAAACCATGAAGCCTTGGGTGTCAATACTCCTTACAATGCACAGTGCTGTCAACCACAAATCATTCCCAGCACTTCCATGAGGTACAGCAATCAATATTTTCTGCAATAACAGCAATTATGTTCTCCAGCAATATGTCTAACAGCAGATTCGAGTGTATGTTGCCAGCATAAAGAAAAATGCCTACAGCTATGAACAACTTTCTCAGTGATATAAATCAGGCATTCATTGATCTGAAAACTCTTCCAAACTAATGTAAAATATCTCCAGCAACAGCAGATTAATCACAGCAATATCTCTCAATTTCCAAAACACTAATGCTTAGAATCGATCCCAGGTAGATTGACAAATCACCCACACAATATGAAATGTGACAACAAAATAGATATTCAGATTTACCTTGAATGGATGACTCAGAATCTCCTGATTGTGTCTTGTAACAGCGAAGAGAATGTCATTCATGAGGGATTTCGTCCTCACAAACCCTTGAAGAAGAATTCTCCAATAAATTCATAAATTTCTTATTTCATTCAACATGCGTGAAAGAGAGCTCTTGTAAATCTTTTATAATGCTCTCACAAGAGCTCATTCACTCATCTTACCCATGTGGGATAAACAAAATCACTATTTCCCCATCACTTTTGTGTTTTCCTATTTTTTCAGGATTTTGATTTTTTCTCCTATTTCCTCACGAGTGCTTTTTCCCCTATTTTTCCGTGACGCTTTTCCTTAAATATTTTTCCATAGCTTTCCCTTTAACTTAAGTCCCCAAACATTTTATGTCGCTAATGTGTTATTAAAGAAAAGGACTTTAAATATTTCCCACTTAAATATAGTCCTGCATTAATAAAGTTAAATATTTATATTTAACTTTATAAACTGACTTTATTAATGCATAAGTAAATCATATCAATGATTTTAAAATCTGCTGTCGATATTAATCATTTACCATCGACATGACACTGTCAGTGAAGATCCCGACCATGCCCAAAATGACTAACTATAAATAGTAATTAGTAAGTATGCCCAAAATTGCATCCAGACACCTCGGATCGACTTGCAATTGAAATTGCCTACTGCCTAGGCCAAATAGCCTCAAAGTTCTTTAAATGTCTTGGTTAGCCTACGAGACAATGGAGAAATAGGCTAACGACAAATTTATACAACTTGTGCTAGAAAGGGGACAGGGTAGCAGGGTATGTGCAAGAAAAGAGAATGGAGGATGCTCAGAAGTTGTTTGATATGATGCTAGTGAATGTCGTGTTGTGGATTGCAATGGTTAATGGTTATGCTTGCAATGGAAGAATAGGGCATGCGCTGGATCAACCTCCTCACCCTCGTTGAATGTTGTCTCAAGATATGCATGGAGAAGAAGAAAAAATTGCAAACAAATAAAGATATTTGTGTTTAGAGGTTCATTGATTCATCCCGGGATTTATATACTGGCAAATAATTCTGAAGAATAACATTAGTCTTATACTGAAGAAGTTATATTTAAATATTCTAAGAAGAGACTATTGAATATTGATATCACTAAAATAAATAATATCTTGAGTAGTGGAAAGTATTCGTATGCCGAAAAATGGCATGGGACTCGACATTTTCTCTCTTGGATTTCATTATCGACGATATCTCTTAAAGCTGAATGGAAAATAATTGATTATTTATGAGCCCAATAGTATTCTAGTGTTTTGTGCGATATTGTCATGAGGGAGATTTCCGCTAAGACTCCACTAATATAAGGTGTATAATATTTACAGAGTCTGTAATGCTTAGCACATATTAATATCATAGGTGTGGTTTCATTATTACAAGATATGGGTGAAATTAAAGACATTCAAATTTCAAATATAGTAATAGCCGACTCTTATTAATTATTGGTTTGATGTATGAATACCTTGCCATGACGTGAGGGAGACCACATTGATCAATTTGTGAAGGCTATGATCATTTATCATGGTTTGTGACTTCAGAAAGTATGTTTGAGACAATGCAACTCTTCCACAACCCAAAGGAGGAAGTCTTAACATTATCGGGCCTTACTATCATTTAGAGATAATTATAATGTGAAGTATCAATACTTGGGTGCGACATTTATATATGGGTGGCTATTATAGTTGTTTCAATAGATATATGAAGCTAGTGACAATATCAAGATTTTCAATCGAAAGATGTAACATCGGAGATCATGTTGGGATCAACATACAATTACAGTTGTATATCTGTCATTATCAAATGTTTATCGAGCTACCTATCTCTTGCAATTAAAGTGTTTATGAAGGTGCTAGGCATAATATATCAGGATGCATTCAAGACTTTGACCGTATGCATTGTGTGGTAACAAGAGTTCCAAATGCGCCTTAAAGGAGTGATATATTTTTGATAACATGAATCATGGTCACTGCTAGTATTGATAAGTGCTAGTATTTATTTACCTATGCGTAACTGCTAGATAAAGTATCCATCATCTAAGATTGATTATGACATGCGAAGACTTTTGTAACGTTAGAGAGATATAAGACCTCTGCAATCAATTCTATTACTTTAGAGTACTGTTTGAGAAAAGATTACATGGAAGTAGTAGAAACAGTGACAAAACCGCCGGCTGGTCAAATTACTGAGCATGTGTCGTGTCAAATTGCTGAATATTTTTAAGAGCTATGTTCTCCAATGTCGTGTGATTTGATGGAAGACATTCAAACAAATTGAAGATGCATTGATAAGTTCCTAGTGTTGTGTGTTGTCCATCCACATCAAGACATTATTGTTTAAATTCTGAAGATAAAAGCATCTGAGTGTGAGATATGTATAATTCTTCAAACTTCTCATAGAGAGCATGATCGGTTCTAGATTCTTTTGCACACCCTAAAGTGAATCTTTTGGTAGCTGGGCATGACAGTGGGATGATTGTCTTCAAATTGGAGAGAGAGGGGCCCGCCCCTTGTTGTCCTTAAGGACTGAGTTGAGACATCTCTTAAAGAGGAAAAGTCTATACAGATTGTCAAAAACATTTCTTCGAAGAGGAGGAAATATCACTTAGAAGGAGTTTGACAATCCATAGAGGCAACTTTGAAAGAGGAGGTCAGAAGGTTAATATAAGATTTAGAGAGAGTCTGACATTTCATCTAAAGCAACCTTGGACGAGGAGGTCAGAAGGTTGATATCTACTTCAAAAGAGAGCCACATTATCATGAATATCTGGTGTTGCCGAGCCTAGAGATAAATCCACGGTTTATTACATTCACTCATGTTACTATGGAATCAGACAAGTACATTTGTGTACGAGAAACTTCTCCTACAAATAATGTTATGGTCAAAATTTCATCATGATATTCCTAGATAGATGCATAAGTTGTTGGATCAAAGGGCATTCAAGAAAAGAGCTTGGTGCAAACTAAAGAACAAAGACATGCCTTGCTGGCAAAAGGTTGATATTAGATTCAGAGGGAGTCTTATAGTTCATCTAAAAGCAACCTTGGACGAGGAGGTTGTTGCAAGACCTTAAAATTTAAAGGGAGCATCTAGAAGGATTTGATTCATTCTTATCTCCAAGGAATTTGGTCATATTGGTTCAGAGGGAGTCAACAGTAGAGATGGTTTTTACAGTCAAAGGACTATGATCATGAGATTGAGTCCCATGTGTGTTGGTTGAAATGCCTTTATGCTAACTCCTACGTCATGATATTCCTGGATAACTTGGGGTTCACCAAGAGTGATGCAAACTATATAAGAGATATAGTGCATAAGTATGTTATTCAAGGTACATTATCACTACAAAACAGATGGTTGTTATTCTCACCTAGTTTCTTACTAGAGAGAAGATTGTGTACTTTCGAGATAAACTTGGTATATTCGAGAATGATCCCTTAGATGAAAAGGAGTTTCAACATCTGTGATCAATTATTTTGTATGTTATTGCATTCTTCTCCTTGAGAGAGAAGTCTAAGGTGAAAGCCCTTGTTTCAACCCTCTAGGATGAGCCATGGTGGATCCACCCTCTGAGATGAGTCAAGATGGATGTCATGTGTGTGACTCGATGACTTATGGGCCCTCCTAGGAACATTGGAGAAAGGTGACGACTTTTCGACAATGAACACTTGTATTTGATTGATGTTGTGAGGTGACGACTTTGCAAACATCTCCATCATGATGGATATCATGTGACTTGATATCCGTGGACATGTCATGATGGTTAGGATCTCTTAGACATCATGGTAGATATCATAAGGCTGATATCATTAAATAAACCATAGATGATTTAGAGATCTTCATTGTGGATATTATGTGACATAATATTCGTGGACATGCCATGATACAATATCCATATGGTAGACATTATGTGACTTAATGTAATTGCACTTACCATCACTGGGATATATAAGGAGAATGTAATGTTCTCGAGCATCACGAGATAGGTGATACTTCATATCACGAGTTATGTGATACTTCATATCACGAGTTATGTGATACTTCATATCACGAGTTATGTGATATGTGATACTCTGTAGCACAAGTTAGGTGATACTTCATATCACAAGTTATGTGATATGTGATACTCTGTATCACGAGTTAGGTGATACTTCATATCCCGAGTTATGTGATATGTGATACTATGTATCACGAGCTAGGTGATACTTCATATCACGATCATGAGTTTGTGATATGTGATGTCTTAGTATCCATATGGATCATATTAGGATTCCTCTGAACTTAGTATTACATATTGATTGGATCGTATGAGACATGTCACGTAGTGACATGTCTCTACGTAAACCTAGTATCCATATGGCAGACATCATGAGATGTGATGTCATTGCACATATCATGGATATTGATGAGCTATGGTGAATATCATGTGATTTGATATTCTTGCATGTACCTTATCTCTTGATATCACAGTAAGGTGATATCTCCTCTCTTTCAAAATTAATGAATTTATTGTGACTTGCATCTTGATGGATTTTATCTTCTCTAGCTAAGAGGGAGTGTTGATGTTTTGTGTAGCTATGGTGAGGGTCATAAGTGTTGACACGGGAGACCACTGGACACTCTGTTTGAACATCCTCCCTAGCTAAGAGGGAGTGTTAATGTTTGTAGCTTCAGTCGTATGTTCATTTAGAATACATATAATATAAGTTGATTAATGATAATATATATTATATTATTATTAATCATATGAGATTTAATATTTAATATTAATCTATTGTTCTAAATTAATAATTGATTAATGAAACATTGTAAGATTAATTAAATTATAATGAATAGACATGTCCCATGAAGGGACATGTCTCTCCTAGTCTCTTTCCCAATATAAATGAAAGAGAGATTGTTGCATTTGAAAAACACATACCATATACAATCTAGGCAGTGCTATTACATTTGCAGCAATCATGAAATCTACAAATGAGAAGTGTGTTTGTTACTTGTGCATTTGCCGGAATAATGAATGTGGGAATTAAGAGCTTATCCAACCTATTCTACAAATCCTGGCTATTAAGACACCTGTCTCTCCCATATGTGTTCCTTAGCTAGAGTTGGCAAAAATCCTATAGAGACATAGCAGCATGGAGCTCACCACTTAATGCTTCATATTCTTGTAACCATTCTATAAAACCCTTTTTTGTGTCTTGCCGGTTTCCTCCTATTGCAGGATTATTTTGCAAAAATGTAGGCATCAATGGTGTAGTAGTTGCTCCATAGTCCACTAGTAGCCTTGGAATTGTTATTAACTTCTATATTCATGTTACTAACCTCCCCATTGTAACCTCTATTTCTTGAATGCCATTGTCAACTCCATTGTTCCGATCCATGTTTGTATGTTGCACCATTTGTGTCATAAACTGTACCAACTGCTGCTGTCCTCTAGCAAGGTTGTTCAAAATTTTCACAGTACCTTCATTTGATCTCTCTTGTCACCCATTTTTCTTGGAGCTCCCTCAACAAACAAATCTTCAATAGTCACTTCGTCTTCAATCTCTGGCTGCTTTGATGGGTCGTCAGCCCTTTTCTAAAATAATACCACTGTGGACACTCGTTGCATAAGAAATTTCTGCTGACAAAATGTGTCTTAAACCCTCATTGGCTGGCAAGAAACTCTGCTCTGATACTATTGTAATAAGCTGAACTGAATTCTGAAACCAAATCGTTATGATTTCCATGTTTGGTGCATAATCATCTCGTCAAACAGTTATGTTTCACCTGTCTTGGGTATTATTTCCATTTGCTTAAAGTGATAGCTCGAATAAATTTCATAACATTCACTTTCCAGTCTTAATAACGTTTTTTTTTCTATAGAGGATACTGGATAAATATGATCACAAATAAATTTCATATAATAATTGCATTGCTGCTCAGAATAATATTGCACTAAAATTCATTTACAACAGTTAACTATTAAATATTGATATAGATGGCCTTATTTTGTATGCTCCCAAACATTTCAATCAGAAACTACATGCACTTTGAATCTCTCCTAGGAAGGGTATGACGACTCCCTTGGAAGGTATGGCAGCTTAGTATGAGGTGTCAGCCCCTTGGAAACTTCAATGTTGACTTCTTTAAGCCTTTAAAGGCTGCGGTAGACCTTTCCATGCTTGAACATCCTCATTTCATGTATTGGCCCCTCCATCTACTTTGCCTTTGTAAATGTATGACCTCTCCAATAAGTAAAAAGTGGTATGGCTTTCTTAAGTGGCAGCTGGGATTATCTTAGCATAAATAATATATAGTGATTTGGAATTTAAAAATCATTTTTCTTCAAAACACATTGCACGAATTCTGTGGAAAATTCAATTGTGCCCACAAAACCAATTTTTTTTGAATCTTCACTAGTGTGCACACCACCATAACAAATTTATCACTAATTTTGTAGCTGGAAATCGGTAGCTGGCAACTGCAAACAATTCCTTAATCCCTTTGTTTAAACACAGTTGTGAATCCCATCAGAATCCACCATAGATTCAATTAGGGAGAAATCTTTCATCTCCGAAAACAAATACTTCTAGGTTTTGTAGTTGAACTAACAACCCAAACCTTAAATGAGAAATAAAATATCCAAGATGTGCAAATGAGCCCTTCATTCCTCTTGTATAACTTCTCCTCAACTTTAAAAAGGATTTAATTTTAAATTCATCTTTAATAAAATAATCACCTTTTGGCTCCATAAAGTGACTTTATTTTATTTCGGCTTTTTAACATAGCCACTTGATAAAATTAATTAAATAAAGTCGCTGACAACAACTAAAAGTTATTTAACCTAAATATTTAAGAATACTCCCTTATTTAATTCTCTGAATGGGTCAATGGGAATTCCGAATAACATAGGCTGACACATCCCCGAACGCCTAAGATGAAGAAGGGGACATTACATCCCTTCCGTAATGATATCTTTATAATCAATTTTTTGAATCCAATGAGAGAATCATCCAGTCACTTGTCAACGAAGGGGAGAAAAAGGGCTTACTGACCTTTTCTTGAGTAAAAGTTAAAGGGGACATAGACCCAATAAAGCTTGCTAGTCACCTATACCCAATTTGTCTTCTGCTAAATGGTTAAAGAATATGAAATCAAGGACTAAAAGTTCCAAAAGGTTTACTTGATCCTGAAAATGGGGATTGATGAAATGAACTGCTCAATTGGGTATTGTTTTGAGCTTAGCACTATTGTTTGCATTCCTTCATGAACCATATTGTGTTTCCACTCATTTCCCTCTCTCTCTCTCTCTCTCTCTCTCTCTCTCCCCCTTTTCTTTTATTTCTTGCTTCCTCCCTTTCCCTCTCTAGCTATGTCCTCACTCGTGCCCCCTTCTGTCCTCCACCTCTTTCTCTTCATTCCTCTGCTTCCCGCCTTCCCTTCCTCTCCTTGCTTGTGAGCCTTTTGAGATTAGAACTAATGATTCTAATATATGCATCCACCGTTCTTCAAATTGTGTATATTGAATTTCAAGTCTCCTCTGAATGACATTTTCTTTTCCTTAACTGTTTTGCAAGTTTTGTTTCTTCTAGGGTTTTTCCTTGCTTTGGCTCTATTATTTGTATCTTCTTGATGTCATACATCAGAAGTTGTTTGCCTTTTTCATTCCTTGTTACCTTTTTTCTGGGGGATTTCCTCATCAATCCCATTGAAGGTGAGTTTTCAATATTTTGATGATGGGTTTTAAGTTTTTCCATTTTTGTGTAGGGTTATTTGCTTCTTCACACCTATGCTGCTTTTAGTTAGTGATGCGATAAAATTAAATTGAAGGGAATTTAAATAAACCTTTTATTATTATGCTCAGATGTACCATTTATGCACAGTTTAGTCTCTGCCATGAAACACTTCTGATTGAAACAAATATTTTGAATATATATGATTGATTTATTTGATATCTTTGTTAATTAAATTATTTATTTGATTGTAATACTTTTCCTTTGGAAAAAAATGATGTATTATTTCTCTTAAGATTTAGATAGCATTTTAATTTAATTTTAATCTGTTTCATTCAAATTTGTGCAGGTTATCACACAATATTCAGATCTAAAGGAGCATTTGATGGTTATGGATGTGTATGTGGACTTTATTCTTCAGAATAACATGGTATGTTGACTATTTCATTCCAATTTAAATGCCCTATTTTGTCCTATGTGGATTTTTCCATCTTAGCATCGTATGAGATTGATACCGATGCATCTGAATATGTGCTTTGAAGTTTGAACTATTCCTGGCCGATTTAGTCATCCTATACCTGACTGCAATGGACATTAAATCTCCAGTGAGAAAGCATCCTGGATTTGCCCGAGAGTTTCATGCTATTCTTCAAACATTTAAGCATTTGAAACACCAGATACTAGGAAAGGCACCGTTATCCACCTGGATCACAAATTGTTCTAGTGTGTGCAGATAAAGAATAAGTTTCAGCAGGAAAGGAACAAAGAAACTCTTCCTTTCACTAATGGTTCGCCTTGAACTCAAAGCACAAGAAGGGAATTGTGAATCCAATAGCAGAATTTTTTAGCAGACCTTTGATCTAGGCTCATAATTTAGTGCTCACTACATGTTAATGCGAGATGAACAATTGGTTGGAATTGTACAAGTCCTATTGATTCAGCAAAATTCTATCAGGAAATGCATAGTAGTAAGGCTATTGCTTATTACCATTGCAGGATGAACTTGCTTATCATTTGGGACATTTATCTGTAATGGATGAGGCTGATCACCAAATATTTGTATATTGGAGTCTCAGTTTTACAAGATTGCAAGTGTTCTTGGAGTTGAAAAGGCTTGCAATGTCAATATTTTCTTGGTTTACCCACATCTTTGATTTTATGTAGTGAAGTACATCAAATCCTGTACTGCTTATGCCATAACCTAGTTGACTGACAAGAAACAAGGATTGTGTGCTCCTTTGCTGTTATTGTGCAAGCTTTTGGAATCTGTTTCCATGGATTTTCTTTCAGGTTTATGTAATACAAAAAGTCATAATGATAGCATCTACATGGTAGTTGACAAATTCTGAAAAGATGGCAATTCTTTTGCCTTGTGCAAAGTCTATCTCTACTTTATAAATAAACTTGAATATACTTTAAAATGGATGGATTCCTTTCAAATGATTAACTAACATCATATCTTATATGGACTCAATATTATTGATCTAATTCTAGAAACTTGTAATTTTTTTAGGAGAAATCTTTAGATTGCTTCAAATTCATGATTGGTTGATTTCGTCACCACTTGTTTCATTGGGAGAACTTAGTATCTGGTATGTTTCCTATATAGCATAATTGAGCATTTGCAACTCCTATACTCCTTTTGTTGGGTTGGTGGAAAGGCCTTGCATTAGTTTCTTACCCTTCATTATATATAAGCATATTTTCCACTATACTATAGGGTTTGGTAGAACCCCTAAGTGCCGATATGGGTTTGGTTTGGGGTCGGGTTTGGATTTGAGACTTTGGTTTTGTCCAAGTTTTTGAGGTGAACCCTAGGCGAACTTGGGACAGATCTAGTCAAACCCAAAGGCAGCCCAAAAGAAAAAGCAAAAGAAAATAATTTGTAGAAACATTTTTACAAACAAAAATGTGGCAAATATCTAATTTTCTCCTTAATAAAATTGTGAAAATGGCATGTCATGGAGGTTTGTTTGGTTTCAAAGTTTTAATTTGGGTTTGGTGGTGCGGGCTTTTCATGTTGACCCTACTGGGGGCATTGCATCCAAATCTTCATTAGGGATGCCGCCCCTCAACCTCATCAGGGTCTCCACTCCTAGACCTCCACTCGTAGACCTCCACTAGTTATTGGGATCTCTTGTCACATAAGAAGCTTGATTACAATGAAGGGGTGATGAGGAATTATGATCCACTCTTGGGTGTGATGACTTGGAGGCTCCTTATTAGGGTCGTTTTAGGGTTTGGACAAAAAAAATTAAAAAATGTTATTTTAATGTGTTTTGGCCCCACCTTTTCACTTAACTGCCGCGGGTCCTCCTGGGCCCGCGCTAGCTACCCCGGGGTCCACGTAGGGTCCGCATAGGGTCCGTACTTGGACCTATGCGTCCGCACAAGTCTATGGTGGTTCGGACCCAAACGAACCCACAGGTCCAAGTACAGACCCTGTCCGGATCCGACACAGACCATTATGAGGACCTGGACCCCATTCGAGGGTTTAGGGCGAACCGGGTATCGTAGGCTAGAAACAAAAGATGCATATTCAAGACCAAGTCTCTTCAGTACATTATATACCAACTAAATGTCCTTTCTCTTAATGCCACATTCTTTACATTGTGCTCTCAAGAGTGGATCATTATATTTCCGTATGCATTAAACATTCATTTTAGTGGGTAAACATCTAGCATCGTTGCCTATAAGAATCTGGGAGTGACGGCAGGGCGTTACATGGTGAAGAGATAATGGGCCAACCAGTGGGTGAAGGCACAAGTAATGAGCACGAAAAAGGGTTTGAGGAATTGTTTGAAGGTCAATGGGCATTGATAGCGGACTTTGTAGCCTTATTGCAAGCGTCCATCAAAACCCACGTACGAATGGAAGCCGCATGAGAGGACATTCCAGAAAGTGTTGTGTGGACAACACTCAGTGTGAGCCTGATAGTCAACCGGTTGATGTGTTGCTAGCCCAATTTGTTGGCACAAACATTCCTTGCTCTGTAGAACCACCGAGAAGAGACCCACAGAGAAAACCGCCTCCAACAAATTTTGAAGCTGTACCAAAAAATTAGCCGAAGGGAGGAAGAGGAGCGAGAGAAAAGAAGAAGGCAACAAAGTGCCCTCAACCCCTACGAGAGGAAAATTTAATGCCCAACCTCTTGAACAAGGACAAGAACCATACCCGTGAAGGGCAAGAGGACTATTATGAGTCCATCCAGAGGACGCTATGGTTAGAAGAACAAGCCGAACATAGAAGGAGGCTAGGTAGATTGGCCGAAGGGAACATGTGGGCAGAAGGTGGTGCCAAAGGCCACCAAGTGTACGGTGGTGATGAGGGTATCCATACCGGAGGAGTAACAGAAGGCGCTATGGTAGTTGAACTGATCGAAGAGACTTGAAACCGTCTGGGACATCTCTCAGTAACACCGCTAGGAAGTAGAAGCTTTTGTGGGGCGGAACAAGAGGTTCGAAGGGAAGCAGGGGAGACTGAGAGCAGAGACGAAGGGGGTACTAGTACTGCCAAAGCTATTAGGAGGACACAAGAGCACGGTGACCACACCAATTTGCTTGGTTCCACTATACCAAGTTCATGAGTTAGCAATTCAGGATTCTCTAGCGGTTCAGGAGTGTTTGGCGGATTAGGTGTCCCCAATGGGTCAAGAGGGCCTACGGGACCAAAGCCACGAAGGAATTCATCAATGGAAAATAATAAAAAATTGCCAAAGTTCACGGGGGCGGGAAGGAATACCCCGTACAACATTGTCGTACATGTCAAACAATGTGGTCGGCTAACGTGGTGATCGACCAAGATGAATGGGTGCTGCAATTCCTCGTGACCTTAAGCGGAGTAGCCATTGACCGGTTCTCCGACGTAGACAAGATGAAGGTGAGCAAATGGGATGACTTGAGGAAATTATTTCAGGAGTTCCAACTACTTTGTGATGAAAATGAAATATTGGCTCAAATCTACAACATGAACCAGGGGAAGACTGAGACTGTAAGACCATACAACCGACAACTGAAGGAGTTGCTGGGGAAGATGGAGAACTAACTAGCTGATGGCCTCAAGAAGCGTTGGTTCGTGGAAGGATTGAATGCTCCCTCAGGAGAAATATGAAGATTGTACCTCCCTCATCCTACGGGGATGCGTGCAATAGAGCAATGGACCTGGAGAGTGAGAAAAACCTCACGGAAGAACAAAGTAAGTCATCAGATGAGGACGGTTCCTTCGAGGAAAGCAACAATAACGAAGAATCCAACAAAAAGGTGCAAGCACTTCAAAAGGACATGCATCATATGTTGAAGGAGTTCAAAGCAATGAAGGGGAGCACCAACAAGAACGAAGACGAGTTATGGTGCATGGATTGTAAGGAGGAAGGTCATACGAAAGGCACATGCCCGAAGAAAGCCTCTTGTGACATTTGCCAAGTGATGAGACATTCCACCAAGGAATGCCCATACAATATAAAAACAAGGGGTCCACAAGTACTCTTGACTCAGGAACAACCATCGACGTTTGCAGCCGTGGGCACCTCTCAGGCATAGACCAATACCAACGCATCATCAGTTGGATACTGTAACAAAAGACGCGGGGGAAGAAGCAATAATAACAATAATAACAGTCGGAGTTGGATCCAATATGATGGGAAGGGTTGACCCATGATTCAGTGTCGCGATTGCTAGAAGGAAGAATTCCCCCAACATTTATGTCGATGGTGTGGGTTGGGTGACCACAAGGACGCAAACTGCTCGAAGCCCGGAGTCAACCTACTAAACTTTGAGAAGTTGGGTGAAAACGAAGGGGTCTTGGTAATCACTTGGGCACAGTCAAAGAGGGCGATGTACCTAGACCCCCGAATAGAGAAAGAGAGGGTACAGGAAGCAAAGGTAGATATTGAACGAGAGATGATGGCGGAAAGAAGAGACACCCATGAAACGACGAGTACTTCATCTTGTACATGTATAGAAACCAAACAGACCATTATAAGGCAAGTGCTATAGATGGAGGTGCCAGTTAAAATTAAAGACCTTTTCGAAACAAGGCCGAAGTTGAGGGTGGCCATACTAAGCACCGTACCAATACCAACCTGTACGATAGAGTGCATAGAGGTTCCGGTCAGCCCCTCAGTGGACCCAATGCTACTCGCCATGAATAATGGCCGACAACTTTCGGTGGTGGAGATGGGCATCCTCAAAACCATCCTCATTGACACTATTGTCGATGGAGGATTGGGGGTAAATGTGTTATCAAAGGAAATGTGGAAGAAACTCGGGAAACCGACCCTGTGGCCGCCGATTCACCAATCCTTAATTTAGTGGATGCCGATCAGCACGACTTCAAGCCAATCAGTACTATGATGGCCTGACAAGTAATAATTGGTACCTAGCCCTTTGTTCTAGACTTCGTGGTGATTCTCGTGAAAAAGAAAGGGTATGATGCTATTCTGGGAAGAGGGTGGCTAGTCACGGCAAAGGTGAACCAAAATTGGAAGTGGAACATCCTGTGAATGGAGAAAGGAGGAAGGAAATTGGTTATCGATCTCAAGAATCAAACGGTGAGTGAGGAACTTGCATCTTCTTCGGAGTTGGAGTCAAAAGGAGAGTTGAGCGGAGTAGATGAAGGGAAGTGTAGGATGGAGCCAAATGATGAGGCGTCCTGGAACTTGAAGGATGCTCGGAAGATGACATTAATTCCATGAATGGACTATTACATTGGTAGATGGAAGATTATGAATTATTCCAATGGAACATGTTGTAGATCGATGAGGAGTTAGAGAAGGACTTGTTTCCGTCGAAGTATGGGGAATACAAGGGGAGGCCTGAGACAATAAGGCCCTAGCACACAGGTTTGGCATGGTTCTACCCATAAAGTACGAAGAGCCCTCGCTGAAGATCACAAACCTCAAATATGTGGGAAACCTAAAAAATATATTGGTAGGGGACGAATGGAATCCGATGCTGAAGGCTGCAAAATTCAAAATTTTCATGGAGTACAAAGACCTGAAGGGAGTGCCTCATGAGCTATGTACATCGCATTCTGTTGGTACCTGGAGCCCAGTCGGTGCGGAAGAGAGCCTACCAGATGAATAGAAATTATGCCGTGAAGGTAAATGAAGAAATAGAGAGAATGCTGGAGGCCGAAATTATATTTCGGGTCTATACCAGCGAATGTGTATCCCCCATTGTCATATCACTGAAGGAGGCAAACTAGATCCGCATTTGTGTGGACTTCTAGTGCTTGAACACCGTCGCTATAAAAGGCCCCTTTCCCATACCATTTACAGATAGCATTCTTGATGAAGTTGCGAGACATGAAATGTATTCATTCATGGATGGGTTTTCGGGGTATAACCAAATCTACATCACCGAAGAAGATAAACTAAAAACCACATTTGTGGTGGAGGACGGTGTTTACGCGTACAATTGGATGCCCTTCGGACTTTTTAAAGGGCCTATGACTTTTCAAAGGATAAATCTACACATTTTGACAAGATGTTGGTAGGTAACTCCAAGGCATTCCTCGATGATTGGTCCATTTACAGTGGATAGGACGCGAACTCGGTAGCCCTACGGTAGTGCATGGAAAGGTGTCGGAAGGCCAGATTGGCCCTGGACGTAAAGAAGTGTATATTAATGGTGCCACAAGGGAAGTTGTTGGGCCACATTGTCTGCAAGGCTAGATTAAAGACAAACCCTGACAAGGTGAGGGTGATTGTAGAGATGGAGCCTCCCACAAACGCCATTGGAGTAAAGTGCTTGGGTCACATCGAGTACTACAGAAGGCTCATTAAGAACTTCGCGCAAGTTTCATACCCTTTAGACAAACCGACACGGAAGGGCGAGCCGTACACTTGGGAATTGGCACAGGGTGAAGCATTTGAGGAGTTGAAGACAAGGTTGTTAGTTTTTCTGTCATTGATGAACTTATCGCTGCTGGTGTGTGCTGTGTGTGTCAAATACTTAAGTGTGTGGATCAAATTGACAAGTGTCTATTTCTTGGGTACTACATTTAAGCTCCATCGTGTAGGGGCTTCATCATAAGAATGTTTCTCTGCTTCTATTGCGTTTGGTTGTGTAGTTGTAACAGCTGTCATGGAACTGACATGAGAATATAGACTGTTAAAACACACGGCAGCATATGGTGACAAAAAACGGCGTAAGAAAGGAAATGCCGCCAGCACATCATTTACCATGAGCTGGTAAAACCTTGCTGAGCAGATGCATATGTATTAAAAAACATTTTTTCTAGTGGCTCGTAGAGTGGAGGTGATTTTGCGAAGATGGTAGTGTGTATTGACACGTTTTTTATGATAAGGAAAAGCCATCGAAAGCATGGTAGGGATATTGAGTGTTTTGGAAAAAACGGCTTTGGTGTAGTTGCCGACAAAGAAAAAAACTGTCGGGTTGTAAGCTTTCTCAAAAATCAGGAGACGTGTGCAGGTGTATGAAGTGTGGGCCATATACAAACAAATTGGTGCTGAGAGTTTGAGATTCCGTGTGGATCAACGGATGCTGGCTTGTTTTTTAAAACTGGAACCGGAAATGGAGTCGCGTCCAGAGTTTTGTGATGTTTTAGTGTATTGCTGTGAGTGAAGACAAAATAATCTCCCTTAACATCCGATGCTTGAAAAAAAAAACCGTCCTGCAGACACCAACTTGAGAAGTTCAACGGTTATCCCTCTTGACTGTGTTTATTACCGGAAGTTGGGAGCTGTGTGCGTGAGCAGTGTTTAAGGCTGTGTATGCTGTCGTGGATAGAAGAAGGAAAAAGTGTGTCCGGTAATAAACAAAAAGGAGAATACTCGTAACTTAATATAAGAGGGTTAAAAATAGGAGGCTGATAGGGTGTGTAAAAAAGGTAGACGGGATGCGAAGAATGAACTTAAAAACGACAGTATCAGCATCAGTCAAAGAGCCCCTTTTGCATTAAATGAAAAAGGAAGACAGCGTGCGGGTTCTGTGATGCTGAGATAGTTTTAAAGAGATTAATGTCTGGTAGAAACGAATAGGTCATTAAACACAGTATGCACATTGTTTTGAAGGAAGTCAGGTCACTCACATAAAAGTAATCCTCAGCTTGGCAGGGGACAGAGAAAATTTTGACAAGCACGCGAGGGAAATCTAAAAGGAATCTATTTTATTCAGTGAAGGTATTCTTGACAGAGAAGCTAAGTGATATCAAACTATTGTACTTCCAGACTAGGGGCCTTCATGTTTTTGTTAAAACAAAATGCAAATATTTGTTAAAGCCTCTACATATTTAACATAAGGAAGGTTGAAATTTTCTAGGTAAGGTTCAAGCCTGATCTTCGAATTGTTCAAAGAGAGTTGCAGCTCTCGATTGTAAGGGGAAGTTGCCCAGTTGTTTAGTGATGTCGTGGTTTTTACTCGTCTTGGGTTTCCACGAGAGAATCCGTGTGTGCTCTGTTCAATTGTTGTGATCTTTTTCATTCTGATTTTATTATCTGTCTTAGGGTCCGTAAAACCATGCTCATTGACACTATTGTCGATGGAGTATTGGGGGTAAATGTGTTATCAAAGGAAATGTGGAAGAAACTCGGGAAATCGACGATATGGCCGCCGATTCGCCGATCTTCAATTTAGTGGGTGCCGATCAGCACGACTTCAAGCCAATCAGTACTATGATGGCCTGACAAGTAATAATTGGTACCTAGCCCTTTTTTCTAGACTTTGTGGTGATTCCCGTGAAAAGGAAAGGGTATGATGCTATTCTGGGAAGAGGGTGGCTAGTCACGGCATAGGTGAACCAAAAGTGGAAGCGGAACACCGTGTCAATGGAGAAAGGAGGAAGGAAATTGGTCATCGATCTCAAGAATCAGATGGTGAGTGAGGAACTTGCATCTTCTTCGGAGTCGGAGTCAAAAGGAGAGTTGAGTGGAGTAGACGAAGGGAAGTGTAGGATGGAGCCGAACGATGAGGCGTCCTGGAACTTGAAGGATGCTCAGAAGATGACATTAATTCCATGAATGTACTCTTACACTGGTAGATGGAAGATTATGAATTATTCCAATGGAACATGTTGTAGATCGATGAGGAGTCAGAGAAGGACTTGTTTCCGTCAAAGTATGGGGAATACAAGGGGAGGCCTGAGTTAATAAGGCCCCAGCACATAGGTTTGACATGGTTCTACCCATAAAGTACGAAGAGCCCTCGCTGAAGATCACAAACGTCGAATACGTGGCAAACTAAAAAATATATTGGTAGGGGACGAATGGAATCCGGTGCCAAAGGCAGCAAAATTCAAAATTTTCATGGCGTACAAGGACCTGAAGGGAGTGCCTCATGAGCTGTGTGTACATCGCATTCTGTTGGTACCTGGAGCCCAGTCAGTGCGGAAGAGAGCCTACTAGATGAATAGAAATTATGCCGTGAAGGTAAATGAAGAAATAGAGAGAATGCTGGAGGCCGACATTATATTTCGGGTCCATACCAGCAAATGTGTATCCCCCATTGTCATATCACTGAAGGAGGCAAACTAGATCCACATTTGTGTGGACTTCTAGTGCCTGAACGCCGTCACTATAAAAGGCCCCTTTCCCATACCATTTACAGATAGCATTCTTGAGGAAGTCGTGAGACATGAAATGTATTCATTCATGGATGGGTTTTCAGGGTATAACCAAATCTACATCACCGAAGAAGATAAACTAAAAACCACATTTGTGGTGGAGGACGGTGTTTACGTGTACAATTGGATGCCCTTCAAACTTTTTAAAGGGCCTGCAACTTTTGAAAGGATAATCTACACATTTTGACAAGATGTTGTTAGGTAACTTCAAGGCATTCCTCGATGATTGGTCAATTTATAGTGGACAGGACACGAACTCGGTATCCCTACGGGAGTGCATGGAAATGTGTCGGAAGGCCAGATTGGCCCTGGACCCAAAGAAGTGTATATTCATGGTGCCACAAGGGAAGTGTTGGGCCACATTGTCTACAAGGCTAGATTAAAGACAAACCCTGACAAGGTGAGGGTGATTGTAGAGATGGAGCATCCCATAGACGTCACTGGAGTAAAGTCCTTGGGTCACATCAGGTACTACAGAAGGCTCATTAAGAACTTCGCCCAAGTTTCGTACCCTTTAGACAAATTGACACGGAAGGGCGAGCCGTACACTTGGGAATTGACACAGGGTGAAGCATTTGAGGAGTTGAAGACATGGTTGTTAGTTTTTCTATCATTGATGAACTTATCGCTGTTGGTGTGTGCTGTGAGTGTCAAATACTTAAGTGTGTGGATCAAATTGACAAGTGTCTATTCCTTGGGTACTACATTTAAGCTCCATCGTGTAGGGGCTTCATCATAAGAATGTTTCTCTGCTTCTACTGCGTCCGATTGTGCAGTTGTAACACCCGTCATGGAACTGACATGAGAATATAGATTGTTAAAACACATGGCAGCTTATGGTGACAAAAATCGGCGTAAGAAAGGAAATGCCGCCAGCACATCGTTTACCATGAGCCGGTAAAACCTTGCTGAGCAGATGCATATGTTTTAAAAAACATTTTTTCTAGTGGCTCGTAGAGTGGAGGTGATTCTGCGAAGATGGTAGTGTGTATTGACACATTTTTTATGATACCATCGAAAGCCTGGCAGGGATATTGAGCGTTTTTAAAAAAATGGCTCTGGTGTAGTTGTCGACAAGGAAAAAAATAGTCGGGTTGTAAGCTTTCTCAAAAAACAGGAGACGTGTGCAGGTGTATGAAGTGCGGGCCATATACAAACAAATTGGTGCTGAGAGTTTGAGATTCCGTGTGGATCAACGGATGCTGGCTCGTTTTTTAAAACTAGCACCGGAAATGGAGTTGCGTCCAGAATTCTGTGATGTTTTAGTGTATTGCTGTGAGTGAAGACAAAAATCATCTCCCCTAACATCCAATGCTTGAAAAAAAAAACCGTCCTGCAGACACCAACTTGAGAAGTTCAACGGTTATCCCTCTTGACTGTGTTTATTATCGGAAGTTGGGAGCTGTGTGCGTGAGCAGTGTTTAAGGCTGTGTATGTTGTCGTGGATAGAAGAAGGAAAAAGTGTGTCCAGTAATAAACAAAAAGGAGAATACACATAACTTAATATAAGTGCGTTAAAAATAAGAGACTGACTGGGTTTGTAAAAAGGGTAGACGGGATGAGAAGAATGAACTTCTTAAAAACGGCAGTATCGGCATCAATCAAAGAGCCCCTTTTGCATTAAATGAAAAAGGAAGACAGCGTGCGGGTTCTGTGATGCTGAGATAGTTTTAAGGAGATTAATGTCTGGTAGTAACGAACAAGTCATTAAACACAGTATGCACACTGTTTTGAAGGAAGTCAGGTCACTCACATAAAAGGAATGCTTAGCTTGGCAGGGGATAGAGAAAATTGTGACAAGCACGAGTGGGAAATCTAAAAGGAATCTGTTTTATTCAGTGAAGGCATTCTTGATAGAGAAGCTAAGTGATATGAAATTGTTGTACTTCCAGACTAGGGGTCTTCATGTTTTTGTGAAGACAGAACGCAAATATTTGTTTAAGCCTCTACATATTTCATATAAGGAAGGTTGAAGCCTTCTAAGTCAGGTTGAAGCCTTATCTTCGAATTGTTCAAAGAGAGTTGTAGCTCTCGATTGTAGAGGGTAGTTGCCGAGTTGTTTAGTGATGATGTGGTTTTTACCCGTCTTGGGTTTCCACGAGAGAATCCGTGTGTGTTCTGTTCAATTGTTGTGATCTTTTGCATTCTGATTTTATTATCTATCTTAGAGTCCGTAAAATACTAATTCACCCCCTCCCCCTTTCAGCATTTTTGGTTTTTCAATTGGTATCAAAGTCGGTCACTCTCTTCCAGTGCTTAAAAGCTTGAGAGTTCGATCCTTGTGCTCATCATGAGTGCGTTAGAAGGTCTTGCTACAAATCGTGCCCCTCTCTTTGATGGGAACAGCTTTGCCTTTTGGAGTGTTCATATGAAAACTTACATCATGTCTCTTGGTTGTGATGTCTATCTCATTCTTGTAAATGGCTACATTATTCCTTCTACTCCTTCTGCAGATGTTGATGGTATAAAGGAATTTGAGAATAATGCCAAGGTGTAATGATCCCTTTTTGAGACCTTACTTGATTTGTCTTGAAATTCATAATTAGTATTTGGATTTACCTTGGGAATGGTAATTTGTAATGTTGTATACTAGGAGGATGCCAATCCCCAATAATTATAATATATCATTATATAATTTTATACTTATAATCACAAAAAATTCATAATTCTTTATATAATGTATTTATTTCATATTATATATTAGTTAGTTATTTATCAATATATTTGAGTTAAGTTAAATCAAATACAAGTTTGCTTCATAACAATATTACTATATTTCATAATTTATTATTTAAATTTTCATAACTTATTATTCTAATATTTATTTCATATTAATATTAATATCCAATTCATAAGTGCTAATAAATAAATTAACTTAAATAAAGATATACTTACCTTCTTTATGCCTTTTCTTTTTAGCTTATTTAATATTCATTTCCTTCTAATATTCTCCTACATTTTCTCTTTGATCTTCTCCTATATTTCCTCCTTGAATTTCTCTTGAAATCTTTTAATATTATTCTTCTCCCAAACTTTTTATATTATTTTGTTCATGTCCTTTTTTCCCCTTTCTTTCTTTCCCGTGATTATTCTCTTATACCTTCTCTTTCCAAAAGTCATGTCTTTTGGATTATGTTATTTTATTAATGATAATATATTTCAAATAAATATAACATTTATACAAGGGTAATATATATAATATCTTTATATTAGGATTAAATATTTATATTATGATATAAGATTAAATATTATTATAATATAGTGTTTATATTATAATTATATTATATTATTTATATATTCATAATACTTTAAATATTGGTTAATGATATTAATGTTAGGGATTTGAACATTAATTATATATTAATTAATGACATTGATTAATTAATATATATTGATGATAATATTAACTATATTAATTAATCAATTATAATCATTAATTATTAATTGATTAGTCATTGTTATTATATTGCTTAATAATATTATATTGACATATCATTTGTATGCTTATTAATATTAATATATTAACATCAATATTAGTGATTAATTTTATATTAATTAATTAATTAAGACTATATTAATTAGTATGTATTTAGGAATATATTTGTATTCCCTACACTGATTAGGGCTCATGACACAAGGCCATGAATGCAATTTTTTGTGGTCTAACTGAAGCTGAATTTTTAAAGGTAATGCACTGCGCTACCGCAAAAGAGATTTGGTATAAATTGCACGATGCATATCACGGTAATGACAAAGTCAGAAAGGCTAAAGTTTAGACTCACCGGACTGTCTGTGAAGGTCTTCGCATGAAGGACAGTGAGAACATTGCTGCATATTTTCTTCGTGTTGATGAAGTTGTCAACACTTTAAGAGGTTTAGGTGAAAATGTTGAAGAGAAAATTGTGGTTCAGAAAATTCTTCATTCTCTTCGCATGAGACTTGATGCTAAAGTCTCTGCTATTGAAGAAATGTCAGATTTGGACACTCTAACTGTTGACAAATTACATGGTATCTTGACTGCCTATGAGATGAGGACTACAGTTGAAGGGCCTTCTAAAACTGAATCTGCATTGAAGGCTTCTAAAAGAAGCAAGGACAAAGAAAACAATCCAAGTGAAGGCTCGGATGGGGACTCCAATGAGGAAATAGCTTACCTGATTAGAAGGCTGAAAAAAGTCTTTAACAAAAACAAAGACAAGTCTAGTCTGAAATGCTTCAACAACTGAAAGCTTGGTCACTTTGCCTCTAAGTGTTCGTTTGATAAAGAAGAGGACAACAATGATGAAAAATAATTCAAACACCGGAAATCTAAGAGGTTTGTCAAGAAGAATTGTAAATCTGAAAAGGGCAAGAAGGTGCTGTTTTCAAAAAATGACAGCGATGATTCTTCAAGCAGCGAAAGCGATTCTAGGATAAGTTAAGTCATGTTCATGGCTATTGATGATGTGAGTTTTGAAGAAATTGGAGATGATGAAGATGATGAAGTAGACCTTGAACTTGAATTGATTTCAGCTCTTTCTGAGATTAAGAAACTGAAAAAGAAAAATCTAAGTCTTGTGGATCTTCTACAATTAGAGAGTGCTGAAAAGCTAAAGATTGCTACATCTCTTAGAGAGGTTGAAACTCAACTTGCTGATTCTAAAATTCTGAATGAGGAGGCCAAAAAGATTCGTGAGGATTTGGAGAATCAGATTCAGATAAAGGAAGAAAACATTGCCTAGTTGGAAGTTGAAATTGTTTCTCTTAGAAACATTGGTAAAACCTCTATGCCCTCAAGTGAAGAATTGTCTTTCAGCAGTGGTAAAGTTACCTTAGATGACGTTCTTAGCTCTCAAAGACCTACCAAAGATAAAAGAGGTGGGGGCATGCAATCTGATCTAAACTCTTCACCATCGAAAAGTAGTCAACCTACTCCCAACAAGGTAAACAAACCTTTTTTCTATGGCTATTGTTTTATATGTAATTACTTTGGACATAGAGCTGCTGATTGTAGAGCTGCTCCGTACAAGAATTATTATCAGCATGAAAGAAATATTTTTAGGAAGTACAACTTGATTTGCTACAACTGTAATAAGTTTGGCCATACATCTAGATTTTGTAACAGCTATAGTGCAGATTTGTTTTATAATGTTGAACCTAAAAGAAGAACTAAAGTGACTAAGGTTTGGAGAAGAAAAGTTGAAGAGACTCCTCTTAAAGCTCTTGTTGTTCAAACAACCTTTCTAGCTAGCAGTGAGAAGGATATATGGTATGTTGACAGTGGCTGCTCCTGACATATGACATGTGACTTGAGTAAGTTTCACTCTCTCAAGAAAATGAAAGGTGGTAAAGTTAGATTTGGTGGTAGCTCTTCTGCAAAGGTTGCTAGTATAGGTACAGTCTTAATTAATAATGATGAAACTATTGTTGAGAATGTTCTCTATGTAGAAGGGTTGAAACACAATTTGTTAAGTGTAAGCCAGCTATGTGATCAAGGGTATGATCTTTGTTTCAACTCTAACGCTTGCTCTATTAAAAAGGGAATTGATGTCATAGCTAAAGCTACTAGAACAGCTAATAATCTCTACATTCTTGATGATTCTAATGATGAGACATGTTGTTTGAGCAAGGTAGAGGATACTTGGCTTTGGCACAAGTGTTTTGGGTATGTAAATTTTGACAATTTTATTAAGATCAGCAAAAAGGAGGCTGTTAGAGATATGCCAATGTTAGAGAAACCAGCTGATGTTGTTTGCAAAAATTGTCAAGAGGGTAAACAAACTAGAGCTTCCTTCAAACCAAAAGATGATTTCAGCAGTAGGCCACTTGAGCTTATCCATACGGATCTTTGTGGACCAACAAGGGCATCAAGTCTTCAAGGTGAGAAATACTTTATGCTCCTTATTGATGAGTTTACTCGCATGACATGGGTTACATTTCTAAAAAAAAAATCAGAGGCCTTAGAGAAGTTTAAGATTTTTAAAAGTCTCGTTGAAAATGAAATGGACATGAAAATCAAATGCTTGCATTCTGATGATGGGGGAGAATTGACCTCTAATGAGTTTGTCAAGTTTTGTGAGCAACATGGCATCAAGAAACAGGTTTCAGCCCCAAGAACACCACAACAAAATGGTGTTGTGGAAAGGAAGAACAAAACCGTTCAAGAAATGACACGTTGCATGTTGAATGAAAAAAAGGTGAAAGATATTTTTTGGAGAGAGGCTGTCCACACAACAGTTTATATTCAGAATAAAACTTTGTTGAGACCCAAGCTCAAAAAGACTCCATATGAACTTTGGAAAGGTAAACCAGCTACTGTTAAGTACTTTAAAATTTTTGGGAGTTCATGCTACATTATGAGAGATGAAGATAATTTGGGTAAGTTTGAATCTAGAGCTGATGAGGGAATTTTTCTTGGCTATTCCTCTAAAAGTAAAGCATTCAAATGCTACAATAAAAGGCTGCATAAATTGGTAGAGAGTGCAAATGTTAAGATTCATGAAGTTACTAATCAATTTGGTGAGAATGATGACAATCCTGAAGAAGGTAAAGCTCAAACCAGCACTGCTGTACCCTCTTCTCCTCCACATTTTCAAGTTGTAACAGCTAGCAAGAGTGTTGAGAATGACAAAGGTAAAGTACAATCTGCTCATGAAGAAACAGTTCCTACTTCTAATGATGCTGAAAATCTACATGATAATTCTGGAAATGATTCTCAAGATGAACATGATGCTTCTAATTTCAAAACTCCTTCAAAGTTTGTTCAAAAGAATCATCTCATTGATTACGTTATAGCTGAAAGAAAGACTAGAAATGCTAGAAAAAATGTTAATTATTTTGAGGATGAAGACTTCTCACTTATTTCCATGATTGAGCCTAAGTGTTTTGAAGAGGCAGCTGTAAATGAACATTGGGTGGCTACTATGAAAGAGGAGTTAGACCAAATTAAAAAAAGAGCAATACTTGAGAGCTCGTGCCAAGACCCATCAACAAGAATATGATAGGTACAAAATGGGTATTCCGGAACAAGATAAATGAAGATGGTAAGATAATTCGAAACAAGGCTCGTTTAGTTTGCAAAGGTTATTCTCAAATTGAAGGTGTGGACTTTAGTGAAACCTTTGCACTGGTTGCAAGATTAGAAGCAATCAGAATTTTTCTTGCATTTTCTTTCTTTAAAGGCTTTAAAGTTTTCCAAATGGATGTTAAATCTGCCTTCTTAAATGGAGATTTAGTTGAAAAAATTTATGTTGAACAACCGGAAGGCCTGATTTCTAATAATGTAGACTATGTGTGCAAGCTGAAAAAGGCATTATACGGACTTAAACAAGCTCCTAGAGCTTGGTATGACAGGTTGGATAATTATTTGTAGTAGCAGGGTTTCAAAAAGGGATATGTGGACAACTTGTATGTTAAAGAGGAAGGTAACAACATTCTCATTGTTGTTGTTTATGTTGATGATCTGATTTTTGGGAGTGATAGTGTCAATATATCTAAGACATTTGCTGCTTGTATGAAGAATGAGTTCGAGATGTCTATGATGGGTGAGTTAACGTACTTTCTTGGGCTGCAAAATAATCAATCTTCTAAAGGTATTTTCATTTCCCAAGCTAAGTATGTTAGAGAGTTACTTAAGAGATTCAAGATGAAAGATTGCAATCCGGTTAGCACTCCTATGGAAACCGGATGTAAGCTAAGGAGGATGTCTCCTTCAGTTGATCAGTCCTTTTATAGATCTATGGTAAGAAGTCTGCTATTTGTGACAGCCACTAGACCGGACATTATGCAGGCTGTGGGATATGTTGCTAGATTTCAAGCTTCTCCAAAACAAACACATGATCAAGCTATTAAGAGAATTTTTAAATATTTAAAGGGCATTGTTGATCTTGGTCTTTGGTTTCCAAAGAGTTCTGATTTTCTTCTTACAGCCTTTAGAGATGCAGATTGGGGAGGTTCTGTGGATGATAAGAAAAACACTAGTGTGTGTGCTTTCTTTTTAAGTGGCTGTTTGGTATCGTGGTTAAGTAAGAAACAGTCTTGCACTTCATTATGCACTGCTGAGGCTGAATATGTTGCAGCAATTTCATGTTGCACTCAAGTAATTTGGATGAAGAATACCTTATGTGATTATAAGCTTGAGTTTGCTGATCCTATTTGTATTTTTTGTGACAACACAAGCGCCATTAATATCTCAAAGAATCCAGTGATGCATTCTCGAACCAAACACATTCCAATCAAGTATCACTATCTAAAGGAGCAAGTTGCAAATAACATTGTCAAGCTGAATTACGTTTGTTCAAAGGGACAAGTTGCTGATGTGTTTACCAAACGTCTACCCCGAGATTGCTTTGAGTATCTTCGAAGCAAGCTTGGTGTTATTTCACCTCAATGAAAGGTTTGTCTTTAGCGAATACTCTTCATTGCTACATTTTTTGAGCTGCTGTTTGTCTTTTTGTGTTGCGTGGTCATTGATGACAAAGGGGGAGTAGATCTTCAGGGGGAGATCTATTCAGATTTGATAGAGTTGTTTCAGTCGGTTTAGTTTTATGGGGGAGTTGCTTCAGATTTGCAGTGCTTTCAGATTGGTTCACCTGCTCATGGGGAGTTCTTCAGTCTCGCAAATTGTTTTAGTTATGTTTTCGTTGGTTTGCCATCAATGACATAAAGGGGGAGATTGTTAGTTTTTTTGTCATTGATGAACTTATCACTGCTGGTGTGTGCTGTGTGTGTCAAATACTTAAGTGTGTGGATCAAATTGACAAGTGTCTATTCCTTGGGTACTGCATTTAAGCTCCATTGTGTAGGGGCTTCATCATAAGAATGTTTCTCTGCTTCTACTGCGTCCGCTTGTGCAGTTGTAACAGCTGTCATGGAACTGACATGAGAATATAGACTGTTAAAACACACGGCAACATATGGTGACAAAAAACAGCGTAAGAAAGGAAATGCCGCCAGCACATCCTTTACCATGAGCCGGTAAAACCTTGCTGAGTAGATGCATATGTATTAAAAAATGTTTTTTCTAGTGGCTCGTAGAGTGGAGGTGATTCTGCGAAGATGGCAGTGTGTATTGACATGTTTTTTTATGATAAGCAAAATCCATTGAAAGCCTGGCAGGGATATTGAGAGTTTTGAAAAAAACGGCTCTGGTGTAGTTGCCGACAAAGGAAAAAACCGTCGGGTTGTAAGCTTTCTCAAAAAACAGGAGACATGTGCAGGTGTATGAAGTGTGGGCCATATACAAACAAATTGGTGTTGAGTGTTTGAGATTTCGTGTGGATCAACGGATGCTGGCTCGTTTTTTAAAATTGGCACCGGAAATGGAGTCGCGTCCAGAATTCTGTGATGTTTTAGTGTATTGCTGTGAGTGAAGACAAAAATCGTTTCCCTTAACATCCGATGCTTGAAAATTTTTTTTGTCCTGCAGACACCAACTTGAGAAGTTCAATGATTATCCCTCTTGACTTTGTTTACTACCGGAAGTTGGGAGCTATGTGCGTGAGCAGTGTTTAAGGTTGTGTATGCTGTCGCGGATAGAAGAAGGAAAAAGTGTGTCCGGTAATAAACAAAAAGGAGAATACGCGTAACTTAATATAAGTGCGTTAAAAATAAGAGACTGACAGGGTGTGTAAGAAGGGTAGACAGGATGTGAAGAATGAACTTCTTAAAAACGACAGTATCGACATCAGTCAAAGAGCCCCTTTTGCATTAAATGAAAAAGGAAGACAGTGTGCGGGTTCTGTGATGCTGAGATAGTTTTAAAGAGATTAATGTCTAGTAGAAACGATCAGGTCATTAAACACAGTATGCACACTGTTGTGAAGGAAGTCAGGTCAGTCACATAAAAGGAATGCTCAGCTTGGCAGGGGACAAAGAAAATTGTGACAAGCACGAGTGGGAAATCTAAAAGGAATTTGTTTTATTCAGTGAAGGCATTCTTGACAGAGAAGCTAAGTGATATGAAACTGTTGTACTTCTAGACTAGGGGTCTTCATGTTTTTGTGAAGACAAAATGCAAATATTTGTTTAAGCCTCTACATATGTCACATAAGGAAGGTTGAAGCCTTCTAAGTCAGGTTGAAGCCCGATCTTCGAATTGTTCAAAGAGAGTTGCAGCTCTTGATTGTAAAGGGTAGTTGCCCAGTTCTTTAGTGATGCCGTGGTTTTTACCCGTCTTGGGTTTCCACAAGAGAATCTGTGTGTGCTCTATTCAATTGTTTTGATCTTTTGCATTCTGATTTTATTATCTGTCTTAGGGTTCGTAAAATACTGATTCACCCCCTCCCCCTCTGCATTTTCCGTTTTTCAAAGGTTGGTGGGTGCGCCGATCCTAGCATACCCTTGTTTGGATAAGGAGTTCCATGTCCATGTAGATGCTCCAAACTTTGTAATAGTTGCTACATTGGCTCAGGTGAGCGACCGTGTGCTAGACCATCCGATCTCCTTTGCTAGTAGAATATTGTCAAAGGCAAAGAAAAACTACAACACGACCGAAAGGGAGGTTCTTGGGACGGTTTATGTCGTACAGAAGTTCAGGCATTATTTACTGGTGACTCCGTTCACATTTTATGCGGACTACTAGGCCCTCATGTACCTAGTGAACAAGCCTATCATTTAGGGATGGGTCAGTAGGTAGCTTTTGCTATTGCAGGAGTTCACCTTCACGATCATCGTACAACTGAGAAAAAGTCACGTGATTGCCAACCGTCTTGGATAAAATCCGGGGAGCCTCCAATAGGTGTAAATGACGATTTTTTAGATCCCCACTTGTTCCACATTGCGGTACTGCCGGCATGGTATACCAGCATTAGAGAGTATCTCTCAAATGTTATAGTTCTTGAGGGACATGTTACCAAGAGAACGGAGGAAGCTCGTCCTGAGAAGGACATTTCAATTGATCAATGGCTTATTGTATAAAATGTGTGCGAACTAGGTGTTGAGGAGATGCGTCATGGAAGAGGAAGCTCCAATTGTGTTGAGAGAAGCACACCAAGGTCCATAGGAGGACATATGGGACCGGACACAATAGCACGCAAAGAGTTGCTCGTAGGCTTATGGTGGCCTACATTGTACAATGCCAGGGAGTGGGTCGTAGGGTGTGATACATGTCAAAGGGCTGGGAAGCCGCTGAAGAGGGATTTCATGCCGCTCAACCCCTCGCATGCTCAGGAGTTGTTCAAACGGTCAGGGCTAGACTTTGTTGTAGAGGCTATCTTTGCTCGGAGGTGCCATTATATTGTCGTGGCCACAAAATATCTAAGTTGTGAGAAGCACCGGCTTTAGCTGATAACTCATCACTGAGTACGACCAAGTTTATTTATGAGCAGATCATAACATGGTACAACATCCCCATCGTGTTGATAAGCGAGTGGAGAGGACACTTTGTCAATCATGTGATCAAGTTGTTAACGACGAAATTCAAAATTTTTTGCTCTCTATCGAGCCGCTATTATCCGAGAGGCAATGGGCAGGCCGAGGCTACCAATAAGATTTGGTGTTTTTAATTTATATGTCGTGTGGGATTGAGTAGTATGATTGGGAGGAGAAGTTGCCTTTGGTGCTATGGGCCTATCGCACGACCTGTAAGGTAATGACTGGTCAGACACCGTTCTAGTTGATGTACTACCAAGAGGCTATCGTACCAATGAAGTTTATTGTACCAAGCCTTCGAATAGCCATTGAAAATGGACTTGGCGACATGGAGAGTTTGAGTGACTATATGTCGTCAACAAGTTGGACGAACAACGGATGATGGCGCAGTGGGCGACGGAGGTAGCACAACAAAGAAGGAAGTTGTGGCATGACAAGCACTTAAGACAAATGAGATTCACCCCTAGACAAATGGTTTTGAAGTACAACGGGCGAAATGAAATAAAGCCAGGGAAATTTAAAGTAAGATGGCTTGGCCTGTATAAAGTTCGAGAAGTTGTGGAGAATGGAGCGATCAAGTTATGGACATTGGATGGGAAGGAGGTTCTGAATGCGGTGAATGGGTCGAAATTGAAATTGTACCATAAGCGGCGAAGGAGGAATGACCCAATTCAACCAGGAACGACCAATGAGAGGTAAAATTGTACCCAAAAAAAGAAAAGAAAAGAGCAGGGAACTCACCACTGTATGGCGACCCCACCATACGAGTTGCCGCAACCATCGTACGGTGATACTCCATACGGGTAGCTTTCGCCACCATATGGTGGATCACCGTGCGGGTGGGCAAATGTTGGGCCAACGGTGGATAACAAGTATCGTACGAAGGGAAATAAAGTACTATGCATAGTAGGTTTAAAAAAAACAGAAACATATGTGCAGAAATAAATTGTACGGGCCCATTAGGAGTCCACACGGGGGTTTGAGAGGGGTTCGTAGGGTGCAAGAAGAAGATTGTATGAAGCTGAAAAGAAGATAGAAATAGGATATGTAGTGACACAAGGAAAGACTCCACGCTTGCAAAGTATCCGTTTGGCTAGAGGTAGAGTGGAAACAACGTATCTCAGAGGAAGGAATAAGCCTACAGTAAATATTGAAAGTGCTGAAGGCTGTATGGTGATCTAGAAGTGCCATACATAGTAGTCAAAGCATCATACACCAGCGGACACACAAAAGAAACTAAGGCAAGTCATACGATAGTAAATACTGCGCATGGAAGGGAAATCAAGACCACGAGCTATTGCTTCGAAGAGAGGAAAGGTATTTGCACCATGCCGTATGACATTAAGGGAGATGTTGAGTATGACAAACAAAACTAGTGCCTACGGTATTGGTGATTAGGTCTACGACAAACAAAGAAGTGCGATAGTTGACAGAGACTAATTTGCACGATACAACAGGGGCAGCTAAAGCATTCACCAGCGTACAGGACCTTACAGGGAAATGAGAGGCAGTGTAGGACAACAGTGAGGCATCAATACAATAAGTACGATAGTAAGCAAAGAAAACCACGGGTTGCCCTAATTGAATTCATTCGTACCATATTTAGTTGATTAGACAAAACCAGAGAGCCGTTATTGATGGATACAGGAGGAAATAAACTAAATTGGAGAAAGCAGTTATAGACATTGCGGTCACAATCCAACAGTAGCTCTGGCATGAATAAAGACAAAAGAGTATTGCCATTAGGAGTCAAGATTGCAGAGAAATGGATACAAGCAAGAAGAAAGTAAAATTGAAGGTGTAGACCCAGAGGGATGAAGTCACTATGCAAAACGTGACATTTGAGGGTTTGAATGGCATTGAGTGCTGCACATGGTGATAGGAGACAGCTGACAACTATCCTATCAAGGAAAGTTTGAAACGGGCACATGTGTAGTAGGTCATTCAGATGCCAGTATCTTCTATCGGGGATTTCGAGGGGGCTTTGTGCTTAATGCTAGAAACTTATGACGAGCATAGGTGTAGGTCCACCTTTTCAGTATTTGGGCCACGACATTACCATCTCTTTCACAACCTCAGAGTTTACTAGGGTATTCAGCATACCAGGGCCAAATGGGCTGAAATTTGAACGCACAGTGAAGAAGTTCAGTAGAGAGCAGAAGGAAAGATTAATACGGTTGGTTTCCAAGAATTTGACACCTGCAGAGCGGGCTTCCCTAGCCGATGCCAGTAAAAGTCGAGGGATGAAGAAGTCTTTCATCATTGAGGGTGATTGGAGATGTTTGATAGATGTGGTGAAGAGTAGACTCACAGGCTCGAGTCGTGCTTCCGACATTGCCATTCCCCAGATTTTCCTCATGATTGGACTTAAGAACGACACGGTTTAAGGTTAGGCTACACTGTCGGCAGATTGGATGGATGAGTTTATGACACTCCAGCACAAAACTTTCTATATGCCACACTATGCTATAGGTTTCTTTCTTGAGGCCATGCATGCCCAAATACCAATAGAGGAGTTGGAGACGAAGTCACAGG
This sequence comes from Chamaecyparis obtusa, assembly GCA_027943335.1. Taxonomy (NCBI): domain Eukaryota; kingdom Viridiplantae; phylum Streptophyta; class Pinopsida; order Cupressales; family Cupressaceae; genus Chamaecyparis; species Chamaecyparis obtusa. Next base: position 1,233,079 of record BSBK01005588.1, on the reverse strand, counting down.
GCCCCATGGAGTCGACACACCCACCTATTTTGTATTGGCGTCACTTGGATACCTTGGTAGCTGGTGGTACTCTACAAGTAGGTCTGAAGTGGAAGCGACAGGCTGTGATATTTGAGTCCGAGTCTGAGGAGGATGCCGACAGTGGTTGGGTAGACTCTAGCGACACTTTGGAAGCCAGCGGAGATAGCCTTCGGACAGTAGGCCGAGTGAGTCACACAGCAAAGGAGGAAGTAGTAGACTCTTAGATGGAGGTGGGAATGGGAGCAACACCCTCGGATGGTGACACTGAGAGAGTCTTGTTTACCCCACCACTTCTGTCTGGAGTCGCCCAGTTGACTCCACCTATGTCATTCAGTGTGATAGTAGGAGCAGGCCTAGTGCCAGGTTTTGGGCAATTGATGGCCCTAGACATCATGAGACGTGTGGCTACAACAGTAGCTATCCCTCCACCAGTAGAGACACTGCTAATGTTAGTAGAGCCAGCGTTCGAGTCCGAGAGAGCAACGACCACAAAGTCGGCCATAGAGGTGGTACAACCACCTACAATAGACACAATAGCAGTCAATGAGGGATTTGAGGATATTTTGGAGGCGTCGAGGGAGACCACTAAGACAACAACCCCGTCAGTCAAGGGTCCCACTGTGGACTCGAGGCTTACTCAGTTTTACATGGACGTGCTCAGACCTGTTGGACCTCCACCTCCCACACCGCGGAGGCAGCCAGAGCCCATGGAGATTGTTGATCTGGAGGTGGATATGGAGATAGGCAGTGCATTAGGCTTTCCTCAGGAGGACGAGGTGGCTGTCGGAGATGAGGAGGCGGCAATTAGGGGTGCCCCTTAGGAGGATTCGACTGTGCTCGGTGAGTAGCCCTAGGGCACAGTCACACAACCATAGCTGTTGCCGTCAATGGTATTGGACAACCAGGGTCGGATAGGCGTCATTGAGCAGTTTCTGATGGAGATGGAGGTTGGTTCATGGTGAATTGCAGCCTTAACAGAGACGCAAGCTATGGGTATGGTGGAGGAGGCTGTAGAGAAATTCATGGCATTTGCTACAAGGAAGTGTACCGAGGAGTTTAAGCGGTGATTTGTGAGTAGGGAATGGCCTACCTTTGAGATGCTAGAGATGTTTGAGGGATGGAGAGTCCATGTGCCTGTTGGGGAGAGCCAGATCCGTACTCTACTTCGACAGGTTGAGAAGGGCTTTAGACAAGTGTATTATGAGCTTCAGAGGGCTGAGCACTGAGGAGTTGGGGTTGAGGCGGAGCAAGTGGTGGCAACAACTCGGGAGGAGCTCGCCACTCGGCTACAGGTGATTGAGATGAAGTTGGCACATACGAAGGAGGTAGCACACCAGCATGATTAGATGATGGCTCTTGAGGTGCAGCATAGGACCGAGGTGACTGCGTCGGAGGCGCAGTATCAAGATCAGATAGTAGTACTGGAGGGTAGACTTGTGTCAGCTCTAGATGAGGTCGATAAGGAGAGCAAGAAGATTTTGGAAACAACGTTTATGGTAAAGAGTGCTTGGGAGCAGGAGTTGCTTCTGGAGAGAGATCTGCGCCATAGGACTGAGTAGGTTCATGAGTTGCAAGCTCGGCTAGCGTCACCTTCACCACCACCCTCAGGGATGCCCTCTCAGCCCTCCTGTACTTCCTTATTTCTTTGTACAGTTGTTTTTGCCTTGTCACTATCCCCATTTTGTTGTGCATCGTCCGGAGACGACTTTCTTTTTGGGGGGATGATGTTGTCGGGTAAATCATGTTGTTAATGTTTGTTAGTATAATCGAGGGGTAGGTAGTTGGGAATGGTTGCGACGGTTGGCCTCTCACCCCCTCGACATCTATATATGTTATGTACTTTCATTCGGAAGGGAGCATTATTATTGTTGGCATAGTGGTTACTGTTGTCATGATATTTTGGTGTCATTGCTGTGATACATTGTAAACATTGAAGGTATTAATGAAGAAATATATGTGAGTTCTCTGGCATTATTGTGCTCGGTTTTATTTCCAGTAACATTAAACATTCATTTAAGTGGGTAAACAGTTCCAATGAAATTGAACCAAATGTTGACTTTGATGTCCTCAATGAAGAGCAATATGATTATTTGCATTGCCTCTTACCAAGATTTTTAAGATGCTTGCTAAGTTGCCACTTTTAGCTCATGGACATTTTGTCAAACACAAGGAAGGACAGCAAACTAAACAATATTTTTGAGTTTTACAATGTAGAACAATTACAATTTTCATTAATATCACAGGTATATTTACAAACACTTTGCATTTGTTGAGCAATTTCACATTGTAAAGTCTGGGCCCAATATATCAGTGGAGATAAATTAAAATATTTGCCCAGAATTTCAATTTGGAAGGGAAATTAATAATCTTGGCTTCCGTTGAAATTGATTTTGCGGGCTTCATATTATTTCTATTTTCGGGAGAAGAATTAATATTTTTGGACCGCATTTCATATTTTCCCAAAGTTTGTTTGAACTAATACGACCTTTCCATTGGTCCATTGTTACAGAGAAACTTTAGAGGAAATTTGAAACGAAGCACGGTTTGACAAGATTTCACCAAGCATGGTTTGACGCGGAACTGGAGGTTTGTTGGCTCCGCATCCACCACACCACTCGCGCTGAGCTGCAATACTGAGCTGCCGGGTTGGGATAGCAACAGGATATTAACTGGTAGCCACAGACTCGGGAGGCTATACTTGCACGCGACTGATTAGCTGATGCTTCTCGCTCGGGTTGCAGTCTGAAGATAACTCGTGGCATGTACTGGAAGCCGCAGCAATGACAGGCAGCTCACGGGAATCACCCGCCTAGCAAAGGTCAATACAGGGATGGCATAGTCGTTTGGGACTGTGATTCGTTTCTCATACACAGGCCATCAGCCGACAGTCTGAACGGAAGGGAGTTATCTTAGGTGACGTCCAGCTAAGGGATAGGAAGCACGTGCTTACCAGACTTGGCACCCCACTGGCGCAACTATATACAAAACCGAGTGATTGCAGGGACAGAGCTACGAAGTTTAAAGTGTTATTGCATAGATTGTATTTCTTATATTGTTGAAGTATTGATGATTGAAGTTCTAGGAAAATACATATACCAATCTTTAATCAGTAGAATGATTCATGGGATAAAATCCTTAATACCTCCTAAATCAGTTAGACACACTTAATTTACGAAACAGAAGTGGTGTACTTACTAGTGAGGATATTACAGGGGTTGAGAATCAAATTCAACACTGTTACGTAGTGAGGAAGTCATTGCATAGTTACTGTGGATCTTTACCAAGCCAGCATAAGTCAAAAATTCACAACTAAAATAGAGAAATAAGGTTTAAGTTCAGACATCTCTCTTCACCAGCAAGCTATTCGTCTGGGTAGGTCTCTCTGCGGTACATTAGCCCTTGAATTATCAAGGAGTTGTAGTGAATTAGTGACCTGGGTTAAAGATTAAATGATTATGAAATTTGATCAACTTTAGCCAAAAGAATCAGAGTTACTACTGCTGTGGCAACATTTCATAGTTTCGGAAAACAATCCAGTTTTGGCACAAACTTGGTGAAAATTAAATCATGGAGACCTTAGAAAGCCCAATTTTCTCTAAGGAGTTCAATGGCACATTCTACGGTGTCTAGCTCAAAGATATTCGGAAAGAAATGGAAATCGGGAATGAATTATGTTGCCTTGGATGACAATTGGAGGAGTAGAAAATTACAAGCAACATGCTGGCCAAGCTCAATGAAATAAATTCATATCTATCCAAGATAGATCAAGCTGATTGCAAGCTTTTCAATTGGGCCATGCGTCCCACAATGGTTGCCTTAGTACAACACAGATTTATGAGTCATCCACTTCGAGATGTTAGGCTTGCAGCTGCCTCATGTCTTAGTGAGATCACTCGAATTACAACCCCCATCATTCCTTACACCGAGCACATTTGGAGACAGGTGTTACAGCTGATTGTAGATAGCATAGATGGGTTGAGATATGACAGACTCTACTTTTGATAAGTAGGTGAAAATCTTGGAGTTAGTGGCCAGCACTAGCATCTTCAGTCACACGTTGAATTCAGGTTATGATAAAATGATTCAACAATTATTTCAGTGTCTCCTAAATAATTACAGGGAGTGTCATTCAGATGAGGTAAAGACATGCATAAGGACTATCTTATCTTGAATCTTAGATGAGGACTATGACATATGCAAACATTTGCGATCTGAATTGTTGGCATTATGGAGAGGAGGAATAAGGAACGCATCCATGACATATGATCTCTCAGCTGAATTAATTAAGCTTCAGGCAGAAAGATTCATGAGTTCATTGTCTGAAAATGAATGAGCATCATTAGGCTTACAGGTTGCAGGATCTTCGGTGATAGGCCAGGACTTAGTGAGTGCAGGGCAGATTTGTTTCTTATGCCAGGAGAGCTGGTCACAGGGGCATGTTTGCACGATTGATCAAGGGAAGATAAATGACAGCCTAGTGATAGGAACACTATAGTTGAGATTACCCCACTTTCGGGACATAGTGGTGAGTATTCAGAACTCTACTTTGGTGACTTGATGGCGGAGTTTGATAACTCCATGGTTATAAGTTGTGGTAACTAGTTGGAGACCTTCAGCGATTCTGGTAATGAGGAATCGTGTGACTTCTTTAGCAGCACTTCACTCTTGCATCACACTGATATGGGCGGCCCATTTGGTAGTATATCTCGGGATAATACTGATGAGAGGTGTGTCTTAAAGAGTCAGCTGAAATTTATTGATGACGCCATTATTGCAGCACTAGTTCACCATGATAGCACTCACCAGATCATTGACGATCTGTACAGGACAGCTCAGAGGGATAGAGGGCAAGATGGCCGAAGGATTGGATCCTATACTGTAGATTTACAGGGGGTCAGGACAGCATTTGAGGATTGGAAATCAGAGTATTTGAGACTACTTACAGACTGTGACCACCTGTTACAGGTTGCCGGGACATATGCTGAGCAGTTGAGGAATAAGGAGGTTGAGGTCGATAAGCTCAATAAAGAGCTTAGTGCTACTTAAGACACTTCGGAGCATACTCATATTGCTCTACAGGAGGTGAGAAATCAGATTGTGGTCTCTAGCCAGTTCAGGGAGCAGGATGACAGGGATAGGTTTGTATTCTATCAGGAGGTGATTCAGGAGCTCAACAGCATACACCAGACCTATGACTTGGACAGTTGTCCAAGAAGATCTTTGGGTCATCGAGAGTTTCTTGATGAGTTAGATCATTTTCAAAAGATGGATAACTCCTTGTTTGAGATGGGTGTCGAGTGGACATTCGACAATCCCCTCTTTGAGATAGATGAGGGAGATACTTCCTATTCCCAGGATGAGGATGAGGTTAGTTGCAGGGTTTGGGACCCAGGTGCAGTTATCAAAGGTGAGCCTTGGTCACTAGGTTGGAGTAGCGGGATGAGCTCAGTTGATGAGCAGTGTGGTTTGTGTACCCGTAGTTTAGGAGAGGTAGTTATATCTTGTGGCATGATGGGTGATATGTCTTTTCTTAAGCTACCACTCGGTGATGTTGATCAGGTAGGAATTAGTCAGTACGGGGTTATTGAGTTTGGCATGTTGGTTATGCTGGTTGGTGTGAATATTTCACACAATGCTATACATTGTATGACTCCAGGTACTGAGAGACAGTCATGGAGTCCTTATGCTGATTTAGGGTTTCCAGTAGAGCTGCTCAATGCATCGCAGGTGGAAGCCTTATCCGACGGTTTTGATAGTTTGCCTCTTTAGCGCATTTTCTGGTTCAGGGTACAAATCAGAGGGGCATACTTCAGGTCGGTTTTCATTTTTGGAGCCGATCGGTATGAGATTTGGTTTTCTCCGGCATATGACTATAGAGGTGTGAGAGATCCCAGTTGGAGTGAGGTTCTCAGTTGGGTTGAGACCTTTCTTACAGATGATAGCAACACAACGCAGATTGGTTTGACAGATCCTGCAGAGGTTTGGGATCCCGACATTATATGGGCTGCTGTTTGGTTATTGTATGAGTGGCTTCACAGATCGGAGCATAATGACCGGGTCAGTTTCACACGATAGGTTGGTGGAGTCGCTTCCTTGAGGTTGGTTTGGGATCTAGGTATTTGATCTCAGCATGCAGATACCGATTGCTTGAGGGCAAGCAATCTCCGGGAAGGGATTATTGTAATGTCTCCTTTTTGGGGCACATTATATCGAGCTGTGTTGTTAGCCTTTTTACCTTGGTCTGGAGGGCTAACAGTGGCGTGGCAATGCTCCAGGAGATAATTGGCTTAGGTGGTTTCAGTTCCAAGCCAATTGGAGCAGTTTTTGGTGGTTTCCAAGGTACTTACTATTTATAGTAAGTCAACCAGGTTCAAAATTCTCGGCTTTTCAGTAGTGGACTTGGAGCGTCTCACCGAGAGCTTTTCGGCGAGCTATCACATATTGGCATCCGAGCTCGTTTGGGCCTCCGTTTTAATGACGGAAGATTCGTCACTTTATTTATTATTTTACTTTATAACTCAACGGCCAATTTATTTAAAAAGTGACTTAAAGTGAAATTATAAAGAGATGAATTGGGAATATGAAGAGTCATAGTGGGGAAACTGAAGAGTCACCTCTGCAGCCATAAGAGGAGGTTGAGAGTCTCATTTCAGCATGCTTCAGTTTATGGATTTTTATCTCTCCTTGAGAATTCGAGAAGCTTCAGCTATCGAATCAGAAATCTGAGGACGGAAACCTTCAGCATTTCTTGGTGGATTGGACAAAAACCCGATTCATCTCCAGTGCGGATTCACATCAGAATTCGCCATTGTTTTACCAGGTTCCTTTCATCCAGTCTTACTGTTCTTTTTTGTATTTCAGATTGGATATTGTAATTCTTGGTTATTGTATTGCTGATGTATAATACAAAACCATATTTCGGAGTTATTTCATGGGAATTTATTTGCTGGTTATATAAATATATCTGCTGGTTATTGTTTTTTGGTTCTACGGTTATTTGTATGTTCTATTGGTTTTCGAATCTGCATGAGTTTTATTGGCACAAATCAGTAAATGGCCGGTTAGGGTCATTTCAGAGGAATTGGGATCAACTCTTGTGTGTGCCAACTTAGACATTATTGTTGCACAACTTGCCAAAATCTCTTTAGATGAGGCAACTTCTACACATACATCGCTGATGGAAGTGGCATTTTAACTCAGTGTGGTTTAAATGAAATTGAACCAATTGTTGACTTTGATGTTGTTAGTGAAAAACAATATGAAGATTTGTAATGCCCCTTACCAGGATTTTTGAAATTCTTGCCAATTTACCACTTTCAGCTCATAGACATTTCCTCCAACACTTGGCAAGATAGAAAACTCAATTATAATTTTGAGTTGTACATTGTAGAACAGCTACAACTTTTGTTGATGATCACAGGACATTCACAATCAGTTTACATTCATCAAGTAATATCACAAATAATTGTCCTCTAAGATCTCATCTGTATGCTGGTAAATGTAAATAAGAAATACTGATATCAAATCAGAAACATATAGAATAATGAAAATTAATTTCTGATCTCAAAATGATGCCATCATGCTGCTGCTGTACGAGGGTACAAAAATCAGAAATATTTTTCAAACTCCACTATATTTTTCAGCTCCTTATTATTCCATCTTTTTTTTAACCAAATATAGTGTACAAGGCAGTGGCTAGTATAAATTCCATAATGACTTAATTCCTTAATCACTTCTTGGTGCTTGTATGACACCTTGGAATTAATGTCCAAGGCTGCAGCAGTGTAGATAGTGCAAGATATGATATTGTCAGGTGCTTGGCGCAAATATGGTTTGGCCTATCCTTTCGTGATGGGTCTTTCAAAAATAAAACAATGTCTATCATGTCAAAACGTAAATAGATTGCTATGCCACCATGAGGTTCAATCTTACTCAGTCAAATCCTCTTCAAAACTGGAATCTGAAACTTTACACAAACAACATCGGGCACAATTGATGTAGCTCAATCAACTAGGTAGGTTTTCATCCATGAAATTTATTGCCAAAAGGGCTTTTGTTCTTTTGGTTGAATAATGAACAAGTTCAATCTCCCAATAAACAAGGGTTTTGATAAAATGTTTAGAATGAGCTGTCTGTCCTCAAAACATGCTTTTTAAGCATTTTTGGAATAAAAAAATATTGTTATTTGCGTTCCCTTATTTTTTCCTCCAAAAGTGATGTTTGACTCTTCAAAATGATTAAATATAAGTTGTCTTTCAATTATTTTCCACACATCCACATGAAGTTACAAAAATATTAGAGCAATCCAAGTATGAACCCTGACCATGCCAAAATAAGCTGAAGTTCTGAGGATATCCAATCTAATGAAAATTGACACTTTCTCAAAATAGAAAACTTTCCCAACATGTGTGGAGAGCTCCTAAAATGTCGAAACTACATTTGGAAAGTACCATTGGACTCCCTTGATCTCCTGAACTCATTGCCATTGTCAGGATTCCTTTCTGATAAAGTTGCTGTTCTCCAATTATCTTGGATCTTTCTAAGAATGCTGGAATGGGCCAAAAAAGGACATTACAAGATTATTTAAAATTAAGATTGACTGTAATTTTGATTGTCTATTAACTTTTGACAAATCACTGAATTATGAATGAATCTTTTCTTTGTTGCAAATTATGAGGTGTTTAAATATTTTATTTAATCATTCCTCTATGATTAACATCAATTGATTTCAATATTACTGCCATTCATGGTTGTGGTATTGATATTGGTGATCCTGATTATGAAAATTGCATATTGTAACCAAGCAAACATCTGTAGAACATGTTGAGCCTGGGTGCTGTGAAGCTTGTAACTGTTAAGTAATCGATATCATAGGATACATGCAATTATAAACTTAATGACATGCAATTATAATCTTAATTTAAACAGCGATAATAAACCAAAAAATAAATTGCTATTAAATAGAAAATCATAGAGCCCTAACGAGGGTGTGGATTGCAATGCAAAGATGTTCTTGATCAAAGAGTAAATTAAAAAAACGTTTGAAAATCAAAATCACAACACAGAGACAAGCACACCAATATGAAGCACATAAATGTTCAAAAACTGCATGCATCTTGCATAGGAAACAAAGGCAGCATAATAAATTTTCATTGGTCAAAACTGTGGTCAAATTGATGCACGTAGGCAAAGAATTCAAAACTAGCTTTTTACTCATCAAAGTGACTATGAAAGTAGATGTTCATGCCCTACAACATGAATGAAAATTTCAATGTGAAATCACGGCCAGCGTAAGGTGCAAACAACAAAACTTGGGCATAAAAATTGAATCATATATATTATACACAACTACAAGCATGTTAGAGGTGATTAGCGGGTACCTACACAAGTAAAATAAAAAATTAAAACCCTGTATAATGGAATGCACTTGACTTGGGAGACTTTATGGATTTGGTTTCAAATCTTATACAATTTTGTGCACAAGTTTAGAGGAACGTGTGTGGGTAGCAAAGGCTTGGTTGGATCATGTTAATAAATCATGTGTAGTAAGCAACTGACTCACATAAAGTTTGGAAATTTTATTAATAGATGAAACCAATGTTGGCACCTAGATTTGATAAACTAAACTGTGAAAACAGGGAAGCTCTTTAGTTTAGGATGTAGTGTCAATTCCTTTCAAGGAAAAAACTATAATCCAGTGGTCTCATAGTTTCTCAAAGATAAGACATTTAGTAAGAAGAGCTCTCGAGTTCCTAATTTTAAGAGACTGGTTTATGATTGTAAAGAAATCTTTTGATTTTGATGGGTGGTGCTAGTGAATTGTCAAATAGAAGAAGTATTTAAAAATTTTGCAATTTTTTTTCAATGGTAATTTCCTGTTTGAAACTACATATTGAAATAGCATTTTTACAAATATCTGGCGAAAGATAAGTCTAAATTAGAAAATTTTCACATCTGGATAATATTAAGTACATTGTTTTTGTAACAGGAAAATGAACTCGGCATTGTTTTAGATAATATTTTTGATCATGTGAAAAGAACTGGGATTAATGATGCAGAGCTTGTGAGTTTAGAATCAGTCATTCTGAAGCTTATTTCACATTTCACTGACATTACATGCCTTATTTCGTTGGTAAGTTTTCATTCTTTAACATGCAGTTTAAGTTGTTTTCTGCTCTTTTCTGAATTTCTATATCTGAAGGCTTCAGCCATGTGTAAAGATCCTTTCATGATTATTCTGAGAAGAGCAAATTGAAAATCTTCAAGTTTTTGCAGTTCATTTTTTTTCTTATGATTTATTGTTTCTTGGACAAGTCGATTTAGTTTTGTTGGTTATATCTTAGAAATTTTTACTTATGAATGGTCATCATACTTAGACTACTTTCTGTTCAGTTGTAGCAGACATTTTAGTAATATAAGCATGAGTCAGTCAACGGGCCCCTTTATAAATGCAATATACATATTCTGGCAATTGTGTTAGGTGTTCTATGTTTATGTGGTCAAGGAAAAAGTTTTAGTTTTGGTAATTTTTTTAATGGTTTATTGTAGATATTCAGCTTTGAGATGCAGATGACCATTAGGACAAATAGGTAATTGTGTAGTGGATGTAAATTGTAATAGTTATAACATTATCACAACTGTGCTGAGTGCACAGCACACCAAAACAAGTGTCTATATCTAATGTTTTTCCTTCAGAAAACATGCATAATTGAGTTGCAACTAGCACACATGAAGAAATAGAATTAGAAGGATTATCAAGCGAGAACCTAAAGTCAGAAAATTGACTCCCAAAGGAATGAAACGTATTTTGACATGTAAAAGGGGCCGATTGGATTTGTGGCATTTACCATTGAGGCATTGATACACGTGGCACTCACATGGCTCAAAGCTTTCTTGCTACCGTGCGGCAAGATGATTGAACTCCAAACAATCAAACACCCTTGTTTTGCTCCTTACAATGCTGATCTTTTGCTCTCGATTGGGGTTTCAATCAAACATATATAGATATTGCAGCTCCTTGACTGTTGAGCTTTTGCTATCATATGAGATTTCAATTAAATATTTGTAGATATTGCAAGGGGTTCAATTAAATCCCCTTCAATTGATTGAGGAGTTGATCGAACATTGTTTGATTGATTTTGAGTCGATGCAATCTCTTTATTAGTTTTTAGTTTTTCATGTAAGCTACATGGTTCAATTTAATTGGACCAAGCTTTCCATTTTTGGAATCCATTATTTTGAGTCAAATGAATTCATAAGAAGAACTAATTTATAGGTAAACAGTCCTCTTTATCTATTTTTGTTTGAAAGATACAATGTTTAATATATTAATTTTATATTATATTTTTTTCTATTTTTGTATTCAACATAGTTTTGTTATAGGAAATAATTACATTGATTTTGAGAGAAAACAGTTGCAACTAAGGTGGCTTTAATACAAATGTTCTTTTAATAATTTGATATTATTCTCATACCCTCCCCAAAGGCCTACTCCATTGAAAGCATAACAAAACATACTTAAACACCTAGAATCATAAATATTCCATTCTTTAGAAGCTTTTCGTTGAAAACAAATCATACATTAGGTAGAATTTCATTAAGTTGCCTTGAATCTTCATAAATGTGTTGTTCCCGAAGTTGTAAATTACCATCTCCTCGAGCTCCCAAATCATAGATCTCCTAAACAATTGGACAACAAACCATGTTGAGCTACTTCGCTTTACTCCATCAAGTTGCCTAATAACCCTCGTAAGCGTATGATTCCCAAGATCACAAACTTTGAAGATTGCTAGGCAACCATCCCTTTCGAGTTGCCTTTACTAGCTTTGTAGATGTCTTGAAACAACTAGACTTCTTTAAAATGGATAAAAGACAACTTTATCTTGACCATTGTCAACATCTAGAGAGTTTTAAAAAATGGCTACTTTAGCCCCTTTGAGTTTTTCTTTGAGAGCATCATTTGCTAAATTTCTACAATTCCAAGCTGTGTGGTCCATTTTCTGGCAATAGTAGCATTTTGTCGCCATTTTGCCCTTATCAGATCTTCTATTGTTTGAGTATAATGTTACCTTAGGTTCAAGATCATCTGTTCTATGTCCTAAAATAGTTCTCTTTTCTTAAGCCAGGAGAGCAGAAATTGTGTCTTCCAAACTTTTATAAGAAAGTTGACTTGAGTAAAGATTACATTGCTGAAATTCAAAGGAAATCTATTTAGTAGAATAGCTTTAGCATATTCATCATCTTGTACAACATTGACCTCTTTGCTAGTTAATGAAGAAGAGATCTAAAGTTGTTTAGGTGGCTTCATAGAGTGATTCTGTCAGCCATCTTGAACTTGAACAGTTAGAGCTTTAAAGAGAATTTTGCATTAACTGCTCCTGCTCTATGTAGTGTATTCAAATTCTCCCAAATTTGCTTAGATGATTTTTCCAAATCTACATGATGTAACTCTAAATCAGAGAGGGTGAGACAATCAACAACTTTGGCTTTATCATCTATACTCTGCCATTCTAGTACTTCACTAGCATCTGTTGGAAGTTTCTCATTTCCATTTGCGATTCCCCATAGAGACTTGTGCATCAATTGTGTTTGGATATTTACTTTTGCAAGTGTGAAATTTAAAACTAGAATTATTATTGAGTGGCATTTCTATTTTTGAAAAATAGAAAACCCAAATATTAAAACTTAAAATCTTCAAGCCTTAGCACACATTATGAGGACTTCCTGGCTGCAATCTATAGAAAATCTGCTCATAAAAACCTTGGTCGTGTTTGAAAGAAAACCAAACAAATTTCAAAACCTTAGCATGTGTCAAATAACTACAATTATATCGAAAATTGCCAACAAAAAAATTTACCAAACCCCTATTAGCATTATGTGTTCAGCGTTGTCATTGATGTCAACATGCTATGATATTGTTGTTTGTGTTGGTCTTTGTCCAACTTAGTGGATTGTGGTGATTTGATTTGTGACTTATTGGTCTAGATATGTTTTGGAGAGTGAGTTAAGAGGTTGAAGTAGATCCTGTCATGGCATGTTGAGCTCTGCATAGAGTTGTGCATCGGAGATTGTTATTGGGCCAATTGGTTAACATGTTTTAATGCTTTTCTACACGTTACGTTTGGCGCCGGTGCTTGCGCTTTGATGAAATCATTTATGGGAGATGTGTGATGTATTTGGTCCCCTTTATCTCCTGGAGTGGACCACATTAAATGTATGTGTTCAAGGTGGTCGACCTTGTGTAAATGATGCTTATCTGTACTGTGGCCAACCTAGTTGCAATCTTGTTTGCTCAAATTGATATATATAGATAGATGTGTGGATGGTTGAGTTGAGGTATGGATTGACTTGGATTGTTTGGGATCAAATGTGAAGTCAGTGTGATGCGAATTTAAAAGAGCCAAGGTTGGAAAGTGCGAGTTTGACAGAGTTGCTGCAATGGTTGATTAGGAAATCCTACATCTTTTTGGTTCATCAATTTTTGGTGCCTGCTAGAAGACTGGCTCTTTTGATAGCTTGTGCAAACCAATATCTTTTTCTACAGGAATTGCTCATTTCAGTGATTTGCAAGTCCTTGTTGTATTAAGTTAAAGGTTGGTGCCTTAGTATGCAATTGGTGCCTCAGTCTTTCAAGTATCTTTTTCTATAAGAATTGCTCATTTCAGTGATTTGCAAGTCCTTGTTGTATTAAGTCTAAGGTTGGTGCCTTAGTATGCAATTGGTGCCTCAGTCTTTCAAGTATAGTGCACTCCTTGGCTTGTCGCCTAAAACATTTGTAATTAGTGATATATATTGTGAGTATATTTCTCACCATGGGTTTTCCCATCTTGGGTTTCCATGTAAAAATCCAGTGTTTGTGTTTGTGTTGTCATTGCGATATCTTTCTTGAAGTTTAAATTGGATAAAGATAATAAGTTTGTGTGATAGAAAAGTTTTAAGATCTGGTCAAGACTGATTCACCCCGCCTCTTAGTCTTGCTATGTGTTCAACAATTGGTATCAGAGCTAAGTTCCTCCGAAAGAAGCTTATTTTCTTTACAAAGATCTAGGATGACAAATGAGAGTGGAAACAAAGTACCTAAGTTCAATGAAACAAACTCTTTTTGGAAGACAAGGATGGAATCACATTTGGACTCTATTGTTGGGCGCTTGGGAAGCAGTTAAGAAAGCTTATGCTCCTCTGGCTGGGGGTCCTACTAAACCAGATGAAATCAAATTGCACGAGAACAATGGAAGGCCATAAATACTCTTATCAGTGCATTGGGTGATTCTGAGCTGGTAAAAGCCATGTCTTGCAAGACTGAAAATGAGATTTGGGAGAGACTGAGTAGAATCCATGAAGAGGTAACAAGATCAAGCAAATCAAGTTACAAAACTTGAAGCACAATTTTGAATGCCTAAAGATGACAGATGAGGAAAATATTGAATGCTACCTATACCGGGTAAATGAAATTGTGAGCTCAATCAAAGACATTGGTGGAACTATGGAACTATAAAAGACAATGATGTATGGAAAGTGATGAGAACTATGACCAGAAATTAGGAATCCTTGTTGGTGGTCATTCAATAGAGTCAAGATATGGAGAAGTACTCATTGGATCAACTCTATGTGGCTGCCACTTCTTACGAGTTGGATGAGCTTGGAAATAATCAGAATGATAGAAAGGATGTTGTGTTCAAGGTTGCAAAGAAGGTTGAAGATGAATCTAAGACAAACTACGATCTGGATGAAGGAGAAGCAAACTTTGTGAGAAGACTGAAGAAAGGATTCAGAAAGATAAAGGTAAGTCCCCCTTAAAAGTTTTACTTGTGAAAGAATAATCCATTTTGCCTACTAGATGTCCTTATTAGGAAGACAATGTTGACAAATCTAATGATGATGAGAGAAGGGATAATTATAGAAGAAATAATAGAACTTTAAGGGCTGATAACAAAGATAAGGGTAAGAAGAGTTTCTGTTCTGTGGAGGATCATTCATCAGTGGATGAAGATGGAAATGATTCAAATGATGAGGTACTATTTTTGGCTATCCAGGTGAATGATGACAACAGATCCAAAAGTGAGAAAGCTACAAAGAACAACGAGAGATCAACTATCATGAAGGCCACCCTATGTGTAAAAAAGAACCTAGAGTCTGGATTATTTATTTTGGATGTTCAAATCATATGACTGGTGACAAAAGAGAGTTCATTAAGCTTGAAGAGTATGATGGAGGATTAGTCTCATCTGCTGGTCAAGGCTTTGCACCTATATGTGGTAAGGGAACTATATTTATTGATGGAAAATATAAAGCTAGCGATGCCTATTATGTTAAGTGGTTAAGGCAAAATCTTTAAAGTGTATGTCAGCTATGCAATATAGGATATGAGTTTAGCTTTCATGGATCTAGATGTGAAATTTGAAAAGGTTCTAGAAGATTGGTTGTAGAAGGTATGTGGAATGGAAATGTATATTATCTTAAAGAAAAGAGTGGAGGTAGTTGTTCTTTTGACAATATGATGAAGATTAGTTCTTTCAAGTTGGTGAAAGATCTACCCAAAATCATCAAGCTTGCTAATACTATATGCAGAGAATGTCAAATCAGATAGCAAACTAGAAACAAGTTCAAGAACAAGGAGTTTGCAACGGCAAGACCTTTGGAGCTGATACATACAGATCTTAGCAGACCCAAAGAGACACGAGGATTGAACGGTGAAAGGTATTTTATGTTACTTATTGATGATTATTCTAGGATGACTTGAGCCACATTTTCAAGAGAAAAGTTAGAAGCATTGTTGAAGACACTTACAAATTTGGTTGAGAATCGGATAGATGTTAGAATCAAGTATTTAAGATCTAATAGAAGTGGAGAATTTACTTCATATAAGTTTGGTAGATTTTGTGAAGAACATGGTATTAGGAGGCCATTGTTTGCTGCTAGAACTCCACAATAGAATGGAGTGGTTGAAAGAAAAAGTAGAACTATTGTAGAAATGACTAGAACCATGTTGAATGATGCAAATTTAACTAACATTTATTTGAGAAAGGCTGTACACACCGCTTTTTATCTTCTTAACAGGGTGTAGGTGATAGTAGATCATACCAAAACACCTTATGAGTTGTGGTTTTGGAAGGTATTGACTGTGAAATACTTCAGAATCTTTAGAAACAAATGCTTTATCGGAGGAGATGAAGACAATCTTGGAAAGTTTGATATGTGAAGAGCCCAATTGGTTCTCAGCTGCAGACTTACTTCTAACTCAATTTTAATTGCAACTTTTTTGTATTATTTAAAGCATATATGATTTTTTGCAATTTTCTCAACAGAATAAATTTAACACCAGCAATTTAGCTAACTCTGAAAAAGCATCAGAAATATTATTGATCATAAAATAGGCTAAACAATGATTATTACCAATACCAAATGTTTATATTGCACCTTCTTTGAAGACATGGCTACGTAATAATCACATGGCATCATCAAGATTGTTAAACACAGCTGGGAATGAATGTGACGCAGCCATGTATAAATTGACGCCAGCCAAACATTGGCTAAACAGTCACCAAAAAACAATGCTATCTCCAGCACCCTTACGCAGCCCTTGAGACTTCCATCCAAGCAAAGTACGGTACTGCCTAAACAGTACGACTCCAGAAACTGAACTGTACGGCAGCCTCTTGAAGTATGCACGGCAGCTTTGCAAATTCATACAATATTATCTCTTCTTCATGCACAATCAAATCTGCACTATACCTTGTAAATTCGATTCCAACTCTTCAGACCTTGCAAAGAATTCAATGTTTTCTCCAAAATCTGAAGACCAAACATGAAACCCCAGCTCTCTTCAAGAAAATTTGACTTCTTTCCACACAACAAACTTCTTCCAACTTTTTCAATTCATAAAATGATCAATAGATGAGTAAAATCGATTTCTCCCTTGGCTTTTAAAGCAAAAATGAAAATATTCCTCCATACACTTTTCATTAAAGAAGTGTCATCAAAACACCATTGAATTATAACATTGAAGTATATGAAGTTATTAAATTAAAATAACTTAATTTAATAACCTTAAATAAAACTTGGTGCAACTGAATCTCTTTGGTAAAAACAACTGAGTACTGACAACAGTATCCTGAGCTCACACTGCCCTGCCATAAATAGCAACAGGGCAAAATTGACTTATTAAAAATAGTAAGTCCCTCAAACTGGAGATCCTGCATAATCAATGCCGAAACATCTGAAACCATTGCACAACCGCTTTGCTAAACATAGAAATGCCAAAAATACCACTTACTATAAATAGTAAGTCCACCAATCTAAACCCAACCAAGAGCAATCCTGGCATCTGAGATCTCCAGAGTGGAATCCAACGACTGGCTTTGCCAAACAACCCCCTCTGACAACCTGATTAGCTTGCGAGGGTCATTGAAACAAGCTAATCCCAGAGGCCTAAAATCAAGGACATTACATTATACAAGTTTAGATGAAGGCATTTTCTTGGGATATTCTACAAAAAGAAAGGCATATAGATGTTATAACTTGAGGCTAAAAAGGATTGTTGAAAGCACTAATGTCAGAGTGAAAATTGGAATAAGGTTGCTTTGGAGCTCGAGTTAGAGTTTGAAGACATCCCTGTCACTCCTGTAGAAGAAAGAAATGCTTCAGAAGATAAAAAAGAATCAAAAGAAGAAGAAGAGAAGGAACCCAAGCAAACATTGAAGATTCCATCAAAACATTTATAGAGATATCATTCTGGAGACTAGATAATTGGAGACAAACACATAGGTGTGCTGACAAGGAGAAAGCCAAGGTTGAATGAACAGACAAACTACTATTTTCTATCCAAGGTAGAACCAAAACTTTTGCAGAAGCCGACAAAGGTGAAAGTTCGGTAAAAGCTATGAAAGAAGAATTGGATAAGATGCAGAAAAACCAGACATGGGAATCAGTACCTATAGGCTAGTGGACAAGAATATAATTGGAACAAAATGGGTGTTCCAGAACAAGTTGAATGAAAATGGTGAAGTCACATGAAACAAAGCAAGACTGGTATGTAAAGGCTACACTCAAGTTGAAGATATACATTTTGAAGAAACTTTTTGTTTAGTAGCTAGAATGGAAGCTATTAGAATATTTCTTGCTTTTGTTGTTTACAAGAATTTCAAAGTATATCAGATGGGTGTCAAGTCTGCCTTTTCTGAATGAAGAGCTGGAAGAGGAAGTTTACATTGAGCACCAAATGACTTTCAATTATTAGATGATCCAGATATGGTTTGCAGACTAAAAATGACACCTTATGGACTCAAACAAGTTGTCAGAGCTTGGTATGCCAGGTTGGACAAATCTGTTGGAAGGCAAGTTCAAGGAAGGTACTACAAATAGAAATCTATATTCAAAGTTTAAGATGATAAACTGCTTATAGTGCTTGTATGTGTTGATGACATCAAATTTGGAGGTAATGATGATGTGTGTAAGAAATTTGCTGAAGAAATGCAAGAGTTTGAAATGTCTATGATTGGTGAGTTAAATTTCTTTCTTGCTCTTTAAATGTAAAGAGCATGTCTGGCTCTTTGCTGGAGATAATGTTTCTTTCTGTATTGTTTGCAATTTTTTATTTTTGTTTTTGAAAATATTTGTCTTTTTAAAATTTTTTTTCTTGAATTAAATAATATTAATTAATAATTTATTCTAACTTCAGAACTTCACCAGAAATGATCAAATTCATCAATTTGCCAATTGTCAAACAACATTACAATAAACTAATGCAAAATTTGCACCTTTATTAGAAAATGTGGCAAGCTGGTAATGATACTCAGCTACTAAAAAATGGTACGCAGCCAACATGAAGCTTTGCAATCTTCAGAAAATAACTTGCAGCCTTCAAATTTCAAAATGTAGCCTTCTGTATTGAAACACAGGCCTCTAGTGTTGATACAAAGGCCTCTAGAAAGGTATCGCAAGCCTTGAGGAAGGAAACGCAGGCCCTTAGCATGAAACACAACCCTCCAAATTCAAAACGCAGCCTTTCAAACAAAGGTGGCCTCCCAAAAACAAATCTCAGCTCCTTTGTAGTCAATTTCACAGCCTATAGGAGATACAACAGCCTCCCATACAAACCTCTGAGCCTCTGGATTAAAATCGAATTCCAGCTGTAGAATGAAATTCATTCAAATTGCTCACACACCAAATTTGATTTACAACAACACCAAATTTGCAGCTTGAAAAATCAGTATTGTTCTTCAGTACTCAGATGCACAATTCATCACCCAGAGCAGTGATTCAAAATGCAGAATGAGAGGAATCAGTCCTCAAACCCTTGTTGAAATTTCTCCACACAAACTTCATAAAAAATAAACTAGTCTAGGAATGAAAAACGATTTCTTCCCAATAGCTCTTAAAAAGCATTAAAAAGAGTATAGCTTCTCCAACACACTTTTCACTTAAGAGGCTTCTCGCACACACCATTAAATTAAAACATAAAGGCATAGTTATTTATTAAGATTGACTTAATAAACAACTTAAATATGAAGCCTCATTAAAACACTCAATAAATGCTCCTGTTGCTCAACAACTCTGAACTACCTCCACTGCACTGCTAAAAATAGCAACTGCTCAAAATAGACTTACTAAAAATAGTAATTCTATCACAGAGACCTGAGTGTCCTGTCCTTCTTCACCAAAAAAATTGATGAAGCGAAAGGAGACTTACTCGGCTTGATATGTCCGATAGCGAGCAACTCCTGTATGGTTTTTCTATCTCATCCTTCAGTCGCTTAGGGTGCTGGTAAGGAGTAATCATAATGGGCTTAGTGCTATCCTCTTAACTCAATAATGTGTTCAATCCCTCTATCAGGTGGCGTGCCATGTGATAAATCATTAAACACTTTAGAGTGTTTTATTTTGAGCTGCTGAATATTAGGATGATAAGTTGGCTTATCTGTACTATCTAATGTAGGCAACATCCTACACTCTGCTGCCCAATCAACTATGTCATCATGACAAACCAAGTGCTGCATACGGCTGAAAGAGATCATCTTCAGATTACTACTCTTGATGGCCTTAAGAATGTGAGTTTTGCCATCCCTAATGAATCTCATTTCCATCCTCTCAGTGCTGATGTAAATGTCCTTAAGAGTGTGCAACCAGCTCATACCAAGAACTATATCAGTGCTTCCCATGTCTACCACATAAACATCTGCCTTAAAAGAATAATTGTTTAACTTCACGGGAAGCTTGGAAATCATCTTGTTACACTTAAGAGTGTAACCATCAGCCACCTGTACTCTAAGTCCCTCAAAATCTTTTGTTTTAAACCCTCTCTTGGCAACCAAACATGAATCAATAAAATTGTGTGTAGCACCTGTATCAAAAAGAGCAATGACACGCTGCCTTGCCAAGAGACCATGCATCCAGAAAGCAACTTCCTTTCTCATGCTAGAAAGTTAAACAATCTTGAAGTTAGAATCATCTACCTTCTCATCAACATCACATGAAGCCTCATGTGTATCTTGCTCATAATCAGCTTGCTGCTCCTGAAAATCAGAATTATCCTCATCATCATAAAACCATTCCATCATCTTATTTTTACCCTTAGGCTTCATAGGACAATCACGATTTAAATCATAAGGCCCTCTACAATGAAAGCATAATTTTTTCTTCAGACCATTTAGAGTTTCTTGATCTAAAGGGGCTGCCATAGGACACTTAAATTCCGCTCTACCATCTTTTTTAGGAGCTCCTATCATAGGATGAAGTAGAAGGTCTCGAAGCAAACTTGCTCCATGGTGTAGATGATTCAAGATTCCTTTCTTTTTTCATTGCTTCCTGCAAGGTAGGTGGATCCAAAGACTTAACCCACCCTTTGAGTGGCTCAAGCAAGCCCTCAATGAAGAGCATAACTCTCCTCCTCTCATAAATATCATATACCATCACTGATAACTGTTGAAACTCACAGATAAAGGCCTCAAGGCCACCTGTCTGTCTCAACTGAGCCAACTCTTTGAAATAAGTCTGAGGGTCTTTCCTATCAAACCGCTCTATCAACTTGTCCACAAACTCCTGATAGTAAATGATATGATCGTGTCGTAAAGACACTAGCCCATGGTACCACCAGTCATGAGCTACTCCATCCAAATGCAACACAACAAAGTGAATGACGTCCTCCTCCGTCATGGGATGCAATTCTAAGTAAGTATCGAGCTTATGGACCCAAGCTCGTGTTGTAACCTTGCCACTGCCATTAAAGTGGTCCAAGGTCATCTTGTTGGTTGCCTGTCGCAAGTGTCTATTTAGGCCTCTGTTTCTCAGGTGCAGGCCTACCTCTAGTATGCTCACGCTTTTGTGTAAGGAATCTACCAAAGTTCAGATTCTGCTTGATGGTGTGGGGTAGAGCATCCCACTTAGCGTAGTGAGAAACAATATCATCTGCAAATGGCACGACCTCAATCTTAGTACTAACTGCGTCGACCTTAGATCTCAGAAAGTAGGTCACTGTGGGCTATCATAAATGCCAGTGTGTCCAGTCCTGTGAAACCTGTCATCAAATCTAGTCCTGTCCTTAGCTCTCATTTTGTCACCAGCTCTAGACCTGTCATCTGCCCTCGACCTGTGTGAACTGACAGATACACTCCTAGCTATTGATATTTTGGCCTTTACGACAAATATTTAATGACTTGGAAATTTTGATAGGCATAAATAATAATAGTAAATATTAGGGAATATTTAATATTTAATGTTTATAAAATAAATCGATTTAAGGGCCCAAGTCGTCCCCTTTGGTTAAATGAATTTATTATTTGGCCAGTCGGCCCCTTGAGGAAAGATATTCATTCTGATATAAATAGAGATCGATTCTTGAAGGAATATATCAAAAACATAACATATGATCTCCCTCTCAAGAATCGATCATTCTAGGGTGAATTAGAAGCAGCGATTTGGAGTACTGTTTGAGCAATTTGGAGCAGAGATTTAGATCCATGATTATATTCTAAGAAGCGAACATAATCAGCTGTGCAGATCAGTGAAATCATTGGCGTGATCTATACAACATAAATAGAGGTTTGAATTGGCAACATTCAAGTGCAGATCTGAATGAAGAAAAGAGCTGCGAGTTGCTTCTACAGATTTGGGAACACGCTTGCATATTCATGGTGAAATATATGATGCTTCAATAAGCAATTTAGACCATTGAATAAGGGCAGATCTGGATTGACATTTCGGTTGAATATATACCTAGATCGGCATTGTTAGAGGAGAAGATATACATCTGATTGGATCAGATTGATAGAAGAAATTAAAGGCAAAATTGAAGGACCAGCTTTGAAGAATTTCATAGTCAACTTCAATTGCTACATTCCAGGTACATTCATTTCCTTCTTTATGATTGTCTTCTTATATCCTGTGCTTAGTTGTAAGATCTCTATAGTTTGTATATTCCTAGCATAAATCTGGAAAATATTAACATGGTATCAGAGCTTAGGTAGAGCAAAGATTCATTTCAGATTTAGGAATTCAAACTAACTCTTTCAACTAAGTAGGTTATCATGTCAAACAGGATTAGACCCAAAGATAGGCTTGAGGGAGATATTAATTATATGTCTTGGAAGATGAGGTTATTAATCATTTTAAGGGAATTGAAAATTACTTCAGTTATTGAAGATCCTCCTAAAGATGATATGGATGCGGATGAAAAGAAGGAATGGAACAAAAACAACAATAAAGCAATGAGAATAATTGTTGATAGTGTTAAAGATCACAATGTGCCAACAATTGCAAATCTAGAGAATGCATATGAGATGTTCACTTCATTGACTAACATGTTTCAGATCAACAACACAAATAGGGTCCTAGCTCTCAAAAATAACCTCTCCCGAATCAGGATGAATCAAGGGGAGTAAATCACATCCTACTTCATGAGGATCAATGAGCTAAGGAATCAACTATCATCAATTGGGTTCACATATGATGATAAAGAGCTAGCTGTGACAGCTCTTAATGGATTGCCTCTTACTTGGGATGCATTCATTCAAGGGATTAGTGCACATTCCAAATAACCTACTCTTGATAGACTAAAGACCGATTGTCTTCAAGAAGAAGCAAGATTAATATCAAGAGGCTCAATCTTCAAGGAAGATATACAAGTTCTTTACTCTCAAAACTTCAAAAGGGGGATAGGGAAATTCAAAAAGAAGAGAGAATTCCAAAAGAATAAGAGGAATGAAAATGAAGGAAGTTCAAAGGACAAAGAAAGAAGAGGGAAGAACTTTAAGAAGAAGAAACCTTTCAAGAGGGATTTCTGTAAAACTCAATGCTATAAATGTGAGAAGTTTGGTCACATAGCTGTAAATTGTCCTAAGAGGAACAACCTTCAAGCATCCTTTGTGGAGATAAAAGAACCTGAATCTGAGCACTTTGCACTTTGAGAGGGAGTTGCAATTTGAGAGGGAGTTTTATATATGGGCTCACTTGTGAAATTGTCTAAGTTATAAACTCCTTCTGCTGGTTACATTCAACTACATTTTTGAATCTGTTTTTGTATGAGTGTGGCACCATACACAGCTAATCATAACCTTTTATGGCTTTATATTACTTTGGCATATGTTTGTATGAATGGATCATACTTCTCATTAGTATATATATTATACTCATGAAAGAACTACATTTGGATATATATACATTGGCTATTGCTTTTGGTTATGGACTTGTTTCCTTTATGTATATTGGCTTATCATATACCTTGGTATGACTTAATTATGGGTATGTGGTTTAAGAGGGAGTTCAATCATGGGCTCACTTAATTCTGTGAACTCCTTCCTTATGTCATTACTATGGAAGCATACTTTGCACTAACATATCTCTGTTTTGTATGCATGGATGCATACTTTACCTTAGCATATGTCTTACTTATGTATATTATTAGCATACCTTCTGTTATGCATGAGGAGCATACATTACATTATGAACAATTACATTGACATATTTCTGTTATGACACATGTTATACCTTACGCTGTTATGGGTACATGCACAGCTGATTGTTAGTATAACTGATTTCCTTATTGATGCATGGGTGCATACATTATTGGTTAATGAATGTTGGAACATACTTACATTGGCATATGTTGTGTATGTTACATTTTTATAATTGGCATATTTTTTGGGAGCATACACTATGATACTTAGAGATAATGTTGTTGTATGCATGGGAGCATACTTTATATGGATATATGTTATCCTTTATATATGCTTTTCTATTGATCATATATATGTGTGAATACATTTCTTTATAGAGGGAACTATATTGCATCTTGCTATGATCACATTGCACCTAGTTATATGTAGGACTTATGTGATTACTCTTATGCTTATGGCTAAGACTTGTCTATGGATACTGGATGAATTATGCTTGTTCTATGAGAGAATTGCATCTGGATATTGGTTATTACATTTGGCTACTTAATATGATTGTATGGAGCATACGTCATTTGTATACTTTAGCATTTATGTATGAAGCATACTTTAGTAGCTTATTGTGTATGTATGGATCATACTTTCTTTTATAGCTGAGACTATATTACATGTGGTTCTACGTGTGAACACATTTTCTTTACATTGAACTTGATTCTTATGATTATGAGATCATATTGGTTACTCTTATGCTTATGTGGATTCATAAGATAAGATATATTTGGTTATAATTGTTCATTTGGTTACACTTATGCATATGGCTAAAGTTGTTTCTTATGAATTGGATACTTGGAGGATATCATGGATTTGATATTCTTCTCATGGATCAGGGATCCATTGTTGAGCATTTGGTGGACATCATGGATTTGATGTCTGGAGACCACTGCTCTGAGCATTTGGTGAATATCATGGACTTGATATTCGTTAGACCAATGCTCATGATATCATGGACTTGATATCTCGTGGATCAGGGATCCACATCTGAGTAATTGGTGGACATCATGGACTTGATGTCGATAGGCTATTACTCCGAGCATTTGGTGAATATCATGGACTTGATATTCGTTAGACCAATGCTCTTAACGTCATGGACTTTATGTTGTTTTGATGTCATGGATTTAGTTATCCACAAATTGGTTGTTATACATCATGGACTTGATGATACCATGAATATCATGGACTTGATATTCTATTGGCTGAGTCAAGGGGACTCATGGATCTAAGCTATCCACAAATTGGATAGAAAACATCATGGATTTGATGGTTAACTGAAGATGACTTGTCTTTCGAAAGTATCATGGACTTGATACTACCTTGAATATCATGGACTTGATATTCAGAAGAGTCAAGCTGACTCGTGGATCTAGGAAATCCACAAATTGATTGAAAATATCATGAATTTGATATCATGGACTTGATATCACTTATGGTTTGTAAACATCATGGACTTGATGTTATCATGACTATCTTGGACTTGATATTCTTGGGTCATGGAAACTAGTGGATCTAGAAAATCCACAATTAGATGGCATGCATTATATGTTATGATGTTTCTCATATGGATATGAGATGTACGAGGAATGATGAAGAACATATGTGTTCTCATCTTATCTAATAGATAGAGATCTACTATCATAGATATAAGTTCTATGACATCATTGGATAAGGAATCCATCTTTGGTTATGTTTTGTGATGAAGGATTAAGGAGACCTTTGCCTCAAGTCCAAGAGGGAGTGTTGATATTTTGGCCTTTACGGAAAATATCTAATGACTTGGAAATTTCGATAGGCATAAATAATAATATTAAATATTAAGGAATATTTAATATTTATTGTTTATAAGATAAATCAATTTAAGGGACCAAGTCGTCCCCTTTGGTTAAATGAATTTATTATTTGGCCAGTCGGTCCCTTGAGGAAAGATATTCACTCTCATATAAATAGAGATCGATTCTTGAAGGAGATATATCAAAAACATAACATATGATCTCCCTCTCAAGAATTGATCATTCTATGGTGAATTAGAAGCAGCGACTTGGAGTATTGTTTGAGCGATTTGGAGTAGAGATTTAGGTCCATGATTATATTCTAAGAAGCGAACATAATCAGTTGTGTAGATCAACAAAATCATTGGCGTGATCTATACAACATAAATAGAGGTTTGAATTGGCAACATTCAAGTGCAGATCTGAATGAAGGAAAGAGTTGCGAGTTGCTTCTACAGATCTGGGAACACGCTTGCATATTCATGGTGAAATATATGATGCTTCAATAAGCAATTTAGACCATCGAATCAGGTGAAATGACCCTAACCGGCCGTTTACTAATTTTGACCAATAAATATTAAGCAGATTTAAAATAAACAATAACATGCAAATAACCAGCAGATAAACTCGAATAACCAGCAGATATAATCTTATTAAAATTCTCAGAAAATGGTATGTATTTTATAACAGCAATACAAAACCATAGATTATAATATTCCAATTTGAACTACAGGCAAATAACAGTAAGACTAGATGATAAAGAACTTGGTAAAACACTGGCGAACTCTGAAGTGAATCCGCACCGGGATGAATCGGGTTTCCGTCCAATCCACCAAGAAATGCTGAAGGTTTCCGTCCTCAGATTTCTGATTCGATAGCTGAAGCTTCTCGAATTCTCAAGGAGAAATAATATTTATAAACTGAAGCATGTTGAATGAGACTCCAAAAACTCCTCTTATGGCTGCAGCTGTGACTCTTTAGTTTCCCCACTGTGACTCTTCATATGCCCATTTCGTCTCTTTATAATTTCACTTTAAGTCACTTTTTAAATAAATTGACCGTTGAGTTATAAAGTGAAATAATAAATAAAGTGAGGAATTGTCCGTCATTAAAACGGATGCCCAAACGAGTTCAGATGCCGACGTGTGATAGCTCGCCGGAAAGCCCTCAACAAGACGCTCCAAGTCTACTACTGAAAAGCCGAGAATTCTGAACCTTGTTGACTTACTAAAAATAGTAAGTACCCTAGAACCCTGCCGAAACTCCTCCGATTGGCCTGGAACTGAAACCACCTAGGCTAATTATCTCTCGGTGTACTGCCACGCCACGGTTAGCCCTCCGAACCAAGGTGAAAAAGCTAACAACACGACACAATATAATGTACCCCAAAAAGGGGACATTACATAAGGGCAGATCTGGATTGACATTTTGATTTAATATATACCTAGATCGGCATTGTTAGAGGAGAAGACATACATCTGATTGGATCAGATTGATAGAAGAAATTAAAGGCAAAATTGAAGGACCAGCTTTGAAGACTTTCATAGTCAACTTTAATTGCTACATTCCAGGTACATTCATTTCCTTCTTTATGATTGTCTTCTTATATCCTATGCTAAGTTGTAAGATCTCTATAGTTTGTATATTCCTAGCATAAATCTTGAAAATATTAAAACTAGTATCTCTCTCTCTCTGCCATTGGTCGCCAGGTAGTGCAATGTGCTTTAGGGTGTTAGATAACTGCTGCAACACAGTAGCCACATGATGCTGACCCGCTGCAAGATTCCCAAATGCATCTGTGGCCTCTTTGTCAATGTCAGAACCAGTGTCAGCATCTCTATGACCTGTACCACCCAAACCTTTAGAACCACCAGCACCCCCGTCACCCACACTGCCAAACTGAACCTTAGCCTCTCCATCACCAGGCAGAGAATTAGGAGCTTTACGGGTGTAGTGCATACCATGTCAGAATCTCTGAGCCATGCTAAACCCAATTCCCTGCAGGCTGGTAGGAAATTGCTCTGATACCACTGTAAAGAGTCTTTCTAGCTATTTGCTGAAGATAATATTTCGCTCTGAAACTAATGCGAAATTGGCACCTTTATCAGAAAATGTAGCAAGCTGGTAATGATACTCAGGTACTGGAAAACTGTACGCAGCCAACATGAAACTTTGCAATATTTAGAAAATAACTTGCAGCCTTAAGATTTCAAAACACAACCTCCTGTATTGAAACACAGGCCTCTAGAAAGGTATTGTAGGCCTTGAGGAAGGAAACGTAGGCCCTTAGCATGAAACACAGCCCTTCAAATTCAAAATGCAGCCTTTCAAATACAAAGGCAGCCTCCCAAATACAAATCGCAGCTCCTTTGGAGTCAATTTCACAGCCTGTAGGAGATACAACAACCTCCCATACACACCTCTGAGCCTTTGGATTAAAATCGAATTCCAGTTGTAGAATGAAATTGATTCAAATTCCTCACACACCAAATTTGGTTTACAACATCACCAAATTTGTAGCTTGAAAAATCAGTATTGTTCTTCTGTAATTAGATGCACAATTCATCACCCAGAGTAGTGATTCAAAATGTAGAATGAGAGGAATCAGTCCTCAAACCCTTGTTGAAACTTCTCCACACAAACTTCATAAAAAATAAACAAGTCCAGGAATGAAAATCCATTTCTTCCCAATAGATCTTAATAAGCATTAAAAAGAGTGTAGCTTCTCCAACACACTTTTCACTTAAGAGGCTTCTCGCAAACACCATTAAATTAAAACATAAAGGCATAATTATTTATTAAGATCGACTTAATAAACAACTTAAATTATGAAGCCTCATTAAAACACTCAATAAATGTTCCTGCTACTCAACAACTTTGAACTGCCTCCACTGCACTGCTAAAAATAGCAACTTCTCAAAATAGACTTACTAAAAATAGTAAGTGTATCACAAAGACCCTCAAATCCTACTGTTAGGTCACGGGGTCGCAAAGATGAGCTGACCATGCCCAGCTATAGGAACCTGCTAAAATGGGGACATTACATTAAAATTTTCAAATGAAAATGACATTTTGTTTCTTAGACCAAGTATATTAGGGAGATGTTGAAAAAGTTTGGAATGGAAGACTGTAACCAGTTGGAACCCCTTTGGCAATTGGCTGTCACTTAAGTAAGGATGTTGAATCTTCAAATTTTGATCAGATGCTATATGGATCTATGATTGGTGGATTTTTGTACCTAATTGCTTCAAGGGAAGACATTATGCATGTTGTGTGCATGGTTGCAAGATATGAAGCCAGTCCCAAGCAACCACATGAGAAGACAGTAAAAAAAGTATTCAGGTACTTCAAAGGGACTCTGGACTATGGATTATGGTATAAGAGAGATAATGACTTTGCTTTGAAATCTTTTACTAATGTTGATTGGGCAGGATGTGCAAATGATAGAAGTAGAAGCGGAGCTGCATTTTTCTTTGGAGACAAGTAAGAAGTAGAACTCATTGTCATTATCTATTGTATAGGTAGAATATATTGCAACAACATCTTGCTATACACAAATGTTATGGATGAAACAAACCCTAAAGGATATCAAGGTTGTATACGATCAGGCAATCCCAATTATGTGTGATAATACATGTTCTTTCTATATTTAAAAGAATCTGCTTATGCATCCAAGGTTTAATTACATTTCAATTTGGTATCACTTCTTTAGGGAGAAAGTTGCAGAGAAAGAGGTCAGATTAGAGTATGTGCCTAAAGAAGAGCAGATTGCAAATATCTTTGCAAAGGCACTATCAATGGATACTTTCGAGTATCTCAAGTAGAAGTTAGGGGTTATTGCTCCTTCTTCAAAATAGATGCATAAGAGTGGGGCATCATTCCAGGGGGAACGTAAAGTATTTTGTCTCCTAGATTGATGTAGTCGATACTCTAAGGGGGAGCAGTGAAGGGTGCAGTTTCCTAGTTGTTGGAAGATTTTTTTGAGATGAATTGTCTCCGACAAGGGGAGTGGTGTTGTTGATATTGTTGTGCCTTGAAGAGGGAGAGATATTTGGTTATGCAGTGGGAGAGATGCATAGTGTAGAGATGTCCCTAAAAAGGGAAGAAATATAGTTAGAAGACCTTTTAGTATTGTGCCCTTTGTCCTTGATGTCAAAGGGGGAGAGAAGTATAGTAGGTCATCAAGTTATTTGTCATTGGTGTTGCCATCCATGACAGAGAGGGAGACTGTTAGTATTATGTGTTCAATATTGTCATTGTTGTCAACATGCTATGTGTATAGATGTCAACCTAATGAAGAGGTGTATGAATTCAATATTGTACCTCATATAGAAAAGTATGAGAGACGTGTTCAGTGCTGTCATGTGATTGATTATGGGAAGTTGAAATATGTAGGAAAGAGTATTTGAAGTTTGGTATTGGGTAATCAAATGTTGTTATGATGATTAGTGATGGTGAGAAGAGTATGTTGTATATCCGGAAGGTGACAAGTACGGGAAGCTGATATATGTAGGAAAGAGTATTTGAAGTCCTTATGGGAGAATGCTTTGCATTGCCCCACACAAGAAGTTGGTGACTTTTAGTTTTGGTTTTGTAATGTATGGTTTGTGAATGTTGCACTATCCTATTTTCAGGTTCTCAAAAGTTCAGAAGTTAGAGTGGTCTTTTGCTATTTGCTAACAGTAAAGCTAGTTGCCAAGAATAGTCAGGACTAATCTGCAGAGTGCTCTACATTACTCTATATTGATGTTTCCAAGTGTGCAGTTTGGTGGAGATGTTTTGAACATTTGTGTAGTGTTCTAGTTCAGATATCTTATTATGGTTTGCTCATATGCCTTGGAGGGAGAGTTTAGAGGTTGAAGTAGATCTCGTTATGGCATGTTGAGCTCCACATGGAGTTATGTGCATCAAAGATTGTTTTTGGGTGGGCTAGTTAATAGTCATTGAGTGTATGCATTGTCGACCTTGTGTAAATGATGCTTATTTCTATTCTGGTTGACCTAGTCGCAATTTTGTTTGATGAAATTGATATCTATCTATCTATCTATCTATCTATATAGATGTGCTGATGCTTGAGTTGAGGTATGGAATGACTTGGATTGTTTGGGATCATATGTGAAGTCAATGTGATGCGAATGTGAAAGTGTGGATGTTGGAAAGTGTGAGTTTGACAAAGTTGCTGCAATGGTTAATTAGGAGATCCTACATCTTTTTAGTTCATCAATTTCTTGTGCCAGCCAGAAGACAGTGGCTCTTTTGACAACTTGTATCTTGCCCTGAAGGAATTGCTCCTTTAGGTGATTTGCAAGTCCTTGTTTGTATTAAGTCCAAGGTTAGTGCCTTAGCTTGGGGTTGATGCCTTAGACTTTCATGTGTAGTGCACTCCTTGGTATGTGGCTTAAAACATTTGTAATCAGTGATATATCTATATATATTGTGAGTATATTTCTCACTGTGCTTTTTCCCACATTGGGTTTCCACATAAAAATCTGGTGTTTATGTGTTTGTGTTGTCATTACAATATCTTTCTTGAAGTTTAAGTTGGATAAAGATAATTAATAAGTGTGCAACAAAAAAGTTTTAAGATCTGGTCAGGACTGAATTATCCCCCTCTTAGTGTTGTGCGTTCAACAAGCCATGCCCTAGCTGCAGGTTCCTTTTACCAATCATGTCTCAAAGAGATTGCCCAGATTGCAGAATTGCAGGGACCCTAAAATTGCATCACAAACTCACAAACTCATCTTTATTTTTAATGAAATCTGGTTACAATTTTCACAACAAAAACTAGTGGAACCCTCAACATCGCCAAAACCCACGAGTGATTTTTGGAGTTAAAAAACCCAGCAATTTTTATCAAAAAATGGTTTGATTCACACTAGAAAATGGCAAAAGGATTTTTAGCAGAGAAAAATGCATTTTTTTTCTAAAAACAACTGATGTAAGTCATGAAAAAGTCATGATTTCCATAAATAAGAAAAGCTGCAATTTATAGTGAATAGGTCCGCCACAATTTGGAGATGTAAAATCTATGCAAACTTCAAACAAGTCTCCTTTTGATGTTATTTGTAATATTCTAGCTGCCTGCCAAGAAAAGATCGTCTGCAAGAGTTTTGATCTCCGGAGACTGAAGCTAGTCTAGTTGGTTGCAAAGTATATATGCATTGTTTTCTTGCTCAATTTTGTAGTGGATAAAGGAATACGCATAACATAAATTTACTATGTCTCTAATGTTGCATGCATTTCATCATGTAGTTTTAACCAGACACGAGATGTTGCAGAGACAATAATGCAATGGGATTGTAACTTATTGATATTTTATAGCAACAAAATAGTCTCATCCACAATTACTAATTAAACCTTCAAGATTCAGTCCAGTCACATTATACTATGCACGTAAAAATTTAGACGAGCTCAGACCCAAAACATGCACCTGAAGTTGACGCCTGGTGTTGATGTTTACCAATACCCACTGGTGATTATGCTGGGTTGCGGCATGTCTGCACACGCATGGTGTTACAGCTTCGCGACGATGGTGGTGAATCTGCCAGAACCATCACCACCGTTTCCAAGCGCCTTGGCCTCGAGTTTGGGTTGTTCTCTCCTGTGCGACTGTATACTTCCAGAACAGTGCCGTAAACATCCAACTCTCGCACTACCCGTCCTTGTATGTGTATAGGCGGGATGTCACACTTGTCACTGCTAATGAATTGTGTATGACCCGAACATTCAATGGGCACCACAACCTCCGTCCAATACGCCCACCAATACAAAATACAGTGTCTCTTCCCAATCACATGCTCGGCCACCATAACAGGTCTAGTTCGACGCCCAACACATGAGTCTCCTCCTTCGAACAACACCCACGATGATATCCTTCTACAAAAGGTTGAAGTGCCGGGACAGCTAAATGGTCGTCCTTGTCTCCTCTTGCGTCAATAACCAGATAATAAACTCAATAACATTACCACAACAAGGAAGCTAACATGTAGTCTGATTTCCTCAACTTCGGGAGTACTACTGAGTTCCTTAAATGCCGAATCTGATACCAAGAAAGTTGGTGCAGTAAAAACTTAATTCCTTAACTTACTCATTGAGCTCCATTGTGAAATCTGGGTGACTCCACCATTACCGAGATGCTGGGGCTACTTCCAACTTCTCATTTTTTCTTCAAGGGTTCTCGTCCTCAAGAAAATAACCAGTCACGTGAGTAACCTGTTTTGTTTTCCCTTTGTTTATAAAATTCATGGTACTTTTCCCAATGAGAGCCTTTTGCTTATAAAACCTCGATATAAGGGAAACACTGAAAACTAAGCAATGTGGGATAAAGTGCGCTCACATAAAGTGACTTAAGTTACTTTTTAATATAAAGTGACTTAAGTCATAAAGTAACTTCTATAATCTCACTTTATAAAATAAAGTGACTTAACTATAGAAAAGGGGTCCCAAATAATAAATATTCACCCACTGAAGCTTGTGACTGGCTGTCATCCTCTGAAAGTAGCCATTATTCTATCTGGATGGGGAGATAGACTAATCAAGCGCCATAATGGCCTATCACGGAGAAGGGTGAAAAATGAAAAATGCTGAGAGGGAGAGGGGGTGAATCAGCTTTTAAAAAACTTTTCAACAAACTGGAAAGCACACTCAAAAAGGAGACAAGACACAGAAGTTTTATCATGTGGAAAACCCAGTGCGGGTTAAAAAACCATGGCTCTACTAATCAGCTGGGCAACAACGCCTTCTTGCAAAGAGCTACAACTCTTTTAGAACTACAATTCTGAACTGGCTTCAACCAGCTTACACAAGGCTACAACCTTATCAAAATGATGGAATTTTTGGATTACAACAAGAAGAGAAATATCTGCGTCTTTACTGAAGCATAAAGACTCACAAGAAAGGTGACAAACTTCTTCAATACAGTTTGACTCAAAACTGAAATTCTGTACTTTTTATCAAAAGAATCCAAGTGTCTTTGGTGTCACCATCCGACCACTGTCTGTCTTTTCTCCTCCTTTCTTTTGCAGAATGCCTCACGATGAATTCCTAACACTGCTGTCCTTTGCTTTTCAAGATTTTAATCACTTCCCTGCCCTTCATAATAATCCTGTCACTCCACTTCTTACTCACTGTGCAAGCCACACGTTTTTAAAACTTCAGTTAAAACTTAATGAATTAACTCACTGTCCAAGTTCTTAATGAGCTCTGCTTACGCCTGTAGACACTCCCCCTAACCTTTATACGCCTTTAATTTTTCACTCTCAGTCCACAGTTCTTTTGCATATCTTGTATCACTGTTTTTATTATAACCGAGCCACTACACCATTTGGCTTGTCGTTTTTTTGTAAAATTCAGTCGCTGTCCTCAGAAGAACAACCGCACCCCACACTGTTTTAAAAACATTTTTCTCATCACGCATGCCTATTTCTAAGAATGCTTGTTCTTTTTCTTCGTGCTGAGAGCACTTCCTTCTACACGAACTCGGTCTAACATTTCCACACCATCCTCCCAAAACTACACTGCCTGTCCGATTTCAAAGGACCAGTGCCGTTTTTAACTCCCTGCTACTCTGTGTATCGTTTTTCATTCTCTTATCACTGATCTCCAAAAACACTGCCAGTCATATATAATTTTTTACGCTCGTTATTAGGACATACATTTTTTATTTCCCAACAGTCTCTTCTCTTCACAGAGCCTATCTTCGAGAGTGCTCAATGCATTTTCCTTGTGCCAAGGACTGCTGCTTCTCCACGCATCCAGTCCCACACTTACACACGACTTCTCAACCTCCACTTTCTGTCGAATTCCATGAACAGTCATTTTTCTGTCACCACTGCCTGCCGTATCTTTTTACCGTCTATCTTCTAGTGTTCAAAGAAAATGATTGCATCTTTTCTACTGTTTTTACGCACAGGGAAAAATACGTCCCAGTATAACACAACATCCCTCAATTCACTGTTACCGGTTTGGATTTAGAAAGGAAATCACGACTGTTTGATTCCCGACTGTCACCACAGGGATGATCCTCGAATCCCCTTCAGAGACTTGTCCCATATTTGCTAAGACTGGACCGTATTCATTTTCTGTCACACATCCGTTACTATATGGCTGTTCCAATTTATCGTCAGTAACTGACTCCCACACACGCATCGAAGGAAAAGGAAACGGTCGCAGCACTGCCTGTCACAGCACATGGCACTGTTGAAGAAAAAACATTTGTAATGATTGGCACAGGCACAGCCTTTATGACAGAGAGAACCAAAACGTTTTTATACAAGACCCACACATTTGCAGGTTAACATATGTCATTTAGAAGCTGTTATTCCCTCCATTATTAATTCTGCTGACACAGCACATGCGTTAAAATGAGGACGCAGATGAACACCACCCAAACACTTGGCACAAAAAACAAACTGTTTGATCGGCACACAGGGAAGGGAGTCCAGCTGAGGTTGATCGGCATTCAACAATTGTCATCAACACATACTCACAAACAGCAGCGACACTCGAGATAGACCATCCTCCTAAATTATCAATGACAAAAATGTAACAAAGGGGACATTACATTATTCCTTGGTCTGATGCCATATTGCAAAAATTAATAGACCACAATATTGAAACATTCTATTAGTTAACATAATTATTTACAAAAAAGGTTCTTCTTCATGTATAGAGATTCAAGAGGAAACCACCCAAATGAATTAACATTTCAACTTAAAGCAAAAATTCTAGTTTAAAAAAAAATGGAAAGAAAGCACTTTCCACGTCTTTATTACAACTGTAAGCCCTATCTTTAATAAATTAATAATATTCTTATATATATGGATGTTTTCTGGATATGACATTCAATGTTTGCCTTTACTGTTATTAACATTATGCACTAGGTTTCATGACCAAAAAATTCTTAATAGATTCCAATGGCATTGAATTACCTTGTGGAAAGTCTTACCTAGGTGAATTCACACCAAATAAGAGTATTGTAGATAATCGTTTGGCAAAAATGAAATTTCTCTGCAGCAATAGTTAATACAAATGGTGCATACCCTGATTTGCAATTCACTTATGAAACATTTAAACATTAAAATATATAAATTACAAGTTTATAAATAAAAAATGCTAAAATAATAAATATTTGAAGCCCTAAAAGTTCAAATATTAAATTTAAAATAAAAAAAAGTTAAAAATCAATAGTTGGAACTTTTAAGTAAAAAATGCTAGAAATCTGAAAGGTTTAAATTAAAAAAATGTTTTAAGTGGCTTTTGGTCCACTGGTTAAAGTGAATGCCTCACAAAGAACCCACCATAGATTAAGTATTGTTGAAAACTTGAATGCAAAGGCTTTTGACACCCTAAATGGACAAAACTTCCATCATGCCTTAAGCTTCTTTGGTGGAATGGATACCCTTTAATCCTTGGCACTAAGCCAAAAGAGGTTGATTATTTGTGTACTTGAGATGATTCTTGTTCTTGATATGAACTGGTTACTAAAAAAGATCTTGTTGCCCTCTCCATCAATTGCATTGCCTTTAACTTTGTCAATCCTTTTAAGTTTTTCGACACTAGTGCCTGTACTATGCAACTTAAGATAATTTGGTGAATTGACTAGAAAACTAGAAATTTGTAGCACGGTTTCTCATTACCTGAACCTATTCCCATGTCTTGCTAACATCCATGGCTCAGCCTCAACCTATGCTCTAAATGATTTTCAATTAATTAATGAATCTATTGTTTCTTGCTACTCAATAGGTAATCTGTGACAAGGGATTTAAAAATGATTGATGTTTCCTTTTTATTTGTATAGTTTTTTGTATTCCCACTTTTACAGTTTTTGGGAGATGTTAGGATACATGAATGGGATGCTAGGAGACACGAATAGGGATTGAAAATGTGCATTAAAAATGGCTTGTGGAAATCTGATAATGTTAATTAAGGGATGTTTCCTTTCATGAGAAACATCTGTGTACCCATTTTTGGTATCAGAGATGCAGTCCAATCTTGAAGATGCGTCCTAGGGATTGAGAGAGATCCCCTTGCTACAATGATATTAGGTCATTGTAAATTCCCAAGAGGCAGTAGAGAAGGAATTAGAAGAGAATACCATGAGAATTCAAGGTTCCACATTAACATAAACTATAGTAGTTGAAATCGAAATTGGAAAAGAGTGTATAAGGGTGTTTTGTGTGATATTAGAGACTGAGATTAATCAATTTAGGCTGGTAATGTGCCTGAGAGGCCTAAGATTGTGATTTTTATTGATAATAGTGCATATGGAGATTATTAGCCTCACTTTTGCTTGATTTGTAGGGTAAAAATGGTTGTATCCTCCATTGTGATGGTTTTTTGGTCTCTTTTCCTATTAAATTCAACATTAACTTCTTGTGTAAAGGGAACAATTCATATGTCCTTTCTTTAGATTTGCATGTTGATGACTATTGTATGGTTATTGATATAATGATCATGTTTTACTGATAATTTATCACCAATTCGTTCAACTTTCGCCAAATCAAAATTCTTTTCAAATGTTTTGGAATTCATGTCTTCAGCTCTCTTTTTTAGGGAGTTGTCTGTGCTTTGATTTCCTTAGCAGGGATTTGGTCACAATTTCACAGCCTTGACAGTTCTTCATCCATCAGATATTTTGATTCTTTGTTTGCTTCTTTTGTCAAGTCATTCATATCCTTCATGGGCTCTTGATTGAAGTTCTGAAGGCAAGATGCTTTTCCTCCTTTACAACTTGATTACTCATGTTTTCCAATTATTGTTCCAAACATGTCATCACATTGCCTTTTGCGCTTGCTATGAAATGATATCCCCCCATGGTGGAGGTTTTCTCTTATTCTCCTTATCAACACATCGATTCATCTGTATTTTATATCTTTAATTTTTGTGCAATTTTACCCATGTGCTTTTACTTTCTAGGTCATTTAAAAGTCTTCCATGATTAGTTACTTATGTTGGTGTCATTTTCCCTTATATATGTTGGTAGTAATTGCAAGGCAAGTGAACCTACTAATCACAGCAGTACCTTTAAGAATTTCTTTGTATGCGGAGGAATTGTGAATGTTATCCACTGTTTGAGCTTTTTATCGTCTATCTTCTTTTCTGATTAGAAAAGCTCTTAATTCTTTTTCTTTTTTGTATATATTTTTAGATTGGTGTGGTTAAGTTTTGTACCTTGTTTGGTTCGTCCATTTTTTTGCCAAATTTCTTCTTAAGCCTCTAACCTTTGCCATTCAAAATTTTCTTGTTTGTTCCTCCAAAGTTGCTGCTAATTTAAAGTTTGCCACCCAAAAGCCTTCCTCCCTTTTTCAATTTGTGATTATCTTATTTTGCTAGATTTTTACTACTCTGTTGGAGGTTGGTTTATTCACATCATAGCTTCTTTTTCATGGATACTCAATAGGTGTGTGTACCTTTGAAGATCCAATACGAATCTGAATATTTTTTGTCAACAGCAACATATATACTATATTGCCCCCATTATTTGGATATCAAAAATTATTTAAATAATTGAATTAAATTTGTCGTAGTATAATAAATTTAATAAGGACTTATTTTAATTATTTAACAAAGTACTAAAATGTACTTAATGGTTAGTTAGCATAATTAAAAAAATCATTTTATGATTATCTCCCCAAGTTCAAATCAAATTAAAAAGGGGGGAATAAAAAGAAAAAAAAGAAAGGAAAATGAAGAGACAGGCAGAGGGAAAGCAAAGAGTCACAAGGATGTGCTATTAAAGAACATTGAGAGGTTCATTTTGATCATGCTTGGATTATGCTTGGTTTATTAGTTTCTCTTGGAGATTTTTGGAGCTTGTAGCTTTCAGTTTTGAAACTTGAGGACAAAAATCTTCAAGATTTTTTGGTGGTGTTGTCTGTAGTTCTGAATTTGCAAAATTTAGACAACACTACGAATTTTTTGGTAAATTCGTAGTTTACTTCTCTAAGGTAGGTATTTTGAAGGCGTTTCTCAAAAACACTCAATCATACCTTGATTCGAGCTTAGTTTTTCGTTGTATAGATGCCATTTTTTGAGATTTTCATTGAGTTTTTCCTAGTTTTCTTTGCAATTTTGGGTTTTATTTTCCTGATTGCAAGTGCTCAATTTGTGAAAATCTTGAGTTTTCGATTGATTTTTCTTGTTTGATTTGATCGTTTTTTTCCTTTGTGTCATAGATCCTTTGACTTTCTTGTTTTGAAGTCTTTGAGTCAGTATAACAAGTTGCGTGTTTAAACATATGCTTTCTTTAAAGGGAAAAATAAAGAATATATTACTTGCAATCAGATTTTAAAAACCCAATTGCAAGTGATGTTTAAAGTCCTTTGTTTCTAATACTTGCAATTGGGGTTTTAAAACCCGATTACAAGTGAAGTAATTATTTTTATTAGTGTTTGTTTTACTTGTCTTTTTTATTTTCTAGATCCTGATTTAAGTTGAAAAGTTGGGGTTTTTTCTAAATGTTACAAGTTTGTAAAGATTGCAAATAACTTTTAAGTTGTAATCGAGATTTTATATCCCGATTACAAGACATCAATATTTGGCAATTGTTTTTGACTTGCAAAGGCTTTTCTAAAACCCGATGGTTTCCCTTATATGAAATTAAAATTTTTTTCAAAAGTCTTTTAAGTTGTAATCGAGATTTTATATCCTGATTACAATATATTTGTAACTTGCATAAGACAATATGAAACCCAATAGGTTATGAAATGCTGAAACATATTGACGTTGGGCTTTTATATCTTGTTTACACATTCTAAATCTCTGGATTTTGACTTGCAAAGTGGAATACGAAACTCAACGTTCCTCTATGTCGGCATTTTAAACTTTCATTACAAGTAGCGTCCTTTTGTAAAGAGATTTAAAGTTTTTAAAACTTGTAATAGGGGCATGAATTCTCGATTGCAAGTGAGTCGATGTGTTGAAACGAACTTGCACATTCCTATGCAAAACCCAAGTGCATGATTCACTCCCTTAAACTCGCGTTTTGCTCTAAGACTAAAGACATGTTAATGATGGAAGTTCTCCATTCTTATTTTATTTAGAACTTTGTGAATGCCTATATAGGATCGTGATGAATTTCTCTTAAATCATTGGCAGCGGTTTAGGAATTTATTTGCATTCTTGCAAGTCATTTCATTTCTATGACCCAAAACGGTATTATTGCTCACATTTTTTCATTTCCTTCAGATTTTGGTGAGCAAAAAGTTATGTTTATGCTCACTTTTGATCGACTTTATTTTTCGCAAATCATTTTTGATACATATTTGCAGATTTTTCTTCCATTTGTGCCTATGTCTAGGGTTTGTAGGTGTCGTTTTTCTTGATTAAAATGGTTTTCTATTTTTTTTATTTTTTTGTGTGGATCCTCATACTCATTTTTGTGCATTTAGGATTTGTTGTCTAACAAATCGATTGTTCTAAGTCTTGTGCATAATTGTTTTTTCTTGTATCATTTACAAGAGGTTGCAAATCACAAAACGCAATGTATACTCTTCCCATGTGGATGTGAATCTTCCCAAAACTTGGATTTTCCAATGTATATGTATTTCCCCACTTGCTATCGGGTTTTTCAAAACTCGATTACAAGTTTATCTTTCCAAGCAAAGTTGAAAATTTTCCCCTACTTGCCGTTGGGATTTTAAAACCTGATTGCGAGAGAAAACACTTCCCAAAAGCACTTGTAACCGGGTTTCAAAATCCCAATTACAAGAAAAAGTTGCCTTCCACAGTATATATAAACATTTGCACATTAAACTTTCCATTTTTGAGACCAAGAGCATATATGCTCGATCTACTTGCAATGCCCACAAAAAATCCCGAAATCCTTCATTGCCTTCATTCTAAAAGCTGATTTTTCTCATTTTTCCTCAAATCTGGATTGCCCAAAATCTCTCTATTCATGTCCTGAATATATACCAATCTAGATTTGGAAGGTCTTAGGTTAAGAGATTGTCTAATGGATTCTTTGGTGCCTCAAGAAGATGTTCTTACACTATCGGAATTTCATGTTGCAGCTTCATCTGCAATTCCATTTGCTATGTCAGAAGAGCCAGTCTCTCCCAGCAACAAGAAAAAGATGAATTATAAATATGAGAAGTATCAAAATTCCATTTCACCTTCACAGGTTACCTTTTCAGTAGATGAGATCTAGGATATAGAAATAGAGCATGTTGACCGATTTCATTCAGAGGATAAATACATCTACTAAGCCAGAGATGGCCATTCTTGTTCAAAGCAATATTCATCTTGTTTCTACTTTTTCAATGGCTGACCTAGAGCCAGAATTTGTTTTGCCTTGTGTAGTTCACTTTGATTATAACTCCAGAACAATCAGAGATGATGATGGAAATGTAATCATCTAGATGGATCCGGAAACCATAGACAAAATCTACAAGGTTCCACCTACTCCTGTTTATGCAGATATCTCAAAGGAAAAAGCATTGAAGAGATGAAACGATTAGAAGCAAGATTGTATCGAGTTCATGAATGAAAATCGACTTGTTAACAAGAGGATCTGCTTATCTAGATGGCCTAAAATGTTCAGAACGAATTTTTATGAAGAGATCAATGATTGGATTACCCTTCTCAGCAGGATCATGGGCTTGAGAGAGTCCAATGTTTTGAAACTTGGATGTATAAATTCATCTCCCTCATTGTGAGATCGAAGCAACAAATCTTTTGGGGAGAAGTCATCAGGGACGCCTTGTGTGAGTAGCTGGCTTGGGTTCCTACCACGCTCACCCTTTACATGAACTGCTACCTGGTGTATATTGCAGCGTCTCTTAGGCCCTTCCCTGGTCTTTGTACTAAAGGCAACATGGCATTGGTTTTTGTTTGGGAGTACTATGAGCAGTTAACTCTAAATCCTAACAGGGTACACTACAAGAGATTATAGGATGCATTGTATGGACACTATATGTGCCTCTTTGATAAAATGCTTCCGAAAAGAAGAGTGTCAGATGCAGCCTGGAAAATGGTGAATGAGTATGGATACTTGTTTTTACAGTTTGCAACCTTTACTTACATGAGGGTTGAATGTTTGGATGATGAGCCATACACATTTTCACAATATCTCATAGGTCGAATCATTTTCATGGAGCTTGCAAGGCAGTTTAGGCCTATTAGACAAATCAACATAAAACATGGGTTGGTATATCTACACGGAACCCACTTTAGATAGGAAGATATGTGCTGATTACACACCCAAGGCAAAGTGCATCGAAACAAAACTACAAGATATTACACTCAAAAAGTTTAAATCCAGGAACCACTTTGACTACCAAGGTATGAATGATAAATTCTAGAGGAGTTTCAGTCATGTTCGTCGCTTGGAGGATATCTGGATTGATCTGCGTATAGATGATGACATAAGAAGAATGGATTACAGTAGGATGACTTTGAAGCAAATTGTAGAATTTAATCTGACAAAGATTCCTGAGGGTGTGGAAGATGATGAAGATATTCTTGATCTTGAATATCATAAGTAGCAGATTGAAAAGCCCCCTACTACTATCCAATGGTCACTAAAGGAAAGCATGTCCATCTTTGACAGGTTTCAGCCCATTTTGGCCAATAGTAATGCATGGTTGAAAAGATGGGGGATTAAAACTATTAAGAGAAAACCTGGTAATGATTTTGATATTGCTGGCCCAGTTGCGCTTAAATTTGAGATTCGAGATAAGACTGAGAGTGCTTCTTCACAGTGTAACACCGGTGCTTGGGTACGTCGGGACGAGTTTTCAGGACGGGGGGACAAAAGGCCTCAATTTCGGGACGGCGGGGGAACAGTGGGGGGACGGCGAGGGGGCAGGGGGGGTGATGTATACTATACATATAGCGAACTTGAAATGCTAGTTATAAAATGATGTTTCAGTATAACATACCAAATTGAAATACTTGATCATAGCAAAATTGCAACATGAACTAGAACCATTGAACATTCAACATAGTAACATAGTACATACCCAATAGGAACATTCAAAAATAAAAATAAAAATAGAAATTCAAGTACCCGTCCCGCTAGCGGCGTGGTTGCGGAATGGCGGAGGTGGGGATACTCGGGTACTCCAAGTACCCGGTGCGGGGACATATCGGGGACGGGTACTTTGAGGTTTAGAGGGGGGTGCAAGTCCCCGTGTTTCACTGCTGTTCTTAATCAACAG
Source organism: Chamaecyparis obtusa (assembly GCA_027943335.1). Taxonomy (NCBI): domain Eukaryota; kingdom Viridiplantae; phylum Streptophyta; class Pinopsida; order Cupressales; family Cupressaceae; genus Chamaecyparis; species Chamaecyparis obtusa. Next base: position 1,190,188 of record BSBK01005588.1, on the reverse strand, counting down.
TGGTAGGGATACCAAAGCTCGAAGTCAAAGGGGGCAAAGCCACGGTTCAGTTATAAGAGGAAGTGATATTGGCAGAGAAAGATATAGTAGCACAAGAGAGAATACAAATTGTAGCTAGTGAAGATGAATCACAGGAAGATCATGCTGTAGAAGTATCTCATGCTATAAGTTCAGAGATGATTCCTACGATTCCTGAGACGATGTCTGTACCTAATGAAGTTCCTATGTCACCCCTTGACACCAATGTAGATTCATTTTCTACAATTTGTGTTCCTCCAATTAATTCATCCGTATTGCCTATTTGTTCATCTTCTCTTGCATCTATTTTTTAGGAACAATATGATAGTTTGGAGAATGTATTTGAGACTTATTCCACATTTCCTAGACTATCTGATGTTTTTATGACTCTCCTAGGCACTTCAATTTTGGACTTTGACAATTTTATGGTTGAAGCTTGTCAAGGTACTCAGCCCTTGTAGCTATTTAGATTGAAGCACCACCCATTATGACAACTGTTGTACAATTAGGATCAATGTCTGCAATAACCACCAATGCTCCGGCGTTGGATATTTCTTTTAGCCTAACTTCTTGGCTTAGTGCTATTACTTCGAAGAGGAAGAAACAAGAAGTCTTGCGAGATGACTTCGATTTTAGGCAACTCAAGAAGACCAAGCCCCAGGTAAGAAAGAGGGCTAAAATTGTCTCTAGAGTGGTGGTTGATTAGAACAAGATGAAGTATGCTGAGGTTGCGGAGCCTCTTGTTGACAAACCACAAGATGAGTTGCAGGCATCTGACTACAGCATCACGAAACTAGAATTGTGGAAGAAGACGCGTGCTGGATATAAAAAGGATGCACAAGACTCCATGACAATGATAACTCAGAGTTATGATCAACTATGGGCTAAGAAAAATCAGCTTAATGATGAAAAGGCTCGATTACTGACAGTGATTCAAAAGATGATTAACTCATCAGAGTAGGTTAATCCTATCACTTATTCTATTTCAAAAGAATTTATTAGGCAAGATAAGAAGGTAGGAGAAAAGGCAAAAGCCTTGGATGATTAGGTCAATCAGATAATGGCTAAAGGGACACAATTGATCAGTGATGCTTTCTAGGTATTGGCTCATGCTAGAGTAACTGAAACAAAAGTAAATGAAGTCCTTGCATCTTTCAATCAAGATCTTAAGGTCGTAGAGGAGGACTTGGACGTCTAGAATAAGTTTCCAGAAATTGATTTGGACGTGTTGTGTGAATATGGGGTTATTTCCTCTCGAGAAATGTTTATTGAATAATAGGAGTTGATAATAAATAGGGGCCAAGTTATTAAAGGGCTGGTCACAGATGTAAAGGTAGCCATTGGCATTTGTGAAGAAAAAGAGCGGGTGATCAACAAAGGTTCGGAGAGCTGTCATGAAGGTTGACGAGTGAGAGAATGAGCTGATTTCAGAGGACATTGCAGTATCAAAGCTCATGAAAATGATTCACCTAGAGCTTGAGACAGATCATTTTGCTCTGAATTCCATGAACAAGTTCACCAACCTCAGATTCTTGCTGGATCGTCTTTAGGCCGGACTTGAAAAGAGCACTAAAGCCATTTCTAGGTGTGCGAATTTGGAGTAAAAACATGACATGGCAAGTTCCTGGCGTAAACATTTATCTTGAAGGGCAATTGTTTTATTTGGTCAAGAATCTGTAATATGAGCATTAATCCTAATTGTAGTTGCAAGGCTTCTTTAATTTAGCAAAGCTTTGACTAGCAAACATGATACTCCAATTGAATTGATTTTTGTGGATAGATTCTCTAAAATGCCTCATGCGTAATTCTCAAGTTAGTGGATACGAATGCACTTTGGCAACTATAAATGAAGAAGAAATCATGCTCAACAATAGACTAACATGTTCTCGAGTCAAACAATGTGAAGGTATCTTGTCTGAGGATAATGGAAGAAATTAGTTATCTAGTTCATCATTGTTAATTCAAGGCAAACTTCTTATTAAGATTTAAATTTATTGTTAATTCAAGGAAAACTTCTTATTCAGATTTAAATTTATTCTTTCATATATATATATGCAATGCTGATTATATATATAAATCTTGATTCTAACAATGTCAATGTTTATTTGCAGGAGTAGAAGAACTGAATGTATGTAATTGAAATGAACTTGTAATTCGACTATGATCAAATTGTAATGAAGAAATATATATATGTGTCGCTGTTCAATATACTTCGTACTTATCAATTTTTGTACTTGTATTGAACAGTCCGAGCAGTATAAATATGTGCATGGCAATGTGATCAGTCACGTCTATGATAGATGTGACTCCTTGAGGAGTCACGCCTATTATAGGCATGACTAATCGTTACACCCTTTGGTAATACAAAGCATTGAAACTCATTATCGGGTTTGACTTCGATTCAATACCAATTACGATTCATTAGTTATTGGATTGATACCGATTCCAATTAGTAATCTGGTTTGTTTCATATTCGATCATAAAGAGAATATAGAGCATGATAAAAATCGTATATATATATATATATATATATATATATGATGATAATAATAATTATCATTATATATATATATATATTGATATTTATATACATATGTCTCTTTAATCTGATCGATGATATATGCTTCAGTATTATGAATTTCTCTAATTGATATATGCATTAGTAATATGAATTTATCTGATTGTGGCTGTAAGCAACAACACTCTCTCTTAGCTAGGGAAGATAAAATCATATATATCACATTTGTTGTGATAAGAAGTCTCACATATCTCGCGAAGACAAGTATCACATAACACGTGATGATAAGTATCACATAACTTGTGTGGTGTCACATAACTCGTGGCACTAAGTATATCACATAACTCGTGATAAGAAGTCTCACATATCTTGTGAAAACAAACATCACATAACACGTGATGATAAGTATCACATAACTCGTGACACTTAAAGGATGATATGCTTGAGAATATCACATTCTCCTTATACATCCTAGCTATGGTATGTGCATTGACATTATGTCACATAATGTCTATCATAACAGATCATGACATATCCATGAATGATATCAAGTCAACATAATATCAACATTACAAGATCCTCATCTTATGATGTTTGAATACAAGTGTTCATTTCCAAAAGATCGTCACCTTTTAGAGATGAACACAGGGGGTAGAGCCCATAAAGTCATAGATCAACACATATGACAAAAGAAGTTTACACATTAAACATCTTATATATTTATATATATCAGTAAAGATTACAATGCAATTACAATTCAATCATACCAAGACCTTTCTTGAAGTATTCGACTTTCACTCTGGCAAGTGGCTTGGTGAGTATATCTGCTGTCTGATTTCCTGTACTGATATATTCCAACTGAATCACATTCCTATCCACCATGTCTCTCACATAATGATAAGGAATCTCTATATGCTTGGATCTATCGTGAAATACCGGATTCACAAATTATTACAATGGATGACTGTAGGTTTCAGGGGCTTATCGAATAATCTCACAAGCAGTTTTCCTGAGCCATAGTGCTTCTCTTGCTGCCATAGAGGCTGCAATGTATTCGGCCTCTGTAGAACTCTGAGCCACTGAAGACTGTTTCCTGCACATCCATCATATCATGGCAAATCCCAAATTAAAGCACCAACCAGAGGTACTTTTTTCTATCAGTTACACTTCCAGCCCAATCAGAATCTGCGAATCCATGTAGATTCAACTTTCTCATAATTGAGTCCATAATTTAGAGTACCTTGAAGGTATCTCATAATATGCTTCACAACCATAAGATGTATCTCCTTAGGCTCACACATAAACTGACTCAAGGCATTTACTGCATAACAGATATCTGGTCTAGTATTAACGAGGTACATCAAGGATCCAATTATTTGCCTGTAGAGGGTAGGATCTGCAAACGGAGAATCTGTTGCTGCCTCCTTTAGTTTATGAAGGTTTGTTTCCATGGGAGAAGACATGGGTTTGCAGTTCATCATACCAAATCTCTTCAATATGTCCAAGGTGTACTTTCGTTGATTAAGTACAATGTTGTCTAAGTTCTGCCAAACTTCGAATCCAAGGAAGTAATGTAGAAGGCCTAAATCCTTCATTTCAAACTTTTTAGCAAGGTCTTTTTAACATTGATCAATAAGGTGATCTTCTCCTGTAATCAAGAGATCATCAACATACAAGATTAATATTAACATATCACCTTTGCTTTGCTTGAAGTATAGATTTGGATCTGCATTATTCTTAGAAAATTCCAATTCCATAAGATAGATATCTATTCTATCATACCATGCCTGGGGGCCTGTTTAAGTCCATAGAGAGCTTTCTTCAATCTGCAGACATGAGATTCTGCAGTGCGAATCTCAACTCCTTCTAGTTGCTCTAAGTAGACTTCTTCCTCTATTTTCCCATTTAGGTATGCAGTCTTTACATCCATCTGATGAACTTTCCATCCTTTGGTTGCTGCAATGGCTAGAACTGCTTTGACAGAGGTATATTTGGCAATAGGTGCAAAATTTTGGCAACCAATTTGGCTTTATGTTTCTCTATACTGCCATCTGCAGCATACTTGATTTTGACTAGCCACTTGAATGAAACAATAGTTTTTTACTTTGGCCTCAAAACAACTTCCCAAACATCATTTTTTAAGATGGACTGGTATTCTTTTGTCATGGCATCCTTCCATACTTGGTGTTTGAGGGCTTTTGATGCATTATAAGGTTTAGAGAGATCAGTCATTAAGGCTACATAGCTAGAAAATCTTCGAGGTCTTTTACTTTCTCTAAAGGTCCTTGAAGGAGCTACAAAGTTCTTTGCTTCTTCCATTGTTTTGGTGGCCCAAAGTGGTCTTTTCTTATGATTCTCTTGAGGTGAGTTTTGTACTTCATTTTCATCCTCTTTAGGATACTCCCTCTGAAACTCAGGAGCAAGATCCTCTTCTAGGTCTGAAGATGGAGTTTTACTTTCTGACTCAATAGAATTTCTAGCCCTTTTAAAAGCTAGGTCTTCCTCAAATATTACATCTCTACTGAGTTCAATATTGCTATGTCCAGGTACAAATGCTCTATAGGCTTTAGAAGTTTCACTATACCCAACAAGGATTCCTTTTCTTCTAGAAGGTTCTAGTTTTGTTCTTTTCTCTTTAGGTACATGAAAATAAACAAGGGATTCGAATATCCTTAAGTGAGTGATATCTGGCTTGATACCTATGAAAACTTCTTCAGGAGTTTTGTCTTCAATATGGGAGCGAGGGCATCTATTTTGTATGTATACAGCAGTGTTGGAGGCTTTTGCCCAAAGATAGGTTTCTAAATTTTGATCAAGGAGCATGGCTTTAGTTGCTTCTACAATAGTTCTGTTTTTCCTCTTAGCAACCCCATTTTGTTGAGGGTTGTAAGTAACAGTGAACTCCTTAATCCCAACTTCTTTGCAAAATTCTCTAAAAATGTCAGAGGTGTATTCCCTCCCATTATCAGTTCTTAGGGTTTTTATTTTCTTCCTAGAGGATTTTTCAGAGAAGGATTTGAATTCCTTAAATTTCTTGAGGATCTCTTCCGATTCTTTACATTTGAGGAAGTAGATCCAGTTTTTTCTAGAGAAGTCATCAACAAATATTACATAATATAGAAACCCTCCCACTGAAGGTACAGACATGGGTCCACATAAGTCTGAGTGAACTAGTTCCAAGACATTACTCGTTTTACTATAACTACTCTGAAAAGAATGCTTAGTATTTTTTCCTAGGGCACACCCCTTACATGTACTTGAATGATATTGCTTTAACTTAGGTAAGCCAGTGACTAACTTTTCCAATGGAAGATAAGGCACGAAAGTTTAAATGTCCTAATCTTCTATGCCATATCTCATTAGAGTCTGCAATTTCATGAATTAGGGCAAGATTAGGTTCAGTACATACCTCATACAAGTAGCCTTTTCTATGCCCTATGGTTATAGCTTTCTTGATAGAAGAATTCTTTGGCCATGCCAACACCTTGCTATCCATGAAGGTTAATCTATACCCATTATCCTCAAGTGCAGATATGGAGACTAGGTTCCTCTTGATGCCTGGAACAAAAAGAACTCCGGTGAGTTGGATAGACATGCTTGACTTCAACTTAATGGTGCAGGTCCCAACACCTTTTACTGGATGTGTAGTGTAAAGAACCTTGCTGGCTCTTGGCTTTAGGTAATTAAGTTCTTTAAAATAATTAACACTTTCACAGGATATTTATCAAGAAATATATATAACTCAGGAAATTATTCACAAATATAGGACCATAAAATACAAATAATCCATTTACAATTAAAACTCATAAGTCTGAATATTTCAAAATTGGTATTCAAATTCTGGAAATGTTTATTCATTAATTATTGGCACCTGGCAAGGTAAGAATGAGTGCTGAATGCTAAAGAAATTCCTTGAAGTCCACACGCATGCCAAGAAATAAAACGCAGCTCAGGAAATAAATATCACTACCACCAAGAATGAATTTGCAGGCATATAAGGACTCCACGCAGCCAACAATGGAGTCTAGAACCTCACGTGAGGTTCAATGCAGCTTCAAGATACCTCGCAGCCAGCTCTTAAGGACTCACGTAGCTCATTCAAAGTCCCACGTGTCACTTGGAAACCCCACGCAGCAACTAGGGCATTAAATTTGGCCCTTTGAATTAAAAACGCAGGCCCCAAGAGAAATAATGCAGCCAAAGAATAAATGAAGGCAGCCGTATAGTCAAATGCTGCAATTTCAGGAGATACCTCAGCCTCCTTCACAACAATGGCATCCAGGCAAGAGAAAAATGAATTCCAGCTATAGAATCAACGAATTCAATTTATCCTTGAACCAAATTGATATACATCAGCATCAATTCACAGCCATGAATTATCGAAATTTCTTCAGAAGAATCAATTGCACAATTCACCATCACAGGAATGATTCAAAGTGCTGTAGAGAGGAATCAGTCCTCAAACCCTTGTTGAAAGTTCTCAACAAAATACTTCATAATAATTTTTATCAAAATGAACAATGGATGGATGAAAGAGCTTTTTCGAAATGAATATATAGCTTTTTGGGAAAAAGCAAATTTCACTTTTTTTTATTAAAAAGGCTTTTTAATGATAACTTCACTTTATACCATTAAAGTTATAAAGTAATAGTTATTAAATTAAAATAGTTTAATTTAATAACGATAACCTTTAAAACCAAAGCCATTGAATCCCACTGACTGTGACAAACTCATTTCTGACACCAGAGCCTCAAACGCCAACTGCCCTGCCAGGAATAACCCATTGCCAAAAATAGCCAACTGCTAAAAATAGACTTACTAAAAATAGCAAGTCTCTCAAACTGGAGATTCCTTGAAACTCGATCCTGGCACATTTGACACTCCATGTAGACACCCTGCTAATCCTGGCCATACCCAAAATACCACTTACTAAAAATAGTAAGTTGACCAAATTGATCCGAATGAAGAGCAGACTTGGTAAACTGAACCTCCAGAATGGAATCCCAACACTGGCTCTGCAATCTGACCCCCTCTGACCACCTAATTAGCTTGTGAGGGTCACCAAACCAAGCTAATCCCAAGGTCTGAAAAATGGGGACATTACATGCAAAGTCGTCTCCAATGGTTACCTCTTCATCAATTTCTTCTACCATAGAGTCCAATAGTTCTCTATACCCAATGATGTGTCTTGATGATCCACTGTCGATGATCCAAGTATTAGATTTGTTGGATACTTGATTAGAGAGAGTAGAGTAGAATACATGTTTCTCTAAATCATGCTCCTTTTTATTTCTTTTCACTTTGGGAAATGTAGCTTGTTGTTTAATTCTATCTGGACATCTAGCTGCATAATGCCCATATTGATCACATTTGAAACATTGAATGTGAGAACATCTTTCTTAGATGAACCCTTTTCATGATGGTCCTTCCTCTTCTTAAAGTGTTTCTTCTTGCCTTTCTTGTGAGAGTTTAGATTTAACACATGAAGATCCTCATCTATGTTCTTTTGTTTGATCCCTTTCTTGTTTTGTCTTGACTCTTCCTGAAGACAATCTGACCTTAGTTGATCGAAGTTTGGATATTTAGACCTTGCACTAATGCATTGAACAAAAGTCTCCCAAGTGTTTGGTAGGCCATCTAGTGCAATGAGTGTCAGTTCTTTTCTCTGAATTACATATCCAAGTGTCGACAATTCATCCCTTAGAGCGGATATTCTCATAAAGTGTGTATTGATGGATTCTCCTTTGTTCATACTTATATGATTAATTTCCCTCTTTAGGGCTAGGGTTCTGATAGCATTGTTTATCTCATACGTGCTTTCAAGTGATTTGAACATATGATAGGCAGTCTTATATTTTGTCAAGATTGGCACTATATTATCTCTAACGCTGCCAACTATGATCTTCATAGATTTTTCATTTCCTTCAATCCAAATGGATTTCTCGGTATCATTCTCTAACTCTTTTTTCTCTCTTATGAATGACTCGACTTTGTTTTCTCTTAGAATCATTTTAATTCTGAATTTCCATGATGAGAAATTGTTTCCTCCTTCAAGCCTATCCTCAAATTTGATAGTGCTTGCCATGGAAATGTGATAAATTATAATTGATATTGAATTTCTCAAGTTTGAAAGCTTCTTGGATCTTCTTCATAGCTTTTTCATTTCCTTCAATCCAAATGGATTTCTCGGTATCATTCTCTGGCTCTTTTTTCTCTTTTATGAATGACTCGACTTTATTTTCTCTTAGAATCATTTTAATTCTGAATTTCCATGATGAGAAATTGTTTCCTCCTTCAAGCCTATCCTCAAATTTGATAGCGCTTGCCATGGAAATGTGATATATTATAATTGATATTGAATTTCTCAAGTTTGAAAGCTTCTTGGATCTTCTTTTACCAGTGTTCTGATACCATGTTAATTTAAGGAAAACTTCTTATTCAGATTTAAATTTATTCTTTCATATATATATGCAATGCTGAGTATATATATAAATCTTGATTCTAACAATATCAATGCTTATTTGCAGGAGTAGAAGAACTGAATGTATGTAATTGAAATGAACTTGTAATTCGACTATGATCAAATTGTAATGAAGAAATATATATATCTGTCGCTGTTCAATATACTTCGTACTTATCAATTTTTGTACTTGTATTGAAGAGTCTGAACAATATAAATACGTGCATGGTAATGTGATCAGTCACGTCTGTGATAGACGTGACTCCTTGAGGAGTTACGCGTATCATAGGCGTGACTAATCATTACACCCTTTGGTAATACAAAGCATTGAAACTCATTATTGGCTTTGACACCGATTCAATACCAATTACAATTCATTAGTTATCGGGTTGATACCGATTTCAATTAGTAATCCGGGTTTGTTTCATATTCGATCATAAAGAGAATATAGAGCATGATAAAAATCGTATATATTAATATATATATATATATATATATATATGATGATAATAATAATTAACATTATATATATATATATATATATATATATATATATAGATGTGTCTGTTTAATTTGATCAATGATATATGCTTCAGTATTATGAATTTCTCTAATTGATAGATGCATTAGTAATATGAATTTATCTGATCGTGGCTATATGCAACAACAATCATTCTTCAACAACTCATGTTAAACATGGTACAAGGCAAAGATGACAACTGCTCTGACGTTGGTTAGAGATACATTCTGAGATTTTTGATAGAGGAATGTTGGCGGTTACATGCAAATTAACATAATTGCATCTTTGTCATAGTTTCGTTACTAAATATTTGGTGTGAACTCTTCGTTATCTTAACCCTTGGAAATGGATCACATTGTCTTCATTCATATTGTAGGATGAAAATCACAACGTTATTGGCTATCACCGTGATTTCGCTAAGTATTTTCTGTGACATTTAACGAGGGAGAAAGATTATCAGTTCGTGGTATATGAAGCTTTGGAAGTTTGAAGAAGAGAGCTGTGTGAAAGACTTCGGGTCTTGCTAGCTTGTATGTTAAACCACTTGAACTATAATCCTTATAGCATCAGGAGTTTCTTCTATTGCTGTCGTGCAAATCCAGACATATCTACCATCTTTCCTTATTGCAAAAGTTGAACAAAGCCTTTGTGAGCTTACTTTCCTGTTATTGATGGGTGCAAATCAAGTTCGAGGTTTTTATAGGCCTAAATGCGCTACAATTGACAGATTTTTGAGGACATTCCTAAGTAAAGTTGCTAGAACTAATTCAAAAGAAAGGCATTGAGTAGATTCATTAGAGCAGTGCTGTGAGTGTTGACGTGGGAAGAACAATGTTTGAAGTTGAGTATTATTTGAAAAGATCATGGGTATATCAAACAGAAGTAGAATTTGGTCTTTTGAACACAAGATAATTTCAATCTGGATGACAGTAATCTTTGTAGAATAAATCAAATCTAATGGCGTCTACAAACAAGGTTAGAATCTCAAGCTGAATCATATTGAATGCTTTGTATCTGTGATTTTCAGTAAAAAGAAACATGTTACCAGTTTAGATGTCTATGGTTGAATCTTCTTGTTTAGCTATGAGCAAACTAGTAAACATTTACTTTTACAAACGCTGGTCATTTTTTTAAGATCTCTTTGCAATCTGAAATTCATAATTGACACTCATGCATGATGTTTGAAATAATGTCTCTTCATTGAATAAGCGTGGATAACTCTAGCCCTAGATTGGACATGCTAGTGTGCAAAACGTTTTGTAGAATAGCGGTAGCTCCTTATAGTGGACTCAATATGGAAAAAACAGAATGAAGCCTAGAGGAAATCAGAAAAGTGAATTTTTCTCAAAAGAATTCAATGATACATATGCTGATGAACTAAGGGATTCATAAAAAGAAAACAGTAGGAAATTGGCTTGATATAATTGGTTTACAATCAGAGTTTATTAAATTTCTTGATGGTGTTCTCTCTAAATTGGAAGATTTGGACTCATATTTGTGCAAAGTAGACCAGTCAGATTGGAGACTTCTGAATTGAGCTTTGCAGCCCTCAATGCTCGCTTTGGTCCAACACAAGTTTATGGAACATCCTTATGAAGAGATGATACTTGCAGTTGTTTCTTGTCAAAGTGAGATCATAAGAATAACAACTCTTGTAGCACCCTATAATTATCACATATTGAAGAAGGTTCTACAACTGATTCTGGAGAGCCTGCATGGGTTACATGATGTGAAAGCCCCTACTTTTGGTAAGAAGGCTGAAATTTTAGAAATTCTGGCAAGAGCCAGACCATCATTATGCTGGATCTCAAATGTGATAAATTGATTCTACAAATGTTTCAATATTTTTTAACCGAAATTGGGAAACATCATCCAGATAATGTGAGGGCTCGTATGGAAACTGTTTTGTCTTGAATTGTGGATGAAGATGATAATATCTACAGCCAATTGCAATTAGACATGTTAGCCATTTGGAGAAAGGAGCATAACATCTCATCTTTGGCTTATGAGTTCTCAAGAGGGTTGATTGAGCAGAAGATTGAAAGGTTCAAGAAACAAATAACTGAAAATGAAATAATCTCAGTGGGCTTACATGTTGCAAGTTCTCCCACAAAGAGTAAGAACCAAATGAGGAAAGAGCAAATTTGTTTCGCATGGCAGAAGGCATGGACACTTGATCATGTTTGTGAAATTAATATGGGAAAAAACATATTGCAGCCAAGTAGTGATGAGGGCACAAATACAGGTGAGAATGGTGCCATGGCTCATGAGGAGCAAGCTAAAATAATAGTGTTGAATGCACCCATTACTATTTATGGTGATATCAAAAAGGATAATGGTTTCCAATCAGCTAAGGTGGACAATATGGAGGAAGAATCAATTGCTATAGGTGAGGAGTATTCAAAACTCTTTATAGGTGATTTACAGATATTGATAGAACATGTAAAGAGATAATCTTCTTTGATGAATCCATAGATGACCATAATGCTATCCGGTTAGTGCTACATGAAGAGTGCACGACATCCTCTAGAGAAACAACTGAGAATGATGGTGATAATGTTCTTACAGTTGAGAAGAAATCAGAAAGTTCAATGCGTGACAGCTCATGTATCCTAGATGAAATTGAACAAAGGCCTTTAGCATTTCAAGATTTGAAGGATAGATTAATGGACACAAAGGAGAATATTGTGCAAATATTAACAAGGGTAAATGAATCTCACAAATGCATTGAAGATATTTTTTGGAAATGTCAAATTGAGGAGAGACTTAGGGGAGTTGCAAGTGGAGTCACTAATACTCAATTGTACGTAATCAAATTAGCATTTGAAGAGATGAAATTAGATTACTTGCACCTGTTAAGGGATAAGCATCTTGCCATCAAATTTGCGGAAGACAAGGAAAATGAGGTTGATGATCTCTTTTACCCGCTATGTATGGCTCATTTTTCTCTATACAAATCAGAAATTCATGTCTGTTATAACTACAACCAAGGAACAAGAAGTTGGTATGAGGGAGATATAAATGAAACAAATAGCAGAAGTGATTGATAGATTCTTTAAGGAGGAATTGGGGCATAACAATTCCATCTATTTACATACTAAGGAGATCCAAAATGTTGATGAAAGGATTGAAGAGTTTCACAAGGAAATACCTTGCAGCCATGTGACATCATTTGAAGAAGATTTATTTGAGACTCCACTACGTATGATCATTTGGTAAGCATATGTGAAAAGTCAAGATTTGGTGATAGACGAGGAGCCCAAAAATTTGATTTGGAGTAGAAGTTTACCTTCCCATTCTCTTGAGTTTGCAGTCTTTACACATGGAAAAATTAATAAAGAGAGGTCTACAAGTGTTGGTACCCAAAGTGCAAGTAATGACCATAATATTTTCAGTTAAGAGGTTTTTGAAAGGGTTAAGATATGATACAAAGGTTGTTTACCGCCTACCATAAATTAGGTTTAATATATACAGCTGTAGGAAATGATAACATATAACAGATGCAAAAAGATATCAGAGAACTGCTAGAGTCTTCATTAATCATAATCACGTACATCTAATGTAAGCATAACATCACATCATATCAATTCTGTGTCCCATCCCTTTCCTCCAAGAGGATGCATATACTACCCGAAGGGGTGTGACTGAACTGTCGTAACATAACTGTTTACCTTTCGGTCATTAATGACTTAGGCTAGCGACTTTATTAACATAACCCTGTACATACAAGTTTATGGACAACATCATCCCCTCCAAAAAGAAAGTCGTCTCCTCGCGACGTGCACAAAATGGGAATCAAAACATGACTATACACCGAAAAATACTACTCAGAAGTAGAAGGGGGCTTAGGAAGCGTCCCTGAAGAAGATGGTGTTGTGGTGGTGCCCAGGATGCTATCCGAGCCCGCAACTCATACACTTGGTCAGTCGTCAGCCGTAGGTCGTGCTCCGCTATCATCTTCATCTCCAAAGCAGTCTTTACCATCCCTGCCACCTTTAGTACCACCTTCTCCTTCGTATCAATGCTTTCCATAGCACTAGCAAGACGGGTCTCCAAAAGAACCCTCTCTGCACGCTCTGCCTCTAATTGTGCCCGAATTGCCTCCAACTCCGTCACCATACCACTCCTCTCAGCTGCCCATGACTCTTTCTCTCTGGCCAACATCTCCTCTACTACTGCAAGTCGGGTGGCCATCTCCTCTCGAGCTGCTACTTCTGCCTCCCTCATAGTCTCATGTCCTGAAGAAATGTGCTCTACGCGCCGAAGGGTGAAGTATCCCTCACGGAATGCCTGCTCCACCTCGTGCAATAAGGCACGAATCCTACTCTCCCTCGCCTTCTCTTGAAGGGCCCAATCCTCCAGCATAGCCAGAGTTTCTGTGGTTGACCATCCTCTAGACTCAAAGCAGTCAACAAAGGCGATAAAACAACCCACTCGAACAAAAGTCAGGAGGCGCTCCAACTCTTGGGCAACCTCCTCTTGGGCCTGTGACTCCGCTGAGGCTATCACCCGTTGTGCTCCTGCAACTACATTTTCCAAGTACTGCTCTAACACACTATTCCGAGACCATCTCGCCGGCTCCTCACTAGGCTCCCTTTCTGGCCTTGACATCTCCACATCACTAAACTCATGTTGTGGCCTATGTGTCAAAGCCTGCCTCTCAGGTGCCTCCTCTGTCTCCAACTCCTGTCTCGCAGGTGAGATCATGGATTCGAGATCCACTATATCCGAAGGGGCAGCCAACTCTCGTCGTGGGGAAAGAAGGTCGCTACTAGTGCCATTAATGCCATTTGGAAGTGACTGAGCCAAGTCATCATTTTTGGCAAAGCCTCTACTGATAGACCACTGCTCTCCACTGGTCGTGCTTCACTCGGCGGCTCCTTTAACACCCTTGGGCCCAGCCTCACAATGGCCTCTGTTCCAACTACATCAAGAGTGACCTGAGGTAGACTCTCTGTCTGTGTTGGCAACTCCAACTCTTCCCTCCGAGGTACTACTCCAACCTCAATCCCATCCATGGATTGGTCCATTGCCAACCTGAGTGTTGCTGGCACCGTTACTACCTGGTCCATAATCGACGACGTCATAGCTACTAGGACCCTTAACTTGACAAACTTGGGTATTGGAACCGTGTCCATAACAGTACTGGATGGTCTCACTGGTATCAAGGAAGCTGTGATTTAGGTGACTGGTGGGGTATATAAAACCTGTTCTGAAGAAACTTCAAATGACGGAATGTGTATCTCCATACTTGTCATACTTGAATCTGCTTCTTGTATCTCCATACGGTTGGGCAGTTGGATTTGGGCTTTGCCAGAATTTCTTTGATTGCAGTCTATCAGTGCAGTGGCTTTGAAGTTTAAATGACGTTATTAAATTAAATTATTTTGGTTTAATTTAATGACTTTGACTTTATAATATTATATTGTAAAGTGGGAGTTTTTTATAAAGCCAATTAAGTGAAATATTAAAAAAGTGCTTTTTCGAAAAAGCTATATATATTCTACTCGAAAAAGCACTTGGGATTATCTTTTATGCAATCATTATTTTTTATTGAAGTTCGTGAAGAATAGCTCTAGCTAGGGTTTTGAGGACGGATTCCTCATCTCGTAATTTGAGCCATCTTTTGTCGATGGTGAATTTTACTTCTGAATATTTGTTATTCTCAGTTCGATGCTCTTGTATATCGAATTGATAAAGGATTCCAAATCTGAAGGTGTTATTGTTGATGAATTGTATGCTGGGTTCAATACAATCTGAATTTTGAAATCATTCTGGAAGGTGCGATTATAATTCTGAGAATCAAAGGGTGGCGGCAGAGAATATTGGTAATTTGATGGATGGCATGCTTGAAATATACAACACGTGAGCCAAGAATTCTGTGTTCATCACGTCTGGCTGGTTGTTGGCTGCGGCTCTTTCACAAACTGCCAGCGATTGATATTACAGCCCACACGTTAGCTATTTGTGATTAGCTTTTGTGTTTGCGTGGACATCTGGAGCATTAAAGGAGTCGCGTGAGGGGTTCTACTACACAACGGCTCATTTCCCACACTTGGCGGCCAGCATAAATATTGATATCTGTTCCGCAGGGGTCTAGGATTAGTTGCGGAGGCAGTCACATCTTATCAAGGCAGTCACGTGACAGTTCAGAAGCTGCATGAACTAATTCAGGTTGGATGTGACATCCATTTTGATGATTCAATATTGAATAAAGTGGCAGAATAACAGGTGCCTAATTTCCTTACAAAATAAATGTTTAATACAGTCTATGATGAGTATGAAAGCTAAAGTTTTTATTTTTATTTTTAAAAAGAACATTCAAATTGTTATTTGTGATACTTGAAAGTTGGTGAAATTTTATGGGTCATTATTTGTTTATCAAATTTGCAATTTACGTAAGAATCTGCAATTAAATATCAAATTTAGCGGACAATTTTCGAAGAGGCTAGTCAGGCTCTTCACAGTGGTATCAGAGCCAATTTCTTGCCAGCTTGCAGGGTTAATTGGGTTCAACATGGCACAGAGGTTTAGACCTGGTATCTTCTACTCCCGCAGAGGTCCTAATTCTCCTCCTGGTGAGAGATAACCTGAAATACAGTTTGGTAGTATGGAAGATAGAGGTGCAGATGGTTTAGGTAATGCAGGTGGTCTAGGTAATGCAGGTGGATCAGGCAATGTAGGTGGTTCAGGTAATTCAGAATATAGGGATGCTGCTGCTGCTTCGGAAGTTGATAGAGAAGTACGTGATACTTTCCGGGGTATTGCAGACGGGCAACATCATGTTGCTACCCTACTACAACAGTTATTTGATACATTACAGCGGATGACAATCCCTGTTGATCGTGGCCAAGACAAAGGTGCTCGGAGTGCTTCAGTTAGTTCTCATCGATCTAGAGCAGATGACAGGTCACGTGTGGGTGACAGGATGAGAGCTAAGGATCATCCTAGGCAGGACGAGAGACATGACAGAGCAGGGCATGCTGGTGTTCATGATAGACCACAGCGTCCTGTATTTTTGAGACCTGAGGTGGATGCGGTTAGCACTAAATCTGAGACCGCTCCGTTTGTAGATGATATTGTTGCACATTATGCTAAGTGGGATGCCTTACCACATGCGATAAAACAAAATCTGAATTTTGACAGGTATCTATCACAGAAACGTGAGCACACTAGGGGTAGACCGGTACCTGACAGACAGAGGCCTAGGGATACAGATTTATGCCAGGCTACCAACAAAATGACTTTGGATCATTTTGATGGCAGTGGTAAGGTGACAGCACGAGCTTGGGTCCACAAGTTGGACACTTATTTGTCTTTACGTCCTATGTCTGAGGAGGACGCCATTCATTTTGTTGTGCTACATCTGGATGGTATAGCCCATGACTAGTGGTACCATGGGTTGGTGTCACTTCGACACGATCAGATCTTTTATTATTAGGAGTTTGTGGATAGATTGATTGAAAGGTTTGATAAGAAGGATCCTGAAACATATTTCAGAGAGTTGGCTCAATTGCGGCAGACAAGTAACTTGGAGACCTTTATCAGTGAGTTCCAGCGGTTGTCTGTTATGGTCTATGACATTTCAGAGAGGAGGAGAGTTATGCTTTTTGTGGAGGGGCTGATGGAGCCTACCAGAGGATGGGTTAAGTCCTTGGACCCACCTACCTTGCAAGAAGCTATGAAAAAAGAAAGGAATTTGGAAGCATCAACTCCACGGAACAGATTTGCTGCGAGACCTTCCAACACTTCCTATGACAGGACAGCACCTAAAAGGGATGATAGAACTGATTCTAATTGTCCTACAGCAGGTCCCTTGGATCAAGAAACATTAAATGATCTAAGGAGAAGAAAATTATGTTTTCATTGTAGAGGGCCTTATGATTTGAATCATGATTGTCCCTTGAAACCAAAGGGAAAGAATAAGATGATGGAATGGTTTTATGATGACGAAGATGATTCTGAATTTTTGGGACAGCAAGTTAATGATGAGCATTATTCACATGAGGACCCAGTAAATGATGATGAACAGGTGGGAAATTCTGATTTCAAGGTTGTGTACCTCACAAGCATGAAAAAGGAAGATTCCTTTAGGATGCATGGGCTTTTGGCAGGGCAGTGAGTCATTGCTCTCTTTGACACATGAGCTACTCATAATTTTATTGACTCTCGTTTGGTGGCCAAGAGGGGATTTGAAACTGAAGATTTTGAAGGACTTAGAGTGTAGGTAGCTGATGGTTACGCTCTCAAGTGTAATAAAAGGATTTCTGAGCTTCCTCTAAAGCTGAATAATTATTCCTTCAAGGCAGATTTTTATGTGGTTGACATGGGTAGCATAGACATAGTTCTCGGCATGAGCTGGTTGCATTCACTTAAAGACATCTACATGAATACAGAAAGGATGGAATTGAGGTTCATCAAGGATGGCAAGACACATTCTTAAGGCCATACAGGGTGGTGAGTTGAAGACTATTTCCCACAACCGTATGTAGCGTCTGGTAAGGCATGATGATGTTATTGATAGGGCAGCAGAGTGTATGGTGTTGTCTACATCAGAGAACACAGATGGGCCAGCCTATCATCCGGATATTCAGCAGCTCAAAATTAAACACTCTAAGGTGTTTAATGATTTAACTTATGGCAGACCACTTGACAGAGGAATTGAACACATTATTGAGTTAGAAGAGGGCACTAAGCCCATCATGATTACTCCTTACCGGCACCCTAAGCGATTGAAAGATGAAATTGAAAAGACCATTCAGGAGCTGCTCGCTATGGGACATATTAGGCCGAGTAAATCTCCTTTTGCTTCATCGGTTGTCTTGGTGAAGAAAAAGGATGGGACACTCAGAATGTGTATAGATTACCGGAAGCTGAACAAGAAAACTATTAAAAACCGATACCCGATTCCTCGTATTGATGAGCTTATTGATGAGTTACATGGGGCCAAATACTTCTCCAAGATTGACTTGAGATCCGGATACCATCAAATCAGAGTTAGAGAACAGGATGTGGAGAAGACGGCATTTAGGTGTCATTGTGGCCATTTTGAGTTCCTAGTCGTGCCCTTCGGTTTGACTAATGCTCCCGCTACATTTCAGTTTACTATGAACAGAGTCTTTCATGGTCAGTTGCGGAGATTTGTTCTTGTTTTCTTTGACGACATATTAATCTATAGTAAGACTTTGGATGAGCATGTAGCGCATTTGGATACAGTACTTGGCATTCTTGACGAGGCTTCCTTGTTTGCTAAGGAGTCCAAGTGTGCTTTAGGCATGACAGAGTTACTGTATTTGGGGCATATCATTAGCTCAAAGGGAGTTTGCATGGACCCAGATAAGGTTCGTGCTATTTTGGAGTGGCCTACACTAGGAAACTTGACACAACTGAGGGGATTCATTGGTTTGTGTGCTTTCTATCGGAGATTTGTGTTAGGATTGTCTAGACATGTAGTGCCGCTTACTGACTTAACCCATAAGGGTGCCTTTGTTTGGACTGATCAGGCACAGGAGTGTTTTGAGAAGTTCAAGGTGATTATGACTACATGCCCGGTTTTGGCATTACCGGATTTTACGAGACCCTTTGAGTTGCATTGTGATGCCTTAGGGGAAGGTATTGGAGTGGTGCTATCTTAGGATCGCCACCCTATTGTTTTTGAGAGTCGTAAGCTCAGGGGTCCTGAGAGGCTGTTTAGTATTTATGACAAGGAAATATTGGCCATTATGCATGCTTTGGCCAAATTCAGGCAGTACTTGGTGGGGAGTAAATTTTTTATTAAAACTGATCATAACAGCTTGAAGCATTTCCTTGGACAGCCTGATCTGAATGAGAGACAGCATAAGTGGGTTAGCAAGTTGCAATCCTATGACTTTGATATTTCTTATATCAAAGGTACTCAATATGTGGCAGCTGATGCCCTTTCACGGAGACCCCACTTGTGCATGATTTCGGAGATAACTGAGGATTGGAGACATAGGATTGTTGTTGAGTATGCTCGGGATCAGTGGGCTTCTGGTGTTGTTGATGGTAGTGTATAGGACAGCGATTATACTCTTGTGAATGAGCTGATCATTTACTAGGGAAGGATATATTTGGTCCCAGGGTCTAGTGTCAGACAGATCATTTTTCGGGCTTTCCATGATTCGCCCTTGGTAGGACATCCGGGTTTCTTTAAGACCTATAGGCAGATTCGTGAGAGGTTCACGTGGAAAGGGCTGAAGACAGATGTTCAACAGTATGTCCGTGAGTGCTCTGTTTGTCAGCAGAACAAATAGGAGCATACTTATCCGACCGGGTTGTTACAGCCACTTCCCATTCCTGAGCGGAAGTGGGCTTGCTTATCTATAGATTTTATTGTGGGTTTGCCGAAAGCCCAAGGTAGAGACTGTATCTTCGTGGTGGTGGATCGTCTTACCAAGTATGCCCATTTCTTCCGGATTACTACCACTTTCTCAGCTGTTCAGTTAGCTGAATTATTTTTCCGGGAGATATTCAGATTACATGGGTTGCCCCAAACTATTGTGAGCGATCGAGATAGTCGCTTTATGAGTAATTTTTGGTAGGAGCTTTTTCGGTTATGTGGAACGGAATTGACTCCTAGCACTAGCTATCACCCTCAGACTGATGGTCAGACCAAGATAGTGAATAAATGGGTGGAGGGCTATCTGCGGAATTATGTGTCTTCTCAGCAGTGGGCTTGGGTGAAGTGGATACATTTGTGTGAGTTTTGCTGTAATTCCACTCATCACATGACTATTCAGATGTCACCATTCCGGGCTCTGTATGGATATGATCCACCTAGTTTCATGGATTTATTATGCAGTGACAGTCAAGTGCCCAATGCTGGGGAAATGTACAGGATGATCAGGACATCATGAGGTCATTGAAAGATAATATCCAGAGGGCTCAAAATCAGCAGAAGCAGTATGCTAATCAGAGGACTGCCCATACTTTTCAGGTTGATATGGTTTATTTGATGTTGCAGCCCTACAGGCAGTCTTCTATCAAGAAGAGCGGAGCTAAAAAACTTAAGCCCCATTATTATGGACCTTTTCAGATAGTTCGCCGGGTGGGAGAGGTTGCTTATGAGCTGGATTTACCCCCTGACAGCAAGGTTCATAATGTTTTTCATGTCTCACGCCTCAAGAAGGCATTGGGTCAGCATGTTGTACCTTCTTCTACGTTACCTCCCTTGGATGATGAGGGTAGATTGGAGTTGGTTCCTGAGGCTATTTTGGAGACCAGTGAGAGGCAGCTGCGGCTTAGAGTTGTTAGAGAGTTTTTGGTAAAGTGGCATGGACTTCCTAATGAGGATGCCACTTGGGAGCCTGAGCACATTCTGTAGCACCCGGGATTGCGATTGCTTGGGGACAAGCAATCTTGGGAAGGGAGGATTGTAATGTCCCCGATTTAGCAGGTCTTTGCAGTGAGCTTAGTCAGTTCATCAATGCGACCCTCGTGAGCTGACAGTATGATTTGAGGGTCTCTGGGAGTTTCTGGAACGGACTTACTATTTTTGGTAAGTCTATTTTTAGCCGTAGCTAATTTTGGCAGGGCAGTGCCTATTCTTGGTTGGGCAGTTGGATCTGGGCTTTGCCAGAATTTCTTTGATTGCAGTCTGTTAGTGCAATGGCTTTGAAGTTTAAATGACATTATTAAATTAAATTATTTTGGTTTAATTTAATGACTTTGACTTTATAATATTATATTATAAAGTGGGAGTTTTTTATAAAGCCAATCAAGTGAAATATTAAAAAAGTACTTTTCGAAAAAGCTATATATATTCTACTCGAAAAAGCACTTGAGATTATCTTTTATGCAATCATTATTTTTTATTGAAGTTCGTGAAGAATAGCTCTGGCTAGGGTTTCGAGGACGGATTCCTCATCGCGTAATTTTGAGCCATCTTCTGTCGGTGGTGAAGTTTACTTCTGAATATTTGTTATTCTCAGTTCGATGCTGTTGTATATCGAATTGATAAAGGATTCCAAATCTGAAGGGTGTTATTGTTGATGAATTTGTATGCTGGGTTCAATACAATCTGAATTTTGAAATCATTCTGGAAGGTGCGATTATAATTTTGAGAGTCAAAGGGTGGTGACAGAGAATATTGGTAATTTGATGGACGACATGCTTGAAATATACAGCACGCGAGCTAGGAATTCTGTGTTCATCACGTCTGACTGGTTGTTGGCTGCGGCTCTTTCACAAACTGCCAGCGGTTGATATTACAACCCATGCGTTAGCTGTTTGTGATTATCCTTTGTGTTTGCGTGGACATCTGGAGCATTAAAGGAGTCGCGTGAGGGGTTCTGCTACACAGCGGCTCATTTCCCACACTTGGCGGCCAGCATAAATATTGATATTTGTTCTGCAGGGATCTAGGATTAGTTGCGGAGGCAGTCACATCTCATCAAGGCAGTCACGTGACAGTTCAGAAGCTGCATGAACTAATTCAGGTTGGACGTGGCATCCATTTTGATGATTCAATATTGAATAAAGTGGCAGAATAATAGGTGCCGAATTTCCTTACAAAATAAATGTTTAATACAGGCTATGGTGAGTATGAAAGCTAAGCTTAAAAAAAAAAAAAAAAAAGAACATTGAAATTGTTATTTGTGATACTTGAAAGTTGGTGAAATTTTATGGGTCATTATTTGTTTATCAAATTTGCAATTTATGTAAGAATTTGCAATTAAATATCAAATTTAGCAGACAATCTTCGAAGAGGCTAGTCAGGCTCTTCACAGTCTACCAAAGTTACCTTTCCGTTCTTTGTACCTTGTAAGTGGTGCGATAATCCCACAGTATGGATGGCAACCTTTCTTCGCAATCCTCCTCTATTCTGCATGACTTGTATATCACAAACACTAATTTCTTATTGGTGGCTTCATCCTGGCCATTAGCTCGTGGGTAATAAGGGCTTGAAAAAGAATGAAAAATCTTTAGTTATGTAGTGAGCAGTTTTATCACATGGTTGACAAAATGTCCCCCTCGATCACTCGTAATCTGGATTGGTATGCTGTATCATGTGATTATTTGTTCATATATACATCGCGTTGTACTCAAGGCTGAGTTATCCGGAAGGGCTCGTGCCTCAACCCACTTCGTAAGGTATTCCGTTGCTATGACGATTTACCTATACTATGGTGCTTTGCCTGCCTTGAGCGGCCCCACGAAATCCAGTCCCCATCTTTCAAACAACTCTTGTGCATTGGAGGGGTTCAGGGACATGAAGTCCCTCTTGAGGGGCTTCCCTTCTCTCTGGCATGTATCATAGCTCACCACCCATTCCCTCATGTCATTGTAAACTATTGGCCACTATAATCCTGCTAGTAATATTTTTCATACCGTTGTATTTGGTCTCATGTGTCCTTCAGGTCCTTCATGTGCTTCCCTCAGTACACTTGGGACTTCCTCCATAACACATAGACAAAGGACTTGGTTAGGTCCTATCTTGTATAACAATCTATTAATCAATTGGAACGTTCTGCTCCTCAACACCAACTTCCTTCTCCCACTCAGTTGCATCTCCCGATGGAACTGCCATGTTCAGAGGTATTCCGTGATATTTGTACACTAGGATAGTAGCACTGCAATTCTAAATAGGTGTACATTTGGGAAGTCATCATTGACACCCTCGGGTGGTCCTCCAAATTTGATTCTTGACAAGTGATCTGCACATACATGGCTTTTCCTAGACCGTACTATAATGCTGAATGTAAACTCTTGTAATAGGAGTAGCCATATACTTATCCGCCCTTGAATGATCAGCTTGTTAACCAGGTACATCAGAGCGTGGTTATCCACATAGAAAACAAATGGAGTTGTTAATAAATAATGCTGGAATTTCTGCATAGTATAGACCATCACGAGGGCTTCCCTCTCTGTCGTGCTATAATTCTTCTCCGCCTTCGATAGGAGTCTGCTTGCAAAGTAAATAGGGTGATCCAACCCATGATTTCCTAGTTGTGCTAGGGTTGCCCCGATGGAAAAGTTCGATGCATCCACATGGACATGGAACTCCTTGTCCTAGTTAGGGAACGCGAGAATAGGCACGCCCACTAGGCTTAACTTGAGCTCCTCCAATGCCTTCTCCTGCTTTGCTTACCACATATAGGGCTCTCCTTTTCGGGTCAGACTGTCCAATGGATAGGACACTTGGGCAAAGTTCTTAATGAATCTCCTATAGTACCCAATGTGCCCCAAGAAGAATTTCACCCCGGTCACATCCATTGGAGGTTCCATCTCCAGAATTACCTCCACCTTGTCTGGATCTGTCTTCAATCCGGCTTTGCATACGATGTGTCCCAATAGTTTCCCCGGAGGCACCATAAATCTACACTTTTTAGGATTGAGTGCCAATCTAGCCCATCAACACCTCGCCATACATTCCCGGTGGGTTACCATGTGCGTGTCTTCGACACTGAAAATGGACCAATCGTTGAGGAAAGCTTTGAAGTTCCCAATAGACATCTTGTCGAAGATATGCAGGATGATCCTTTGGAACGTTGCCGGAGTGTTACAGAGGCCAAAGGGCATTCGGTTGTATGCGTACACTGTCTTCAACTACGAAAGTTGTTTTAAGTTTATCTTCTTCTGCGATATATATCTGGTTGTACCTAGAAAATCCATCCGTGAATGAATAAATCTCATGTCCTGCAATTTCCTCTAGAATACTATCCGTAAAAGATATTGGGAACGTATCCTTGATAGTGACTGCATTCAAACACCTGAAGTCCACATATTCTGATTTGATTGGCGTCCTTCAACGAAATCACAATTGGGGACACCCACTCGCTTGTTTGCACCCGAAATATGATGCCTGCATTATGCATCCTTTCAATTTCTTCATTTACCCGAGTTGCGTAGTTTTTATTCATTCTGTATGGACGCTTCCATATGGGTACGACTCCTTGTACTAGTAGAATGCGATGGACACACTTCTGGCGGCACCCCTTTTAAATTCTTATAGGTCCAAGAGAATACATCTTTGTATTCCATAAAAACTTTAAATGCGGCTGGCTTCAAAACGGGGTTCTAGTCATCACCTACAAAAATATTGTTCAGATTGGCTTTGTCCCCTAAGTTCATAATCTTCAGTGAAGGCTCTTCAGACTTTATTGGTTTTTCCTTGTCAAATCGATGTGTAGAAGTTTCCATTATCCGGACCTCTCCTTTATATTCTCCGTACTGCGAAGGGAATGTAGGCTTTTCCTCCACTTCATCCACCTATAACATGTTGCAATGAAATAGTTCATAATCTTCCATTCGCCAATGGAAGAGTCCATTGAACGAGTCCACATCATTGTCGGAACATCCCTCTATTTCCAAAACTCCTTCCTTGTTTGGCTCCTTCTGTCGTTTCCCTTTGTCCATTTCTTCTAAAGCTTCGGACTTGGATGATGACACAATGTCCTCCCTCACCATCTGTGTGCATAGGTCAATTGTGAATTTTCGACCACCTCTTTCCATTGAGAGAGTATTCCTCTTCCAGTCGTGGTTTACCTTCGCTTGCACCAACGAACCTCTTCCAAGGATAGCATCATACCCTTTTCTTTTTAGTGGTATCACCACAAAATCCAAGACGAAGGGTTGTGTTCCAATCATTACCCGTTGTGCCATTAGGGTCTCGATGGGTTTGATGTCATGCTGATCAACACCCTCGAGTTGGAACGTTGGCGACCACAACATAGGTCGTCCCAATCTCCATGTTTCCTTCAATAGTACGTTGACACTGGAACCTCTATCCACAATAGTGTCTATCAAGATGGTTCCCAAAATGCCCATTTCTGCCACCGCTGGGTGTCTTCCAGTGTTTATCGCGAGTAACATGGGATCTTCCGCGATCCCAAGAGGATTCTCCTTCCTGAGAGAGTTTTCACCTTCACTGTGGGTTCCCTTCGCCTTTGGTTCACTTGATGCCTTCGGGGATGGTGTCACATTTAATAGAGCTCTTCTCAATTGTGGCATAGCAACAAGAAGGCCTTTCAGCTTGATGGGGATTTCGGTTTGCAACACCTGTCATACGATATTTTGTTCCACTTGACCCCTTAGAGAGGTGCTGCGGTGTCGTTTGTCTCCTTTTTTTCCGCGATCATTTCTTAATATTTGCCTTTGCTTCCTACATTCTCCTTTTCTCAACTTTAGGGTTTGGGTAGGTGGCCTTCTTTGCCTGCGCTCGGGTCACAGTGAGGACCTCCCAGTGACCTTCAATGTTCAAAAGATTTACTCCAGGCTTTAGACACTTCGCATCGTCATGGTCTCCAGGACCACACCATCTGCATAGAAACTACGAGACTTCTCCCCTCGTGCAGTCTCTTGCAAAGTGACTCCACTGGTTATAGGTACGACACTGTATCATTGGCTGTCCACTTGCATCATATTGAATACAGCTACGGCCCCCGTTATTGTTAGTGTTGTTTCCAGTATTTCCACCTCTTCCACCACGCCAGTTATTCCTGAAACTACTAGACGATGCCATATTGGTGGTTGTGTTTGCTGCCCCCGTTGTTGAGGTAGAAGCTTCTTGTGTCATTAAGATTTGTTGAGGCCCTCTTGTTTTCATGTTGTACGAACATTCTTTAGTGGAATGCCCAACAATTTGACAGATGTCGCAAAATTGCTTCTTCGGACAGGAGCCCTTTGTGTGACCTTCCTTGCACTCCGTACACCATAAGTCCCCTTCCTCATTTCAAGTGGGGTTGCTCTTCATGGTTTTGAACTCCATCATAAGGAGTATATCTTTTTGGAGAACTTGTATTTTCGTGCTCGATTCTTCACTGCTACTCTCTCTATGAGAATCATTGTCGTCGTCATCTGATGATTTGCTCTTCTTTTTCTTTGCTGTTTTGCTCTCTCTCCAGTTCCATTTCTCTATTGTAAGCATCGTTATATGATGCTAGAGGCACTATCTTCATTTTTCTCCGAAGAGTAGGCTTCAGGCCCTTGATGAACCATCTTTTTTTTCAATCCATCCACTGGTGGGCTCTCAATTTTTCCTACCAATTCTTTGAGTCGTCGTCTGTATACACTGATTGTTTCATCTTTTGCTTGCTTTGTATTATAGATCTCAACCACTATTTCATTGTCAACTCTGGGTAGTCGGAATTCTACCTAAAACTCCTTTAGGTCCGCCCATGTGGCAACCTTCATTTTATTGACATCAAAAAACCAGTCAATGGCTACTCCCCTCAGGGTTGCTGGGAACTGCTTTACCCAGTCATCTTGATTTGTCACCCCGTTGGCTGTCCAAATCGACTCACAAGTTTTGCAGTGTCGCATGGGATCTTCTTTCCTATCATCCGTGAACTTGGGTAGTTTTTCCTTCTGCCTCGCCATGGTAGCTGGTGTAGGTGCTGGTTGTGTTGGTACTGTGGAATGTGTTGACACCGTAGGCTGTGTTGGTATTGTTGAACTTGGTGTCCTGGTACTCGAAGTGTTTTTTACTCCTTCACTTGGCATCTTTGAACCACTGGGAGTGTCCAAGCCTGGTAGGCTTACTTGATCCCTGTGCCCCTCTGTCACTTAAATACTCGGGGTGGCACTCGTATCCTCTGCTTCTTTACCCTTGGCTTCTTCTCTCTCACTCCTTCGGGCCTCCCTTGCCTCCGTACATGGAGTTAAGGTTAGGTTTCCAAGGAAACTTTTGGTTTCTTCAATGGAATCATCCCAATTCCGTTCTTCAACGACCTCACCCTCGACCTCTTCTGATCATACTTCCACAATCCTCCAAAATTTGTCTTCTTTCTCCTTGTTGCTGCAATAGTACGGCTGTCCTAATAGCCTCCCACTCGTCTACTTCCTTTTTCGTATTCTTGTTGTTATTCAATTGGTTTGGCATAAATGTTTTACTTATTTATCCACAAGAAAGTAACAACACATGATAAAAGTTAAAGAACACTCTTTATTTATTTAAATTTTTTCCATACTTCATGTCACTTAGGACAAAGTCATAACATGTTCTCTTTATTCATTCTCCCCTCCTAGGGTTTATTTCATGTTCCCCTTATGATGGGATTCTTCTCGTTCTTCTTCCTCCTTTTGGTGATAATAGTCACTCAAAATTTGTTGCTGTTTGGTTTCACAGTACACCTCCTCACGCCTGCTCTGAAGGGCAAGGAAGGTTTGCGCCAATAACCTAGGAAGATGAGACAACAATCATCTACTGCATGATTCATGCGAAGGGCATCCCACACCGCGCCCTCCAGTACGTCTTCTCATTCGGCTTCCCTTCAAACGTGCATCTCGATGGATGCCTATAGCAGTGAGACGAAGTCGGTAGTTAATGCATGTTCCCCTTCGAAGAGTTCCCCACTCCCTTACTTGGCTACTTTCTATTGGCTAACCCATTGTTTTCCTTTCGCCATTCACGCTTCATTACTATTTCCCAGAGTCCTTTGAGGGCAACAGCGCTAAATGTTTACCGCCTACCGTAAACTGGGTCCAATACATACTACTGTAGGAAATGATAACATATAACATGTGGAAAAAGATATCAAAGAATGGCTAGAGTCTTTATTAATCATAATCACGTACACCTAATGTAAGCATAACATCATATCATATCAATTCTGTGTCCCATCCCTTTCCTCCGAGAGGATACATATACTACTCGAGGGGGTGCGACTGAACCGTCGCAACATAACCATTTACCTTTCAGTCACTAACGGTCGAGGCTAACAACTTTATTAATATAACAGCCCCGTACATACAAGTTTACGAACAACAAAGGTATGGTAGCAACTCTGATTTTTGCAGCAACAGTCATATTTCTTTACATCATCATGAGGTAACAACTTTTTCACAAGGATGACGATAAACGGAGTTTTACTAGTTCTGAAATTTCACTCGATGGTGGTCAATTCATTTGAGAAGATTTTGTTGATGACACTTGTAGTGAACTAGACACTGAAGAGTTTTTTGCCACAGGTGATGAAAGCATCTCCAATTCATTTTCAGATTTGTCACCAATTTCATATGAATGGCAGCTGGTAATTTATTGGTTGGCGATTTTATCTTCATAGATAATTCAGTTGTTAGTGGCTATCTTATTTGGGATTCCATTGCACTTCCAGATTTGGCATGGTCTACAACAGCTAGTGAATAACATAGCACAAAATTCTGGTATTGGCATATAGACCTTGATTGCTTAAGGGCATTGCAAACTCTGTTTGCTTAATAATATTAGTGATTTCATATCGAGTCATGTTTATATTATATTATATTACATACTTAAAAAACAATCTTTGGTAAGGGGGGATTGTAATTTCCACATTATTTTTATATAAAAAATTAATTAAATAACTAAATTAAAGTTGTCGTAATATAATAAATTTAACGATGACTTAATTTAATTATTTTACAAAGTAATAAAATGACTTTAATGGTGAATTAGAATAATTAACAAAGTCATATCATTATTATTTTGCTAAGTTCAAATCAAATAAAAAAGGGGGACATAAAAAGACAAAAAAGAAAGGAAAATGAAGAGATAGGCATAGGGAAAACTAAATGTCACAGGGATGTGCTATTAAAGAACATTGAGAGACTCATTTTGATCATGCTTGGATTATGCTTGGTTTATTATTTTCTCTTGGAGATTTTGGGAGCTTCTAGCTTTCAGTTTTGAAACTTGAAGACGAAAACCTTCAGAATTTATTGGTGGATTGGACGGAAACCCAATTCATTTCTTGGTGGATTCATGACTGAGTTCACAGTTGGGAAAATATGTGAAGACTTCATCTGAAGACAAACTTGCAGCAATAGAGATATATCATATATGTTGGGAAAATAAGATTTTAATGATTTATCTTCATATCTAATTTCAAACCTCTATTTCAATTTGATATTATATGATTTTGCGTGTAATCTGTTGTATAAATGGAAATCAGTTTCGATGCAAATTGTTGTTTAAATTCTTGTGGAGCATTTGGTAAAATCTGGAGCAAATATTCGTGGGGGCATATTTCATATACACATCAGCATTCCCATTTGTGAAATAAAATATGCCTCCTAAATCATTGCTATTGTCCATCAGAAAAATTATCGCTACTAAAGATCAAATTCTCAAGGCTGTAATTTCTAGACTTGATACATGAGAAAATTAGTGAACTTCTGAAGATACATTGTGGAGCAAAAATTTGAATTTATGATGACAAATTTCAGTTTGGCCCAGAAATTAGGGATAGATTTCATACTTCAGAAGCTGAAACAGACCTTTTTATAAGATAAAACTTTTCAGGAAACTGAGTAGAATGCATTGGTGGAATATGGAAGTGATCTGATAAAGTTTCATTTCTGTTCAAAAGAACAAGCAAAATTCTTATTTAGATATTGAGTCAGACTTTGCTGCAGAAGAATATTTTTTCCTAAAGAATCTGGCATAATTGATTCCAAAATTTGGTACAATCTGAATTGCTTTTCTCTTATAAGAGGCTTGTCTTGATTATGACACTATATAATATAAACCTGAGTGGATATGAAATCAGTAATATCATATCAATGATAAGGAATGAATGAATTAATGCGAGTATGTAATGTCCCCTTTTTGGGGCACATTATTTTGTGCCGTGTCGTTAGTCTTTTTTTCATGGTCCGGTGGGCTAACTGAGGCTTGGCAGTGATTAGAGGGGTGTTTGGCCTAGGAGATTTCAGTTTCAGGCCAATTGGAGCGGTTTCCACAAGGTTTTTAGGGTACTTACTATTTATAGTACGTCGGTAGAACTCAGTTTTCATGGCATTTCAGTAGTGGACTTGGAGCGTCTCGCCGAGAGCTTTTTGGCAAGCTATCACACATCATCGTCCGAGTTCATTTGGTCCTCTGTTTTAATGCCAGAAAATTCCTTACTTCATTTATTATGCCACTTTATAACTTAACGGTTATATTTATTTAAAAAGTGACTTTAAGTGGAATATGAAGAGATAAAGTGGGGAAACTGAAGAGTCACAACTGCAGCTTTAAAAGAAGGCTTGGAGTCTCATTCGACCGTGCTCAATTTATGAATTTATTTCTCTTGGAGAATCCAGGAAGCTTCAGCTTTTGATTCTGAAACCAGAGGACGGAAACCTTCAGGCTTCCTCGGTGGATTGGACGGAAACCCAGTTCATCTCCGGTGCGGATTCACAGTAGAGTTCGCCATTCGTTTACAGGTTCTTGATCATCCAATCTTACTGTTGTTTCTGTATTTCAGATTGGAATATTGTAATTCATGGTTATTGTATTGCTGTTGTATAATACAATAACGTTTTTATGAGAAGTTATTGGAATATATTTGCTGGTTATTTCTGTCGAATCAGTATTATATTGCATGTAAATGTTAGTTTATATTTCTGAGTTTTATTCGAGGGTTTGTCGAGATCATACCCAGCTAGTGATACTATAGTGTAACTTTTACAAAGAACATTAATGATAGATAACGAATTATCTCAAATAAGGTACATTGCTTCAAGAAATTCCGATCTGCATTGAACAAGGCACTATATTTAATGGGATCCGAAATTTTAGTAACTCAAATGATATGACGATCCTCTTCACACATCTGATTTGAATACATAAATATTCATTACACACAGTTCCTCATCTTTGTTGAATTGTTAGAAATTGAGTATTATTATCATCCAGTGCCAAACGTAATCCACATAGGTCATATCATATTTCTGTATACATTACATAACAGTTGTGGTTCATCTGATGAGATGAAGTCAAATAAAGTCGAATGAAAAGTTGTTTAGTTTTGATTAACAGATCTTTATGTCATTCATCAAAATACTTACGAATTGAAGATTACAAAGCTAAATGATTGAATTACATCAGAAAATTGAACTTCTTTATTTTGTGTATGCAGGATCATTTTCTGGACATTTTGGATGTTCTTTATGGGAGCACACGTGTTTCTGTCTACAAGAATATTCTTATTCATATCTCGAGGTGAGCTAATGATGTGCATATAGGTTGCTTTCTCCTTTTTTTTATTACAAAGCATGTAAAACTTTTCTAATTTTAAGGAAAGGAAAAAATTGAAGAGTACTATGAATCCAAAATCTTGGTTGTCTTTGTATATGTACTTCTACTGGTTGTTACAGTTTTTAGGTGATCTGCATCATGACTTTATGTAGTGACCAACCCCTGTTTGCCACTAATTTTTTTTAGTACTCAAACACTTTCAATCTCTTAGTTCACACAGCTTTAAGTCTTTTTTAATTTCTTCAAACAGCATGCTCGACCCAAGTTCTTACTTTTTTCAGTTGAAGTATTTTGTCGAACAGTTTACTTGTTCTCTGTGAGAAACTTTCAGTTTGATTGTTTCAGATATATATGTTATTTAATTTGCCTTGAGTTAAATTGTCAAGATGACTCAATGCACCATGAATAGTCATCTACACACCTAATTGTGTCATTACATAATTTCTGAAGGACAGCAGACTAAAGCAAACAGAAAGAAAAAGAATTCCAATTTTGACCTGTATTTTTTGCAGAACAATGATTACATATACTAATTCGGCTTTATGATTTTCCTTTGAAGAAGCCAGTGTAGTTCATAGTAGCAGCAGATAAATAACACAGATGTTACTGCATGAACCTGAAGTTGAACCACCACTTTGTCACACCAAGATTATATGTGCAATCGCTCCAACCTCATCAACATTGTTGCATGAACTTGATACAAGCCTGTGAACAGCTACTCTATTCACATCAGTTCAAGGAATATTCAGTCTTTAAATAATACACAGTGATCATCTAAGACTTTCCCTATTGTTTCAGACTTTAATCCACTCAGGAGCCACTCATACCAATTACTCCAGTTCTGTATTATTGATTTCATTGTCCATCAAGTACCTGTCCACATCACAGGTGAGAGGAGGGATCTTGTCCTCAGGAGTAGAACTTTCTAGTTGATAAACGGGTTGCTGTATAAAATGGGACCTGATCAGGTAATGCAAAGACGTGTTATGAAGGAAGAGGTTCTGAGCGTACTTAGGGAAGCACACGAAGGACTAGTAGGGGGATACATGGGACCTGACATGACTGCACAGAAGGTGCTGCTTGCAGGCTTGTGGTGGCCTACACTGTACAATGACGCTAGGGAGTGGCTCGTAGGCTGTAACATCTGCCAGAGGGCCGAGAAACCGTTAAAGAGGGACTTCACGCCTCTAAATCCTTTGCATTCATAGGAACTATTTGAATGGTGGGGACTAGATTTCATTGGACCATTGAAAGTAAGCTGAGGACGAAGATGCATATATATTGTGGTAGCAACAAAATATCTCACGAAGTGGGTAGAAGCGTGGGCCCTACCTGAGAACTCGACATTTATTACGAAAAAGTTCATTTATGAACAAATCATTACGTGGTACGACATCCCAATACAATTGACAAGTGACCGAGGGGGCCATTTGCTGAACCACATCATCAACCTGTTGACCACAGAGCTCAAAATTTTTCATTCTTTGTCGAGTCGCTACTACCCGAGAGTGAATGGGTAGGCAGAAGCCACAAACAAGATTCTGGTGTCAGTAATCTATAAGTCGTGTAGGGTCAAACAAGAGGATTGGGAGGAGAAGCTACCTTCAGTGTTGTGGGCCTACTGCACGACCTACAAGGTGACCACAAGGCCAGATGATGGCATAGTGGGCGATGAAGGTAGCCAACAACAGAGAAAAGTATGCCATGACAAGCATCTGAGGCGAATGAGGTTCACTCTCGGACAATTGGTGTTAAAGTATAATGGAAGAAACGAGATAAAGCCGGGGAAGTTCAAAGTCAGATGGCTGGGTCCCTACAAAGTTTGGGAAGTTGCAGAGAATGGAGTGATCAAGTCATGGACGTTGGATGGGCAGGAGGTTCCAAACTTGGTGAACGGGTCAAAATTAAAAAGATATCATGAATGGCGATGAAGGGACGACTTGATTCACTCTGACAGGCCTAGCTAGAGGTAAAATGTATTAAAAATAAAAAAATAAAAAGAAATATTATAAAAAAGGAAAAAAAGAAAAAAAAAGAAGTGAACTCACTCACCGTACAGGTCGCTGTGACCATAGTACGCGTGGCTGTTGCCACCATACAACGGGCCACCGTATGGGTAGATGTGGCCACTGTACGGTGGGCCCTGTATGGGTGGATGTGGCCATCGTACAGTGGGCCCCGTATGGGTGGATGTGGCCACTGTACGGCCCCGAGGCAAGTTAGAAGACAACAATAATTTTGTAAAGGCCGTACGACCTAGACAATGGAAAATTAAGATGAGCGAGGAGCGTACGGTGAATAAAGACGTTTTATGTTGTACGACAGTGCAAGAAGAAGACTGTGTTTTGAATGGAGAAAAATGAGTATGGCTGTACATAGACGTGTTGTGCCAAGGACATAGACAAATTGGTGTTCGATGTAAGGTATAAAAAAGAAGGGAAAGATGGCTTGAGACCAAACATGCTGGCGCACAGAAGTGTAATACTAGAAGGAGCCGCAAAGTGACAAGTGAGTAACAACGAAAGGAGAAGGGAAGGATTGAGAGCAAATGGGCCATTGCAAGTGCAATCTTGGCATCCAAGAGGACCGTACGAAGTAATCATAGAAGGGCAGAGGTAGGTCATACATAAACTACCGACACAAAGACAAAATATACCATACGGAGGTTAGGGATTCAACAATGGTATCATTGTACAAAACAACAAACCACATACAATTATTGATGGATTTCGGCATAACAAGAAAGAAAGATTGGTAAAAGCAGTTACAGGCATCACCATTGAGCAGTTCTTCAGCCATGGATAAAGACAAAAGGGTGTTACCGTCAGGAGTAAAGGTTGCGAGAAGAGTATACGCAGATGCCAGCAAGAAGAAGGTGAGGCCAAAAGTCCAAATGCCAGTCCAAAAAGAAGTCGTCACACCACAAAATGTTGCCTTTGAGGGATTGAATGGGTTGGAGTGCAGAACATGGTGGAAGGAGATGCCAGATAATGATTTTATAAAGGGGCAAATCCGGCGGGTGGAGGGGCATTGGGCGATAGAAATGCCTATTTTTTGCATTCGGAATTATGAAGCAACACTGAGGATTATGATCAACACATTTGAATGGTTTAGCCGCAGAAGCAGTTTCTAGTATCATGGCCAGGATCTTACCATCACTTTCGCAACAGTTGATTTCACAAGGGTTTTTGGCATTCTCGACAGGAAAGGGAAGAAGATTGATACCAAGGCCAAGAAAATGTCTCAAGAAGAAAAGGAAAATTTTGTAAAAATGATTTCAAGGACATTGACACCTGCGGAGATGGACTCCATAGCCAATACTTCCTCCAAGTGTCGTGGGATAAAGAAGTCATTTTTTGCACCTAGTAAGTGGTGGTGTCTCATGGATGTCGTCAAGAGTAGGCTTACGGGTTCCAGTACAACCTCTGATATTGCCCTTCCGCAGATTCTTCTCATGAATGCTATCAAGAATGGTATTGTGTATGATTGGGCATCCCTACTGGCAAAGAGGATGTATGAGTTCATGACCCTTCAACAGAAAACGTTTGACATGCCTCACTACGCTATTGGATTTTTTCTGGATGCCACTCGTGTACAAATACCACATGACAGGTTGGAGTTAAAGCCGCAGGGCAGTTTGGCACCTGGGGAGCCATCTATTTTTTATTGGCGATATTTGGATACAAGTGGTGTGTTGACGGGACAAAAGAGGAAGCAACAGGTGGTGTTGGAGTCGGAATTGGAGTGGGAGGATGACGTAGACAGTGGCAAGGAGGACACCAATGAAGCCAGTGGAGGTAGCGAGACGACTGAGGGGGAGACAACAAATTTGGCGGTGGCGGTAGGTACAGATATGCCCACTCCTTCGGGTGGTGATACTGCATGGGTTCTGTTTGCCCCGCCATTCCTCTTGAATGTAGCCTCCTTGATGCCATCCACATCCTTCGGTACCATGGTGGCAGCAGTTCCAGTGCTCGGATTTGGTTGGACGGGAGCTCCAGTCACCATGACACCGCCAAGGGTGGGTATGCTAGGGACAATTCCACCACCTGTGAGCGAGCCAGTGGAGTTGGCGATAGGTGTAGAGGGATCTCCAACAAATGAGATAGTTGAGACTAGAGCAGGGTCTGTCGTAGAGGAGTTGCCGAGTGATGAGATGCCTACAACAGAGATGGCTAGCAAGGCAAGGGAGTCACTGGTGATCATTGAGGTGGTAGGGACGGAGGCCGTGGTGACGGAGGGAGCAGAGTTGCTAGGTGTGCAACAACTCGTTTACCTATGGGGCAAATACATATACTTGTATCCATGGCCCAGATACATGTCAGTAACCGTATTCGATACTATACCCATGTACACCCAAAAAATCTTGATTTCCCAACCATGCCGAATACTATGTGATTTGATTTAGAAAAAAATCGATGTAAATCTTCCTAAATTTAATGTAGAGGAACTTCATTCATTCAATCTTTTAATTTTCTTTTGGTATAT
Source organism: Chamaecyparis obtusa (assembly GCA_027943335.1). NCBI lineage: Eukaryota > Viridiplantae > Streptophyta > Pinopsida > Cupressales > Cupressaceae > Chamaecyparis > Chamaecyparis obtusa. Next base: position 1,154,220 of record BSBK01005588.1, on the reverse strand, counting down.
ACAAAATCAACACCAAATGGGAAAGATAAATGATTTTTTTTTCTAGTTTGGTGATCCATTTTTTTGGGTTAGCTTCCAATGCAACTCTACTATTTTTGCATATTGTAAAGTGTTAAAATTAACTTATACTTATTGATGTAGCATTTATGTGTCTATTGCTTTTGATGTAATGAAAATGTCCTCTAATAGCTTTGAATGCTATGTTAAATATGTGTGTTTTTTATTAATGTCGTACCTAGCCATATCCATATTGTGGGTCTTAAAAAGTGGCCATATCCGTATCCAATATAGTATCCACATTTGTACTGTATTCGTGTCCATGCAACATTGATCTAATATAAACAAATTTATTTATATTGCCTTTGCTGTCAGCTGATCGGTGCGTTTTGTTGGTAACTAATAATTGCTGTTTTTCAATAGTTTACTGTCCATGATGATTGCTATATTTACTGACCATTTGTAAAATCATTGTATCTCATTAAGTCTTTGCTATAATGTTAAATCACTGTCTATCTGTGTCCTCATATATGTTTGCTTGTTTGAAATTGATGGGGACATCGCACATATAGATAAAACAATATTTTGTCATTTTTGTTTTCAACCTAAGTTACCAATTTGGGTGCGGATGTGGATGCGGGTACGAGAATCGAGTGTGTAGATGCGTGAAATTTTATTTGGAGGGTTTTGGATGCGTTTATATATATATAAGCAAGAAATATGCTAATTAAATCATTTGATAGTATGATACTTCATCATTGATCAAGATGATTTTAAAATGCCAATTGATAGTTCACAAATATTCAAATAAGCCATATCATAAATGTCTATGTTCACAATTCCAATGACTAAATAAATAATAACACAATAATAAATATAATATTAGAATAATTAAATAATTAATAATTAATATAATATAATCTATTATTAATACAATAATATAAAATATTAACAATTAAATAATTAATAAATAATATAGTATACTTAATACAATATTATATTATTAATATAATAATAATATTACAATAACAAGATCTTTTTAAAGAGTGGCAACTTTTGAGTATGCCAAGACAACATTATAATTAGCGATTTGGGGGCCATCGGATAAGTCACGACAATGACCAAGGGGAAGTAGTTTATGCCAAGTCACGCAATAATCTGTGTTATTTTCACTTTATAATTTTATTGGAATGTTTTTAGCTAGATCCGTGCATGGATGCTGTGGATGCGCGTCAACAAAGCATGAATAGGGCATCCGCTCTTGCATCCAGATCGCTGCGAATCCACCTCCGCATCCAGCAATCCGACAAACGCATCGGTAACTAAGTTTTCAACCAATTGCTTAACTTTTGGGATTAGTCATGGTTGAGGATACTTGTGTTTTGTATGAGTGGTTGTTGCTTAGAAACTCAAATTTCACCATGGGCTTGGCAACCCAAAACTTTGACCAGGACTTGAAGCATACAATAAACTTGGTAGAAAAGAAACTATAACTATAGACAAAAAAAAGAAACTAATGCATTTAGAGAACCAATATATCTATTTTGGTCATCAGTTTGTCATGATTCAAAGATCACTTATGTCATATGACTCTCAAATCAATAAATGGCATAGTTCCATGAAGTCTTAGAACTAGAGGACCAAGGGCTTGTATTGAGGGCAAGGGGACAGTAATAGGTGTTGGTTTAGGGGTAGTACCCTGATGAGGTTGATGGGTAGTCATCTTTCATAATTTTATCACTATATTTTCAACTTTTGGCACATTGCCAAGTCCTCTCTATTTCTACTCATCTTCATTATTTCAATCTCTTTTCTCAATTTGTTTTGGCATGCCAAAAACATTTCTGCTGGGCAAAATAAGAACTTAAAAAATGACAAGTTGGGGGCATTTTATATATTTTGTCGCTTGGTGACTCTGCACTTGACACTCACGAGCATCATTGGCAAATTCTTCAAGTACACCAGTTTCTCACCTCGTTGAATTACTTGGCTGTTAACTTGCTTGTTAAAATAATTGACTTAGAAGAAATAAGTCTCTTGCTGTTAAGTTTATAAAGTAATTGGTCCTATTTCATGAGTTAGCCAAAAAGGGGACACTACATGGAGGTTGTGCACTTGGACCTTATGAGGGGCTCTACCCCTTGACCTTGCTAGAGGCATTTCCCTTAGAGCCCCGCGAGGGGTCTTTCCCCTCAACCTTGTTTGGGGCTTTGCCTCTAGATCCCAATGAGCAGTGTTGCCCCTCAACCCCATCTAGGCCTCCACTCCCAAACTTGCACTAGTTGTTGAGATCTCCCATCATATAATAAGTTTGATTACAGTGAAGGGGTTTGGTTGTTGAGATCATAATTGACAACTTAAATAGTTATCTTTATCAGTATCCTAATATCATTGATCGATGGTGAAGTATTGTACTATCAATATCAATGATTCAAATGCTATTGTTTTTATAAAATACAATACAACCTTGAACTTCACACAAATAAGGAAGAGGACAAATTAAAGGTCATTAATTTGAATGACATTTATTCTTATAGTGGTTTGAGTCTTGACAAATCAATATTAGACCCCATTATTTATTGTAGAAGAGATTGTTGATATTGAGAGGTAGATAGTGGAGGATGTGGCTTTAGAAAAGGAGCTACTAGATTATCGTTGTTGTCATTGATGATGTAGAGGAATCATTGCCATCTAGCAACAAAATGGAGGTCGAATCGAATCCACAAACATTGTAATGTCCCCTCCTTAGGCAAGTCGGTTGACAATTGAGGTTGGCAGATTATACATTTCCCATAGGCCAATAGATTGCATAGGGGATCTATTCATGGGCTTATGGAGACATGTTAGGGGTTTGTGAGCCAGTTTGACTAGTTTGGGATAGTCTCTTAGGTTTTAGGAGGAATCCCTTTTCTTTAGGGATGGACTAGGAGTTGACCGAGACACACTAGGAGATATTTGGGATCAACCTAAAGACTTCTGGTGTAGTTTCCTATTTTTAGGAGAATTCCTAATTTTTTAGGAGAAGACTGTTAGTTAGCGTGTACTGGTCAAACAATATCAGAGGGCAGGAGCCTTTAGACGAAATTCAGATTGGGGTTCAGGTGAGCGAGCTATGATTAATTTGGAAACAATTTAATTATTTCCTAAGTTAGTCGTAATAAAATAATAATAAAAGTGATTATTATAATCACTTTATAATATAACAATAAATTATAATTGCCTTGACCTAATTCACTAGGCTCATGATTTCATGTTATAACTTAAAAGGGGGACTTTTTGGGCAATGATAACTAACCCCTTATGCGGTTCGATTTCCTATGAGGAAATAAATTTAATAAACTTAATGAATTTTGCAAAAATTATAAAAGAGGGAAACCCTAAAAGAGGTAGAATGGCTCTTGGAGGGAAAGAAAATGAAACAAGGAGGGAATTGGAAGAAAATTCATTTAATTGTAGGTTATTTTTGCAAACACATTTTGGAGGTGGAGCTTGGATGAAAAGCTTACAGCCATATACATCCTCTGAGAACGAAATCTCTCAGAAGATTGAAGACCTACAGGTGTGAAAGACCATATAAGGGTTTTCATTTACATAGATCAGTCAGTGTTTCTTTAGTGGGCATCAATTTGTGTGAGTTTCTCCGTAGTATCAAGTTGGATTAGGGAAGATTACACATCAGAGTGCAATCTGCGTTTGAGGGGAAGATTAATCAATTTTATTAGCACCCAGACCTGCTGTACATCTTTAGGATACTCTCAAAACAACCCAGCTTGGATGTGTAGATTTAAAATTGCAGATCTGATCACATCTTCAATCGAACTGGGCAGAAATTACAGTATTAATCAATCAGCAAATACAGAATAGGGGTTCCATAAGATTATATACAGCTATTAGTCATACCTCAACCTGTAGCTTCGGTCTTCAGCCGTGCAAGTTAGATTTGGTCACCAAAAATCAGTTGGAGGTCTTTTTCAGCAGACTGGAGAAGAGTTCAGATTAGTGACATTGAAAAAACACCAAGATTAGTTTTCTGCTATACCTCATTTGCCTATAATACCTGATATGGCCATATACAACTTTTGAAATTTTTAAATAAATCAGATTTCTAGTCAGATTTTGCATCTAGCTTCAGAATTAGTTTTTTGGCATTTTGGTTTTGCTTCTTTCCGGGCATTTCATAGCATTGCTTAAGAAAACCTTTAAAAAAGAAGAGACCAAAAAAATCAGGAAAATAAGCAAAAATAAAATAAAAAATCAGACTCTGCAAAATATCAGATTTAGCAAAATTCTGTATCCGGGGGTGTCACATTTCAGCGGTATCAGAGCTCAGACAATTCTTGGCATCCTGTGAACAACATGTAGTTTTGGATGAGTGATCAACATTATCTAACTTATGCCAGGAGAGGAATTCATAGGACATAATTTAGAGTTAGTGACACTCTTACAGACACCATGGCTGAGAATAAGTCTAGATCCCTTAGCCCTAACTCTAGAATTGAGAGGAAATTTGACACCATGATGGATATGATGTCTTAGGTATTGGGACAAATGGTTAAGCAGATTCGGTCATGGGATAAGTAGTCTCAACATACCACCTATACAGGAGAGACTAGCAGGCCACAAGGTGAGCGTATTATAGCTTCTAGTTTAGTCTGGAGGCCTCTACAACCGATTTTACTGCATGGGAGGAGTCCCCTACTTCACAGGGGCGTGGGCCTGCGTTACAAATTTTAGTGGCTGAGGAGATTCGACATCATTATACAGAGTATATGAGCTTACCATCTGAGGTCAGAGAGTTATTGATGTTTGACCAGTTCATTGGACAGTAGAGACTCAAATCAGGTACAACAGGCAGAGTGGATCATAGGGCTCCACAGGGTAACAAGGATTTCCAAAAGGTCATGGGCAAGTTGACCTTTCACATTTTGATGGAGGTGATAGATGTTAGCTTGTTCTTGGGGGAAAAAGTTAGATAACTACCTATCTTTGAAGCCTATGTTAGAGGAGGCAATTAAGTTTTCTACTTTACACTTAGATGGTGCAGCACATGAGTGGTGGTATCACGGATTGATCACACTGGGACATCACTACATTACCTCCTATGACGAGTTGACCAATAGACTCATTGAGCGCTTTGATCATTAAGTGTAATGTCCCAATTTTTTGGGACATTAGAAGTTAATTAAATAATTACATTTTAAGTTGTCAAATTATATAAAATTAAACGACGACTTAGTTTTATTATTTAATAAAGTGTTAAAATGACTTTAATGGCCTAGTGAAATATTAATAGTCATTTTATGTTAAAAAAGGGAAAATAAAGAGATAGAAAAAGGATTATGAAGAGACAGGTAGAAGGGAATTGAAGAGTCATAGGGCTATTCTTTAAAAGAACATTGAGAGGTCTCATTCTCATTATGCTTGGTTAATGTTTGATTTATTATCTCCTCTTGGAGAATTTAGGATGCTTCGGCTTTCAGCTGGTTTGAGGATGGAAACCCTTAAGCTTGGAGGCAGCGGACGAAAACTCATTGTCTGTTGGAGATATCACTCAGGTGTCTTTATTGTACTTCAAATTCATATTTTTGGTTATCCAACCCGACTTTAAGTTCTGTGACTACGATTGGATCTTTTGTTCTACTGAAGATTTAAATGCAATTTTAATAAATCTTTATTTCGTTTGGATATTTTATATTTTTTCTGTACAATGTGCTGGATAAATTGAAAACGATTGCATGCAACTTATCTGTTGGAATTTCTGAGGTAAAATTGGGAATAATATCCTAAGGGGATATTACAGTGGTATTAGAGCCACGTATTCTGCCTGCCTGTGAGGTTTATGAGTAATTGAGAAGAAATAAGAGCAAATAATATTGTTACTTTTTAGTAGAAGCATTATTGGTGAATTCATGACATTCATATCAGTGGCTGATTTTATCTGAAGGTTATATCAAAGCAAAGGTGTTGAATTATTAAATAATAATATAATCCCAAAGGGAGCAGCCTCCTAAAATATTTGGGTGTGATAGTTTAAAACTATCAAGCGCGGCAATATTTCCGATAATATTCACTATCATTATTGGTGAATTCATGACATTCATATCAGCGTCTGATTTTATCTGAAGGTTATATCAAAGCAAAGTTGTTGAATTATTAAATAATAATATAATCCAAAAGGGAGTGGCCTCCTAAAATATTTGGGTGTGATAGTTTAAAACTATCAGGTGCGGCAATATTTCCGATAATATTCACTATCATGGGGTATGCGAATATCTGAAAACATCACAGTCATATTCTCCCTGTCTAGTGCGGCTCTCATTATTTATTCAAGATTTCCCCAAATTAAGTTCCCATGCCAATAAAGATGTTTCTTGAATGTGGTTTATTTATTCCCAAAGGTCGTCACAAGAAATCATTATTTACTGCCGTGAAGGTTTATAAAGTTTGAGCATGAAAATTTATTATAATCACTTTTTCAATAGTAGCGATTAATATTGCGAAGTTTTGTGTAATGACCTAATCGGTAGGTCACGCGAATTTCTTCAATTTCTCATTCTTATGCTATTTAACCTTGTGGGTTGAACTTTGTGATGAATAATATGATCAATTCGACTCGCTACTTTCTGCGCAACAATGTTCTTTATAAATATATTTATATTGGATGACTTCTAAGACTGGTTGTAATCTTTATTGGGTAAAATAATGGAAGTATATATATTATGGGGAGTGTCTATTATGCTTGATAATACTTGATTCTTTACTGGCCAAATGTATCTGGTCATATTATCTTTTCTTTGCTAATATCATATATATGTTTGATATGGTATATTCTAGTGAATGGATGGTCGAAGTTATTATGTATATATCATTTGCAAACAAACTCGATCTTCCTTTCAATAATTAACGAAGTATGTTGCTTGCTTGGTTTATATTGTTCACTTGACAGTGGGGATGATTACTATTGCTAACCGATTCTTATAATTGCTGCTGTCGCTGGAAGCCACTGCTCCGTTGGCTAAGTTGCAAAGAAAGGATTTTATTGGTCTATTGTATATTGACCCTTGTCCCTATCTTGAAGTCTTCAATGGAAAACATTTATTAGATCTCATGTATTCTAAGGAAATGCTGATGTGTGCAAAAATCTAATGACTGTATCTCTCCCACTTGTGCGTAATGTTGGTTGAGTGATATGTCGATTTGGATAACAATCTATTGCAATGTCCTCCCTTCGCTTCCTATTCTCCTCACTGCTTGGTATAGAGATTAACGAGTAAGGTGCGTATATGATGGGTGGATACGGTGCGTATCTATTCCTTTATCCTTTTTGTTCTGTCAATTATTATAATTATTATTTTTATATCAGTTGTTGCCTTCACCCGTATTCGTATGTCTTCCTTGTCTAAGGCGTAAAAACGGTCACAGTCCTAACATTTCACAATAATTTTAATTTCCAGGATACTACGTTGCTAAGCCTCTTGTTGTCTTATCCAACTCCGTATCATCCCCCCGAACTGAGATTTGAATATCCTTTATATTTGCCAAGAGGGAGCGATGAGTCGCATCTCTTCCCGTAATCAATTGGATAGTTATCGGGATTCTTAATAATATCTATTTCATTATTGTTATATTAATAATTATTATATTTATTTATAATCTTGTATTAATAATAAATTATATTTATTATTATTTGGTCATGTATTATTTTTATTATTTATTATTATTAATAATATATTATTTATATTATTATATTTGTAAAGTTTAAGATCGCTGCAAATGTAATAGCACTGCCGTAAAAGTATGTACTTTCCAAATGCACCGATCTCTTGTATATATACATGGTAAAGACAAGAAGAGACATGTCCCTTCATGGGACATGTCTATTCATTAATCTAATTTATTAGTTTAACTATATAATCATTATAAGAATAAATAAAAGATTAACTTTCATATATATATATATATATATGTATGTATGTATATTAATATAAATAATATCAATTATTAAATATATTAATATATATATGTATATATAATAATTCAATTCTCATAATAATTATATAACCAGTTTTATTTATCTGACCGATGCTACATACATCAACACTCCCTCTTAGCTAGGGATGATAAAATCATATATCAGATTTCTTGTGATAAGAAATCTCACATATCTCGTGAAGGCAAATATCACATAACACATGATGATAAGTATCACATAACTTGTGAGATAAGGAAACACCTAATATGTGATACCCAGTTTTACATATCACCTAACATGTGATATGAGGAATCACCTGACACGTGATACCCAATTTTACATATCACCAAACATGTGATATGAGGAATCACCTAACATGTGATACCCAATTTTACATATCACCTAACATGTGATATGAGGAATCACCGAACACGTGATACCCAGTTTTACATATCACCAAACATGTGATATGAGGAATCACCTTAGATCGTGATACCTGATTTTCATATCACCTTAGATTGTGATACAAGGATATAGTAATTAGAGAACATTACATTCCCCTTACATATAACCCTATTATGGTATGTGCACTGACATATCAAAATGTCTACCATAACGAATCAACATTACAAGATCGTCACCTTGTAACATCAAATACAAGTGTTCATTGTCTAAGAAGTTGTCACCTCTTAGAAATGTACACAGGATGGATGTCCTACTTATATATTAACCAAGGGTCTTGTCTTTTCATAAGACACAACCCCTTCTAGGTCGGCCCTCCATGAAAGAACCTACTCCTCTACAAATCGCCGCCCTTGTCCATTAACTAATAGTTAATTATCAATTAACTACAATAGTCAAATACAAGGCATATAAATATGCCTAGCAAATCGCCAATTTGTTCTAAGGAGATGTATTTATCATGAGGCCATATATAAAGGAAATTACATGCATTTTAGATCTGTCTAATCTGAAAAAATAAAATCAGAACATTAATATGATCTAGTTATCAAGATTTAACACTCCCTCTTAACTTGATAATATAAATGAGAGAAACATACCTAGCAACATCATTACGATGACTAAGCATAGATTTGTATTCTATATCTATCTGATTCTTCCAAGCATGTAGTATCATGGTACACATGATACTTTGTCATATTACTAAACTTGTAATATGAATTATCACTAATACTTGTGATAACAGTATTACATGTGATGCAATACATAGGATAAAATCCGAAGAATGATTGAATTCTTCCTTTATCCAAATTGTGACTCATAGGCACTGACAAGCCTATATCACAATATGATCCTGAATTAAGATCTGCCAGTACACATGATAAAATCCGGAGAATGATTAAATTCTTCCTTTATCCAAATTGTGACTCATAGGCATAGAAATGTCTATATCACAATATGATCTTTAATTCATCCAGATCTGCCAGTAGTTGCCTACTATTTTTAGAACATTATCTCAGAGATCTTCATCTCATATAATGTCTATTCATTATCACAGAGATAGTCACCTCAAGTCCTTTTCTAAAGTGATCTATCTTCACTCGAGAGAGAGGTTTGGTAAGAATATCTGCTGTCTGATCTGCAGTACAAATGTATCTTAACTTGACATTATTCCTGTCTACCATATCTCTTACATAATGGTAAGGAATTTCAATATGCTTGGATCTGTCATGATCAACTTTCACCTTGGGAACTGCTTTGGTAAGAATGTCTGCAGTTTGATTTCTTGTACTAATATATTCCAACTGAATCACTTTCCTTTCTACTATGTCTCTTACATAGTGATAAGGAATCTCTATAAGATACAACAATAATAGATCACTGATGTTGAAACTCCGTCCTATGAATCACAGTCCTCTAGCCGTTGATCACTAAGGAACCCATCTTGACATGGTTAGCTCCCTCTGAATCAAGATTCTCGAATGTCCACAAATGCAGAACCTTTAGTTGCTCCCTCTGAAGCTCAATATCGTGCATCAACCTCCTAACCTCTTTTCCCAAGGTTGTCTCTAATGGATTGTCAGACTCCCTTTGAATTTGATATCAACTCTCAACTCAGTTCCATAACTACAGGCATTAAGTTCTTTCTCCATTGAATGCAATCTCGTATGCTTCTAGATTTGTCCTCACTCTTATTGTCAAATATTACTACCCTCTGAAAATTTCTGCCACCAACTTGAATCATAGGGTAGTCGATCACATGTCACTTAGGAGTTCGATCATCACATCCTTGAGAATTCCATTCTGGAACCAAGCATAGCAATTATTCAAGATTGCAAATACACAATGATACTTAAATCTTTGGCACCTCTCAGAGTTCGGCAATAATCACAACATCATATTCCAAGTCAATATCATTATTGGCATCCTTTATAGTTGTAAGGAAAATTACTTGTGACAAAGCTCGAAGTATCATACGATCGCAGTTATATTCTTTGTGCTATAACATTGAGCAGGACAATTTGAGGCATCCTCACGTTAACATCCAAGCATTCCTCAAAAACACAAACATTGTCTGAATTGAGAATTCATAGGCTTCCTTTCGGCGAACATAGATGGACACCATAATGACTGTTCATCTTCCCATGTTTCAATTCCAATCCACTTGAGAGGAACTGCTTCCACCAGTTACTCAATGGATTGCTTCAAATAGGCGTACTCAAATAGTGCCTTAGCACCACGCTCTATTCAATGTTCTAGAGGCCCATGCTTGCCCCCATGCTTGCCCAATGGATGCAACTATATCTCCTCTGAAATATCTATCCAAATGACTATATATGTTGGGATTGATCTTCAAGAATATATATCAAACTGCCTGAATATCACCATAAGTAACTGAGATCACAAAATGTATATCAGATTGTTACCAGTATAAAGATTATTGCGCAATATATGTATTTATCTTTTACTACAAATCTGAGTCTCAACAATCTGCTATATATCTCCATATATATTTATATTTATCGACTATCTTATATATGATTGTTGTATCGATCTCCAATTTTATTTATGATCTTGTTGTATCTAAGATAGCAATAAATCTATGCACAAGAGATGTCATCTCTGAATAAATCTTTAGGCTTTTGCACCAAGGATGCCATGAGGCAATATGCTCTAAACAGAGCAATCCATATAAGATATGAAATAAATATATATAAAAATTATAGCATCAGGTGTAACGTTCATAGAGGGAGATTGTTGAAGTCAAGCATCCAGTATCATTGAGGAATATTATAACCATCAATGCTATGGCATAAGGAAAGTGAGCCGAATACCACATAACAATCACGTTTGAGACATCACACATAACAGTCGAAGGCAATAGAGATGATGATGGGATTTTGGTCGCTATTTAATAGCTTGCCCATCATCGAAGCTATATAATGGAAACCCCGTAAGAAACATGACATATATATATATATATATATAAATTTTCTTATCATTGGAGGTTTATTCGAACTCCATATATCACTGAAATACTGAATGGTCGCATGAACGGGACCACCACTCTTCTAATTTATGTCTTCTTATTACCACGCACACCCTTTCATTAAACCACACTCCTTTAGTTGTTGTTGTTGAAGATGTCTGCATGGAATTAGTCAATTAATCAATAACTTACTATTATCGATTATTATCTGTTGTTGTGTATCGTTATGAATCAATGTACTTGCTAGGTTATACGACCCTTTGTAATAGTCGAATGACTATTCTTCACTAATCATTGTCTTGAATTAATAGTGGTTGTCGTTAACTAATCAATTCCATGATTATTCTATCATTCCGCCTTTGTTGACTCTTATTTGTTGTTCGACCATGGCGAATACCTATCCATAATTACTGATCCATCTGGTCCTCTTAATCGTTGATAATCGCATTCTTCAACAAGTACTAAGTTTGTAATAAATGATAGATTATTATGCACAGTTCTTATACTAAATCGTAACTTCCAATATCATATTATTGAGATGATGACCCAATGCTATGCGGTGCACACTTGATAAAGTCTCGAGCGGATTTATCCAGATTGTAAAATCTTCAGAACAATCAATATTTATAAGGTTTGGTCTTTTCGTGAGAAGTTAAATATTTGTCTTAGAATTGATCACAAGTTTTCCCCTTCAATCACTTGTTGTACAGAGCCGCATGAGAGAAGAGTTTCTACCCATGATTTTGCCCATATATCCATATGTTTGTTCAAACACAAAACGTGTTAGAGGGAAAAAGGAACGAGGCACTGCTTGTATTACAACTCCAATGCAATTTTTATTTTTTTATTTTTCCGTGTCATACATATCCAGAGACTAGACACGAACGTAACTTTGCAAACAAAGGAGAATCAGAAGTGGTAGTAGCCCTTTTAAGTTTGTTGCTTGCGGAAGGAGAGAATCCTCAAAATATATCTGTGCTTGCAACCTATAAATGGATAGGTACGCTTCCTTTTCTTAATTGTGCGGTTTCATGGCATGAATTATTTTCCCTTGGATTCAAGCCTATATGAAAACTTCATCTTCATGCGCACTTCTAAATACATTTGCAGTCTAGCTCTGATACCATGTAAAGTTTAAGATTGCTGCAAATGTAATAGCACTGCCGTAACAGTATGTACTTTCCAAATGCACCGATCTCTTGTATATATACATGGTAAAGACAAGAAGAGACATGTCCCTTCATGGGACATGTCTATTCATTAATCTAATTTATTAATTTAACTATATAATCATTATAAGAATAAATAAAAGATTAACTTTCATATATATATATATATATATATATATATGTATATTAATATAAATAATATCAATATTAAATATATTAATAAATATATGTATATATAATAATTCAATTCTCATACTAATTATATAACCAATTTTATTTATCTGACCGATGCTACATACTTCAACAATATTAATATAATATATGATATTTAGTAATAAAATATATTATAAATGATAATATTGATTTAGTATATTATATTTATCTATTAATATATTGTATTATACTTTATCTATTTAAATATTATATGATTTATTTAAATTTTAGTCTCGAAGTGGGGGCATTACATTCTGAGATTTAATTAGTGGTGGGGTCCGATCCATATGTGAGGTATAGAAAATATTCTCATCTCTACTATGCTGTGAATTGAAGGAGCTGAAATATTTGTTGGTCCCATGTTTTATTGAATTTTGTTTCGGAAAACTTTAAAAAGTGATATATTAATTTCTGCTGAAGTCTTCATCCTTGCTGTGAAGAAATAAATATATTATGGCAAATTATTATCAGGCTATCCTAGGTTTGTATTAATATTTCTGAAGATGAAGAAGCCATGAATATTTATTTGTTCTGACCATAGCTCAAAGAATTTAGAAATTCATGATTAAAATATTTGCTGGACAAACATTAGAATTTTCTAATGTTTGGTTAGAAACGAGTTTGCAGTGAATTCCGTATTTATTCATGGAAGAAGCCTGGAGATGTTACGGTGCTTTGAACAATGCTTTCGACAGATTTGAGTTGCTAGGCAAATAGAAGAAGGCTTCTATGGCAGCGTGAGATCAAACTCCTGAGAAAAAAAGTCAATGAAACTTGCTACCGAAGGTGGATTTTCATGTCCTGGATGAATATGCGATATATGTAATGTCCCCTGTCGGGACTTTACTTAATTTATCTTAAATTTTTTGATTAGGGTTTGGATTGTCGTATTCCCTAATAGGATTAGTTATTTATCTTATTAAATTTAAGTTATCCATACATTTGTTAATACCATAGCCAACCTTATTACTAATTCGACTCCATGAAGGAAGGAGTGGATGTTATCCAAGTTGCCTAGATACCAACTTTGCAATGGATTCCCTCAAAGTTTACAGATCCAAGCTTGCGTGATGAAGGCTTACAGAACATTGACCCCTATGTTATCTTGGGACAAAGATCCAATTGCTTGGATTTATACACGCCCCTCCTTGGTAACATTACAACCTTATTTACTTAAGCCAAATAATAAAAGAGATCTTGTATAATATAATTGATATAATTCCTATATATATTAAATAGATTAGAATATATAAAGACCTCTGGTCTTGATAGAATGTAAATATAATATTTTGTTATTATCATTGATTCATAAATACTTTCCATAGTCGCAATTTTATTACATCTTCTCTTCCTTTTGAAGAGTATCCATTATATTCCTAATTAATTCTTCTATTTTCTAATTCTTTTAATACTTAAATATAATTCAGAATTACTAAAGCTTTGACATATATTTAATTTAATATATAAATGAAATGGAACTAAATCCCATATATTTCATCTTACTAAGAGGACATACCTTTATTTTCTTTTTGTGTTGGTTTTCTATTCTCTAACACCTCCTTTTCTTTTCTTTTATTCTTTTTTCCTCCCTTGAGTTCCTCCTATCTTTTCTCCTTCATTTTCTCCTATCTTTTCCTATCTTTTCTCCTTCATATTCCTATGTCATCTGAGTTCTCAGCAAGTTCTGAGACGATGCAGCTAACACATGTTTGAAGAACATTCTTGTACATTTCCCCCATGTGCTATTGTTGTCCATATTTGTAGGGAATATAATATGCCTGTGTCTTTTTGATAAATGAATAAAGCTGCTAGTTCTGTTTGTGCCTATGTTGATTTCTATTGTGTGTCATTTTCTCATCTGGTTGTTCATGTTCTCTTCATATTTCTTATGCTACACAATTGATGAGAAATATGCTCAAATTCGGAAAGAAATAAAAAAATTATGATCAATTGTCATTACTGCAAGCTAGCTTGTAGAGGCTTTAAAAAAGAGATATAAATATGATGATCCATAGCCCCTACAATTAATTTTGGGTCCATCTTGAAAAAGATTCAGTAGATGTAAGTTTGATTAAGCCGCTTCCATTTCTAATTGAGAGAAGAGAACATCCAATGTTTAATTACCTATCTAATCCTTCTAGCTCTGGTACAGTGGGAAATAATTGATTAGGAAAATGTAAAGTACTTGCTAGCAAGTTATCTTTCCATAAGTACCAAAAAAGGCTCCAGACTGAATTAAAAAATTCAAATATCATCTGAAATGTGGTCATTCTGAAAAACGAAATTCAAATATTTTGTTTTAATATCTGGTCTGTCTCAAATTTTCGTAGTCAAGGCTGTCAACGATATTTGGATTTGATAACTTTTGGTGGTTTATAAAATACTTGTTTCCATGCCAAGCTCTGTAGAATAATTGTTTCTGTAGCCCCCAGTTTAAGCATTGCTTTTTGTATTTGACACAAACTTTTGGGTGTTTGGGCACATATGTTTTTGTTATAATTTATTATTGATTTATAGATTATTGTTTTATTATTAAGGGAAAACAAAATTTTTGACTTGCAGTTCTATGTTTAAGATCTTTTATGAGATAACGTTTTCCTGATGTTTTGGTGTTTTGTGTTTTACTTATTTATTTGCAAGCTGAACAGTTGTGGACATGAAATACTTTTTGGTTAATTGGTAACTAGTGCACCAGTTAAATTTTGTGACACGATAGTAAACACTAGCATTTAGTCAAAATGCATGCTTGGATTAAATAATTGCAGGGATTATTTTTCCTATTCTCCTTGTTAATATGAACTATAGTTTAAATGGTGAGAGTAAAAGAATTGTTTTTTATTTTGAATAGTTGTCAGCCTGAGAGATGTGCACCATCCCTTGAATAGAGGTTTTTTCCCTCCCAATTTCTATATGATTAGTATTGTGAATCACTGAGCTGAACAATGAATGTAATACCAAGTATTTTGCACATAACTGCAGTGCAAGGAAACTGCCGGATAATAGCATTTCTTTATTGCAATTTTTCCTTTGATTGTTATTTGCGGGTTTGTGCTGATATTCTGTTAACTGTACTGATACAATTATTATAGGAATAATCAAACAGTTCAAGATGCTGTTACAAGGAAATTTCTCTTTGATATTTGCAAAGTTCTTCATGATTCAATTGATAGCTTGACCAGTGACGATGATTGTAGGCAGATTGCAAATCTTGTAACTCGCTTTGTGCAGCTGGTATATTTCCTTCCAGTCTTTCTACTTGTTCTATGTACTTTTTTTTCTTGTAGGTAATTTTCTAAAGAACAATTTTTGTTTTTAGGTTGATTTTGCAGGAGATTCAGAGAAACATTTATCTTTTCTTATAGATTGCCGTGCAACCTTTGGCAAAATGGACCTGTTAAAGGTTTGTCCTTTCAAAGATCCTTCGTTAAACTGTGGTACTTCTAGGACATAAAACGCCATTTGGTGTCCCAGTTGGTTTCTCAAAAGTTGAGAAATTGGATCTTTACCTTTTGTTCTCTGACATGATTTCCATGATTAGAAAAATAGAAATTCCCTTCACATCACTTCTTTTCTACTAGTTGCAACTGCATTTATATTTTTCATTCTACTATTCAAATTTTAAAATTTGAAGTTTGAAATAGCTCATCAGTCAAAATAGCTAAATTTCTATTACAATAGCTGTTGTTTGCTTTTTAATTAGTAGTTTTCACATATATTTTTCTCTATACATTTTGGAATCAACCCTCTGTCAACATGGGCAACTTACTGATGATTTGCATTCAATCGAGGCACATATTCAAAAGATCTTTGATCCTTAAAACATTATTGCTTCTAGCTTTGACAACATATGTGATGTCTTTCTGAACATTTATTAAATGTCATCTTATGTCATATCCTAAATTTGGTTGCTTTCATCCAACATCCTTCTGTTTTTGATAACATGATCTATATTAATCATATCTCTTGCTTGATTTCTATTGATGGCTATGGTGGTTTTCTATGTTTTGACCAAGTTCACATTGATTGCTCTATGCTTGGGTTAATTGTATTTGTCATGAACCCAAGGTTCATTCTCCTTAGAAATTGGACGGTTAGGGCATGTTACAGTAGTTAAGAGATCTAATGTCTTAACTCCAAAGGAGCTGCCTTAGCATGATTAAACATCAATTTATTTAAAGTAAAAGAAATAATTTCTAAATAGAAATTTAGCAAATGAATCTTTACTTGAGACATTCCTTGTCTATATGGGGGTGAAACAAAAAAATACATGGTCGTGTCTCTTGAAATAGAAGAGGGACTAGTATAACTAACTAAATTAGACTTGTAAGTTGCCACTACTCTTGTGTATTCTTGCAATGTCGAATGCTAATATTCCCATAATAAAATTGCAAGCCAATTTTTTTCTTACCAAGCTTCTCTAGGAATTTCCCATGGATGCCCTTGCAATTAAAGTTTTCTCATCTATGAATATATTGAGTGGCTTGTAATTTCCCCATTTTCGTGAGCATCAGAGTTCGAGGGATTAGCCTATTATTTTGACCCTCGTAGGCTAGTATGGTGGATTAGAGGGTCTAGTTTAGGAGATTTCAAGCTCTTTAGGTGGCCGTTGTAAGTGTTTATCTCACTAGATCTTTCATTTGTTCCGAGGCAATGATGTTTAGAGGTTTTTTGTTCCGTTTTGAGGGACTTACTATTTATAGCAGTGTTACAAGACTTGGACTCGCCTCATACTCGACAAGTTGGATTCGGGCTCGGACTTGGACTTGGCGCTCGGACTCGGCAAATTGAAAAACCCAAGAAATTCAAAGATTTTTAAGGATTTAAAACTTTTTTCATGCATGATTCAGTCAATTAACATCAAAGACACAATAATTGAGATAAATAGAAGCTACTTTGCACACATAAACAAGTTTACATTGATCACATAAGTATAAATGCGAATTTCTGAAGGAAATAAGTTAACTGTTAAACTAGTTACTAAATAACACATTAGAAATTTGAAATATAAAGTGTCATTGTCAAAAGTCTACAATATTCATGGAATATGAAATCCATGGAATGAAAAGTTCAAAACATATATCAAAATAAAAGCTAGAGCCTAGAAGACTAAGGCCTTATGTCTTCCTACATGTACGCCTAAGATAGGTCATGGAATATTTTGCAGCCATCTTCTGTCCCTATGTCTGAGGCTCAACCTTAGTGGCATCCTCATCATCCTCATCCTCCTCATAATCATCATTATCCTCAGACCCCTCACTCTTAGCCTCACGGTCCTCCACTAGTTCTCCTCGCGCTCTAGCCAATCGATTTGCTAATCTATTTTCTAAAACCCCTATATTCTTCTCCCAAGCCTTTTTCCTCTCTTCTAAGTCTTTGCAAATGATGGAATGACTTTTTTAGGTCTTAGAATCATAAGAAAATCCTTGTTCTGGCTTCAATTTGCCCTCAAAAAGCCAGGAGCGGTTGTGGGAGATAACACTGCTGAAGGCATGTTGAATCCTGAAATTTGTCTAAGTCTGGAATTTTTTGAAAATCTAGAATCTGCGTTTTAACTCCTATGAAGTTGAAACCTATCTCAAACATCCTGGAATGTATTTATACAAATATAACTTAAAGTATAAGAAATAAATAAATGTCACTTATACTTAAATGTTATATTTGTATAAATCCTCCTGCCCTGGAGTCAAAAAATGACTACGTATGACATGTTACCAACAAAAATCTTAAAATCAGTAAAAAAAATTTTATTTTTGCTTTTCGACGTGGCTGGACGCACCGAGTCTAGGCCATGGGACTCGGCAAGTCCTCTGAGTCCAAGGACTCGGCCGAGTCCTGGAGTCGGGTCAGTTTGCCTCAGCAAGCCTAGCTCAGCTCGGGACTCGCCAAGTCCTGCCAAGACTCACTGAGTCCTGTAACTCTGATTTATAGTAAGGCAGTGGATGTTAGAGAGGGGCCCTTACTATTTTTAGTAAGGCATCCAGATTGACAACAAGAGTAGTGGGTTAGCCAATAATGAAGTCAGAATATTTAAATAATGGTTATTAATGGAGTTATGATAATTAATTATTATTAAAGTGATACTTTAATACTAATTAATTATTTTAAGGGAATATTATATTGACTTCATGTGACTTTATAATTAAAGGGGATTTAATATCATAAAGTCAAATTATAAAGTATATATGAGGAATAATATGAAGTACCAATTTCAAGGGAGATATAAGTGATTAAAAGTGCAATTAACTAATTATGTTTTGGAGGCCAAATATTAAAGCATTTAATAAAGTCAACGTGCAAACATTTTAATATTATTTTGTATGATATTAAATGCACTTGAGATGGGTCGACTTCTTTATGAGAGGTCTAAAAATGCATCAAAAGAAAATCATATTCATTCATGATATGTGCTTTGGTTGCTTTGGAAGAATTGGAGAAGAAACCAGGTTTCTTCCATTGTTGAGCATTGGAGAATGAAGACTCTTCAGTGTTTGTGCAATTTTGAGGCTGCGAGATACCAGTTGAGATTATTGCCTGATTGTGGGCTTCATCCAAGAGTCCAATTTGTGCTAACGGCTAGAAGATTTCATCTAGGGTTTGAAGGATTGGAAGGTATATCTACAGCAGACTTGGAGATTCATATTGGTTGCCATTATACATTTGGAAATCAAGCATTTAATTGGCAGATTATATACAGCCACAGCAAGGATGTGTTAAATTGGCAGATTTTATACATTGAAGAGTGGAGACCATCATTTGCAGCAGGCATTTACATACTAGGTTCTCAAATTTTGCTGTCATAAGTTCTGGGAATTACATGCTATATCTTTGTAACTATTTAGCATGAGAATTATCAATAAAATACTTCATTATGCTGCTGCCATATAATTTCTAGTTTGCATGCTTAGTGTTTGTTAAAATGCCAATGGTGATATAGATGCATATTCATCATTAATTCATTAAAATTCTTGCATTATTAGTTGCTGCACAACATTTCAGACTTAGTATATTCCTCCAAAAGATGATATCAGCAATTCAAGTATCTTCAAAAACTTCAAAAACTCAAAACAAGTTTCATTCAGAAAGGTCAGATTTGGTTTGTCAACTGTTTGGCAAATTTATAAGGGCAGCAAGTGAATGGTTTTGAGTCAGTTTTGGTGAGGCTCATTACATGGCTGCAGGTTGCTTTTGACAATAATAACCAACTAAATCAACTGTCCTAATCATCAAAGCTGGAATCGATAAGGGTTGATTTGAAAATAGCATTTAAAGGATTCACATCAATGATAATATCAAAAGCATTTTTAATTTATTTTAGATAAAGTCTAAGTACAATCATGCTACCCACAAGTCTCATGCCTCTTTCTAATCACTCATTTCTTTTAATATTCTTATCTTTTCTAAAATTAGCTCAGGTCTTAGGATGAGAGTTAAATGCTTCACACGGAATTAATAAGAAGAAATTTCACACATCATCCAGTGACAAAATAAACTGCATGATGTCCTTGCAGAGGCATAACAAGCAATAATGCAATCCTAAGGGATTGTGTGTGTGGGGGGGGTATCTTTCCATACACTGACAATACCTGAAACCTTCTTCGATGATACCCTTTCTTAGTGAACTTAATTGAATCTTTGCCATCCATGCAAGATCAATAATTAATTTAAATCATCAAACATTAGAGATAATAAAAGCATTTTGCAATATTAAATCTTTGGTAAAAATCACATCAATACATTCATATTAGTGATAAATCATATGAATATAAATGCATTAAAATATCTTGAAGATATTGCATCAAAATAAAAGATCATTTACTAATAATAAAATAACAATACATTTATAATTTTAAAAATGAGCTAGATGTAGTTGATGTGTTTAGGGAAATACCCAATCAAGGAGTGTGAATTCATGAGAGAATGAATGAATACAATAGCAGGGTATATCTAACAAATTCAACATGGAAGCCTTGAGCACAAAGCCCAAACACAAAACAACATGAAGAGTCCTTAGTAGCAGCAATGACTCATCTCTTTTGTCTAAGATAGGTGTTGCACCCCTATAAAACTTTCAATAGAAAGTCTTTTTTTGTGCTGGTGGTTATGCTCATTGTCAAGTTGTCATATGTGTAATACCTAACATTGACTTCATTTGTGAGTTCTCTACTATTCTAAATGTTGTGTACTTATTTTTCAAAGTCAAGTGTATAAGCTGGGGATGATGTAATCTTGTCCTAGGAAGGAGGACTTCTCTTGATGGGGTGAAAGGTAGTTCAAGGAGGAAGGTTGGCTAGGTGCAAAAACATGTTAAAGTGCTTGCGAGATGATAGAGTCTTTAGTGACAAAGATAATAAAAAGGATGGCTAGTTGTTGATAAGGGGCTGCAATGACAAGAATAGGTTCTCTTAGGTGACAACAGTGTGTGAAAAAGGTGCCTGAGGAGATCAAACCCTCGTCTCCATCTCTTCAACCAAATCAACAAAAGAAAATGCACAAGTATGACTGGTTCAATTTTCTCCCATGAAGGGTTTTATAATTACTAAGAGAAAGTTGACCAAATGGCTTCACTCTTACACCTTTCATAACTTAAAACCATACTTAGCTTTTGTTTGTAATTTCTTTTGATGTTTTGAAATATAATATTCAATTCTATTTCCCTTCAAGACTTAGGTGCCCAAACAACATTTTATTAAATAATCATTTAATGAACTTGTCACTTTATAATAAGCCCAATTTAATTATTAATTAAGTATAACTTAATTAATAATCATTAAGTAAACCAATAGCTTATTAATTCCCCCGAATGAATAACTCGCAATCCAGATACTCACTGTTTGGGCTTGGTGCCTAAGTGTCTTGCCAAAAATAGCAACTGGCTAAAATTGACTTACTATAAATAGTATGTCTCAGATTGAAAGCTCCAACGATGTCACCACAACTCCATAATGCTACCAAATGTTTTGGATGCCCTGCTAAAGATAGTAACCCCAACTTTCCTGAAATAGACACTTACTATAAATAGTAAGTGTGCCAATCTGACTCAAACAAAGAGCAATCTTGAACATCCCTGACCTCTGGAGTGGGGAAATGGCCTCTGGCATTGCCAACTAGACCCTCTATCCAACTGAATAGCTTAGGAGGGTCACTGATAGGCTAGTCCTCACTCCAACCCAAGGTGAGCTGAAATGGGGACATTATAGTCTGCCCTCCCTGAAATTGCTTGTCCCTAAGCAATCTCGCATCTAATAGCTCATCGGACTCCACTTGAAAGGAAGTCATACCTCCGTCGGGATCCCATGGATAAAATTGTGTAATGTCCATGTCATCAGCAACAACCTCCTGTAATGATAATATCATCCATATAATCAATAGAGTTTGCCAAACTGAACTAAATGCAACAACCAGTAATGCTGAAACATGAACAGCACATGGAAGCATCTCTTTAGGTAGACTAGGTTTGCCCCCTTTCTCCGTGCAAAATAAGCTGTCATACCAATAATCAAGCTCATGCGTTGTTGAACTATGCACTCGGAAGTATCTTGTACATGAGGATCAAATGTAAAGTTGTACGCACTCCTCAACATGTACACCTCTGAAAATTCCTCCGTAAGGCTTGTTTGGAACCCCGATGCACTGATGGGATCCCAAACATTGTCATCGCTCATCACAAGAGGGGGACCAACATCAAACTCAAATAGCAGATTGCCATAAGACAATGTGGTACCCATATCAAACAAGGGATTGTTCACAAAGTGAATCGCACCCATATGCGGATCAGAACAATGTATCCCTGAATGGCTGTAATCATGATGTGTGACACGCTCCTCCTTAACTATATCATGTCCTTGTATGATCCTACTTTCCTTTCTATAGAAAGACATAGTGTGCAAACTCCCCTTTGTGATTCCCCTCAACTCATATCTCCTGTCTTGGCGCTCAAACCTCATCTCCATTGAGTGCAAGGTGAGCGTAAACTCCTCAATATCCTGTAACCACTACATACCCAACACAATGTCCATCTCCACCAAGTTGACTACATAAAAATCAGGTTGTAACTCGTAGTCATCAAAAGAAAGTGAGAGACGATGTATGCATCTAGTGCAAATAAGGGTATAGCCATCTGCCACCCTAACTCAGAAACCAGCAAATTTTTCCACCTAAAGACCACACCTTCTAACAAACTCATCATGAATGAAATTATGTGTGGCCCCAGTGTCTAGCATGACAATGTGGTGCTGTCCATCCACCAATCCTCTAATCCTAAAAGCGGATGGAAGTGGTACTCTGGTGGATAATACTATTGGTGATAGTTTGGCATCAGGACCAAACTCCAAAAAGGCTTTTTGAGCCTCATAGCCATCTGAATCAGCTGGCTGATGTGAAGTTTCAGCCTCATCATCATCATAATATACCACATAGAATGATTTTCCTTACCCCTAGGCCTCAAAGGGCAAGAGTGATCTCTGTCATAAGGCTCTTTACATGAATAGAAAAGTTGTCTCCTTCTCAAATCCTCACGAGTTGCCTCATCATGTTTAACCACTAATTTCTTCTTTCCATCAGCAACTGGTGGGTGAACCTCATTTGAAGGTAAGGTGGTGGGTTTAGGCCGAGCTTGCCTCTTAGGAGTGAAAACTCCATGCGCCTGGCCTTTTTAATGGCCCCAAGAGAAAAGGTGGGTCAAATGCCTTGAGCCAACCTCTTAGTGGCTCCTGTAGTCCCTTTGTAAATAGCATGACTAGGCATTTCTCTGTCACATCAGGAACCATGATAGAGTCTCAGAAACTCATTAAAAAAGGACTTCAAACTGCCCACCTGTCTAAGCTAACCAAGGTCCCGGAAATATGATTTTGGATGCTTCTGATCAAATCGCTCTATCAGCCTGTCAACAAACTCGTAATATGAGGTAGTATGATTATGATGCAAGATGACCATCCCGTGATGCCACCACTAGTAGGCTACCCCATCCAGATGCAAAGCTACAAATTTTATAAGATCCATCTCTATCATAGGACTAAGTGTTAGAAATGTATCAACCTTACTAATCCAAGCTCGATCTGTGACCTTGCCACTACCATCAAACATAGGATGAGTAAGCTTGCTGGTGGCATGCTTTAGATCAGCATTGTGATTTCTTTGCCTTCTCTCCTGCCTGGGTTGTTATGCTCTCTCCTTCGAGTCATATATTTTTCAAATGAAAGGTGCTCCCTAACTTTATCAGGCAATGCCTCCCACTCATCATGCATAGCCATCATATCATCAACAAAATATCCACCTTCCTACTCCGCTACACTCCCTAACTCAAGCTCGTTCCCTAAGAACGTGGGTCGTGTAGGCTTGTCAGATAGACCTGCAAGTTTTGCTCTCGCCCTAGGAGTCCCAATTGCACTACCTCGCTCGTCCCTCTCTCTATTTTGCCCTCTAGGCATAGGCATCTACTGCATGGCCGTAGTAAGTTGTTGCAAAATAGTAGTCATCTGCTGCTGCCCTGCAACGAGATCTCTGCCTCCCCCTATCATTACCTGCGTTCTTGGTGACTGCCACTACTGTCACCCATTAAGACTGACTCCGTTTCTTGAATCTGTTCAACTTGTGGAACTATTCCTCCCCTGTGAGAATAATACTTGTTTGGATCAAATATTTGTGGCTGCATGTATTACCCAACCCTGCAGGATGGCAGGAAACTGCTTTGATACCACTGTTAGAACCGCAATGGTTTTAGCTCTGTTTGACTAACTTCGAAAGATATAGTTTTTGCAAGTTTTATAGTTTTTTGAGTTTTTTTTCCAGATTTTATACTTTTTGGATTTTTTTGACAATATTGAGAAAAGCAAATAACAATACTTGAAATATCAAATTAGCTAATAAGAAAATTACACACCAACAACCTCTATCTATTAAATCACCAAATGATAGTGTTTACAATGACATTTCATGCATCTAGAATTAATTAAAAACCAAATGCTGGAACTAGAAATCTGAACGCAGGCACTTATGGATATTAGAATTTGGATGCAGCTCAATAGGAAGTCAATATCTTTAGACGCCAAGGCTGGAACTATGTAGCTAAGGCACCAAACATCCAAACTAGGCCTCTCAAATGGCTAACATCACTTCCTTTAGCTCTCACGTGGCCACAAAATGCTATGTGACTGCCTCAAATCTTTAAATTCAGGTCTTGAAGGAGCTGTGATATGCCATTAATATCAACCCTTGACCCTTGCAAACAAAGTATGAAATAAAATGAAGCTTCTTCTCACTAAATTCTGCAACCAATTGTATCAATCTTGGCTGTTGGATGAAGCCAACGCTTGACACAATTCAATGAGCATTTAACCACTTCAAAGATCGAGGATAGGATAGTCTTTATGCACGTCTTCACCTTATCTGGATGACACACCCTGAAATTGTTGAGGAGACACTGAAATAATTGCTGAATCATTTTATCATAACCTAGATTCAACATGTGACTAAAAACTCTAGTGCTTGCCATTAACTCCAAGATTTTTACCTGCTTACCAAAGGTAGAATCTCTGTCATATCTCAGCCCATCTAAACTGTCTACAATCAGCTGTAACAACTGTCTCCAAATGTGCTCGGTATAAGGAGTAATAGGGGCTGTAATCCGAGTGATTTCACTAAGATATGAAGCAACTGCAAGCCTAACATCTTGAAGTGGATGATTCATAAATCTGCGTTGCACCAAGGCAACCATTGAGGGATGCATGGCCCAATTGAAAAGTCTGCAATCAAATTGATCTATCCTAGATAGTTATGAATTTATTTTATCGAGTTTGGCAAGCATACTTCCCGTAATTCTCTACTCCTCTAATTGCCGTCCAAGGCAATATAACTCATTTCCTATCTCCATTTCTTTTTGAATATCTCTTAGCTGCACACTGTAAAAGGTGCCATTGAATTCCTTCGAGAATATTGGGCTTTCCAATGACTCCATGATTTAATTTTTCCCAAGTTTCGTGCAATAAACTAAATAGGATTTTAATACAAACAAACTCTTTAACTGGGAAATGCTGTCATAACCGTGATATTTCTGATTTGCGCTGTCTGTAAATGTGCAGTAAGGTTTATCACTTCTGCTCACTAAGTTCCAAAAAACTCAGCAGCGATTGTAACAGGGAATAATCTGAACTTTGAAAATCTTCAAGAATAACGGTAGCAACACTACGAACTACTTTGTAGATTGTACCTTATTTCTTCTTTGAAAGTCTATAATTCTTAGCAATAGATAGAACACTCCTGAATTGATTCAAATAGCTTGTGACTTCTATCTGAGTGTTTGATGATGCTGACAGAAGTTTAACAATTCAACAAGAGATTGTAGTTTTGTGCTATTGGCACTGGGATAGAGAGCAAAATGAAAGCCAATATAGTTGCTATTGCTCTTGATGATTGTTATGTCAACCAATATATTTCCCTTCACTCTGATTTTGTTCAGATGCGTACATAGACAGTTTGGAGATGACCAAAAATTAACTCGGTTTCCCCATTGTTTACTGTTGTTCCAAGTTATTAATGATTCGCTTGTAGTTTTAACTCAACATGTTCTTGCTATCTTGATCGCATAACCAAATCGAAGGATTATTTGTTCTCTTTAATTTGTGCTGTAAAGAAAGACCATTCCCTTCTAGTTGACTACCTTTCTGTTTGAGATTAGCATAATCTTTCTTTCCTAGAATTAGATGACAATATTTGAATACGGTTCACAGAGATGATTCGATGTATTCACTAAAGTTGCTCCTCAACAAAAAACTCTATCTCCAATCCTCCGCTCCGCCTCAGTACTGCTGCCTTTAATCCTCTGTACAACTCCAACAACTCAAGAAATTTAACAACTCTCGTAGAGACAATCCTTCCTCACATGACACAATCTGAGATGAGTTTAGCACCTTCGAAACACCAGTCCACTCCAATTCAAATGATATGTTTAGAAAAGCATAAGGATAGAGTCAGTCTTTTAATAGTGTCGTCCAAACTACCTCTTCTTCATATTAGTGTGACAAATCCAAATGGTAGAGGTCAAGAACTACTCCAGCATTCCCGACTACCACTTGACAATACACTCCCTTCCAACCCAAGTGCCAAGGAATCCTTGTGGTCGCCCGTCCACGAAATACTCCCGGACTTGTTTGTGCGACCAATAACTCACACGCGCTTGAAAAAAATTAGTGCGTGACTGTTTGGTCACAGCACTACTACCGGCGTATGCAAACTGAGCGCTTGGTTACGAACTACTCCTGCACTCCGTCTTCAACTGGTGATAGCACTTTTGCCCAACCTGAGCGCCAAGAGTCTGTCACGGTATCAATCCCGAGCCGTCCTGTGTCACAGAGTGTCCACGATACACAAGGTTGTGCGAGCCAGGGGATTCTGCGCGACTAGTAGTTATAGATGTTGTGCCTCCTGCCGACTCTTAGAGGTGCATTAGTGTACATAGTTCTTCCGTAAAGGAGTTACCCAAGTTGTATGGATAGCGATACATAGTCCTTGCTTTCAACAATCCTCTGCTAACCATGTTACACCCAGGCTTGACGGATGAATACCAAATGTTTCACACTTGTAGAGTTGTCTCATACCATCCTACTACCGTACAAATACAATCTCCTCTTGCCCACGTAGGAAGAAAAACCATATAAAATATGGCTTAATCAATTTAATCTTTGTTTTCTGTAAATTTTTTGAAGAAAAATGTCACAAGCTAGCAAGATGCTTAGCTCTGATACCATTGAAATCACCCTAACCGGCTATTTTCCGAACTTTCACAAATATATCTCAGGCATATTGAAACAAATAGAAACATGCAAATAACCGTTTGATCCAACAACAATAACCAACAGATATATTCAAATAACCAGCAAGTATATTCTTATAAAACTTCTCAGAAAAATGGTTTTGTATTATACAACAACAATACAATAACCATGAATTACAACACCCCAATCTAAAATACAGAAATACAGTAAGACTGGATGATAAATAACCTGTAAAACAATGGCGAACTCTAATGTGAATGCGCACCGGAGATGAATTGGGTTTCCATCCAATCCACCGAGAAAGCCTGAAGGTTTCCGTCCTCAGGTTTTAGATTCGAAAGCTGAAGCTTCCCGAATTCTCAATGAGAAATAAAATCCATAAACTGAAGCATGCAGAACTGAGACTCCAAGCCTTCCTTTAAAGCTGCAGCTGTGACTCTTCAGTTTCCCCATTCTGTCTCTTCATATTCCCACTCTGTCTCTTTATATTCCCACTCTAAGTCACTTTTAAATAAATATGACCATTAAGTTATAAAGTGATATAATAAATAAAGTGAGGAATCTTTCGGCATTAAAACTGAGGACCAAACGAGCTCGGATGATGACGTGTGATAGCTTGCCGGAAAGCTCTCGGCGAGACGCTCCAAGTCCAATACTGAAATGCCAAGAATTCTAAACCCTGCCGACTTACTATAAATAGTAAGCACCTTGGAAACCTGTGGAAACTGCTCCGATTGGCTTGAAACTGAAATCGCCTAGGCCAAATATCTCCCTGAACACTGCCAAGCCTCGGTTAGCCCACTGGATCATGGTAAAAAGGCTAATGACACGGCACGAAATAATGTGCCTTGAAAAGGGGACATTACAATACAAATCTGTTGTGCCAATCATGATTACACTCTGAAATATGGTTCCCAAACATTCAACGAACACTCAAACTGATTTGCCAAGGCAGTCATCGTCATCACCTGGAACTCACAAATAGCTCTTCTATTAAGCGGATTCAACTGAAAGTGCTCAACTATGTAGCTGTAGAAGTCTGAATTTAGAAGTTGTAACATTTGCAAAGAGAAATTGTCACTGCTGAATCGAAAAATCTTGACCAAATTTTGGTTTCCGCTTATGCCCTTGGCTGAAAGTGTATTCCCAAAATTCACCAACTTGGTAGGAGACCAAGTTCGACTCATAATCTCCCTTTAGTTTACTCGCAAAACAACAGATGAACTCCTATGAAGTCTGAAATAATACATAGTAGCAGCGATACTATCGCCTTTCAGGGCCCAAATTTCCCACAAGATGTTTCTTCCATCATCATTAGTCACCAATAACCCTTGAGAAAAACCTTGTACATAAATCCTGACACAAGGATTAATCCCACCATGCTGACGCTGCACTACTCTGATATCCATGAGACATCTACCAGGAGTGATTTTGAGGATGCTTGCAAAATAAACATTATTGGTATCCATTCCATTGTTCTCATTACTAAATTCTACAACTAGACCATCATAATTCCTTAAAGTGAAAGGATATGCATCACACACTAAATCCTGAACTTCAACAATCACACTGGAAAAGTTGGAGTGACAATCGAATATGCTCAAACCCATGCAATCAGTTGCCAACATTAATGCAAGGTCTGAAATTTTCATGATCAGCATCATAGGGCAGCCATTAAACATTGATGAATGAGCTGGTAACCGAAGAACCAAGTCTGAAAATTCTGCAGTCTGCTGCATACCAATGGAATCATGCCAAGTTAGCAAACTAGGAGTATAAAGTATCTGAACATTAGTTGGGAATGAATGATGAACAACAGGTGCTAATTTGGGAAATATGTATGTTTCATTTGATAATCACCTCAAAGGATTGTAGACTATGTCAACCCACACATTGTCTCTATGAAGTATCATACTTAAAGCTAATTCCATGAACAATCTTTCAACAAGATGACTCCAACTTAAGGGATTTAATAAAAATAAAATTAAGTATCATTTCAATCTAAGGAAATAAAGGGAAACCCTAAAAGTAGGCATGTTGGTTTGAAGGGAATTGAAAAAGCATATTGAGCATTCTTTTGACTCATTCTATGTTGACAAATTTGGAGAGCACCAGAGGTTTGGAGAAGGAATTCTTAGATTTATTGTGAAGGACGAAATCCTTTCATAATTGGTAGGCTTGCAGAGGTGACATACCCTCCAAGGGTCTTCATATATCATTCACAGGTTATCATCCATAGGTTTCTAGGAAAGATTATTTTTTATAGCTTGGTGGAGAAGAAATCAGAGATCAGCAAGCATGGGTAGTAGATTTGAATCAATAAGTTGTGGATCTGGATTGTTTTAACATCACTTACCAGCAATTATCATATGCCCAACCAGCCAAACCTTCGTCAGTGGGGTTGCAACCAAATCCCAGCTGGACGTAGGGTTTCAGTCCCATTAAGAGGGAGATCAGACCCAAGGGACAAACCTATTTACAGGTCAGACATTAGGGGAGTATTGTCGCGATCATTTAGAGCATAGAGTGAGTGATTTGCATTTTTAGATCTGTATATCAGACCTTTACGTGACTGTACAGGTATGTTACTAAATATTTGATGCAAATAATTTCAGAATTATATTCCTTGTTTGTACGTTCTTCTTGTATTTTCACTTCCAGCTTTTATTTTCTATTTGTTCTGCAATTCATTGCAAATATTAAGGAAAAAACCAAAAAAATCAGAAAATACAATTAAATCAGAATTTTGGAAATCAAGACCAGGGGTGGACATTACTGGGGTCCCGGAGCAGCTCTAATAGACTTAGAGAGAGGAATACCTATAGAGGTATGAATGCGCTAACCATAGTTGCGAAGCAAAGGTACTACTAGGATAACCAAGAATATGGAAACTTGACATACAATGCATGTGTAGAATCCCTTGAACAATTGTTATTTGATCACACAATCATTTAAAATTTCTCTTTCCAGAAATGCACATATTGTAGAAGTAAAGTGACTTGGAATCAAAATTCAACCTGTGTTCTTTAATCATGCTTTTCACTCTTATCATCATGTTTGAGGACAACTTTGCTACATTCTTTGTCTTGTATCATCTTCCATAGGTATTTTCTTTCTTTTGCTGATTTTCCGCTATAGACCTCCTATTGTAATTCTATATCTCGTTCTTTAATTAGAGAAATATAGGCACGATCCTAAGTATGACGGGTCATAGAATGATGAATGGACTCTTTTATGGAAATTCCTTATTCTAGGGATTCTTGTACTGTCATAATGAGTTTTGAAAGAGGTGGTACAGTTAGACATCTCTCAGACTAAAGGTCAGTTGCTCCACTGTTACATGTATATAAGGATGGATTTGAAGGAATTGGTTCGTGACATAAATTGGAGAGCTTAATTCTTACCAGGATGTGAGTGAAATGCCAAATGGTGCTACACCTAGTATCTCCAATAAAACTCTGTTGATGACCAATATTGTACTTACCCCAAAGATTTTGAACACTAATGTTTCTTTATTTTCAGCAGTTGTTTGTCATTTGTTCACTTTTGTTAACAACTTCAAGTTGGTACAAAATGCATAATCTTGAATTTGTGTCATTTACATTAAGAAATATAAGATCATTTGATTTCCATATGTAATGCTGGTGGTTTGGGAAACCTTTATTTGATTATGCATACACATGGATAAATATGCTTCTAGACATTGGGAATGGGATTGATATTAATGATTCACTTTTCTTTGAATGATTTATTTATTTTATTGGCTATGTATTTCCTAAGGCGAATTTAGATGTCCTTGATTGATAGGAAGCCTTGTCACATTCAAGCAATTATTTAGCTTCCAGAACATCAAAAATGGCAAAAGAATATCATCAAAGGCAAGTCACTGATTTTGTAAAAGCTTGTGTTTCCTTCAATGAAGTTACCATACCTTCTATTAGAAGCATTCTGAAGCGGTTACATCTTTTTCTGGAAACTGCTGAGGTAAGCATACAGGAATAGTTGTTCTTCCTAATGAGGTCAATTTATGGAGTTCTTATTTCCAAATTATTTGTAATGGTTTGAATTAGACAACATTATGAATGGCCTTGATGGTGGATGCTGTGATTGGACCTTCTTATGGATTGCAGGTAGCATTGCAGAATGCACTTCTTTCACATTCTGAAGGCTTACTGAAAACAGCAATAGGCTGTTTGCAGGAGATTCAAAATATAGATGGTAAGCTGTTTTTTTTATGTTGAATTGTTTTCATGGAATTTATCCTAGCTTGTATGTGACATGTTTTGTGGATTATATAGTATCCAACCTTTATAAATATTCTTAGTCATCTAGAGCAATGGGGTATGCTGTATCTGTATGCGTTTGGGGATAGAAATTCAAACATCAAGGTAAGATAGTAATAGATTAAGGGTATGACTATGTCATAGAAATATAGTGAAAACATATGGGTATGTAGAAAGAGATAGGAATGTCATTCCTAACTTGGAGTTTGTTGGTTGTTATGTTTTTATACTCTTAATAAATATTATAATGTCATAATCTTAGTTGAAAACATGGGACTCGGCAATGATTCGGCTGGCCCAAAAGTTTAGAAAATTTGAGACTTGCCAAAAAGCTCAGGAAAAAATCAGCAATTACTTGGCAAATTTATCGAACATTTGAATATATATAATATCTTAAAAGATTCTTAAAAAACATACATATACATCGAAATTGTAGAAAATATACCGATTTCCATCATATATAGCTCAAAATTTGAGTTAAATACATACCATAGACCAAAATAAAAGTATAGACTCTAAATATATATTAATTTCGAAGTTCTATATGAATGAAATTTATAAACATGACATATCAAACTAATAT
This sequence comes from Chamaecyparis obtusa, assembly GCA_027943335.1. Lineage (NCBI taxonomy): Eukaryota > Viridiplantae > Streptophyta > Pinopsida > Cupressales > Cupressaceae > Chamaecyparis > Chamaecyparis obtusa. The sequence goes on along the minus strand of BSBK01005588.1, from coordinate 1,121,784 downwards.
ATGTTTTTAAAAAAATTAAGATTTTAGAAATATTATTATATATTATATATTATTTTAAATGTATAGTATATGTTATTCTATATGTATTATTGAATTGAAACTAATAAATATACATTATTGTATATAATATATTATTCTAAATGTAATGCTATATAACTATATTGTATTATTCTCAAGTGTATATCACGTATTATTGCATTTTATGAAACTTGAAACCTATTATTTCCTGTTGTGTCGCTGTGTCCAGCCCTAGGTGAGAGTTGTAACAATCAAATTTCATGTCTCCAAATGTTAGAAATTTTTTTTAACAAGTTAATACTTTCGTGGGTTGTCCTGTCCACATCAAAAGTGGCGAGTTTGCAGACATAATTTTTTGATTCTCTGTAAAGAGCCTGGCTGGCTCTTTCTGGATTTATTTTTCTTGATTTGAAATATTTGCAATTCTTGTTTTAAATTAAGTCTTATAAAATGCAATTAACATGGAATTTCAACTAATTTCAAATAATCAAACCGAGACAAGTGGAATTTTCCTTAAAACATATAATATATATTATAAATAATACTTGTCTCAAACAAGAACATAAACAATTAGTTAACTTGAAAATTATTGGCACCTGCAATTCTGAATTTCCTTGTAACCGAAAAATATCCTCCTTGACACCTTGACACAGCACCAAATAAAGACAACCGCCACCCTTTAATGGTCACGTGGCAGCCTGAACAGTCACATGACTGTCCTAGAGATTCACGCAGGCCCCTTAGCTGTATAAAACGGCCCTTAGAAGGAACGTGGAAGCAAGGAGATGAAGTGTCACAGCTTCCCAAGGTCTCACGCTCCCAGTGTGATGATTAACGCAGCCTGTGGATGAATTTCCAATGCTGTATAACACCCGCCCTTTCCTCTATTTGACACGCAGCCTGTATAGAATCAATGTGTCTTGAAAAATTATGAACTTCTCCAGCATTCAGCTCTCAGTAGTGAACAAAGGAGATACAGCAGCCTCCAAATTCACAATTCCAACTCTTCAGTATGAAAAATAATCAAACCCTATGAAAGCAAATTGATTATTAATATGCAGATTTCAAACTTCTCATAATTCCAGTATACATCAGCACCGAATTGTGACTTCAGAATAACAGCTGCAAAATTCACCATCAACTGGTAATGGCTCAAATTGCCAGAAGAGGAATCAGTCCTCAAAACCCCAACTAGGTTTGTCTCTCTCCCAAACTTCAATAAAATAATAATTCAACAATGGATGATTAAAGTGTTTTTTCGAGTAGAATATATAGGCTTTTTTGAAAAAGCATTTTACTTTTTTTCTTCTTAAATGGCTTTTTAATACAACCCCACTTTATAACATAAAGTTATAAAGTCATAAGTTATTAAATTAAATTAAAATAATTTAATTTAATAACAATTAAAATATATAGCCACTGAACTGTCTGACTGAGATCAACGAACTTTTGACAAAGCCCAGGTTCAAACTGCCCAACCAGGAATAGCCACTGCCCTGCCAGAAATAGCCACTGCTAAAAATAGACTTACTAAAAATAGTAAGTCCCTCAAACTGGAGATTCCCTGAAACTCGGTCCTGAAACATCTAACACCTTGTGCAGACGCCCTGCTAAATCTAGCTAGTGCTAAAAATACCACTTACTAAAAATAGTAAGTTGACCAAATTGATCCAAACGAAGAGCAGACCTGATAATCTATACCTCCAAAATGGAATCCCAACACTGGCTCCGCCAATTGACCCCCTCTGATCACCTGATTAGCCTGCGAGGGTCGCCAAACCAAGCTAATCCAAAAGTCTGAAAAACGGGGACGTTACAATCCTCCCTTCCCAAGATTGCTTGTCCTCAAGCAATCAAGAAAAACAAGCAACATCACAAACCACCTGGATCCCAAGGATGGTCATAAGTAATGTCCCGATCCTCACCATACTCCTGTGAAGAAAATCTCAACATCAATAGTACAAACACCAACAACTGAGAAACTGCACTCAACACCCACATAACTGACATCACCGAAAACACCAATTGAAGACCAACTGTAGATGCTGATGCAGAAAACAACCCAACAGAACCCAAGCCAACTAAAATAACAACTCCGTCAAAACCTGAGTCCCTGTCTATCCGACACTCACACCCAACTGCACTGAGAAAACGACAATGACCAAATGTGCTTGAATCACTGCTATCAACTCCAACCTCTGATAAACAGTCCTAGGTGTGTGGACACTGCAAGTAGTCTAAATTGCAACTACCAATTCCATCTGTAAAAGATGGTGCCAATCCATCCCATAATGGATGGTAAGAAACTGGAGCCGATCTACCCCTGTGTGAGATCAAACCTTCTATCTGTGGGTCGAAAGAAAAATGAGGAGCATACCCCACCGTATAATGCCGATAGGAAGCCCCAATCTCTGTCGATAGCTCATCATTACCAAACTGAGAATCATGAGATGGCTCCAATCTCTGATTCCGCCTAACTGCAAGCTGGTTAGGATCCTGAGCAACCCTCTCAGCAAACCCAACCTCGAAATCTCTATGGGGAAGCATTGTAGATAGAGTCTCCACAATTTTCCCTACCAACCTCCGAATAGCACAAGAACCTCAGATGATAGTACCCTCAAACACTCTATAAGAATCCTCACGTACATCTGCACTCTCAAGTAAATACTCCATGAATGACTCGGTGCAATAAAAATTATACATGGTAGCGTCAACTTGCTCCCCCGCAACCCACAACTGATCCCTCTGAAAATGTGGCACAACCAACTGTCTCATGCTATCAGCTATGTGAGATAATGAATAGATTCACTTCCAACAAAAGGAAGCAAATCAACCTGAGGGCTTGACTCATCTGTACCAAGTGCTCCCATATCCTGAATGGATGTGTCTGCCACATCATCATGTTCCTCATCACCAACCGTAGAAGCAAACTCACCACCAACCACCTCAATGTGCAATCAAACTGGGTCCGGGGATGGTGTGGACCGTAAATGCTCCAACTCCACGGTCACCTCCTCTAACTAGATCTGCGACTCCTAAAGAGCCTGCTGAGTGTACTCTAAAGTCTCAATAGAGGCTATGAGCTCCTGAGTAAGCTCACTCACCTCCTCTCTATCCATCAGAGCCTCGTATGCTGTACTTCCCCACTCAACCAGGTGATCTCGGTCGGCTACCAACTGTAAATAGTTCTGTCTCAAAATCTTGACAGCCTCTCGCAAGGAATGAATCTCTGTCAAGGAAAGGTAACCATCACTGTGCTCATCTGTCATAGGAGCACCCCAACCATTAACAACCAACAACTGACGAGTGGCATCAAAATGCTCGAGAGTAGAATTAATATCTCTCTCATCAACCCGCAACTGGCTAGTCACATGATGACTCTGCACAACAGGCCTCCTATGTACAACCTCAATTGCGTTGTCCATACTATGAGGGGAAGTTGTATCCAACAAGCTCCCCTCAAGATCACCATATCTCTGTGTACATTCATCCAAGTACACATCTACAAACTGAGTACAGGCATTGGACTCATCCTCATCTAACCCCGAGGAAGCTGCTGCTAAATCCAACTTAACACCATCTTCAACTACCTCGTCCTCTGCAACCACCTGACAATCCACATCTTGGGATACATCCTCATGAGTCACCAAAGAAGTAACCCCATCTCTCGTAGTGGCAGCCCTGGCTGTAACAAACTCTTGCCACTCATGCTTCCACATCCTCATCTGTGAGTCCTTGTAACAAAGAATCCTGTAACCCACCACCACCATATGACAACGCCGAGTCCACACCCAAACTCAGATATAGAAAACCAAAAACACTACAGCACTCATCATCCTCGCTCTCAACATTGGCGATGTCTGTGATGCTAATCTCCCCATCATCTATCCGCAACTCCACTTACTCCAGCTGCAAACACGACTCAATGTCGTCATGTGAATCAACTATACTGTGGCATGAAACCACGTCACCCAAATCAACTGCAACACTCCCATCCTGAGTGTCATCACTAGATAGCTCCATGCTCACATCCTCAACACAGGAGAAAACCACTGTCTCCTGTACTGATCCCACACTGCGATTGCTATCGTAAACCTCTGAGCTGTCAGAGCTCATATGCTCCTCGCAGTCATCACCCAACATCTCACAGGGGGTGTCATCTCCAATGTAGCTCACAACATCCTCAAAAGTGTCATCAGATGTGTCTATACTATCAACTCCCACATCTCCTGCTGAAATCTCAACTGCTGACACTTGACTCTGCACACATGACTCAACGTCAGGCTGTGCACAAATAATGCTGGAGCTGGAACTGTCATCAACTGACTCCGCTGTGGTACCCAAATCACCAACATCACCATTGGGAGACTCCATACATGCATCGGTCCCATCTGAGGAAGCAGCTGCCTCCTGAACTGGAGCAACACTACTACAGCTGATATAAAAATCTTCAATAACTACTCCCTCCACGGAAGAGTCTGAACAATCAGTGATAACTACAACATCAATTGCCTCTGTACAATCCGTAGTGACTGCTCTGGAAGCCTCAACCTGTTGATGCTCAGCGCTGCTATCGACCAATGGTACTGAAACATCCATTGGTTCTTGTGAAATACATCCATCATCAGCACTACTGACAGGAATAGCATGTGCTATACTAGATATAGGAACATCAGCATCATGGACACCTGTCGGAGAAAACTCCAGCCTTCTCCCCTACAAACTTGATGTCGACCTTCTAAAGGCAGAAACCATATACCTTGCTGCCCTGTCTACTGTCGCTGGATTTGACAATCTCTCTGCCAATCTCTACTGATGCAATCTAAGTCTCTCCGTACTTTCTACTAAAGCATTTAATTCCTCTCTTTTTCCCCTACTGCTTCAGCGACTTCCCGAAATGGGCCTCCTATATTTATCCATAACTAGGGGAAGTGGAAGTGCTGATCACTTTTTAAAATAACTTCATAGTATAAATGAATCCAGACCCCATAGGATGGCAGGAAACATGCTCTGATACCACTGTAAAGAGCCTAGCTGGCTTTTTCTGGATTTATTCTTCTTGATTTGAAATATTTGCAATTCTTGTTTTAAATTAAGTCTTATAAAATGCAATTAACATGGAATTTCAACCAATTTCAAATAATCAAACCGAGACAAGTGGAATTTTCCTTAAAACATATATTATTTTTAATACTTGTCTCAAACAAGAACATAAACAATTAATTAACTTGAAAATTATTGGAATGATGTTTGGCAAGAGTGGTCTACCAGTGTACCTATACCGGTGGGAATGATGTTTGCATCTAACTTCACCAATGACAACTTAAATTTGCCAACAATGTCTTGAGTCTTATTGGAAATCCTTTATACATATACAAACTGTTTTTCGTTCAATGACATCAAGAAGAGTTTACAGAGAGGTGTTTGGCTATGGGAATAGTGGAGGACTGCTGATCAAAGGTGAAGTTGCCACTTGGACTATGGCCAAACTATGAAATAATCTTCTGCGGCCAAGGCATAGTATGTTGTGGAAAGAACAGTGCTTTAGTCGAATTAGCAACCAAACACACTTCTAATCTTCAAACTCGTGCTTGGTCTTCATCCTTGGAGAGAGCACTAAAATTATTACTGAAAATTCACCAGCTGGATTGAAATACATTGCACAATCTGTAGATTGGTCTTGGTGGTGAAAGAAAGGCAAGGCTGTACAGAATTTGCTGCTGCTGTACTGTTGTACTGGGCCATACATGCTGTACGGCATTGAATTCATTGCTGTTTGAGGCTCAGTTTTGGTTAAGGATACAAACCGACCCTGTTTGGTGGCTCATAAATATGCTGTGTATGGATTTATGGAGGCTGCATTAGGAATTGGAGGAGCTGCGTTAGAATTTTAGAAATTGAAGACTGAAATACTTAAACAGCTGTCACGTTTCTGGATAAAAGGTGCCTTAAACATTGATTCTAATTTGTCTCTCTTGCAATTGGTTAACAGCTTGAAAGCTTATATATTGTATGGAGTGATTGATGATAATTAGTTTCATCATGATGTTAAATTAATGATAATTAATTGCTGCTGTTGTTATTTTAATTTAAAAAAATCTGGAAACATTTATAGAAGTTCATTTGTTTATTTTGGAAACTCTACCAAAAGTGCAATTAAATTGTGAAAGAGTTAATTCGTGATTGAGAGCCAGTTGGGCTCTTTACAAATTCTTGTAAATTTGGTTTAAGCTTTATGTAGAGTTTCAAACCTAAGTGAAAAATGTTAAGCAGTAGCCAGCATTGATGTATTCCTAGAGAATTTTGTTTGTGTGGAGTGATGACATTGTGCTAATGTATTATCATGTGTGGTTTAATATTTGTTATGCTATTTGTTTATTGGAAATACAAACATATATTTGGATAAATTCTATATTGTTTTCATTTTCTTGCAATTAGTTTCTGGATTCGATTGTGTAAATTTTTTTAGCATCGACGTTTCGGATCACACTCCGTGATCCATCATCAGGAATAGAGAGTGAAGAATGAAAAATAAAATGTGCAGACTTAGCCTCCCACATGAGATATAAGGAGAGATGGAGCAGAGGCAACACACTAACCAAAAGGGAGAAAAAAGATAAAAAGACTAAAAAATAAACAATGAGAAGCTAGAACACGAAATGAGGTCAACAAGTCAAGTAGCACACTAAACGGATGAAAATAACCGAGTAGATATATCAACAAGGCAACAAAATAAAAAAAAATAAAAATCAATGAAAACAAAGAAACATAAGTTTATATATGAATTGGTATGTAAGTTAATACAAATATAAACTTATGTGCACACCAACAAATAAAGAACATCAATATAAATAAACCAAGACAAAGAGTAGCACACTAAGCGGATGAAAATAAGCGAGTAGATATATCAACAAGGCAACAAAAAAAAATAAAAAAAATATCAATGAAAACAAAGAAACATAAGTTTATATATGAATTGGTATGGAAGTTAATACAAATATAAACTTATGTGCACGCCAACAAATAAAGAACATCAATATAAATAAACCAAGACAAAAATAAAAGAAAAACCTATATATATATATAGGTTTTTCTTTTATTTTTGTCTTGGTTTATTTATATTGATGTTCTTTATTTGTTGGCGTGCACATAAGTTTATATTTGTATTAACTTCCATACCAATTCATATATAAACTTATGTTTCTTTGTTTTCATTGATATTTTTTTATTTTTATTTTGTTGTCTTGTTGATATATCTACTCGCTTATTTTCATCCGCTTAGTGTGCTACTCGACTTGTTGACCTCATTTCGTGTTCTAGCTTCTCATTGTTTATTTTTTAGTCTTTTTATCTTTTTTCTCCCTTTTGGTTAGTGTGTTGCCTTTGCTCCATCTCTCCTTATATCTCATGTGGGAGGCTAAGTCTGCACTTTTTATTTTTCATTCTTCACTCTCTAATCCTGATGATGGATCACGGAGTGTGATCTAAAACGTCGATGTTAAAAAAACTTACACAATCGAATCCATAAACTAATTGCATCATAATGGATTGTGGAAATCTGATGTTTTTAATTTCATTTTCTTTCCAAATTAGTTGTTTCTTATATTGTTTCTTCATTTCTAGAGAGTTTGCTTGCTCATGTTCCATTTTTTTTGTAATTTAGACAATATCCCTTTCTTGAGGCTGGGTATCTAGATTTTAACACCTTGCTAATTATTGGAAAGCTTACTTGTTTTATTGAGTCATGATAATTTGTTCATCAATTTAGTATTCAGTACTCAAAAGAAATTATATATAATAGAGACAAAAAATCTTTATTTTAGTTGGTCATTAAAATTTCCACAAATTTCTATGATCATTATTTCTTTTGTTGCATGGGGATGCATTCCCCCTATGCCAAAACTTGTGTCCTAGTTGAAAAGATATATTTTTTGAATTGATTGGGAAAATCATGTCAAAGTTTGGGTAAAATCAGAAAAAATTGCCACAGAATTTAAAGATCACAAATTTTGAATAAAATGCCAAAACATTGTGGACAATCACAATTTTACTGTGCCAAAAACTTGTTTGGCCATTTTTTTCAAATGTCCTACATCTTGGAGATTTTGACTGTCACTGGCATGGCCAAGGATGCTTGTGATGTCCCTCAACTGACCAGAAGATATTTTGTTGCCCCCTATATTTTTCACTTAAAAATGGTTAAATTAAGAATAAACAAAAAGAGCTGTGTGTGGCCCTTTGGTATTCAATTTAACTAGCCCACCCTCCCTATAACTAATCCACTTTCCCATCTGCAACTCACTTTGTTTTGTAATGAGTTACCACAATCAATTTGCATATGCAGCTGTTTGATAATTGGTTATTTTTCAGCCACATGGCCTTTCATCGCAATTAAAACAATGAAATTTTAAATTTTTTTTGCTGCTATACTTGGATTAATAAACATTTAACATTGAATCATTTCATTATTTCATAAAGCTATGTTTTCATGGATGGTTAAGAAATAATTGATATTTAGTTGGCCACAATCATTAATCCTGTTAGCAAATTGGCAATTTTGGTTTAGTTGGTTTTGCTCCAAATTCACTAGACATTCTTTTTTAAGAGAAGTCTATGCAAATATATTTGATTGTGTTAAAAATTACTCCAGGTTATTCATGGTGCAATGCGTGTTTCATTGGCCTATTTCGCAGATGAATTACTGAATATGCTTATTTCTTTTGTTCAAGCCTCTGTTGTGCCTTTGAGCTATCATAGCATATGCATGCAAGTTTTCCCCAAAAAAACGTTTGTGGAAAAAATTGATCTAGATAATCACTAAACAAAACTGGAGATGCTGATAATGTATATAATTGTTGACTTTACAGACCTTAAAGACAGAGAGTTGGGAGAAGGGATTGTGGCATTCATTCAGAAATTGTCAGCATTCCTTATTGTTATTCCAGGTCATTCAATTTTTTCTCTGTCACTAATACTATTAAATTTGGAGTTTGCCAAACTATTAATTTTCTTTAAATAAAAAATAAATAAATTTTTTAAGATATGCTGCGATCTGATTTTAGTGAGATGCTATTTTTTCAATTTAATAACAAAATGTAGAAAGAGATTGGAGGGCAGAAGTATAAGCCCAAAAAGGTAGATTCATTTAATATTCCTCCTCTGACTAGCAAATGCTTAGAGGTGCTAGTGTGCTATATGGGTCCCCTTGCTTTATAATCATTATATTTATACATGACGGAATATTATTACCATAAATTACTACTCATGGATGTTATCTTGATATGACTTAAGCACATGGTTGAAATTCCAAAAAAACTATTCTCAACAAAATATTGTTAATGTACTACAAAATTGCATAGGTGTGTCTGCTCTGCTGTATTAGAAATTCTGTGAATCCAGGTGGTTGGCAAGGATCCATGGTAGATCAAACCTCCTCTCCGTACAAATGAAATTAAGAATTTTCAACTGTTATAAGTATTTATCTTCTAGTGGCATCATCACTAAGATGTTATTTGCACAATGCAACTGTTCAGGTCACTTCCATATGCCTGGAATAATCCTTGACAGAAGTAGCAGTATTTGTCTGTTGTTCTCTTGTGTGATACAGTTTGAGGATAGAACTTACCACCCTTCTCAGAAATGATAGTAAATTGATTCTTGAACCTTCCTTTCAGAGTCTGATACGATGAAGCAGAGAGTTGTCAGACTTATAGACAGCAACACCGGTTCCACATTTTTCTGCACCAGGAACTGTCTTGACGAGGAAGAACAAAGTTAATTTTTTCAACTGATATAAACTGGGGCAACCCCAGCTAGGGTTGACACACTGACATTACAGATTTATGGATTAAAACAAGTCAAGCTGGACTATAACAACTATAAGTGGGATATACTGTATCATGGTTGAAAAACTCTGCGATATATCGCAATTTTGGTTGAAAAACTCTGATATATCGCAGAAATTGCGATATATTGCATGGCTGAAGGCTCTGCGATATAATCACAGTTTAAATCAGTGCCAAAATAAGGTTTTTCGCACCGCGATTTTTTCATATTAAAATCGCCAAATCTCACGCGACATATTGGTTAAAATCCCCACATAAAGTCAAAAAGTTTGAAGTTAAAATAATTAAAACTTTTAGCTCCGTCGTTTTTGAGGCTCTGTCGTTTTTTACTGCATTGTATCCCCGTGACTGGGCTGTGCTGTGACTACATAGTCCATTGTGTCCCTGCGACAATTGACGGGAGAGTAGGGTTTTTAGTTGCAATGGCTATGCTGGCTGCTATTAATATTTTAGAACTAATAAATATACTTTATTTCGTATCCGAAGGCCTTCTTTGGCCTTTTCATTTCATTTTAATTTTTGTCCTAAGTGAATTAACGGGAATGGATCATCTTTAGAAGTATCTTGTTTTATTTTTATTTTTTTATCTTCCTTAATATATTAATGTTATACATTCAAATTTAATATTAAAAAAAAATTCTAGGAAATTACTGAAGCAATTAAACTTTAACAAATATATTAAATTTTATATATATACAATTAAAAATAAAAAAACATAAAATAAATAAACTTGAATAATTATATTAAAATTATATATATATATATATATATATATATATATATATATATATATATATATATTAATAATTGAAAATCTAAAAAAAATATTTTATATAAGTCGAATTTAATATCAATTTTTTTTTCAATTTTTTTCTCTTGTCAAGCTTTATCCAAATTTTATTGTTGTGCAACACAAATTTGAATACGAACCTGTATATTTAATTATAAATTTATAACATTAAATAACAATTATATTTATACTATAATTGTTATACTAAATGTTAACAAGTATAATCATAAGATATCGTAAGAGTACGAAATAATTATTAATTATAATTTACAAATGTTAAATAATTATAAGAAGCCTTATGATTTGAAATATAAGTATTTAATAAAAATTATATACTTAAACATATTTTAACATAAAAAATTGTATATTTTAATATATTTTAACATTAAAAATTATATACTTTATCATATTTGAAGAAATTATATATTTTAAATGTTCGATAAAAGTGTCGATTTATTGCCGAGTTTTTGGCGAGTCCGAGTTTTTCAAAATTTTTGGGTTGGCCGAGTTATTACCGAGTCCGAGTTTTTCAACTATGTATTGTATAACTGCTGGGATCAAATGAAGCTGCCTGAGATATGGAAAGACAAATGATGATCTTTAGATATGTCGTAAAAAACAAATCCATGATCGTTCCTCTTAAAACAACCATGTTTATATTGTTTTGATTGGTGATGAGATAGCTTTGATGCATTTTGGGAGAAAAATGGAACTTTTTGAAAAAGGGGGAAATGATCAGATATGAGGTTGTAAGTCCTAAAAATATAGATCCCTATTTATGGAAGATACAAAAAGTAAAATTAAAAGTATTAAGTGATGATATGAAGGGCATAAGGACTTAATGGATGATTCAAACCAAAAAATCCTCAAAATAAAACCAAATTGGCAAAGATACCAATGTTGGGAACAATTTTTACTGCTCAGGATAACTCATGATATTATTATGAGTCTGCATATCATTGGCCATATCAATTGCTTGTGACACAAGATTGGAGTAAGTCACTAAATTTTGTTAGGTAACTAAACTTGGTTATGATCACTCTACCATACATACCCAAGTTGAATAAGTTAAGCACTTGTGGCATGCTTAACCTTAACATTACTATTAGTTAAGACACTTATTCCTCTTAATTAAGATGAAGGGGTATGCCACTAGATAGATAAGATTACAAATAAGGAACACAACTCTCTCCCATATCATTATGTCATCAAATATTGAATTCATATATTATAATCTGATTATTAGAGGTCAACCTATCGAACTGGTTTGCTATATTTTCTATTTTTACAAATATTTTCAAGAAATATCATTACAAGGGGTATTAGAGCTACAATTTGGCCAACATTTTTGTTTCCACCATAACTTCCCATATTACTGTAAATTTGGATCTGATTTTTCTTTTTGGGTTTCGCGGGATGTATTAGACAAGCTCTAGAAATAAAATTCAGACTTTGAATGTAATTTTTTTAAAAAAACTTATTGATATTTTATGCTTTTGCATTAATCTGCTTTATAGCCTGCAATTTCAAACTTCTTTTTACAAAAAGTATATTTCTGGAAAGTTTATAAAAAATTCAACAGGGTTAGTTCTTTGTAATTTCCTGTTAGAAAAAAATAAGGTTCTTTAATTTAGTGGTCAAAGTTTAATCAAAATTTTCATTAAATTTGATTGATAGGCTACAATTTTGGGAAAGCTTATAAAAAATTAGGTAGGGTTAGTATCTCAAAATGTATTGTTGGATAAAATATATTTCTTAATATAGTGGTCAAAGTTTGGTCCAAACAGAAACATCAAGTTCTCTCTCACACCAAATACTTTCTTACCTGAATAAATCTTATAATAAAACATAATTAAAGCCATCTTTAGGATTAGAGCACTTTTCGCCACATCTCGAATATAACAACCCATTTTAGTTTCCACCACCTAAAATTGAGGAAAGAATTTCACAAGGATATGAAAAAGCAATACATTTCATTAAAGATAAAATGGTTGACCCATTTATAAAATCTTTAAATGAGGTTTTAGATAAGTTTACAAAGGAATTGTTATGAAAATTAAAGTCCCAAAGAAAACACCAAGGTAGTAATGACCCTCTATAACCAAATCAAAGGAGAGAACCTTTTTGGCATCAAGAATCATACCTACCAAGAATAAACCATCAAAAGTTGATGGTAAAAATGCAATTTCGTGGATAAGCCCCATAGAATAACAATTTAAACCTTAAAATATACCAATGATACCATGCTTGATATAGATTTGCTATATTTAGAATTCAGGACCTTACCAATAGTATCAATGAAAGATGAGTGATAGAAAAGGAAACATGTTCAATTGGCAAGACTTTAGTAAAGTGTTAACAACCCTCTACGAATAACCATGCACTAGAAGCTATTTACACAACAAAAAAATTTAAAACATTTAACTTCTATAGCTGAATATAATTTTGAACATTTGAGATTGTTGGCACTTCTTGCTTCCAAAGTGACACCTTACCAAAGATTACAATTGTATAACAATGAACTTAAGGACCAAACTCAACATGATGTTTGTTTGCTGGAACATTTTACAGTTAGGAAAGCTATGTAACAAGCATTGCACGTTGAGAAACAAAACATCACCAAAAGTGAATAATTATAGTATTTGGCAAAAATGTGACTAATCATACTAGTGAAAACATGGGCAAATTATTTAACTTGAGAGGAAGTAGCAAGCTCTCTCCTCAAGTAGAGATGGAGAAAAGAGAACACACATGTTTGAATTGTGATAGCAAAGTGTCAAGGAGTGATAGCTACTCTACAATAGAGAACAAATGAGGTTGAAGAAGAGAGTAAATGCTCGTAAAAGAACCAAATATAAAAATTAAGAATGAGGATTCCAAGGAAAAAGAAAACATTTCTATCTCGCTACATTTATTGAATGAAATAAATACACCACAACATTCAAAAGTTGTAATGTTCCCTTTCTAGCTCTTATGTTATGATGTTGTCCTTAGCCTATTTTGTAATGTCGCCCTTTTAGCATTATTAGTTGGACATTGTTGTTAGCCTATTTTTCCATGGTCCTATAGGCTAACCAAGACATTAAAGGGACTTAGAGGCTATTTGGCCTAGACAGTTTCAGTTGCAGACCATTTTGAGTTGTTCTGAGGCAGTTTTGGGCATACTTTACTATTTATAGCAAGTCATTATGGGCATGTTGGACTTCCAATTGTAGTGGCATGTCTATGGTAAATTGGTAATATCGACAAGATCATTTATTTATCGTTGATATAATTTGTTATGCATTAGTAAAGTTTACGAATAATAGCAAAAACGGGTTTTGAGGGGACCCGAAACCCCTAACAAAAAGTTACAGAAAGATAATCAAAAAGAGACCCAAGACGAAACTATGTTGTGAGCCAGCAAAAACAACAGAGCCAAAACCAGCAAAAACTAGGAACCAACAGCCAACAGGGACACCAAAAAATTATGCGTTAGTAAAGTTATTTTATAAAGTTAAATTTGATTATTTAACTTTATTAATGTATAGTCTATAGTTTGTGGGAAATATTTAATTAATGGCCCCCCTTTATTCTATAATACATTGGAAGCATAAATAAAAGTTATTGGGGACTTAAGTGAAGGAAAATCATGTTATATGGCATGAAAATATTAAAGAAAAAGCAATCTCGATAAAATAGGGGCCAAAAAAACAGCCATGAGAAAATAGGGGTGAAAAAGAAAAAATCCCAAAATTATAGGAAAGGGGAAAAAAGTGATTTTGTCGATCCCACATTGTCAAGGTGGGTGGTTGAGCTCTAAAAAAGCGTTATAAAAGAGATGGAAGTGCTTTCTTTCAACATGCATGGATACTATATGAAAATTGGTAACTTGTGGAGATTTTCACTTGCGGGCTTGGAGGACAAAATCCCTCTATGCTGACATTCTTCTCGTTGTTGGAAGATATAGTGAGAATGATTTTGGAGCTTAAGGCAAATCAGATTATTGTGCTACTTGCTACTTCCATTTGGGTGTGTTTGGAATTCACCGGGACAATCAAACTTGAGGATTAGTGCTAGAGTTGTCATAGAGAGGCTGTATAGAACTAAGAGTTGCTACAACAAAGCTATACCAATCAATAACCATCATTTGAGGTGTCATTTGGGGTTTCTATCAGCTATAATAATAAGTATCTAGTCTGTAAATTGATTGAGGCGATCTACAGTCATTCACATTGTTGTTATAATGTAGTAATGTAATGTCCACTTTTCTAGCCAATTATTTCCTGATCCGTTGTTAGCCCTTTTCACCATGGTCCCGTGGGCTAACCAGGAGTTTACAGGGATCAGTGTGAGTTTTGGCCTAGGCACTTTCAATTTCAGGCCAATCAAAGTTATTTAGCAGGGTTTCCAAGATACTATTTACAGTAAGTTGACAGGGTTGTGTATTTTGACATGTCAACATCGGACTTGGAGAAGCTCATTGAGACCTTTCCAACAAGCTATCACACATGTTTCGAGTTCGATTGGTTATTTATTTTAATGCCAAAAGGTTCAATAGTTATTTAATAAAGTGACTATTAAATTAAGGCACATATTAAAAAGTCACTTTATTAAAAGGGTCAGTTATTCTCCTAAGTGGAAAAAGGACATTTTAAATAAAAGAATAAAAGATGAAGAGACAGGTAGGGGAAACTGAAGAGTCATTGCACTATGCATTAAAAGAAGAAAGCTTGATTCATTTCAGGATGCTTGGATTATGTTTGATTTCTGGTTTCTCTTGGAGAGACTTGGGAAGCTATTAGCTTTCTATTTTGAAATTTGAGGACGGAAACCTTTAGGCTTCTTGGTGGATTGGACGGAAACCCAGTTCATCTTTGAGGTGGATTCGTGACGGAGTGCAGATTGTTTTTCAGGTTCTTTTCTAGTTTACAATCTGACCATACTATTTTTAAGATTGGATCTTGTTATTAAACTGCTGAAGATTGAATACAATAATATTTCTGAGATTATTTTGTCTAGGTATTTTTTGGTATTTTGCTAGATATTCTGATATCTATTGCATGAATTTATCTATTTATTTTACTAAAATATATTTGAGAAAATTTGGGTAAAATATCCAGTTGGAGATATTACAGTGGTATCAGAGATGGTTTTCTAGCCAGCCTATGAAACTATATCACAGACAAATTTACAAAAGGCTTTATCAAAAAGGTTTTATGAGAGAATAATTTACAACAAATATTTTTTAATATTCTGAACAGTGTCGAAAATATTTCCATGAGCGTGGAAATTGTGAAGAAAATTGTAGTGAAGGAAAGAAGATATTTGTATTTCAGAAGCTCTTTTATCTGACATTGCATATCGAAATTAATCCGATTATTTCATTGGCAGAATATCCCGAGTATGTGGGTGGCATGGAGAATTCACTAAATTTTCAACTATTGAGCCTTCACGGGAATGAATAGAAATTGTTGCAGGATAAGGGCCATTGAAGCTGACGCTTAACAAACATAATTGGGAGCTATTTATAGAAGCAACTTCTTTATTATGAGAAAAGAAATTGTTTGTTGTTGGCAAAGTGTCGTGGTGCCTGTTGGGCCCGATTTTTACTTTTAATAAAGTACAATTCTTATTAATCTTTGGATGTATTATTTGACGGGTCTAAAATTATAGTTTGGAGCATTTTTGGGAGCTTTAAAATTATATTGGAGGCTTAAATATTTCTATGCGGGACCCAATATACATATTAAAGTTTGCCTGCGCATCGAAAATTAAATCTTTGTGTTTTGAAGCTAGAATTGCTAATGGCGAGATACTTGGTGTTGAATAGGTATTATCGATTCATTAAGGGTTATGTTGCATAGTTGAGATGAAGAAATTATGTGGGTCCCAATCAATATCAGGTGTTTGTAATTCCTGAATGTATTTTGGGCGTCAATTAATATTTGAGGTCAAGTTTTATGAAGGAAATATTTGTTGAAATCATGGGAGCTTAATGTGAGACTTCCTATAGTTCCAAAACAAATATTTAAATATCAAACTTTATTTGTCGTCGAGATAATTAAAGTCGATACATTAAGTCATCACATTTGCGTACTCATATTAAATATTTGATGCAATCGAAAATATTGTCAAACTCAATATAGTGCTTGAAGGATACAGACACGAGCTAGGGTGTTTGGCTAGAGCCGCTGGGACAAGATATTGTTTGAGAAGAGCTATCGCAAAACATGGAATAATGCACGTCGAGAGAAAGGAGAATCTGCATTAGTGATAAAATATTTGATGACCCAGCAAGGTTTGAAAACCAGATAGACGAAACCTTTGGGATTCTCCTCTCTTCGAGTTAAGCCGGATGAAGAACAAACAAATGAGTTTTCTTCAGTCATATGGGATGCCGTATCTTTCTTGACCGAAAAGATTGATTCAAAATTCAGAGATGTGCATTTCAAATGGGGCACTCTTATTATTGCCGTCTAATCTACTCATTAGATTTTGAGTGTTACTTTTGGAACTGGGCCAGACTGTGTGAATTGTCATATTTGAATAGGCTATTTTGAAAGGAAAAGGATTATTCATGGTTGCAGTATTCAATGCTAGAAATCTTGTGAAGGAATTGTTGTTACCTATTCCTTGTTTGTATAATTTGAGAAGAGCCCTGTGATAACTCTAGTCTAATTATTCTCTGTGGTGCATGCAGATGACATCACTCAAAAATATTGTCCGTACGAGAATAATTTGTGGCCTGGGTCTCTCTAATTTTTATAAAGGGAAGTCTCCAAGAACGATTATGGTGATTGGTCTGCTACTGGAAACGATTGGGTTGAAGAATTGCTGGAATCGAGTGGGAGAAAGGGTGATTGTCTGTGTTGACGACAAAGCTGAAGGGAGCTGATAAAGGTGCACACGCATAATACTGTATCTATTACATGACTATTGTTGTTAATGGTTTAATCTATGTTTCATATTGAGATAAGAACTGTGTTTTGAACATTGAAGTCGACATTTCTTCCAATACTTGCCGTTTTGAGTTCTCTTAGTACTCACGAGCCCGTTGTGGGAAAGTTTGTGTTCCATTCGAAGCCTTACTTAATCTCAGTGGTCGAGCTTGAAGTCAAAAACAACAGAAAGGACATATCAAGGAAATCGAAGGGCACTTTCTCTTTCTTAGTAAGGTCAGAAGACTATTGTACTCCTTCATTGTTACTAGTTTTGGGAGACATTAAAGAAATAATTCGCTATTGGGAGAGTAACATGGAGCAGTGGTTTTGAATCGATTACATTTAGACAGAGTGTGGCTGAGTTTTTTCCTGTGAGACACGAACTACCACTTCTATGTTAGGTTAAAAAAAAAATTCTAGAATATAGTAGTGTAAGTGCATAAATTTTTTGTGGAATCAGGTGTAATCTTCAGTGCAACAGAATACAATTTGAAGAAAACAAAAAAAGTCAATGGAAAATCTGAAGAACAAGGTTTTCTCCAAAGAATTTAATGAGACATTTAATGGTGAACAATTAAGGGACCTGCAGAAAGAAGAAATCGGCAATGAGCTCTATGTAATGGGTTTGCAATTAGAGTCCGTGAAATCTATGAGTGGTCTTCTTTTTAAGTTAGAAGAATTGGATTTATGTTTATCCAAAATGGACCGGTCTGATTGGAGGTTGTTGAATTGGGCTTTGTAGCTCTCAATGGTTGCCTTAGTCTAGGACAAGTTAATGACGCATCCGTGGGAAGGTGTGAGACTAATGGTTGTTTCTTGTCAGTGAAATCTTCAGAATAATAGCTCCTACTACACCTTATAATGATAACATATTGAAAAAGGTTCTACAATTGATAGTGGACAGCTTGTGTGGATTACATGATGTCAAAAGCCCTACCTTTGGTAAGAGGGCTAAGACTTTGGAGATTATGACAAAAGCTAGATTAAATACTCATGTTGGATCTCAGTTGTGAAGGAATGATTCCTCAAATGTTTCAATGTTTCTTAAGTGAATGTAGGAAGCATCATCCAGACAATGTGAGAGTTTGCATGCACTAACAGTCCCAACCGGTGCTGAGAGGGGAGGGGTGAATCAACACCTTTAAAACTTTTCTCTTTAAATCTGGTGAAGTATACTTATAATTGTAAGCCAAATAGATTCAAGCATATAATAACAACAAGCAAACAATCACACAGTGACATCAGATTTATCACGTGGAAACCTAATTAGGGTGGAAACCACGGTGTGAGGAGACCTCACAAATTTTGTACTCTTCTGAAGTACGCCCTGTTAGGAGCTTTTCGGGTTAAAGGATTACAACACACTGTTAGATGCGACCCGGTTAAGGGATTTGTTACAATAAAGACGGTTAGTGCCTGCCTGGTTAGATGTTAGAGGACTTAGAACACCTTGAAGGATGTCACCCGGTTAAGGGATTTGATACAAGAGACCTGTTAGAATCCACCCAAATACTGGGATTTAACTATTGTAATTGCTAGAAAACAATAGAAAGATTGACCTTTTACAAATGGCTTTGCATAGTCTGATAAGATCTCTGTTTGTGCTCAACTGAGAAGCATCACCAGTCGCCGCAGGTGTGTTCTCTACTGTTGTGCTTCTCTGCACACTCTTCTTTCTCTCTTCTTCTCTTCTTAATTTTCCCTAGCTTCTTTTAAGCTGTGAGGTTCACTCTTTTCTTCGGCAAAATGAAGGCAACTCATATTCTAAACAGGCAGAAGAATATGTAGAGTTCTTGCCCTAATTGCACCTCTCATGCATGACCTAACTTCAGATCCCTTTCGGATACATCACTTAGTGGAGTATCAGTTCACTGAGGAAACATTTGATGCATGCCCTTGCTTTATCTTCTTTATGAAAAAAACAATAGATGCGTGTCAAGCACCTTTCCTTCATAAGAGATAACTCTTTGTTTTAAAGCCACAGATTTTGGCTTTAAAACTTCCAAACGCGCCTCAAACTGATCACCATGTTAACTCAAAGTCTTCTAGATTTAGTGTAAGAAATCCCGGTCAAAGAGTTGGTTGAAAGAGATAGTTGACTATGACTTTTTCGGTTCATACCAGAGTCTATACTAGATCGGTTGAGATCCTCATGTTGTGAACAGGTAAGAGTCTTTGACCTGTCACTATCCCTTCCTTTGCTTACTGGTCACACATTCCTTGGTTGTGTTGTTGACACCGGTTTCTACTTTTACTTCCTCTGTGCTTGTCTACATCGGTTGTATCCTGGTCCTCGGTTGACGGTTGAATCCTCCTTTCCTTGACTGTATACATTACCCGGTTGCTGATGCTTTGTGTAGTGACCGGTTGCTCTTGATTACAATCTTTTATTTCTTGTATGTTGTCACCGATTGCCAAACCAACCTCTTTTCATACAAATCTCCTTAGATCTTTAGACTTTAGAGAGATGACAAATCTCTATCCTTTTTTGCCAATCAATGACAATACTTGTATCAGTAGCAGGCTTACCGGTTACCATCTCTTAATGCCAACATGCACAACATTATGTCCTTAATCCTAGATGAAAATGATGATATATGCAAACAGTTGCAATTAGATTTGTTAGCCATTTGGAGGAACATTTTGTATCACCTGTTGCATATGGATTCTCCAAAAGATTGATTGAGCATAAAATTGAAAGGTTCAAGGAGCACGACTAAAAATGAACTAATATCAATAGGCATTCAGCTTGCAAGATCTCCGGAAATGAGCAAGAACCAAATGAGAAGAGAGCAGATTTGTTTCACTTGCCAGCAAAGTTCGAAACCTAATCATGTTTTTGGGGATTGTAATGAGGATAAGGCAGCTAAAGAAATTCAGACCAGCAATGAAGCAGATAGGAATTTCACAGATTTGCCCCCACAAAATAACACAAATAATGGTGGTGGAATGGATTTAGATATTGTTCAAAGTATGGGTTATACAAATCTCTACATTAGTGACTTTGATGTTGTAATTGACGCACATTCTGTTGAGGATAGTCTTACTCAATGTGAGGGCATGTCAGTATCTCAAGATGTTCCCAAAGAAGTTTATGAAACTTCACATCATGAGAAATTGTTTGAAAATGATGACATAGAAGCAACCATGACTTTGCATGCAAATCAATCAAACAGGGATGTGGAGGCATATGATGACATGGATAACACTTGTGAAGAGGATGATGAATCATGTGTCCTTTATAGCCACAACTCACCTATGTATGATGGTGATTTGGATGACCAATTAGAATTGGCATTGAAGAATCAGCTGAGAGTTACTGAAGATATGGTTGTTGCAACTTTAGTATGTTATGATGACACTCATAGGACCATTGAGGATCTCTACAGGAAGGCTCAAATCGAAAAGAGGCAAAGGGGAATGGAAGGTGATTCTTTTGTTGTTGATTTGCAAGTGGTCAAAGCAGCCCTAGAATCTTTGAAATCAAATTATTTATATTTACTTTCAGACAGGGATTACATTTTAAAGGTTGTTGAAATATATGTTGATCAATTGAGGAAAAAAGAGGATGAGGTTAATAAGCTCAACAGGGAGCTTAATGTTGCTCAGGAGACATTGGATAATACTTGTGTTGCCCTTTAAAAAGCGAAAAAACAGATTTTGGTCACTAATCAGTTCAGGGAACAGGAGAATAGGGAAAGGGGTGAGTTTTTCAAGGACGATGCTGATTAGACATTTGATAATCCACTTTTTGAGCTGGATGAGGAAGATCTTTCTGATTTCCGTGACGAGGATGGGATTGATTGCAGGATTTGGGACCCCAATTCAGTTTCTAGTGATGAGTTTTGGTCGCAGGAATGGAGTGGTGGATCGATTTCCAGAGTCAGTTTGTTGCTCATTCTTCGATCAGCCTATACATGGGTTCAGTTTTTAACTTACATATGAATTGGATGGATTTTATGCTTCAACGGCTGAATAGATCTTGGTTGAGGATTGATGGGAGTTATATTTTGATAATAGGGGATGGGTTTTCAGCTCCTTTACTCATGACACCTAGGTACTTAGGGGCATTTCAGATTAATGATTGTAGTATTAGCCTTCTTGCACTTTTGGTGTTGATTTCAGCCATTGAGAAGTTTGATATCTACATTACCAGTTTAGGATGGGCAGTTATGATTTATTGTAGGATGGGTGGTATACATCTCCACACAAGATCACTCACAGATGGAGAGTTGTCCAGTGTGGATAGCTCCTTGGGACATTTCTATCTCCTCATATCTGGTCATGACAACATGATAGTTTGGGATCTTGGTATTAGTATGTTTGATGCATTGTTGTTGTGGGGTATTGATGAGTAGCTTCATAATTATGGACATGTTATCAGAGTAGCACTCCAGTTTGGTGGAGCAGCTTCCTTGAGGCTAGTTGTCATGTCCCCATTTTGAAATAAGATTTAATAATAAATTATAATTATTATATAAAATATAAATAAATAATAATGATGATTAAATATGCAGTAAATAAAGAGATAATATAAATCAATATAATGATAATGAAAGATTACCATTACTATAAATATAATACAATAATTCTAGAATATTAAATATAAAAAATGAATAAATAAGCATAATTATGATGTAATACTATTATGATTACAAGATAAATAATAATATAAATATAAATGATAATAATTCAAGATAAATAAATAAATTAACATTAATAAATCTATTATTAATATATTATAATATAATATATAATAATGGAATATGTAATATATATGAATATAGTAATATAATCCCAATGGAAAATATATATATTAAAATAAATTAATAATTAAGAAGTCGGCGACCACAAGGAATGGGTCGTGACTTCCTTTGTGTTCTTTAAATACTCTTTTACTCTAGACCACTTGGGGGAGTTAATATGGTAGACGTAACATTATAATTGGGGGGAGGCTACACACAGATGGAGACAGACAGACGGGAATGGAGATTGGATGATAATATTGGAACCCCACTCGTAACAGGGTAATATAATAACAATCACCAAATGGTAGATTTGGGAATTACAATAGAGACGATAAGACATGCACTTCATAACAGGATGAAACTTGGAGAATAGGAACATTTGTTCCTAGTGTTTCCCAAGAGCCTCAGCTTAATACTTGCAACGATACACTATGACATTCCTAGCAAAGATATCTCCATCGCAGTTGCATACATAGCATGGACGAATCATTACTGGCAAATATAGAAAGTCTCAATGGCGACAGTGGAATCCGTATACAAATCGATTGTCATATCTTATCGGTATACGGTGATCGCATCAATACTTTCAGCGATACAAGTGAAAGGTGGCAATTGCAATCATAATCAAGGAGCACACCTAAGGTGATGTCTCCAATCTCAGGCGCACACATTCCTTACAAATCAAAAGACTCCTATGAATATATAAGGCTCATCAACATAAGAGATACACTCAGGAGTTCAATCAGTTTGCATCAGATTCAGATATCATATGCGTCTTGGCCAATAGTAATAATTTCCTTAAAGTGTCATGGTTGATTGCTGATTAATTGAAGGGAGTGAGCATCGAATGGAGCATTTAATCCTGAGCAACTCAGTCACTATATTACATAATATCACAAGACTTCATTCGCATCTTCATTGAGTAGATATTCAACTGATATTTAACTAGAGCGCACACAATACATAACAGTTGCAAGTTGAGGCTTATTCATTTTTATTGAGCATAAGATAATCAACATTAGATAAGCACTATCAGCTATATAACTCCTGCAAAATATCAAGATAATAAATTCTCTTCTATAAGAAAAGACAAAAGAGAATTCGGTGAGGGGAAATAAAAGGAACTTCGACAACAATATAATTATTTTATTTTATATATATATATATATATATATATATATATATATGTTATTGATGTTATTTCAGATTATTACAATGATAATCCAAAGTTAATGAGTAATGCGAATTCAATAATGATTCAGATTTAGTGAATAAAATAATTTGGATACAAATATATATATATATATATAGCCAAGTTAATCATTCACAACTTATATGATATTAAAAGAGGATAATTTCAATTAAGATTCATCATAAATAATGTTATGATTTCATTTTAGATTACAAATGATAATTCATTAATGATACTGTTGACAAAGTAATTTCCTTTTAAAAGTAATTATTGACAAGGAAATCTTAAAGGGGATTAAGACCTCCACTAAGCCAGTGTACACTGATGACACACATATGCATATGTACTAAGCCTTGGATAGAGAAAACCTCTTCCAAGAAGAGGAATGGACCTATGGTCAGCCTATAAGCCCTGAGTGATGCACTCCGTGGATGACGGCAAGATTTGGCCAAGGATTATAAAAGATCCTTGTAAGGTCATGAGCCCGACCTGGCAGATTTTGCTCAGGAAGTCCCTAAGGATGCGCTCCAGAGGACGACGACAAGATCTAATCAAAGGACACAAGGGTCCTTATTAAGGTTATGAGCCCGACTTGGTAGACTTCCTTTTGGAGGGGTTAGTAGTTGGGGTAGATAGTTAATTAGTTTTTTTTTATTCATATTTATGTGTCCATACTATTGTTGCTAACATCTTTCTTGCAGGTTAATTCTTAAGGAAATATTTTAGAAATACTAGGGACATTACATTGGTATGGGATCTAGGCATTTTGGTCACAACATGCAGATATAGATTGCTTGAGGGAAAGCAATCTCTAGGAAGGGAAAACTGTAATGTGCCCTTTTCTAGCCCATTATTTCATGATGCGTCGTTAGCCCTTTTCACCATGGTCCCATGGGCTAACCAAGACTTTACAGGGATCAATGTGAGTTTTTGCCTAGGCACTTTTAGTTTTAGGCTAGTTAGAGTGATTTAGCAGGGTGTCTAGGATACTTACTATTTATAGTAAGTCAACAGGGTTCCATATTTTGGCATTTTAGTATTCGACTTGGAACAGCTCGCCGAGACCTTTCCAATGAGCTATCACACATGTTCTGAGTTCGATTGGTTATTTATTTTAATGCCAAAAGATTGAATAGTAATTTTATAAATTAACTATTAAATTAACGCACATATCAATAAGTCACTTGATTATTAAAAGGGCCATTTTTTCTCCTAAGTGGAAAAAGGACATTTTAAATAAAAGAATAAAAGATGAAGAGACAGGCAAGGGAAACTGAAGAGTCACTGCACTGTGCATTGAAAGAAGAAAGCTTGATTCATTGTAAGATGCTTGGATTATGTTTGATTTTTGATCTCTTGGAGAGATTTGGGAAGCTTTTAAGTTTCGTTTCGAAAACCTGAGGATGAAAACCTTCAGGCTTCCTAGTGGATTGGACAGAAACCAAGTTCATCTCTGATGGATTCACGACGGAGTTCACATTGTGTTTCAGGTTCTTTTCTAGTTTCCAATCTGTCTGTACTTCTATTTTTGAGATTGGATCTTTTTATTAAACTATTGAAGATTGAATACAATAATATTTCTAAGATTATTTTATCTAGGTATTTTTGGGTATTCTGCTGGATATTTTGAAATCTATTACATGAATTTATCTGTTTATTTTCCTAAAATATATCTGAGAGAATTTGGGAAAAATATCCGGTTGGGGATATTACATGTATTGATTTTGGAAGTGTTGTACAAATCTGAGAGAGTTCTGAAGTAGCTGCAACTAGGGTTGGACGATCAATAATGGTTGTTAGTGCGAATCTCAAGCTGCATTTATGTCTGTAACAACAAGTAGTGGTATGCAAGATCATTAATGTAATTGCTGATTTCTTTAATCAGAAATATTCATGTATGTATCTGCTCTTATGATACTCTAGGTTTGGTTATTTCATTTCAGCATATTGCTATAGAATGAGATATTGTTTTCAATTTGCAAATGAGATGGTATATGCTAAATTTCTGAGACAATAGTACAGTTCTTCTTTGCTGTTGTAGCTTGCATTTTATCATTGATAAATAAAGTTGATTTATATTGAGAGTCTAGACTGTTGCATAATTAATGTCATATGGTGATTTGTCGATATTTATTATACCTTCACAAGTAATGTAATGTCAATCCAATCAGAAGTTTAGACAATCTCAGAAAATCAGTAATTAGCTTGCTAGCCAACTGTTTGACAAAATCACAGTAAGCAAGGGAAGCAAAAAAAAAATAGTCTAAGAACATGGGGTGTTCTTGCATTGGTATCAGAACATTGTATCCTGCCATCCTGGTGGGTACAAAATGATTAGACTGTGATATGACAGATTAGAGTATGCAATCATGGACTTATCATTATACTTCATCCATAAACAAGATAGGTTTAGAAGGACTGCAGGATCCGGAAGAAAACAGGATTATAGGTGAAGGCACACATGATATATAGGTGAACAGGTCACAGGGAATATGGGTGAAAGAAGATATCCGAGTGAAGAGAGATTTCTGAACCTATTCGATGCTCAGACACATCAACAAACAGAACAAAGAGCTCAATAACAGAAGCAGTGGTTGGACCTTTTGACTCAGATGGTGGCTCGATAGATGGGGTTGATAGAATTGAAGTAAAGCTATGAAAAACAAAGTGAGAGTTGTCAAAATTATAAAGAGAGTTTGAAAAAATTTAAGTACTTGCGTGAGCATCTTGTGTGGTTAAGATCCATCTTAAAAAACAAAGAAGTAAATGAAAAAGATTCTTCTAGTGCAAGAAACAACGAGAAACAAACAAATGAAAAAGGGTTCATAGCAAATCATTCGAATGGAGGTAGTGCCTTGATACATAAAGACCATTTGACAGAAATTCAAAAAGATCCTTTGGACATACATGCAACTATTGTTGATGACTTTGTGCATGAAAGAAAGACAAAACATCAGCCTTGGGATTCAGTTTAGATATTTCCAGTGATGATGGTTCGGAAAGATATAGATTGGATGATCATATAGAACCTTTGGAGAGAAGTGTTTATGATGAAATCAGTGCTAGTGAGTTTGGGAGTGACTCTCTCACAGAGGTAACCACTCACGAGGAGGACAACAAGCACTTTATTTATGAACAAAGCAATCAGCCTTTTGACACATGGGATTTGGGTGTGTCGGCACCTAAGTATGATGGAAGTCCTACACGATGAATTCCATTTTGATTGTGATGATGATCATAATACAAGTATAGAGGATTGTATTGATGATTGTGATGAAGATCTTGAAACAAAATCTGACTTATCTTTGCACGGGGCTTACTTTGAGCAAAAGTTTAGCAACTTGGATGATTTGGATCCACAATGTATTGCTGAAAATGATAACGAGGATGCACGAGAGACTTGGGACAACCTTGGAGTCACTGATGAAAGGTATAACAGTTCTGATTTTGATATTCATCATAGTAGCAATTCTTTTGATTTGCATAAACATGATTGTAAGAATTAATTGGTGGTTGTTGATAACCCATTGTTTAAGATGGGTGATGGTATGACATGAGACACTTCACTTTTTGAGTTGGGTGATGGAACAACTCTTGGTGAAAATTGTAAGGTATGGGATCCAGGAGAAGATTCAAAACTTAAGTTAGTGTATGGTTTTCAGTCTGCTAATGATTTGAGTTCACCTAATGAGGTGATTAGCTACCCTCTTGGGAGACCATTGAATATGAAATGTGCATCTAAGGAGACAAATGAAGATTGCATTTGGAGTGATATGACACTAGGAGATTTTGACAGGTTTCCAAATAGAGTGATTGAGTTTTCAGAACAGTAGCAAGGAGAGGAGGTTTCAAGCTTGACATTTATGTAACTCTTGAGAAAGGACCTAAATATGAAAGCTACTTGTTTGGCAATCCATCCCTTGGAATGAGTGATTTTTCATCATATACTAAGCTTTCTTTGGGGTTAGTTTTGAAGACAAAAATTGCTCCTTGCACCTTAAATGTTAATGCCTTCATGGATGGGTTACTAAAGAAGAAACAAATTTCTTTGATGTGCATGTTAATTTTGAAGGCACTTGGAGTCTTGGTATGCACCTTTCTAGCCACTATGTGATTTTATTGCTTCCTCTACATGTGTATTGGAGAAAGATTCCAAGAAACAATTGGATCATTGATCAAATGGATACTCTTGGGAGTGCTCCTTGGCAAATAATGGCTCAGATTTTCAGTTGTCAGCTTGCTGATTGGTTGCAGGTCAGTCACTTCATTTCAAGGTTTGCTCTCATTCAAGGGAGTTTGCA
This sequence comes from Chamaecyparis obtusa, assembly GCA_027943335.1. Lineage (NCBI taxonomy): Eukaryota > Viridiplantae > Streptophyta > Pinopsida > Cupressales > Cupressaceae > Chamaecyparis > Chamaecyparis obtusa. Next base: position 1,093,967 of record BSBK01005588.1, on the reverse strand, counting down.
CACTATTCTTTGTCAAGGAAGTGAAGTTTTCCCGATGGTGATTGCTTGGAAGTGTTTCTCAAGCTTTTTTGAGTTGAAATGTGCAGCCCTATGCTTTCCACACATGCTTGTATTTGGGAAATTCATTGATATTTCTGTTGTCCTCTGTGTAGCACACTTAAATCAGATTGTACCTTGCTGACTTCAGTTACGAATAATAGTGGTTATTGTTTACTTCAGTCCTTTCTATTTCAAAGAGTTCATCTTATGAAGGTATGTGTTGTAAACTTGGGTAGTTTTCTCTCAATGATGGTTTTGGATAGCGAACTTCAACGTGTTTTAGTTCATCCTTCAAGGACTCTTTGAGTTGGAACAATGAGATATTTGGCAAATCTCCATGGTTGTGTGATGAGCCCAACTAGCTCTCAATTGCAATCTAGCTTCTATCTCAATTTTAAATGCAATTTTTTGTATTTTTCAAACATATATAATTTTTATGAAATTTTTCCAGACTTTTAAAAAATAGCATCAACAGCAATTTAATTTCAATGCTCATAAAACTGATTTGGCATTTGCAAGAAATACAAGCAAGTTTAATTTTAATAGCACCTGAATATTATATGGCTGCTTTACATCCCATAATAAACTCCTTGGCTGGAAACGTCAGCCTCCACATGGCACACAACCCTTGCATGAGTTATCTCCAACTTCCAATGGTGTTAACACAGCCTTCAAGATCAATTAAAACAGTCACCAAAAACAACAATGCAATCCCCAACAGTGGTGCAGCATATATCCACCACTCAAAATGCACTATTCTCTTCAATTTCGATTCCGTACAGCATGTACAACTCCTGCAAACACTGTACGGCAGCCTCCTTGGAATGTCTATACGGCAGCTTGTATTGGATTGTTGTTTGCACAAACAAATCTGCATTCACCTTTACTTTCAATCACGAACCAAGCTTGATAATCTAGCAAGAATTCAATGTTGTAAAGAGCCCAGCTGGCTCTCAATTGTTTTTTGGTATTTTCAAACATATACAATTTTTTTTGATAAATTTTCCAGACTTACAAAAATCATAACAGCATCAAAGAACAAACTCTAAGTCCACCAGCATTGACAATGGCCAAAATAATGATTTTACATATAACATCTCATTCACCAATAATATTTTAACATAAATATTAACTACAATGGCACCTTATAGTGAAAAGGATGAACACAGCCTTGCAATGAAGAATATGAGCTGTAAATCCTTGATGTGCCTCTACCCTTGCATTCCCATAGTGAAAAACAACTACCAATTTGCTGCTACACTTCCCAGAAATTAACGCAGCAGTCTTGGGTATTGAACGCAGCCCCAATTGACTAATCTCTAGCCACTGAATACAATGCAGACCCTTTATGCCAAAGCAGTGCTGCGAATTAAGTCTGATTATCATCAATCTTCTGAAACACCACTTCTAGAATTATATACGCAGCTTCCCAGATTGTAGACGCAGCTTCTAAGTCACAATATACACTCCTTGTGCAGCCTGCAACCCACTGCTAATAATGTATGACAGTCGAATTCTCTCAACGCAGCTCCTGAGATAAAGAAGTACGGCATTAATTACTCCATACAGCAACAGCCCAGACTTAACGCTGCTGTCTCACATTCATAGCCAATAGAAATCTGCAAATACAACTATCAATTTCGCTCCAGCTCTAAAACAAAACAAATTGCTATACTTCAGCAGCAATTTGCACTATCAAATTTAGACAACCTTCCACTATACTTCAGCAGTGGATAACAAATCCTCAGAATAGACCCTTATACTTCAGCAAGGGCACAAACTTCAGAACTTCAGAAAAAACCACAAAGGCAACAAAAACAAATCAATATTCAAGTGTGCTTTCTCTAATGAAATGAGCTCATATTTATAATGCTTTGTTGATAAAAGTTTCCAAAAGAACTCAACTTCTGAAATTGTGAAAGTTTCCCAAATGATCTCCACTCAACATAACTCCTTTTTAGCAACTTCCTTTAAAACGTTATTATAACAAAATATCATTATAATAATGCGACTTGGGTTTAATAATCAATTAAATAATGACCCCTTCCAATGATGACTTCACCCTCAACTGAAGTGAAATTATAAAGTTAGATTATAACTTTATAATAAGCCATTTAATAATTTAATAATAATTTGGCCACTAAAATATAATAACTCCCAAAATACTCATCATTTAAATATGTTGTCTGAAGTAGAAGTTATACCTATTATTTCTCCATGTGGCCAAATGCACTTTCCTAAAATAGAAAGGGTCCATCTCAATCAACACCCAACTTACCACAAATAGTAAGTACACAAATCTAAGCCCAAATGAAGTCCAATTTGAGCCAAACGAAGACCAACCTATAGCTTACTGAATTGTGGAGAAGACAAGACCCTCCCAAGCCAAGCCACAGTCTCAGAAGACCCTCTATCCACAATAATTAGCCTAAAGAGATCAAAATAATAGGTTAATCCTTGAAATACCAATGCTGGCAAAATTGGGGACATTACAAATGCTCTCTCCAAAAAATGAAGACCAAACACTCAAACCCTTGTTTTTCTTCAAGGAATTTCGATTTCTCCTTCAAGACAACTTTTCAACTTCTCAATTTTTATCAAATGACATAAGGTAGAGAAATTTGATTTCTCCCTTAGCTTTATAATGCAAAATAAAAATCTTCTCCAAAACACTTCTCATTAAAGAGGCTTCATTAATACACCATTGAATTATAACATTAAAGTATATGAAGTTATTAAATTAAAATAACTTAATTTAATAACCTTAATTAAAACGTGGTGCAATTGAATCTCTCTGACCACAACAAACTGACTTTTGACAACAGTAGCCTAAGCTCACACTGCACTGCCAGAAATAGCAACCAGACCAAATTAGACTTACTAAATAGTAAGTCTCTCAAACTTGAGATTCTACATGAAAATCTCAGAATTGTTTGAAACCACTGCACAGGCGCTCTGCTAAACATAGCAATACCAAAAATACCACTTACTATAAATAGTAAGTTTGCCAATCTGACCCCAATGGAAAGAAATCTTGGCATCCGAGAACTCCAGAGTGGAACCCAACCACTGGCTCTGCCAAACGACCCCCTTTGACAACCTGATTAGCTTACGAGGGTCACTAAAACAAGCTAATACCATAGGCCTAAAAATCAGGGACATTACAGTCCTCCCTTCCTAAGATTGCCTGTCCTCAAGCAATCAAGAAAAACAATGCAACATCACAGTCCACCTGGATCCCATGGATAGTCATATGTAATGTCCCTGTCAACACCAAACTTTAACAAAGACAACTCCATCATCAGTAGAACAAACATCAGAGTTTGAGAAACTGAACTCAACACTCGAACCGATGATGCTGAGATGGGAACATCACATGGGAGTAACTCAATTGTGAGTAACTTATACGTAAGCAACTCAACCGACAAATTGGACTTGTCCCCAGTTTGTGTGCCGACTAAACTATCATACCAGTCATCAAACGGATGCACTGATGAACTCTGCAACTTGTAGATATCCTGAACATGAGGATCAAAAGTAAAGTTGTATGCACTCCTCACCATGTACACCTTTGTAAATTGCTCAGCAAAATTTGACTGGCATCTTGTAAAATCTGTGTGATCATCTGGTGTACTTAAAAGATCCCGATCATCATCATCACCCTCACTCACCAACTGAAAGGGATCATCACTGACCTCAAACAATGGATTGTCATATGACATAGTGACATCCATGTCAAATAAAGGATTGTTCACAAAGTGAACTGCTCCTGCCTACTACCTTGAACTAGGGAACTGTGAGCTGCGAGAGACATGATGGATAACCTGCTCTATCTGAATGGAATCATGCCTTTGTAATTCCTCCCAATCTACTACACAAAAGGACATAGTGCGTAGACTCCTCTCAGCGAGACCAGGTAAAACATACTCCCTACCCTAGTACTCAAATCTCATCTGCATCGAGTTCAAGGTGAGGTGAAACTCCTTGATCTTCTATATCCATTGCATCCCTAACACTACATCCATCTCTCCCAAAGCTAACACAGAAATTAGATACCAACTCGTAATCAGCAAAGAACAACGAGAGATGATCGACACGCCTGGTACAGGTAAGGGTGTAGCCATCTGCCACCTACACTCAAAAGCCTACAAACTCTACCTAAAGTCCACACTAACTAGCAACTCCCTCGTGAATAAAATTGTGTAGCTCCAGTGTCCAACATAGCAATGCAGGGTTGTCCTTCCACTAATCCCTTCAGTCTAAAAGCAAAGGGAAGTGGTATTGTAGTGGATAACACTATGGGTGATATTTTGGCATCAAGACCAAACTTTGTAGAAACCTTCTAAGCCTCATCCGACTCAAAACCAGTTGGCTGATGTGAAGATTTAGCCTCACTGTCACTCGAATACACCCACATAGATCGGTTTGCCCTTCCGTTAGGTCTCATAGGGCAAGAATGCTCTCTATCATAAGGCTCTTTGCACCAATAGCAAAGCTGCCTCCTCAAATCCTCTCTAGTAGCATCATCAAGCCTACCTGTAGATTTCTTCCTGTCAACAATTGGTGGGGGTACCTCTTTTGCAGGAGTGATAATAGGGCTCGGAGTAGACTTGCCTCATGAAACAGAAGGCTCAAGATTTCTAGCTTTCTTCATCGCCTCCCGTAAAGTAGGTGGATCCAGGGACTTAACCCACCCTCTGTAGAATAGTTAATCAGATAGAGAATGTAAAGAACTTATTGTAATGATACCAATAGTACATTAAACATCAATACCAAGAAACATAACGCCATAATACCAAGATACCAATTACCAGGATGGCGAGAAAATGCTATTTCTTTATTGATACCAAAAACCAACAATTTTACATCAAAGACCAAAGTGCTTATAAGATAGTCGGTTGGTTGGGAAAACCAACAGACACACCTCCTTGCTCCTAACTACCCTCCCGACAAGACATAACTAGAAGTAATACAATATTACTTCCCGACAAAACATAACTAGAGCAATAAAACAATGCTTTGTTAGTACTACATTTATCCCCCCCCAAAAAAAACAGTTGTCTTCCAGATGACAACAATGCTAAAAAAAAATTTTAGGCTTCAAAGTTGGGTTGTGAAGACATCCTTGGATTCGAAGCTTGTTCCCGGATGCATGAAAGATCTCGTTCCGCCATCTTCTGTTTGGCTCGGACTCCTTGGAGAACCCGCAAGGCATCCATTTTTGCTTCTGCTTGTGCTACTTTCTCCTCCAGGTCAACTCGTTCCTTTTGCCATGCAGCCTTTTCTTTTGCCCACTCCCCCTTCATGCCACTAGTCAGATCCCTTTCCTGTTGGAGTTCCAAGTACGTCTTTCTAAAAGCCCCCTCTATTTCCGCCAGAGTATGCATGAGTGGTGGCTGATCCTGTACCTGTACCTATGGTATAATGCCTGGGGCTGTCCATATTTCTGCAAGTTCTCTTCCTTTGTGTCCCCCCTGCTGATGTAGGCCCCAATCTCTCTGGCATTCTCCTTTCATGAACACTGCCAAAGACTCTACTGCTCTAACGATGGCATCCACATTCTGGCTTTTGGCTTGCTCTATAAGTTCCCTAGTGGCACGCTCTAGCCTCCAACTCCTTGAGGAATCTTGCTTCCCTATCTTCCAGCGTCCCTGCACCACACCCGGTTTGATTTTGGGTCCCTGCTGTGTCCTCTTCTCCTGGATCGCTGAGTAGTGGTGAGGGTGGCAGCACCATTCCCACTTCCTCCAGCAGTTTATCTGCTTCTTCCAGTACTCTGTCCTCTCCTGTATCCTCAACTTGTGTGTCTTTCTTTCCCTCCATACCCTGCGGGCCCATTTTTCTCTCAGCCTGTACCACCAAGGCAACCGGTTGGGTTACTTCAATACCTTGTGGGGTGTGGAGTCTTATCTTGTGTCCACACGCTTGTTGTCCCCTCAGGTCTATAACCTTTGTGTGAGTCTGTTGATCTGCAAGAACCAGATTGGTCATGCTAGGCAAGGAAAGTCTCGTGGCTCCCCATCTTAGAATCTTCTCCTGTCTACTCCCTTTCTCCTCCTGCGTACTCAGGTACCCCTCCTGGCAATGGCCCTTCTGTTGGTGGCAAAAAAGTAACATCTTGTGGTGTGCCCTTCAGGTGGCCAAGGTGAATTTCCTCCTCCTGGGAGTTGGAAGATGTGTCACCGTACTCTTCCCCGCTATCTTCCCCTACTTCCTCCTGGCTGGAAGAATCTGAGGGATTCTTCTCCACTTCCTGTCTTAATCTCTTTTTTCGTGGTTCACCCCCACTTAATCTTGTTCCCATGGTGTCCAAGTGAAACCAGTATGACATGGCTGGCTTATAGGCTTCCACCCTGCTCGCTGGAATCAGCGGTCCTCTGTGCTCTGCTGCCACCTACATGCGAATTGCCTCCAGAAATAAGGCTATGGCATGATGGGGCATATAAAATGCCTTATGCCTCAACTCCATGAATTCCCACAACCTCTCTGATAGAAATTGTGCTCAGTTGTATGTCTGCCCTTTATTTAGCCCATCAACTACTGGCAACATCCAGATGGCTATGTCGGATGTGCGACTTCTAGTGGTAAGTTTTCTTTTGATTAGGTCCACAATGCATCTCCATTCTGCGTTAGCTATGAAGATCTTCTTTAGACCCCTACTGTTCTTTTTGCTTAGAATATCATTCCATACCTTATTGGTGAGGTTCTTCTTACATACTAACTCCAGCCACTTCTTCTTCTCCTCCATGGCCATTGGGTTTTTTGGAGTTTTCCTGATTTCCTGTCCTTGGTCCAGAATTCCAAATACCTTGTGTATTTCCTTGGCAGAGTAGAAAATAGTCACAACTTGATGGGAGTACTGAATAACAGATTTGTGGGCTTGCCTGTCATTGCCATCCACCATAGCCCTCAGAATAGATTCAAATTCTTTAAAGTAAAAAATGGGCATGAAAATGATCTTATCTACCTCTGCCTTTCGTAGTGCTTCCTTAAGGACGTTCTTGTCTTCTACATTCTCCCACCAGACACGGCATTCACTTCCTACTATACTTTCGAAGCTGATATTGGCTGCCATAGTCTTTTCAGGAACATTCCCTTTGCTCTTCTGACTTGTCATCTTCTTCCCCTTCCTCACCTGCAATGCCTGATTTTTCTGTTTGGAGTCAATGATCTTCCCTTTGCTCGGGTTTCCCACACATATTTTCACCATCTTATAGGTTCTTGCTAACAACAGTATGCCTTTATTACTTGCTGGGCTCCAACCGTTTTGATTCTTTTTCCCAGTTTAGCGGGTCCAATATACAGCCACAGACCTTCTCGCTCTTAGGCGTACGACCTTAATCTTCTTCGTTTCCGTGCTTGCCACCACTTTCGTATGGCGTACAACCCTTCTATTCTGTAATGTCGTCTTTACGTACGGTCTAGCTATTGTCTGTATGACTTCCTCCGTACAGCCTCCGTCGTACGACCCCTCGTACGGTCTCTTGGCTCCCACGTACGGTCCCTCTCCTTCCTTGTATGGCCTTGCCTCCTTGTACGGACCCTCGTACGGCTTCCTGTGTACGGCTCCTGCGCACTCTCCCTCTTCTTCCTCGTACGACCTTGCTTCCTCGTATGGCTTTGCCTCCTCGTACGTGCTCGTACAGTTTTGCTTCCTCGTACGTCTTTGCCTCCTGTTTGTACGGTGTAAGGTCTGGTACTCCGTGCCTTGTACCTAGCCCTTGTCCGTACGACCTCTAGGTGTTGGCTTCTCTCTTCCTTATGTCGTCCGTACGACGGTTGTCTAGGTTCTTCCACGTGTTGTACGACAACTTCTTTGCTTTCCTCCCTTTGCTCATGTACTGTCTTGGTGTACAGTGCAATATGATTTATGAGTGCACACCACGGTCTTTTATAACACCCTTGCATTTTAGGGTTTTGTTTTATTTCTTCCTCGCCCTCATTTTTCACTTTTTCACTTCTTTTATTATGTCCAAGTGACATATGGGGTATATCTTGTTTTTTTTATTATCCAGCTTTAACTTAGATCAATTAACTGGGTTTTTTAGAGGATTATTATCTAGGGTGGATAATTTTATGGCCCCATTATCCTTTACCTCCATGACCCTGTAAGGTCCTAGCCAGTGTACCTTGAACTTGCTAAGCTTTATTTCATTTTTTCCATTATACCTCAAAACCAATTGTCCTGGTTTAAAATTCATTTTTTTCAAGTGCTTATTATGCCAGAATTTTCGTCGCTCCTGTGCCACCTGGGTGGCCCATTGGGCCAGTGTCCTCTTTTCATCAAGCTTTATTAAAGCATTAAGCCTTTCCTTTAGGCTTTCCGTGTCCCCCAGTCTATGTTCCACTACTATCCTCAGGCTTGGTACTCCAAATTCCATACGCATCATTGCTTCCTGCCCATACATTAAGTGAAAAGGTGTTTGCCCTGTGGTGGCCTTGTACGTCGTCTTGTAGGCCCAGAGAACTGTTGGTGGTCTTTCTTCCCCATCTCCCTTTTCGACTTCACAAGGCTTGTATAAGATTGTTACTAATATTTTATTTGTGGACTCTGCTTGACCGTTTGCTCTTGGGTAATATGGACTGGAGAATGAATAAAAAAATTTATACTCACTTGTCATTGTCTTGATAGTCTCATTGACAAAGTGCATCCCTCTATCACTTGTGAGTTGTAGTGGTATCCTGAACCTTGTTACTATGTGTTCATAGAGGAATTTGGCAATACTTCGGACTGTGTTGTCTGGAAGTGCTCTTGCCTCTATCCATTTTGTGAGATACTTTGTCGCCACCACTATGTACCTGCATCTGCGGTTATTGCTCACAGGGAGGGGTCCCACAAAGTCTAAACCCCAATGCTTGAACACTTCCTGTGGTTGCGATGGAAACAGTGGCATAAAGTCTCTTTTCAAGGGCTTTCCTGCCCGTTGACATGTATCACAACTTTGGACCCATTCCCAAGCATCTGCATACAACATAGGTCACCATAGACCCACCAACAATACCTTTCATGCTGTTGCATCAGGCCCCATATGGCCCCCTACTAGTCCTTCATGAGATTCCCTTAGGACTCCTGAGATCTCCTCCTCCATAACGCACCTTCTTAAAATCCCATCTGGCCCCTTCTTGTCTAGCAATCCCTCAATCAATTGCAATGTCCCGCTTTTGAGTGCAATTTTCCTCCTTGTATACTCATTTCCTCGGGAAAGGTAGCCGTTGACAGGTACTGGCCTACCCCTTCATACCATTTGGGTAATACGGCAATACAAAATAAATGGGCATCAGGAAAATCCTCATTTATTCCGCTTCTTGTAGCTTCTCTGGACTTGATTCTCGATAATTGGTTTGCAATGACTTGATTTTTCCTTGGCCGGACTATGATTTTAAAAGTAAATTCTTGTAAGAGGATTAGCCATCTACTTACTCGCCCTTGGATTACAGGTTTATTCACAAGATACATGAGTGCTTGATGATCCACAAAAAATTTAAAGAGAGTGGCTAGTAAGTAATGTCTAAATTTATGTACTGCATAAACCATACCTAGTGCCTCCCGCTCGATGGTACTGTAATTCTGCTCTGCTTTGGAGAATAGCCGAGTGGCGAAGTACACTGGATGATCCAGTCCTTCCTTCCCCATTTGTGTCAAGGTGGCTCCTATTGCATAGTTGGAAGCATCCACATGGATGTGGAATTCTCTGTCCCAATCTGGGTATATGAGTATTGGAGCATTTACTAGTCTCTCCTTTAGTTCTTGAAATGCCTCCTCTTGTTCCTTCTCCCAACAAAATTTTTCCCCTTTCCTGGTGATCTTTTCTAAGGGCAGGGATACACCGGCAAATCCTCTTATGAACCTTCTATAGTACCCCACATGTTCGAGGAAGGACTTCACCCCTATGACGTCTGATGGAGCTTCCATTTCTAGTATTACCCTGATCTTATCAGGGTCTGTTTTCAGGCCTTCCTTGCATACTATGTGGCCCAGGAGTCTGCCTTGAGGTACCATGAATCTGCATTTCTTTGGATTCAAGGCTAGTCTGGCTCTTCTGCATCGATCCATGCACTCACCCAAGATCTTAAGGTGGTTTTCCTTTCCACTATAAACTGACCAGTCGTCGAGGAAAGCTCTGAAATTTCCCACAGACATACCCTAAAAGATATCTAAAATGATTATTTGGAAGGTGGCTGGTGCATTAAACAGCCCAAATGGCATTCTATTATACGCATACACCCCAGCTTCCACCACAAATGTGGCCTTCAGCTTATCCTCCTCAGCAATGCTGATTTGGTTATAGCCTGAAAACCCATCCATAAAGGAGTATATTTCATGGCCAGCTACCTCTTCAAGAATACTATTTGTGAATGGAATAGGAAAGGAGTCTTTTATAGTTACCGCATTCAAGCACCTGAAGTCCACACATATCCAAATTTCCACGCCGTCCTTCAAGGATATGACTATGGGGGACACCCAATCACTGGTTTGTACCTTGAATATGATCCCTACTTGCAGCATCTTTGTAATTTCCTCCTGCACCTTGGCGGCATAGTTCCTGTTCATTCGATATGGTCGCCTACGTACAGGCCTTGCATCTGGTATCAATGGTATCCGATGGACACACAATTTTGGTGGAACTCCTTTTAAGTCCTTATATGTCCATGCAAATACATCCTCGTATTCCAAAAAGATTTTGAAGGCTACTGTCTTCAATACCAGGTCCCAATCATCCCCTATTAGGATTTCCTTACGTTCGTCCCTTCCTCCAAGGTTCACAGTTTGCAATTTGGCTTCCTTGTACTCCACCTTATCCTCAAATGTTTGCACAAGCTTATCATTTATGGTTGTTGTACCCTCCTTGTATTCCTTATACCCCTCCAAGTAACTTTCTTCTGTTTCTTGAACTTGTAACATATTGCACTCGGGCTGAAATACCTCATAGTCCCCCATCTGCCAATGAAATAGCCCGTTGAGGGAACTAGTTTCATCTTCAGAGCTTTCTCCCAACCGGAGTACTCCTTCATCATCTGGTTCTGCTCCTCGGTCCTCTTCCTCCAAGTCAGATGCCAGATCCTGACTCACACACTGGTTTCTCAAATCTATTACATATTTCCTCCCATTTGCCTCTATGGATAAGGTGTTCCTTTTCCAATTGTGGGTGGCCTTTGCTGCAATCAGCCAACCTCTCCTGAGCAAGGCATCGTACCCCTTCTTTTCCAAGGTAATCACTACAAAGTCAAGGAAGAACTCTTGTGTACCAATTATTACCTTTTGTCCCACCAAGGTTCCTATGGGCTTGATTCCATGTTGGTCTGCTCCCACTAATTGGAATCTGGGTGGCCAGAGTGTGGGTTTCCCTAGCGCCTTCCAAGTCTCTTCTGTTAAGACGTTCACACTAGACCCTCCATCCACAATAGTGTTAGATAGTTTACATCCCATTATCTCCATTTCCACTACTGCAGGTGTCCTGCCTGTCCCAATGGGGAATAGGGTATCCCTTTTCTCCCCTGGTTCCTCTTCTGGTTTCTCTGTTTTCTCCTCCCTCCTGAGACTTTCCTCTTGATTCCTTATTCCTTGTGATATTGCTACCCGAAGCTGCGGTACCGTCTCCAACAGATCCATAATTTTTACAGGGATGGTAGTTTCCAACACCTGTTTCATGATGTTCGGTACTGGCCCCTTGTTTGGGGTTTTAGCCGTACTTTCTCTCCTTTCCTCTGTGTTATGCCTAATGTCTTTTGTGGCTTCTTGAAATCTTTCTCTTTTTGTAGCAATCTCCTGCGAAGTGCCCCCGTTGCTTACATCGCCTACATTGGATCATGGGTCTTCCTTTAGAGTCGTATTGGATTGCTCTCTGGGGTGTGTTGTTTTTACTGTTGTTATTGCTTCCCCGTCTATTGTTCCAGTACCCTCCTAGTGATGCTTCTGTATTAGTGTTCCGTGGAGGCGTGACCGGTGGTGTGGATTGTTCTCTTTGTGTGAAAAATACTTGAGCACTTTGTGCCTTCAAGTTGTACGGGCAGTCTTTGATTGTGTGTCCTAACACTTGACCAGTGTCACAAAAGGCTTTGGGCGGACAGGTCCCTTTTGTATGTCCCTCCCCACAAATTGTGCACCAGAGTTCCCTACCCTCCTTTTCCTCCTTACTTCCTGCCACTTCCTTCATTAGCCGCATCATGTCTTTCCTTAGGGCTTGGATGGTCTTGGATTCATCCCCACTTTCTTCTGAACTTTCGCTTCCGCTTCCTTGTTGTTTAGCCTTGGAAGTTTTATTCTCACTTTCTATGTCCATAGCCTGGGTGCATGCTTCTTTAAAAGAGGCTGGTGGCACTATCTTCATTTTTCACTTTAGGGATGGGGCTAATCCTTCAATAAACCATCTTTTTTTCAACCCGTCGGCAAGTTTGTTATCCAACTTCCCTACCAATTCTCTGAGTTTCCTTGTATAACTTCTAACTGACTCGTTTTTCCCTTGTCTGGTGTTATAGATTTCTGTAACTATATCATCATCATCCCGTAAGAGTTTGAATTCCTCCTCGAATGCAGTACGGAGGTCCTTCCAAGTGGCTCTCTGACCGGCCTCCAAGTCTGTATACCAATCAATAGCGATCCCTCTCAGGGTGGCTGGGAAGGCTTGTAACCATTGATGTGCATCGTTTTCTCCATTGGCTTGCCATATGGTGATGCATGTTTTACAGTGCCATGCAGGGTCCTCCGACCCATCCCCAGTGAATCTGGGAAGTTTTTGCTTGACTCCTGCCATTCTCTTTCCTCCTGCCTGGATGCTCCCTTTTGTTGGGACGCCTCCTGCCGGGACACTTCCTGTCGGGATGCTTCCTTCTGCTGAGACGCTTCCTATTGGGACACTTCCTCTCGAGACACTTCCTCCTGCCAGGGTGCTTCCTGTCGGGATGCTCCCTCCCGCCGGGACGCTTCCTCCCGCTGGAATGCTCCCTCTTCTTGCACTAATACTCTCTATTTCCCCTTGCAATTCTTGTTGCCCACTTCGTGGTTGTTCCCGGCGTGCCGGAGTTTCAGGATTCTTCCACCCTTCCTTCCTTCCTGAGGTTTCTGAAATGGCTAATTTGGCTAAACCTTCTATTGTGTGTTCAATAAGCTTTTCCTCAATTTGGCTTGTACTCTGAGATTGATCCGCCAAGCCTCTCAAATAGTGACGCCTCTCTTCCTTTTGGCGTAACCCTAGGATCCGCCTCATGGCTTCTCCTTCAATTCCTTCTTCTGGTCGTCATTTGGGATATTTATTTGGAAGTAGGGGCATGAATTATTTTAGTCCCTTGTCTTCCTTGGTATATTACACTCCCCCACTTCCTGTGTACTTTCAGCTGACTGGTGTACTTGTTGTCTCCTCTCCCATCCAGTCTCCTCTCTTTCTTCCTCCACGCGTACCAAATTTCGTGCCAATAGTCGAGGGATCTGTCGAAGTAGATCCTACACTGTTGGTGGCACTGAAAGCTCGTCCTGTATTGTGCTCTCTGGAACCGCTCTCTCTCGGGCTTCCCTTTGCACATACTGGTCAACAGAGGCTTCCTAGGCCGACACCAGATCTTGTGTCACTTGATCTTCCCTTGTTATTTCCTCCTCTTCTCCATCACTATTCGTTATCAGTACACGTGGTAGGAAAGGCCTTTTCATTACTCCATCCTGCCCAAGCCGGGACCTCTAGGTTCGAACTTAGGCAATGGCGCCAAAATGTAGAATAGTTAACCAGACAAAGAATATAAAGCAAAACTTATTGTAATGATACCAACAGTACATTAAACATCAATACCAAGAAACATAATACCATAATACCAAGATACCAATTACCAAGATGGCGAGGAAATGCTATTTCTTTATTGATACCAAAAACCAACAGTTTTACATCAAAGACCAAAGTGCTTATAAGATAGTCGGTTGGTTGGGAAAACCAACGGACGCACCTCCTCGCTCCTAACTACCCTCCCAACAAGACATAACTAGAAGTAATACAATAATACTTCTCGACAAAACATAACTAGAGCAATACAACAATGCTTTATTAGTACTACACCCTCTTTATGGCTTGGACAAACCCTCGATGAAAAGCATGACTCTCCTCTCGAAGATTTCATAGACCATAACTGATAGATGTTGAAACTCATTGATAAAGGCCTCAAGGTCACCAATCTGCCTCAATTGAGCTAACTCTCTGAAGTAAGTCTCGGGATCCTTCCTGTCAAACCGCTCTATCAGCCTATCAACAAACTCCTGGTAATCAACGATCTAGTCATGTCATAGTGATACTAGCCCATGGTACCACCAGTCATGGGCTACTCCATCCAAATGAAGCACGACAAAGTGTATGGTGTTGGCATTAAGAGATGGTAACAGGTAAGCCTACTACCGGTACATGACAATTAAGTATTGTCATTGATTGGCAAAAGAGAACAGAGAAAAGAGATGTTTTGTCATCTCAATCTAAGGTCTAAAGATCTAAGGAGATCTGTATGTAAAGAGGCTGGTTTGGCAACCGGTGACACTATGCAAGGAAGAAATGACTATATTTGCTCATCAAGAGCAACCGGTCACTAAGCAAAGTACATCAACAACCGAGTAAAGGATACAGCCAAGGGAAGGATTCAACCGAGGATCGGGATACAACCGGCGTCAACAACGCAACCGAGGAAAAGGTGCAACCGGTAAGCAAAGGAAAAGTCACAGGTCAAAGTTCTTACCTGTTCACAACATAAGGATCTCAACCGATCAAGTGAAGACTTCCGTATGATACTAAGAATCGGGGAAGTCATAGTCAACTATCTGTTTAAACCAACTCTTTGACCGGGATTTACTGCACTAAAGCTGGATGACTTTGAGTTAACATGGTGATCGATTCGAGGCGCGTTTAAAGGTTTTAAAGCCGAAGTTTGTGGCTTTAAAACAATGAGTTATCTCTTGTGAAGGAAAGGTGCTTGACACGCATCTATTGTTTTCTTCATAAAGCAGATAAAGCAAGAGCATGCATCGAATGTTTCTTCAGTGAACTAATACTCCACCGAGTGATGTATCCAAAAGGGATCTGAAATTAGGTCATGCATGAGTGGCGCAATTAGGGCAAGAATTCTATATATTCTTCTGCCTGTTGAGAATATAGGTTGCCTTCATTCTGCCAAGAAAAGAATGAACCTATACGTTGAAGAAGCTAGGGTAAATAGTAAATAGAAGAAGAGAGAGAAGAGTGTGCAGAGAAGCACAACAGTAAAGGAGAACACACCTGCGGCGACCGGTGATGCTTCTCAATTGAGCACAATAGAGATCTTATTAGGCTAAGCAAAACCATTTGTAAAAGGTCAATCCCTCTATTGTTTTCTAACAACTACAATAGTTAAATCCCAGTATTTGGGTGGACTCTAATAGGTCCCTTGTATCAAATCCCTTAACCGGGTGACATCTTGTAAGTTGTTCTAAGTCCTCTAACAAGGCAGGCACTAACCTTCCTTATTGTAACAAATCCCTTAACCGGGTCGCATCTAATAGTGTGTTGTAATCCTTTAACAGGGAAGGCTCCTAACAGGGCGCATTTCAAAAGAGTGCAGAATTTGTGAGGTCCCCTCACATCATCGTTTTCACCCAATTGGGTTTCCACGTGATAAATCTGGTGTCATTGTGTGATTGATTGCTTGATGTTATTTTATGCTTGAATCTGTTTAGTTTACAATTATAAGTATACTTCATTAGATTTATTTAGAAGTTTTATAGGTGTTGATTCACCCCTCCCCTCTCAGCACCGGTTGGGACTATCATATGGCATTCTCAAACATAAGATGAAGTGATAAATACGTATCCAGCTTGTGAACCCAAGCTCTAGCTGTAGTCTTCCCACTTCCATCAAAGTGAGCTAGAGTCAACTTGTTGGTTGCCTGCTTAAGATCATCTTGCCTAGGTCTTTGCCTAGTGCCAGGAGCTGGCCTGTCTCTGGAATGCTCTCACTCCTGTGTCAAATACCTATCAAAATTCAGCTTTCTTTTAATTTCCTTTGGAAGAGCATCCCACTCTGCAAAGTGTGCTACCATATCATCAACAAATGGTGTTGGCTCTGTCTACACACTAATTACATCCATCTCAGGCCTCAAGAAAGTAGGACGTAGAGGCCTATCATATGTGTCTGTGTGATCGACTATAATTCTGTCTCTCATCTGCTCTAGACCTGTGAGAGTTGACTGAAGCACTCCTCGCACCTCTGTCTTTGGTACGATCACCTAGTGAAGTAATACGTTGAAGTGTGTCTGACAATTGTTGCAAAACATTTGCAACATGATGCTTACCATCTGCTAAATTTCTAAAGGCATCTTTGGCTTCCCTATCAACATCATTGCCAATATTATCTCTATTCTTGTCACCTGTATGTCCAGCCTATGAACCCTGTTCACTACCCTTTGGTGGGGGTGAAGCTCTACCCCTGTGGACATAATGCATACTAGTTACAAACATGTCTGTCATAGCTAAGCCCTCATAACCTCCAGGCTAGCAAGATCAATGCTCTAATACCACTGTGATGAGCCCAGCGGGCTCTTAATTGCAATCTAGCTTCTATCTCAATTTTAAATGCAATTTTTTGTATTTTTCAAACATATATAATTTTTATGAAATTTTTCTGGACTTTTAAAAAATAGCATCAACAGCAATTTAATTTCAATGCTCATAAAACTAATTTGGCATTTGCAAGAAATACAAGCAAGTTTAATATTAATAGCACCTGAATATAATATGGCTTCTTTACATCCCATAATAAACTCCTTGGCTGGAAACGTCAGCCTCCACATGGCACACAACCCTTGCGTGAGTTATCTCCAGCTTCCAACGGTGTTAACGCAGCCTTCAAGATCAAATAAATAGTCACCAAAAACAACAATGCAATCCCCAACAATAGCGCAGCATATAACCACCACTCAAAACGCACTAGTCTCTTCAATTTCAATTTCGTACAGCATGTACGGCTCCTGCAACAGCCTCCTTGGAATGTCTCTATGGCAGCTTGTATCGGATTGTTGTTTGCACAAACAAATCTGCATTCACCTTTACTTTCAATCATGAACCAAGCTTGATAATCTAGCAAGAATTCAATGCTCTCTCCAAAAAATGAAGACCAAACACTCAAACCCTTGTTTTCCTCAAAGAATTTCGATTTCTCCTTCAAGACAACTTTTCAACTTCTCAATTTTTATCAAATGACACAAGGTAGAGAAATCAGATTTCTCCCTTAGCTTTATAATGCAAAATCAAAATCTTCTCCAATACACTTCTCAGTAAAGAGGCTTCATTAATACACCATTGAATTATAACATTAAAGTATATGAAGTTATTAAATTAAAATAACTTAATTTAATAACCTTAATTAAAATGTGGCGCAACTGAATCTCTCTTACCACAACAAACTGACTTCTAACAACAGTAGCCTGAGCTCACACTGCCCTGCTAGAAATAGCAACCAGACCAAATTAGACTTACTCCAAAGAGTAAGTCTCTCAAACTGGAGATTCTGCATGAAAAGCTCTGAATCATCTGAAACCACTACACAGGCGTTCTGCTAAATATAGCAATACCAAAAATACCACTTACTATAAATAGTAAGTTTGCCAATCTAACCCCAATGAAAAGCAATCCTAGCATCTGAGAACTCCAGAGTGGAACCCAACCACTGGCTCTACCAAAGGACCCCCTCTGACAACCTGATTAGCTACGAGGGTCATTGAAACAAGCTAATCCCAAAGGTCTGAAAATTGGGGACAGTACAAGTTGTGTCAATATAGTACAATGGAGGCATAATAGGTCTCTGTGGTCCAGTGATAATGATCTTGTTGAACTCTTGCAAATGATTGTTTTCCTTTCAGCAAGAATAGTGGAGGAGTTTGCACTTGTAGTTATGCCTCTATGTGACATCTTGACAAGGTATACTAAGGATTGGAGTTGTAGAAAAATATCAGACCTCACATTGTTGTCGACTTTCTGATCAGCCTACGCATGACCTTAGGTCTTGAACCACAATTTAGTTGGATGACTTCTCTAGAACAACATTTGAGTACTTTATGGTTGTGGCTGGTTGGAAGAAGTGATTTGATCATAGGAGATGACTATTCAATTATTGCCATATTCATATCTCCTATGTTTTTAGTAGGTTTTCAGATTAATTACCACTGGCCTTACATTTTCATGTTGGTTATGGAGACATCTTTTCATGAACAAATGGTTGTTGAGCCTTTGAAAGCTTTGACACTTGGAGGTTAAGCAGCTATGTTATGATTTCGACTGGAAACCACCGAGGCATTCCTTGGTTGGTAGATTATAGAGTTGTGAGAGTGATTGATTTGCTTCATTTTTTGGATGTCATGATTATCTTCAATTTGGTTCTTTATGGAAGAGTAGATTACTTTCTCCGTTGTCCAAGATCGTGATTGACAGTGAATTTGTTGACGTGGTTTTCACTATGATGCCTTGGCAGGATATATTGCGTACTATTGATTTCAACCCTCTCAGGTATTTTAGTATGGGTTTCGGTGATGTTTACTTTTTAGAATTCCAGGAGAGGAGAGTTTGGTTTGTGCATGATGAGTTGAATTTTTTTATCAAACTAGTGCAACGCCAGCATTGTGGTTCCCTTCTGAGGTTGATTTGGGACCTTGGGATCATCTATGATTTTAGTTTTGTTAGCATACTAATCTTGGGATTAAATTGGAATTGCTTGAGGACAAACAATTTTGGGAAGGGCGGATTGTAATGTTCCCTTTCTAGCATTATTAGCAGGACATTACCGTTAGCCTAGTTTTCCATGGTCTTGGAGGCTAACCAAGACATTAAACAGACTTAGAGGCTGTTTGGCCGAGGCAGTTTCAGTTGTAGACCATTTTGAGAGGTTTTGAGGCACTTTTGGGCATACTTACTATTTATAATAAGTCACTATGGGCATGTTGGACTTCCAATTGCAGTGGCATGTCTATGGTAAATTGGTAATATCGACAAGATCATTTATTTATCATTAATATAATTTATTATGCATTAGTAAAGTTATTTTATAAAGTTAAATTTAATTATTTAACTTTTATTAATGCAGTCTCTAATTTGTGGGAAATATTTAATTAAATGCTCCCCTTAATTCTATAATATATTGGAAGCATAAATGTAAGTTATTAGGGACTTAAGTGAAAGAAAATCATGTTATATGCATGAAAATATTAAAGAAAAAGCAATCTCGATAATAGGGGCCAAAAAAGAAGTCCTGAGAAAATAGGGGCTAAAAAGCAAAATCCCACAATTATAGGAAAGGGGAAAAAGTGATTTTGTTTATCCCACATTGTCAAGGTGGGTAGTTGTATTGGTGCCCAAAAAAGATGGACCGTTTTTGGCCAACAGACAGGTACACACTGATACCTCTACAATTCTGGCTTAATTAAGCCAAGGCTGGTAGGCCTAAATTCACTTGAAACTATTAAATTCTTTATGTTGCACAACTGCATACACAGACAAACAGAGTTCCTCCCAAAGTGGTAAATGATTTTTGGAGGGAAACAATATAATCTGCTAATAACTTTAATATGCAAAAACCTAGATTAAACTAAATTATCACTAAGAATCCTAATTGCAAATGATTTAGAAAAGTGATCAGATTTATTTACGAACTACAAAATAAGAACCAAATAACAATTTCAAACAAATATAAGATCAGTGCCTACTGAACATTTAGGTTATAGAGTCAGAAATTTTCAATCCTACGTACAATCAGAGATGGTTTTAAGAACTTACTTTTAATAAAGCAAGAATATCATTCCACGGGCTTCCACTTGATTTACAATTCAAATCAATTTATACAACTAATCTTATCGAATTTAAGTCAAACTAAGAGATCGATAAGAACAATAGAAGATACACAGATCTTATAATTTATATTCAAGTTATATACATATTAACTTCGAATTATAATATTTAGGGAATATAACACAGTGAAACACTCCAATACACAGAGTATACAAAGGACTAATTGAAAATAATAACATATAACTTCAAATAAACAGAAAACAACTTATCTCATTTGGCATTTGAAATTTTGTATAATGGTTCAAATTGCAGTTGCTGGAATTTTCTCCCAAAATTGTCATGTTCTTTTTAATTTTTAAATGACTTAACATTTATATCTATTTCAAAGGTTTCCTGTGAAAAGTCATACCTTTTCACAAAAACCTAATCCCACAACTAACCCTAAAAATTTGCAACAAATTAACCATCTAAATGGTTTGAAGGAATAAATCCTTTCCCACATTACAAATAGAATTTGTCATATCTTTGGATAATTTGCTTGATTGTCATCACCTGTTTATGATATAAAACTCTTGCACACCAAATCCAAAATTAGATAACTTTTAATAAATTTTAATTTTAGGGCTCATTATAATTTAATAATATTTTCAAATTTCTAAAATGATCCCTTTTTAAAAATTTATTGATTTTAATAATTAATAACATATCAAAATAAATCATCAAGAAAGCCATAACATAGGAGCATTCGTTGTAATGTATATAAATGTCTTTTGATAAATAAGATTTAAAATTTTTATCAAAGGTACCCTCTTTTTAATTACCAAAGTACAAAAAATCATATAAGATAATCCCTAAAATCCATTAATAGGAAGATAATGTAAATTTATGTTTTAATTGAATTTTTACTGTCAAAATTTAAACATAATATATTTCTCTTTCAAAATGTGGAATAATATTTGCCACATACAAAAATATGTTCCTAAAATCTAGGCTAGAAAAGTTATAAACACTTTAATTCACCCGAGAAAATAAAAAGTAAAAAACCTTCCCTAAAATGATAATTCAAACAATTTTATAGGATAATACTATTAACATTTAGAAAGAGGATAATTTTTAGAAAGTAACCCTAACATTATGCAATTCATTCCAAGGTAAAAATATAAAAATATACTTTTACAATCCATTCCATGAAAATAAAAATGCATTTTGATTTTAGGGCAACTTAATCACTTCAAGAAAACATACTTTAATAAGAACTTATTATTTCCCTTTTCTGAAAATAAATACTTTAAAAAAAAAAACCTATTCCCTTTCAATTATTTTCAAACATTAACATAAAGTAGGAATATTAAAAAAAAGACATTAAAGAATCATAATGCTAAAAATACATAAATCAAAATATACTTTTGTATTCTTTTAAGATATATTTAGGGTAATTTAAGAATTTTACACTCTTTAAAATAAAACCCTAATTAATTATGCACCTTTATAAAATAAATAAAAAATATAATGAAAGGAGCATATGTATTTAAATCACCTAGTAAATATTTCCAATAAACGAGAAAGGTGAAAAAATACAAATCAAATATAATAATAAGATAAAATAAGTTCCACTACACCTTTTTACCCTAATACTTGATTCCTAAAATTACTATAAGGTAGAAAATAATCTAAATCTATCCTTTCTCTTCTACCCATATTCCCAAGGAATACAATAGGACAATTGGTTAGGGTAGGATGGGTAGTTAGGATAGGAAAAAAGGTGGGTCGAGAGGTCGAGTGTTCAACTCCCTCTCCCCACTCTTTTTCTTGAAACTAATTTTGTGAATAATATATAAGCAAAGAATACTCATATTGAAAATTAAAATTGTTTTGATAAGATATACTTCTTGTGTGAAAATTTGCCTTGATTTTCTCACCTACACACGGAAATGTAAATAAATGAATTCTACTTCCAAAGCCTCTCAAGGAATAACAATAGACTAACTGGTTAGAGGGTGAAAGGGTAGGTAGGTAGGAAAAAGGGTTGGCTTGAGAGGTCGAGTGTTCAACTCCCTCTCGCCAACCTTTTGCCTAACAACCTAATTATTCTTTTATAATTATTTTTATTTCAAAATATACATGCATTTAATTTATTGAAATAAAATAATTAAAAGCTCATTCCATGAACATGAGAATAGAATAATGATAATTATTGAGACCTTTTCAATTGTTTAATTTTTTAACATAGGGAAATAACATGAAAATGAAAATAAGTATTATACTTCCCTGATATTTTGCATATTTAGGACCTGAATTTTCAGGTGTCAACAAGTTGAACTCTTAAAAAGCATTGCAAAAAAGATGGAAGTGCCTTCTTTCAGCATGCATGGATAATATATGGAAATTGGTAAATTGTGGAGATTTTCTCGTGGGCTTGGGGGACGAAATCCATCTATGCTGACATTCTTCTCGCTGTTGGAAGATACAGTTAGAAGAATTCTGGAGCTTAAGGAAAATCGGATTATTGTGCTACTTGCTCTTCCATTTTGGGTGTGTTTGGAAGTCACCAGGAGAATCGAACTTGAGGATAAGTGCTGGAGTTGTCACATAGAGGCTGTACAGAACTAAGAGTTGCTACAGCAAAGCTATACCATTCAATAACCATCATTTGAGGTGCCATTTGGGGTTTTTATCAGCTATAATAACAAGTATCTGGTCTGCAAATTGATTGAGGGGATCTACAGTCATTCACATTGTTGTTATAATGCCGTACTGAGATCTGGAAGTGCTGTACAAAGCTCAGACAGTTCTGAAGTAGCTGCAACTAGGGTTGGACGATCAATAATGGCTGTTAGTGTGAATCTGAAGCTATGTTATGTCTGTAACAGCGAGTAGTTGTATGCAAGATCATTAATGTAATTGCTGATGTCTTTAATCAGAAGTATTCATGTATGTATCTGCTCTTATGATACTCTAGGTTTGGTTATTTCATTTCAGCATATTGCTATAGAATGGGATATTGTTTTCAGTTTGCAAATGAGATGGTATATGCTAAATTTCTTAGACAATAGTATAGTTATTCTTTGCTGATGTAGCTTGCATTTTATCATTGATAAATAAAGTTGATTTATATTGAGAGTTTAGACTGTTACATGCTTAATGTCATATCTACTTGGTAATTTGTCGATATTTATTATACCTTCATAAGCAATGCAATGTCAATCCAATTAGAAGCGTAGACAATCTCAGAAAATCAGTAATTAGCTTGCTAGCCAACTGTTTGAGAAAATCACAATAAGGAAGGGACGCAAAAAAAAAAATAGTCTAAGAGCAGGGGGTGTTCTTACAGTGGTATTAGAACAATGTATCCTACCATCCTGGTGGTTACAAAATGATTAGACTATGATATGATAGATTGGAGTATGCAACCATGGATTTATCATTATACTTCATGCGGAAACAAGATAGGATTAGAAGGACAAGAGGAACTGGAAGAAAACAGGATTACAGGTGAAGGGAACATAGGATATATAGGTGAACAGGTCACAGGGGATATGGGTGAACAAGTCACAGGGAACTGTTTGACAAAACCACAGTAAGGAAGGGAAGCAAAATAAATTAGATTAAGAATAAGGGGTGTTCTTACATATTTCCCCTTGGTCTCGTAGGCCAACCAGGACATTTAAGGGACTTTGAGGCAATTTGGTCTAGGCAATTTCTTTCGTGGATCATTTAGTGGTGTTTGGAGGCATCTTGGGCATACTTACCATTTATAGTAAGTCATTTGGGCATGGTCAAGACCTTCACTAATGATGACATATCAATGGTAAATGCTTAACATCAATAGAAGAATTATAAAATCATTGATACGATTTATTATGCATTAATAAAGTTAGTTTATAAAATTATTTATAAATATATAACTTTATTAATGTTGGTGTATAGTTAAGTGGGAAATATTTATTTAGTCCCTTTATTTAATAATACATTGGAGACAAAATGTTTGGGGACTTAAGTTGAAGGGATTTAATTTAAATGACGTGGGAAATATTAAGGAAAAAGAAATCGCAATAAAATAGGAGAAAAAACAATCATGAGAAAATAGGGGAAAAAAGCAAATCCTGAAAAATAGGAAAAGGCAAAATGTGATTTTGTTTATCCCACATTGGCAAGGTGAGTGAATGAGCTCTTATGAGAGTGTTAGAAAAGAGATTGAAGAGCTTTCTTTTGGGAATGCTGGATGAAATAAGTGAAATATTGGAGAGTTCTTCTTCAAGGGTTTTTTGAGGATGAAATCCCTCATGAATGACATTCTCTGCGACTTCCAATGCCGAATCATCGTTAGCAGATTGGGACGGGGACATTACAATCAACATGAAGAGCTCGTGAAGGTGAAAAGGAACAGACAAGATGAAGCAATTTGGCAATATGAGCCATCATAATCCAACTTCAAATTCAAATTGGAAATGCTAAGTGGAAGTTAAAGTTAAAATGGTTAAGTGAGTAACAAGCAAAAATTCCTAAGCCCTTAGTTGAAAATGCAAGAAATTCAAGTATAAGTGAAAAGGGGAGAAAATTTTGCTCATTTCCAGCTCCTAGCTAGATATCCGACCTATAGTTTGCTCATTTCTAGCTTGCTTGTGAATTTCCGAACCCCTTTGCTATCCATTTCCAACTTATAAGTGGAATTCCGACCTGGCATTTTACCATTTCCAGCTCCCCCTTTAATTTATGCCCAATAAATGAAGAGGAAAATTGCAAGATTAAAGAGGTTTGAGATTAGAAAATAAAGAAATCTTTGCAATGGAGATGAAATTTTTGTTTATAAATTGAAAATCAAAGAGGTGAAAAGAAAATTTCCATGCAAGGATGTTTTGAACAAGGAAGTGAATGATTTTGAAGGGAAAAGTTGAAAAAATCTAAGTTAAGTTTCTTTCTCATTTCCAACTCCTAGCTGGAAATCTGACTTCCTCGAGGAGCATTTCTAGCTCCTTGGCTAAAATCCGCCCAAGGGAGAAATTGGTATGTTCAAAGGTAAAGAAATAATGTTTGGAATTCTAAGTGGTGAATGATGAATGAAAATCTAAGGCGAATGAAGATTCAAGTTGAGAAAAGAAAATGTAAAATTTTGAAGGTCGAGATGAAAATTTTGAAGTGACAAGTTCGATTCCCACCTAAACTTCTAAAATCCGCCCTAGAAAGAGACAGTTTCCAGCTGAAACAAGGAATTCCGACCCAAGCAAATCCATTTCCACCTAAAATCTGGAAATTTGCTCATCCTCTATGATGAATTTCCTCCTAAAATTGCAATTTACGGTCAGCCTTTGAATCAATTTCCAGCTAAAGTTGTAAATCCTACTAAAACTACAAGAGGTAATTTCCTCCTCAATTGAGAGCAATAGAAAACTTTCGAATCTGATCTTTTAGGAAGCAATTTTGAAATACAAGCATTTTCAAGACTTGGGCCTATTAAACTCAAGAAGGGAGCAAGTTATCAGCTCTCACTCTGTTCCTTGATTCACAGAGCTCTTCTCACGGATGCTTCTCCTTCTCTCTCTTCTTTTCTCTCTCTCCTATTACATCTCCTTTTGTCCTTGTTTGGTAGAAGGGGCATTGATTATTGGAATTGTCGGAGGTAAGATGTTTTCTTGTGTCACGCTCATCTTCCCTCCAGTTTTTGTCCTCGTACAGTTGCAGTATCTGTTGTCTGTGTTGCTCCCACTACCTCTCCTCTTGCCGCTCTTGAAATTCAATCAAGTTGCAAGCCAACAATCTTGGAAGGCTCCCCAAAAGATCATACACTGGAGTGTTCACTATGGGTTCAACACGTACCATGTCAGCTGGGGCCATTGCCTCCCGAGCCTCCCACCACATACTGGTCAACTGAGACTGCTTACACCTAAACCAAATCCTTCGTCAATTGATCTTCCAATCTCTTCCCTATTATCCTCAGTGTCATTGTCAGTCACCAGT
Organism: Chamaecyparis obtusa; assembly: GCA_027943335.1. Lineage (NCBI taxonomy): Eukaryota > Viridiplantae > Streptophyta > Pinopsida > Cupressales > Cupressaceae > Chamaecyparis > Chamaecyparis obtusa. The sequence goes on along the minus strand of BSBK01005588.1, from coordinate 1,068,199 downwards.
ATCTACTGATCGAAAGAGCGGCCTATTATTCTACCATCTTGCCTATTTGTCTTTCCTCAAACCCCCAGGTTCGGTTAGGCAATGGTGCCAAAATGTTTGCTCCTTACGAGTATATGGTTTCACACACAAAATAAATAGAAATATTTAATAGACCATGAATAACACAACAATTCAGAATGAATATCATGTACATAATATTTCAGAAAGATATATCTTTTCATTTCATAGCATGTCTGTAAAATGAACAATCCATGACTTGTTCTAAACAAAATACAAATAGTGCCTGATGGTTGGTTAAGGTTGCCAATCGTCAACAACTGAAACCCTTTCAGAACAATTTTCTTATTGTACTTCCAAGTTTAACTTAACTAACAAAAGTATTATTTAATTACTAACAACAAATTTCTATAGTTTTCCCTCTACCTGTCCCTTCATTTTCCATTATTTATTGTCTTTTTATTGCCCCTTTTAAGTTGATTTGAACTTAGGAAATAATAGTAAAATGACTATTAATTTTTCTAACTCACAATTAAAGCCATTTTAATACAATTAAATAATTAAATTAAGTTGTCATTTAATTTATTATGTTTCGACAACTTAAATTTAATTATTTAATTAATTTTCGATATCCAAATAAACGGAGCATTACACCAAGTTTGCAATGAAAACTTGCAGAGTTTCCTAGCTGGGTTTGTAACCAAAACTTGTGAATTTTTTGGGGAGTACTCACCATAACTTAGTGAGTTCAACTACCCACCTTGAATAAAGGGTTGTATAACAAAAAAACAGTGTAAATTGAGGTGAAATGGGAGATGATGGCCTTTCTTGCAGCAGAAGATGAAAAGAAATTGGAGAGGGTGAAGGCACAAGAAGCCATACAAAAATCCATTCATCCAAATTTCTCAGGAGAATTTGATGAAGATACACAAGGCATTGTGAGCTCTACTCACTATCTATTGTATACATGGTCCATCCTCATCTAGCTCAAGTAGAGTTCAGTAGTGGTGCAAGAGCACATCTAGCTAAAACCCTTAGCTCTTTATTTTATTTTTTTGGCATGTACTGACTCTAGCCAAGTCAGGAGAGTGTGTGTGGACCTTATAAGGTCATTTGTTTTATTTTCCTTAAGATGGATTTGACTAGGTCAATCCATGTCTAGTTAGTTTTCTTAGAAGCTGTTTGTGTGTCCTTCAAGGAGATATTGCAGGGATGAGTCCTAGAGTGAAAAGAAGACTTGAATAGCTTAGGCTATGTTTTCATGACTTTAAGGATGGTTATATGTCATATGTAAACCATTAAAGAACAAACCTAAAAGGTTGGCTTAATATTGCAAAAGTTGTAAATTCTTGTCAAAGTTGTTAATTTGGCAAAAAGTGCAAGAATGGGACAAAGAAGGAAGAATGATTGTCGAGAGGCTAGATCATGCCCTGAAATCATTAATATACCTTATGAAATGCCACAAGAAGATCCCAAGCCCTACTTGCATCAAGTAGCAAGGGGTTTTTGTACCTAGAAATATACTAGGAGCACAATCTTCATTGGAAACCGTAAAGGTGGAACAAGGATGTTGATGTAATGGTTGTGAACATATTTCGTTGTGGGTTGCTATCTATTTGCTCTAAGTGTTTTATGGGTATTTTTTTGATACCATTATATTTATTACACATAGAAGGTAGTTTCTAAAGGCTCATTATCTATTTAGTTATGGAAAAGTTTTGAATAAATGTTTGAATGATATCTTCTATTGCCCAAATATTATCACTTTAGGGTTTGTGAAATGAATGCAAGGAGAGAATGGGTTGGGAATGTAAGCCCCAGCATGTTCAAAAGCCACCATTTGAGAAACCTTGTTTCAAAATTGGCAACAACTGTCCCCTATGCAATGCAACCTATGCGTCTTTTACATCTCCTTTTATTTGCTTAATTTAGGGATATGGAGGTGTAGATGTGCAAAAAAAGAGGATGCATGGGTTACACCCAGGGAAGGAAATGAGTAGCAAATGAAAGATCCTTTGCCTATGAGACCAATTGAATGTGATGATTTACAACTGATTTGTAGGGAATGGTTGGCGCTTAAAGCCTACTAGAGGACATAGGGAAAGTGATGCACAGCCTCATGCTGACCCATAACGAAGGGCATCTTGATGTCTCTAGTGCATATACAATTCCCACCTTCATGTCTTGCAAAGGGTCCTTGCTCAATAAAATTGGCATCAGATGTCCCCAATGCTACTCAATGTTTGTGACCTTTTATGTTTCCTTTACCAACTCAACTTGGGGATATGGATATAAAATACTTGTTTGAATGTGCAAGAAATAAGAGGATGCAAAGGTTATGCCTAGATTGGAAGTGAGGAGGAAAAAGGACCATATGCATGCCAAACTTGTTGAAAGTGGTTATTTATGGTTGATTTGTAAAGATTTGCTGGTGCTCAAGGTTATAAAGACAGGGAAAGTGATGAGCAGTCTCATCGTGACTAATAACAAAAGGCACCTGAGGTTTGTAGTCCTTATACTGTTCTCATTTTTTTGTTGGCAACAGTTCACAGCATAGATCAGGAAGGAACTGTGTCATAGAACCAAATTTTAAGTTTTTGGATGTGACGACACCTGGCCCATATTCTTTTGTTGTCAACTCGTTCTGACAATTTAAGACTTGATTAGCTGGCTGGGGCGCAGCAAAAGGTCCCCTTGTTTTGGGTTATGTTAATTGGTATCACTGATTTTGTTTTGGTAGCCGCATGTTGGGTGTTGTTTTCTCTTATCTCTTTTAATTTTGAACGTTTATCTTACCAATGGGTGGAGCATTATTAGTGTTTCTGACATTTTTTATCCTACAATTCTTTCTTATAACATGTTTTTAAAAAAAAATTCTCTCAATATAAGACATAATTACAATGCTTCTTTAAGGCTTTTCTATCTTGGCACGAGGCTTCATAAAATTTAATTTCATTATATAAAGAATTGTGCTTCTACATCATGGATAATCAGCATGTAAAACACAAGGATAGTGAAATGTAATAATTAATAAATCCATTAGACTGGGAATGACCAATGAGTACATTCGTGGTATATACTTCTATCACACATTGAGTCTTTATATATGAAAAACATAATCTTTAATTTCCTTTATAACATGTTTTTAAAAAAAAATTCTCTCAATATAAGACATAATTACAATGCTTTTTTAAGGCTTTTCTATCTTGGCACGAGGCTTCTTAAAATTTAATTTCATTATATAAAGAATTGTGCTTCTACATCATGGATAATGTGCATGTAAAACACAAGGATAGTGAAATGTAATAATTAATAAATCCATTAGACTGGGAATGACCAATGAGTACATTCGTGGTATATACTTCTATCACACACTGAGTCTTTATATATGAAAAACATAATCTTTAATTTCCTTTCTCCTCATTTTATCACTTGTAATTTGTCAGCAGGGCACCCCACACAAGGAGCATTTTATCTGTTTAAAGGCCTCTTAACACTTTTGGACTCTCAACCATGGTAGGGATCTATTTCCAGTTTGCTGTTTTCTTATAATTTCATCATGTTGACAATCTGGGGTAATATCCGGTATACACCATGTCCAATAAGGTGGCACGATCATTATTAGCATATATTCACCTGACTTTTTTTGTGGTTTGGAAATCCAAAGGAATAAAAATGAATATAGGTCCAATGAAAAATTCTCTCATCAATGAGAAGGGACTCCAACATGCCATGTTCAGTGTACCAACTGATCGGGAACAAAAACTCCATAAACTCAACTTCTGCAATTTTCTATTTGATATTTTCTTCAAATGTTCATACCAGGTTGATACCAGGATTGACAAGCATCAGAGTATTTTCTGGTGTTGTTTCTTTAACTGCGGCATTAGCTCAGAAGGAGCTACCTTATCACGTTGCAAACAAAGAGGTGATAAATCAAAGAAACCTATTGCATCTATCCTTTCTTTGCATCTATTCTTGGCATGCTAAATTAGTTTTATATGTGGCATCTTTTTATATGTATTCAAAATAATATGTTTGTTAAATTTCAAATTTTAATATTCTATCTTATTTCAATATATATATATATATATATATATAGGACACATGCACACACATTTATCCATTGGGTTGGAATGGAAGAGTGGCTGCCAAGCATAAGAGTTACCATTTTCATATACAGATGGTGAATATGACGCAGTGGTATTAAGTTTAGCATATCATAATTTGGACATTGATTTACTCTTCAAACCATTAACTCATTGGTTAAATTCTTCCGTAAACGATAAAGTATTGCATTTTATATTATTTCATTTTTCTATTAACATAAGAAAGAGGGTATCATATGTTTACAATCGTCTTATATGTTTAGGAATATTGTTTTTTAATTCCTATACATAGGAAAGATTTGGGGAAAGACATATACCTGGTTGGACTCCATGGAAGAAACTTAGAAACTTAGCATATTGTATGTAGCTTTTCCCAAAGCCTTGCTATAAGAAATATTTGCATATGAAAGAACCATGTATTCGTTGTCTTCCCAAATTATACTGGCAATCCCTGCATTGTAAAATGTCGCCTTTAGCAGCTACATATAAATTGAGCTTGACCCATCCTGAAAAAAGGTTGGAGTCAAGTTAGAAACTCAACAAATTGTTTGTAGTTTTGTTAAAAGAAATATTTTTAAATGTAATGTCCCCAAATTTTGGTGAAATAAATAAATAAAATTAATTATTTTAAAGTTGTCCAAAGATATTAAATATTAAAAGGGATGACTTTATTTTAATTAATTTAATTAATAAGTGACTTAAATAAAATAATAAAATATCATTGAAAGTCACTTTATTTAATTAAGCTCTCCAACTTATTCGAAAAGCTACGCCATGAGTGGAGATTCTAGAAAGTTCTCCAAATTGTTATAAACGGAGGGTTTGGATTCAGTGTTACTTGGGGACGCGTCCCCGGCCTAATTTCCTCCATCCCATATCGGGGGGGTTTCGAAGACTTGGGGACAGCTAGGGGACGTCCCCCTCCCCCCCGTCCTAACCGTCCTAGATTTTGAAAATTTGGTGGGGACGTCTTGGAAACTTGGGGATGTCACCCTAAAATAGGGGGACAAATGGCCGTCCTGGGGACGGTTGGGGACGTTGTAGCCATCCCCCGACTGTAGCGGGGATGATCGTTTGCCCCCAATGCTTTACACACAAAAAATTCAATTCATTTTGCTTTATGGTGGTCAGTTTGTGGGCCCCACCTTCTTACATGTCCTAAAAAGCAAAAAATGTAGCTTATACTTGCATCTTTGCCATCTTTGCATTAAATCATGATAGTAATAGGATTGCACATATAATTAAATGTTAAGGGAAAGGATGTATTTAGCATAAGTTAAACTATTTACTTATTATTCCTTCTAAACCCAATCCTAATGTCATGAGCCATGATTAATATATAATAGGTGCTCATATGAATTTCTTGAATATATAATTCATCTCCTATCTCTAAAAATAAGTCAATAATGTTAATCAATATAATATTAATTAATAATATCAATTTATGGTATTAATACAAGATCAATTACACTAATCAAATTAGTAGTTGTTAAAGATAATATTGATCTGTAATTATTAATATTAATTAGTGTCGATTAATATTTATTAATGTTACCAATAACTATTAATAATAAAATAATAATCATCATCAATATCTAATATCATTAATTAATATTCTTATAAAATAATAATAATCCAATTAATAGTCATTAACTTAAATTATGATTTAATATATCTATTATCATTAATTAATATTCTTATAAAATAATAATAATAATAATAATCCAATTAGTAGTCATTAACTTAAGTCATGATTTAATATATCTATTACTTCCTAAACTAGACCCGACAACATGTAATGGTAGTCGGAAATGGAAGAATTGAAACATCATGGACTTAGCGTTAAATCTCACGCAACACGGGTCGCACCTCTTGACTCAAGTTGCACCCCCTGGGACACCGCAAAAGATACTTAAGACAGGCAAAACAATCTTTTAAGATACACGGAAGAGGGCAGAAGAGATAGAGATTTGGGAGTTACGCATCTGGTGAATACCAAGCTTAGCCTGTTATGTTAGGCTTAGACGTCAAGAATAGAGTTCTCTGGATAACCACAGGGACTGTAAAGTATGTATGTATTAAGGAACAACATTCCTCCTATAATCATTCAGATTGTATACAGTGATAGACTATCTGGGTAAGCTGTCGCAGGGTATACACAGATATATATTTGAACTATGGTCGTTAATGTTTAACAATGATTAGGATGTATGTTTTGAATCTCTCAATAACATATATCTGCATTATATATATAATACAGTACATATAAATATAATACATATATAAATTAAATATAATATAAATATATATATATATATATATATATATAATTAATTGGAACTATATATATTATGGTATACATAAATATATGAGCATTTAGAGAAAGATGTATAAATAGATGATCTTCAGTATTCAAATAGAAATCTAGATAATGTGTCAAACTAAAATAGCCTGTAAAGATTATACAATTTCATCTCTTTCGTCTCGCTAAGGCATCTTGAGTGTGGAGGTTGTGGATGGTAGAGGCGGAGTAATTTCGGGCACATGATGGTTATCCCAATATTGGGGTTAGGCCTTGAGGGAAGCCACTTGTAGTCTGTTTCACGCGACCCAGGCCCTGTAACTCTTCCACTCTAGATTACCATAGGAAGATAAGAGAAGGATTTCCCTATAATCTCTACAGGAGATATTTTATACACATACAAATTATATTGCTTATTTATACCATTACGGAGTTATCTTCCGTTAAATAAGTTGTGCATAACCTGGGATAATATAGGATGAAATGTAAGATAAGGGATAGTCCTAATAGAAGTTTCCTAACTGGCACCGTTTGATGTATTTGGACAGTGCCTAGAGATTAGGATCATTACACCTAATTTTTGCCCCATTCGCGTCTCTAGATCATTGCAAAGACCGTCTAAAAAGGGGTCATTACACATTTTAGTGAACCAATTTAAAATGTTCTTCAATTGCTCCTTAGGATGAGAGAGGATGTATGAACGTGAGGATTATAAATAAATTCATTTGAATGCTTATAAATGCAAGAACATAACAATAAATTATGCAAATGTGTGTATAGCATAGTTCCCAAACTCACCAGGACTCGGCAGAAACTCGCCTTAGGAAAGACTCCCCAAAACCCTAGTTTTTGCCATGTCCTGTCAAGTTCTTGCCATTTTTTGGCGGAGTCCCGAGTCGTTTCAGCCTTGCCAAGTTCGTGCCGATTATGAGTCTTGTTTCTGTGGTGTATAGTCAGGTCATAATGGCTAGTAAAAAGGGATAGGATCTTTGGAATTTGAATTTCAAGTTTGCACTTTTGAGGGTCAGATTTGTGGGTGCAAGATTAATGTCATGGTTGCGGAATTGACCTAGGACAAAAAGGTGCAAGAATCAAGGTGAGCATGGAATATTATTTCATTTTGGAATTAACGAATGGATTGGTGTAATAATTGGCTGATGTATAAGAAATTAGAATAGGTGTGGATATGGAGAGGATGAGGTGAAATGTGGGGAAGTATATGGAAATGGGAATGGAGAAAGGATAGTGGAATGAGCCCAACTTCACACTAAATGTGCCATTTGTCAATATGTAAATTATATAAAGACATTTTGCATTCTCCCAAAATGAATACAAAACTAAATTGGAAATAATATGGGTATGCAAATTCCACCTTTACAAATATATAAAAGATCTTGCGTAGCTACAAGCAGCAAGAATTACTAGAACAAATACTTTCAGCATCTCATCCTAGCTCAAGAATTTCTCAGCTTGAAAGAAAAGAAATTGGGGTTTAACAGATATTGACTTCCATTGAACTAGATATGATGTCTGACCAACTTGCTTACAATTAGAAAATCTGAATTACTTTGCATGTAAACTTTATATATTAGGTGGTGGATTAAGACAATAGGCTTCAGGTAAAATTCCTGTAAAAAATGAGAACACATATTATAAGTAAAATACTGCAATGACCAATTATCACTGCATTGCACATGCTTGATGTTTTTACATCTTAACAAACAATGTGCCATTTGTCTTCATGATTTGAGAAAATTATTCTACTCCATCCCTGTGCTTCTCAAGCTTAGAGCTTCCATGTTTTGTATTACATTATTATTTTTAATTCTAATCCATTTATTGTTTATTTTGAAGGTTATTAGCAATGATGAGTTATATTACGGAGAATCATCCTACAATACAGAACTTGTGGCCATTTCTAATGTCTTGGTTCAAAAAATCATGGACAGCTTAAATCAAGCACCCAACTCAGTAATTTGCTCCTTTCCCTTCGTTCAATGGCTCTATTATTGTTGAAATTCACAAGTCCCTGGACTGAAAAAACACTGTATTCTTTGGTCTCTGCAGTCTGCACGAGCAAATCAAGCGCTAGATACATGCAACTCCTTACTCATTTCCTTCAAGGTAGTAAATTTGCTTTTCCTTTCGAAGGTATTTGTAGATTTGTCATTGCATTTCTTACTAAATTAATCTAATTTAGTAAACTTGCATTGCTATACGCTTTATATTGACTTGATCTTGCGCATAAGATAACATGTGAATTTGAACTTCAATGCTTTGCAGGCCAATAATAAAGCTATAGAATCTTGTGCAAATTTGATTAAAATTGCTGAGTCATCCTCGCAAGCAAATACCAGATATTTGCAATTGACAACGGATTTTTTAAATAGATGTTCACACTTCCAAAAATGAAGACATTGTATTCATTTGACTGAGATAGCATAAGAACAAGATTACCTGATGGAAATTCCAATTGCCATAGTTTTTTTCTGTTGAAAAAATACATTTATTTCGAGATTTATACCATGATGATACCCTAAACATCATTGTTATCTCTACTTTTGGAAGTGAAGCAGGTTAACCATAAACTTTGTTAAACTTTGGCAAAAAGTAAAAATGGCATTAATCTAATATATTTTGTTCACATCCAAATGTTTAGGGATTTTATGAGAGGTATATGATTCCTAGCAACGTTTTCCAATCAATTCTTGACCTCTTGTTTATGCGTGTAAATATTGTTCTTAATTCCTTTTTATTTTATTAACATTTACAAAAATTAAGAGCATAGTACTGCAGTTTGCTGGAGTTTTGACCTTGAAAAAACTTGACAAACAGTATTTTTTGGTACCCTCTGAAACTTAAGTTTTGTGTTCCCTTTGTCAAGATTTGTTTCCTGCTAATCATCCTTAGTTTGTCAATTCATTTCATTTGTGTTTCTTCCTACTTATAGTTTGTAAATGTTGTTCCTGTCCGAGTCCTTTTTTCTTCATAGCTTTTGCAGGCATTAATGATCTCCACAAACCCAATGAACAATAAATAGTGATGATATTTAAAAAGCAGTCTGGAGAAGAAAGAACAGATCAGTGACATGTGACAACAACAAACAGGGAAAAAGTCTAAAGAGTAGTTCAGTCATTATTGAAGAGGAGTTAAAATCAAGTGATGGTGAAGAAGCTTATGAAGGTGCATCAACAGTGAAGGAGCAAGCAGTCAAAAGGTGGTGCTATTTGAAAGTGGCAAAGCAATGGGAAATTGTGCTCAAAGATGGCAGTGACAGGGGTAAAGGGCACCCAATGAAAGGAGAAATCAATCATAAACAGAGCCATTTCATGGTGGCGATACCAATAGAAAGCTTCATCAAAGTTCATTGAGGTGGAAAATGCTTTAGAGAATACCATTTATCTGAAGTAGCACTTATGAAATCAGGTTAGTCTTCTTTGTGGTAAAATCATTTTGGAATTCAACCACCTAACAAGAAAATGTAGTCAGAGTTGATGAATATTTGCTTGAGGAAAAAAATGTTTAAGTTATCAAGACCATGGCATATTTTGAAGGTGGCATGGACATCATACAATTGCTCTAAGGTAAAAAAGAAAAAGCAATTAAGTATTAGGCACTATTTTGTGTTGTCAAAGCTAGCTCTATCTTCCACCTATCAAGTAGCATGGGGCTAAGTGGGTAAGAACAGCACACCTAAAGGTAAAAAGAAGAGTAACCCGGAGACGCGTCTCCCCCCTAAAACCTAGACGCACCCGAGACAGGGGGACGGTGTCCTGGCAGTTTGGGCGGAGCAGCCGTTCCGCCACCGTCTCAGTGGGGGATGCGGGGACATCTCGGCGTCCCGGACGGGGAGAAGGGGACAAATACTTCAACATTTATATCCAACACAAAAGGACAAATACTTTTACATCTTTATGTCTTATATTGTTATACATCTTTTCATAACTACCATTTTAAGTACCACACGTATAGTATATACTATATACACCCCCCCCCCCCCCCCGGTCCCTTGCCGCCGTCCCCAAATTGAGGCCCCTCTATCCACCTGTCCCGGAAACTTGTCCCCCCATCCCCCAGGGCGGTGTAACTATGGTAAAAAGGAAATTTGATCAATTTATGGTGCATTTAAAAGTTTGCAAAACCAATACAAAATGGCACCCAAGGTGGCAAATGCATAATTAAGTTTTGCTTGGCATTGAAGCAAGGTAATGATGACATGAAATGCCATAGTGTTTAAAAATATGGCAGAAGTCTAAGTAAAACATGCTCAAGTAAAGTGTGGTTTTAGATGGGCAAAATCATGGAGAAATTCCACCCTAAAACTGGCAAATTGCTTATGAAAGTGCTCCTTAAGTGGAAAGTGAACAGCAAGTAAAAGGTGCACATTGTTGAGGGATAAACAACTATAACCTTGACAATTCAATCAAAAATTAGCTCAAACATTGTTGACAAACACCAAAAGCTTATAAGAGGTTTTCAAGTCAAGAAAAGGACACACTTTTCATTGCAAAAACTGTCCAAAACTTTCCCTATGAATTCATTACTAATGTGTGCCTAGAATTAAGGCAAGGACCTTGAAAAGTCCCAATGTGAGGGAAAGTTGGCAAAGTTGTGAGAGATTTTTGACATTGCTTTAATGCAAATAAAACAAGTCTAAAGGCAGTTAATTGCTACTATTTGTAGCAAAAGTGAAAGGCATTTTCTTTGTGGTTTCACATGTTTTAAGGTAGTCTTCAACACCCTTAAAAGGGTAATAAAGACCAATAGTAATATAAAATGAGGAATCAACAAATATTTCTTCAAACTCACTTTCCTTCAATCTTCTTTGGATTACACAGTATTGAACAAGACCTTTTCTAAGTAGTTTGTCTTGGAAAATTCAATACATTAGAGTCTACTCGAACTGGGGTTTCAGATTTAGAGGATTGACCTATTGTCATGTGCTATCATTAGATTCATTGTGATCAAGGTTCTAGTTTGTCGAATTTGTATTGACAAATTCGTTCTCACAAGTTTTCAACTTCTTTTATAGGCTCCAAGAAAGGTTTGCAATGTTTCAAAGGATTTAATCAAAGTCTTATATTTAAAGTTGCTTCATATGTTTGGATATCACTTAAGTGCCAAAATTTTATATTTTTCTAGTATAGTCATATATGGCAGCTATCATCATTAGCACTAGTCAAGAGATAAATATCAACCTATTATTAGGCTTTCATTTGATTAATTTTTTGAGAATTTGTTTTCTTTTAAAACTATATTAATTTCTCTTTTGTGAATATGGAGATATGATTGCTTTAACATGATGTTATTAGATCATTTTATTGTTTTTGATTAAGGGTCAAATAGGTTTTGAAGGGACCCAAAACCCTAATTACAAGTAGCTACCACAGCTAGCCATCAACAAAAAAATAAGAAATTAGTTGGCATCCCTCGAAAAAACAAATAAGGGAACCAAAAAACTAGAACAATAAAATAGTAAAAAGGTACACCTAATACAAGTTTTTTAAAGCCTCGGTAGCTTCGGCTTCAAATTGAGATATGTTATATTCATATCCATCAGATCTTGATTAGATTGATTAGACACATTGAAATGAGCTCTAGTACGGGTGTTAGGTCCCTTGTCTTCTTCTTGGAGAATCTACTTTCATTTTCCAACTATATCAAGATCAATAAATTAAGCTTTTGCTTTTTGCATTTTCTCAAACTTCTTGGTCATAATTCTTATGCTATTTGTGCTACTCTTAATGACCTTATGACTAAAACTAATCAAAATAATTAGATTGGCATTAGTCTTTTTATAGTTAGTTTCTAGACTTGAGATTCTTCCTTCATAATTAGTCTTCACGTGTTTGATATCCCTAACTGCCTTTTGTAGTGAAGCCACCACATTTTTACCCTCTAGCCATAAACCATCTTGGATTTTGAGGGCTCGAATGACAATATTCATCTCATTCATCTCGTAAAAGAATTTTTTTTGCATTTTGAAATTGCCCACTACAACATTTCTAGCCACAAGAAGCAAATCATTAGGGCTTTCTCTATCCATGTTAAGCATAAGAGAGTCATGTTTTAGATCTCTAGGAAATGGAGATCTTCCTTATCTGTCAATGAGAGGATGAGAATCATCTGAGTGCTTTAGGCTACCATGGTCACTTCCCTCTAGGAAAAATTGAATAGGTGAAGTTTTCCTCTTCTCGGTGTCTATCTTCTCCTTTTTACCTTTCATAGCATCATTGACATCTGCACTATACTACAACACTAGAGTAAACAAGGGAAACATTTATTTTCTTGGCATCTTCTTATATCTACCTTTTTTCTTGTCCTTTTCATAGTCATAGTCATGGTTTTCATCTTCTTTCATTTCTTAACCATTGTGCTTTGAAAAGGGGTTATACATAACATTCTCTTTTGAATTAGAGTTTGGATTCTCCAAGGTGTGGGGGATTGTCCCTTTTCCTTTGGAAGTTTAAAATGTTCTTGAATAGGTGTAAAAATGTGTATTTACCCTATTATAAAATATTCTTATATCTATGTGAGAAATGGGTGATATATTGAATATGTGAGGGGAATATAGGATCTATCCCTAATCCAAATTCCCAAAAGAGAGATCCAAATTGATTAATCACAAAGAGATCAATACACAAATGAATCAAACAATGGAGAATATGAAAAATGGAGGAAAACTCTATAATTCGCTATAGAAATTATGTGCTTGAAATCTTAAATGAATAGAAGACAAATACTAACCTCAAAATAGGGCAAATTTGGAAGAGACTGATTTTTGATGTTTGTGTATAGTTTCGGGGAATTTTGCAACCTGCTTCGGACTGGAAATGCCGAGATAGAGAAAACCCAGAAAACTTTTGTCTTTCTGGAGGCAGGTCAACTTTGACCCAGATAGCGGGGCACAATCTTATCCCTCACTAAAGGTTGACCTTGACCTGAAAAATCTCTGACAGAAATTTTGTTCGCAGATCTCAGAAGTTCATCGAAAAGGGTATCCAAATCTAAACTTCAATTCGTTGTCATGTACTTGTACCTGCAAGAAAAATGGTTTTTGTTATTTGGATAGGGGGTTTGCCTTTGTCAAACCCCAATTTGAAATCAACCTTGAAATATAATTGAAATTACAATATATATAAACAAAGTAAATGAAACTATTCAGCTTTCTTATGTTGAAATCCTTGTGGAAGGATTTGAATCCTTGAATCCACAAGTATGGAGGCTCCAAATGAATGTAGAATTGTAGGTAAGATGTCTCAAATCAATGGCATTAGATCTTTAACACCAATTTTGAATGGATCTTAGCATAGGAAGAGGCTTGGATGAATGTGAATGGAGAAGTCTTCAAGGGGGCTCCAAAGAGATTGAATCCTTCAATGGCTAACAATGGATCTTCTTGATGAATGCTTGAATGTTTGAGGATGAATGAATGCTTGCTTTCTTTCCTTCTCCTTCTTGCTTGATTACACTTGAGAGCTAGATGTCTTGATCACAAAATTACTTGATGATTGATAGATTGCCTTGTTCATGGAAAAGTGGATCGTAGATCATGAATGCTTATGAAAATCGGATGGAGAAATGAGAGAGGAAGGCTTCCTTTTATAGTGATCTAGGGCACAAACTTCTAGAGGCCGACATTGGAGAATTAAATCCCAATTAACCTTAACCCCTAGAAATGGACCTAGATTAAATGCAATTTAAGAGTTTACCATTCCGAAATCCGAAACAGCCGACCCGGAAGCGGAAAAATAAAACATTTCGAAGCCCGATATCCCGAAACCTTCAGAACTTGAAAATTAGATCCCAGGGTCAAGTCGAGGTCGACTCTGCCCTAGGTCAGAGTCGAGGTCGACTCTGCTCTAGGTCAGGGTTGAGGTCGACCTTGACCTAGGAGGTTGACCTTGACCCTGAGATGGCAGATTTCAAATTCTCAGGTTCAAGTGCTAGAAAAAGGCTGAAAATAGGTGGAGAGAGAAGCAGAATAGGGGGAAAAAGCTAGATCCATGCAAAGACTTATTCAAGGCACTTGACATGACCCCAAACCACTTACTCAGAGGGCTAAACGTTCTTGACATGGAAGTGCTTCCATTTTAAGACGATACATTAAGCCCCCACTTTAGTAAGAGTATGGACTCGATGCAAACTCTTGCTAAAGGAGATCATAATGACAAGATAATCTTATTGAAATCAAAGGGACAAAGAAATCCCCAAGCCCCTAGGGACTCAAGTCTTCATCAACTCCAAGATCTCAATAAGAGAGACATCTCTAGAAAAGAGAGAGAAAAGGGTGTGATTATCTCGCCCAATGAGAACTTATGTCCCATTGTGAACCACATAAGGAAACGGCGCGACTGGAAAGATGGAATTGAACCGCCTAGTGAATGTGGCTACTCACTAGTCAACCCATCAAAGATTTACCCTCAAGAATGTTCTATTCCACAAGAGTAAAACCAAAAACAAAAGAGATCCAATCTTAAGGACACCTTTGACCTTAAGGGATCAAAAATTTTGAAACTGGAGGGATCAAGAGATCCTAAATAAAAATCCATGCTCTAAGGATTAGTCACTAATCCATAAAGGGAGAAAAGTATCTTGAAAAATAATATATGTATATTGAAAAGTGCGTGTGTGCAATAGGTGAGCAGAGTGTATGCCCCCACGTTGAAGTCATTGCTAACACTTTGACAGGAGCAATGGCTTTAATGAAAACATAAACAACTCCACTGATTACGTTTCCACTACAAGATGTCCCCAAACGAAGAAAAATCAAGGGAAATACCACATAAACATACAGAGAACACAGAAGGGATCTACCTGCCGTGGGGTCAGTATGATCATAAGATTATATATATATATATGATATTATTACAAATGAATTGACATCATTCCCCAAAGAAAGTAGAACTACAATCACAATGGAGGAAAGAACACATAAGAGATACAAAGAAGAATCTTTTCGGGCCACAACCAGGAGACCAAAAAGATTCAGTGCTACCAAGTCGCAGATCCAAGCAAACTATACAAGGAAACATGTACGAACAATAGCACAGATAAGACATAACATGGAACAACATATGGAAGAATAGAGATACATATAGAGGAATTGGACAACAAGCTCGATTCCTTTATCACCTTGCACCAACAAAGCAACAAGGGTCGTATAAAAGAATCTAACAACATTTAGCAAACACATCATGGGAGAAGCACAGTACAACAGGCAAACACACAACAAAGCTACCATAAAGGACAAGCCAATCAAGTGTGCCGCCTACTCTTCCCAGCTCGTTCTCTATCATCTAGGGAAGGTGGGTAACTCGCAAAAGGGACTATATCCAATACAGTAGGAATGATAGCAAGTTCCAAACAAGGATCGTCTTGAGAATCATCATGTTTGATACTAGGTGTGAGTGTCAATTGTGATGAAAGCATATTAGGTAAATCAATATCAATGTCAATAGTTTCATATTCATCATTAACATCATCAAGAGTATCTTCTTCATCTAGATTAATCAAAATAGGATCTAAGATACAAATATGATCATCATAATCTTGCATTTTAACATCATTATTAGCAACAACTTCTAACACATCATGCATACGCTTATCAGAAGAAGGTAAAGAACTTTGAAGAACAAAATTACGAGCCTTAGCTTGAGCACGACGCTTCTTACAACGTTCATTAGCAAATCGATTACGTTTTTCTTTACTTGAAATATGTTGAGAACTAGGAGGAACAATTATTGGATCCTTCACAAGTTCTATAGGAGGATTAGTAGGATTATCAGCAGACTGACAAGCAATAGTAGGAGCTTGATTAACAGTTGTAGAAGCCATAGATAAAGGAGGTATGGAAGGTGTAGGCAAAAGACCACGATTAAGATCCATAGGAGGTATGCTTAACTCGAGAATCTTACGATGCTTATAGGCTTGATATGAGCGGAAAAGATTATCAAGTCGAAAAGGACATGAATTAGGTAATGAAGGCCAAAAGAAATCAAGTGTAGCACAATCTCTGGGCCTAGAAGGTTGATATAAACTATGATTAACCGTCTTCACTTTTTCATCATGAACAAATTTAAGACATTTATGGATGGGTGAAGCAACAGCATGCATGGCATTTAACAATGGCAAACCAAGCTTAACTTGAAACTAATCAAAAGTAGGAACAACAACAAAGGTAGTGTTCACAATTTTACCACAAAGTCCAACCGGCAAGTTAATAGAACCAAATGATGGATAAATAAAACCATTACATGTTTGAATCCATACATCAGATGTATTATAAGAATCACGTTGCAAGTTTTTCATAAAAAGATTTTCTTCAGTAATAACATTGACTAAGGATGTAGGATCAACAAGACAACCACGGGTAGGTATTTGAGAAATCCTAGCATAAATGTAAAGGGGACCATCAGGAGCCTTAATAGTCTCAGAATCATCAAAGGTAATCAAAAGTTCCCGAGGTCTTTTATTCTTAGGTTGTTTTCGAGGTTGAGTTTTCAATTTAGGCTGCGGTTTTGGTATAGGTTGAGATAGAACTTGAGATTGAAGCTGAGGTTGAGGCTGAGGTGGAGATATAGTTTGAACCACATACTCCACTCGATTAACAATGTGATTAAGATCATCCATCTTTGAATCATAAACAATATCCATAGAAGATGGCTGAGAAATGGTATTAGTATCATGTGTAGGTAAAGGATTCGTATAGATTTGAAGGTTTTGATTAGGAGGAGAGACAAATTTGTTCCTGCTACCATCAAGATTATCAACAGATAAGACATTAGACTCGATTAAATCTTTAACCTTATGTTTTAAAGAATAACACTTCTTAGTATCATGACCATTCTAATGATGATATAGACAAAAAGCTTTAGGATCAAAGGATTTAGATGCAATCGTAGCAAGTAAAAGAGGTCGAATAGGAGATAAAGTAATCATATTAGCAGTTAACAACCTATTCATGATAAAATGTAAAGATTCAGAGAGAGGAGTAAACGTACGATTTAATCGAAAAGCAATAGATGCAGAAGTGGCATTGTGAGATGCAACAACAACTTGATCAGCAACTGCATTTGCTTGTTTGTTTATCTTGACATAGTTGTTGAATTTTTTAAATTTGTTTGGATTAGGAGTAGCATCACTCTTATCAACCGGAACAGGATCCATTGGAGTGTTGCTCTCAAATTGACTCGCTTGTAATTGATAATGATGAAGCGCTGCACAAAGTTGTTGAAAAAAAATAAATTTAGTAAGTAGAATCTTATCTCTAATATCCTTTTGCAAATTTGAAATAAACATACATTGGATATCAATATCAGGAACAGGATAGGAAATCTAAGCATGTAAATGCTTAAATCTACCAATAAATTCAGTCAATTTTTCCTTAGCACTTTGTTTACAATGCATCAAATTAGTCAAAGACACTTGCGGACCAATGTTATTTTGAAATTGTTGAATAAAAGCATTAGCAAGTTGTGGAAATGAATCAATAGAATAAGGAGGCAAGGAACAGTACCATTGTAAGGCCTTGTCACGAAAAGTTCTAGCAAATAACTTGGCTAAAATCCTATGGTCATGAGCATAATCACTACAAAGGATTTGAAATGTTTTAACATGATGAACAGGGTCTCCTTTTCCATTGTAATTCTCAAGACGAGGCATATCGACTTACTGAGGAACAGGAGTATGAATGATGTCTCGGGACAAAGGACTTCCCATGTCACATGTAGGAATGCTAAACTTGTTTTGAGTCAAGGATGCAAGTTGTTGTTGTAAAGATGACACAGTTTGAGCCAAACTGATGATTGTTGAATCATTAGAAGAAATAGGAGGAATCGAAACATTAGAAACACTAGGTAAAGTGTATGAAGCTGCAAGAATGGAATACACAACTAGAGGAACACTTGGAACTACAGTTGGAAGAGGATTAGAATAAGTAAAAGGAACATTATGATAAGAAGGTTGTGATGTAGGAAGGGACACAGGAGGAACACTCATAGGAACAGAGGGAACCGTCACAGTCACCAAAGGAGTATAGGTAGGAATACTAGGTAAAGGAATGGAAGAGGGTTCTATACTAGTAACCGGAGGAATCAATCCTAGATCTTGAGCTTCTTGAGCTAAAGGTTTAACATTTGAATGCACAAGATGAGTAATACCACGCAAGAGATTAACACATTGATCACTATCACGGAGAACTTTCTTAAGAGCCTTAATAGCTTGAATAGAATCTTGATTATGGTTTTCTTGAATAAGCTAATTACCCATTTTATCAAGTTCAGTTGAAATTTTTTGGACTTGTTCATCATCCTCATCATGAAATGAGTGAGAAGAGTTTTTCTCTATAGTAGGATTGGAATCATGAATAATCAAATTGTCATCCGGGATCCTAAGGAAAGGAGAGGAAGATTCAAGATCAAAGGCACCCATGAGTCTACGACTTCTTCTAACCAGAATATTATAAGTAGGACTAGAGGTAGTAAAGCTCATATACCAATGCAATGCAATGCAAATGAACTAAACTAAGAAAGCATAAAGCATGAATAAATGAATGTTTTTGGTTTTTGAAGTTATTTTGCAATTGTTTTTTTGTATTTTTGAAATATAAATGCAAGAAATCTAACTTTATAAGCATGCAAGATTTAACATAAAAGGCAAATCTAACATGGAAAGAATAATATAAAGGGAAATATAACACCACAAACACAATAGGGCATCTAATTCCACAAAAGAAAAGAGGGTAAGCGTGTCGGGTTCACCAAAATGAATAGGTGTAAAAATGTGTATTTTACCCTATTATAAAATATTGTTATATCTATGTGAGGAATGGGTGATATATTGAATATGTGAGGGGAATATATGATCTATCCCTAATCCAAATTCCCAAAAGAGAGATCCAAATTGATTAATCACAAAGAGATCAATACACAAATGAATCAAACAATGGAGAATATGAAGAAAGGAGGAAAACCCTATAATTTGCTATAGAAACTATATGCTTGAAATCTTAAATGAATAGAAGACAAATACTAACCTCAAAATTGGGCAAATCTGGAAGAGATTGATTTCTGATGTCTGTGTACAGTTTTGGAAAATTTTGCAACTTGCTCCGGACTGAAAATGTCGAGACAGAGAAAACCCAGAAAACTTTTGTCTTTCTGGAGGCAGGTCGACTTTGACCCAAATAGCGAGCCATAATCTTACCCCTCACTAAAGGTCAACCTTGACCTAAAACAGCTCTGACAAAAATTTTGTTCACAGATCTCAAAAGTTTGCCAAAAAGGGTATCCAAATCTAAACTTCAATTCGTTGTCATGTACTTGTACCTGCAAGAAAAATGGTTTTTGTTGTTTGGATGGGGGGCTTGCCTTGGTTAAGCCCCAGTTTGGAATCAACCTTGAAATATAATTGAAATTGCAATATATATAAACAAAGTAAATGAAATAATTCACCTTGCTTATGTTGAAATCCTTGTGGAAGGATTCGAATCCTTGAATCCACAAGTATGGAGGCTCCAAATGAATGTAGAATTGTAGGTAAGATGTCTCAAATCAATGGCATTAGATCTTTAACACCAATCTTGAATGGATCTTAGCATAGGAAGAGGCTTGGATGAATGTGAATGGAGAAATCTTCAAGGGGGCTCCAAAGAGATTGAATCCTTCAATGGCTAACAATGGATCTCCTTGATGAATGCTTGAATGCTTGAGAATGAATGAATGCTTGCTTGCTGTCCTTCTCCTTCTTGCTTGATTACACTTGAAAGCTAGATGTCTTGATCATGAAATTACTTGATGATTGATGGATCGCCTAGTTCATGGAAAAGTGGATCGTAGATCATGAATGCTTATGAAAATCGGATGGAGAAAATGAGAGAGGAAGGCTTCCTTTTATAGTGATCTAGGGCACAAACTTCTAGAGAGGCCGACATTGGAGAATTAAATCCAAATTAACCTTAACCCCTAGAAATGGACCTAGATTAAATGCAATTTAAGAGTTTACCATTCCGAAATTTGAAACAGCCGACCCGGAAGCGGGAAAATAAAACTTTCCAAAGTCCAATATTCCGAAACCTCCAGAACTTGGAAATTGGACCCAGGGTCAGGGTCGAGGTCGACTCTGCCCTACATCAGAGTCAAGGTCAACTCTGCCCTAGGTCAGGGTCGAGGTCGACCTTGACCCTGAGATGGCAGATTTTAAATTCTTAGGACCGGGTGTCAAAAAAAGGCTAGAAATAGGTGGAGAGAGAAGCAAAATAGGGGGGAAAAGGCCAGATCCATGCAAAGCCCTATTCAAGGTGCTTGACATGACCCCAAACCACTTACTCAGAGGGCCAAATGTTCTTAACATGGAAGTGCCTCCATTTTAAGATGATACAGTTCCATTAGAGGCAATATAAGCCCCTCATGTAGAATAAGTTTTTTATGTCTTTTCTTGTGTTCTTTTATACCTAATTCAAGAGAAGATAAAAGATAGAAGGGGAAAGAAATTATTTCCTTGTGTCTAAAATGATTCAAAAGTGCAAAATGGTGACTATAAACAATTGAGAAACAACCATCCAAAGTGAAATGTTAAATAATTACCTTTAAGACCATCGACCATAAGGGTTTGATTGATTTCACCTTGTAGCCTCCATTACTCTATTTGATCAAAAAAAATTCCTTATTTTCCTTTAGTAAAATTGTGCACCTCCACATATGAAGTTTTCATGGCCTTAAAGAATTTCTTCCCTTTCATTGACAGCCCAGTCACTTTGGCGATCAAATCCCTTGTGTTATAAAAGCTTTTCCCATATATGTTAGCCTACCTATCCTTCCACCCTTGAGAAAACATCTTAGAGAGGTTGTGATCACACCCTTGGAGCCTTTCCATGTCTTCTCAAAATACACCAAATAATATTGTTTTCCTTCGCACGTGATAGGCTCTAATATGTTTCAGTCCCCCTCCCATCCCCCATTTTAAAATTCACAAACCCAACTGGGGAAACAACCATGTTATCACTTGTATTCTCAACCCTGAGACACATAAATCCTTCAAATGTATTGTTTGAACCCATAAGATAAATTCTCAACTTACCCACAAAGTGCGTAAAAATCAAAAGCAATAAATGTTGTAAAAGACTACACATCATGAAAATGAGTTGGTAGGTTATCCCCCGTCCATTCTAATTTTTAATTATTATGCACTCCATATTATCAAGGGAATCAAGGACCCCATTAGCAAATTAAGAAAACTCAATTGTGACACTCAAAAGCACATTTGTAAAAACTTTTCTAGGTTGCCTTCTTTGAGGGCTCATATCTTGAGGTGGTAAAATTGATTTTCAATAGGTGTCTTCATTGACGAGTGAAAATATTTTCCAGAATTGTATACTTTCTCCTAATCAGGTGTTTCCACTTAGGAAATGAAAATGTTATTAGAAAAGACTTTCCACAAATTTCACAATGGATGAAAATTACAAACAACAAAGTTAATGTGTTTACCTCAAAGGTGAAAGTATTTTTGAGGAAAGTGTACACTAAAGGAGGTACAAGTGCAATTAAAAGCACATGCAGAATATTCTGAGCAGAGGAATAATAACGTATTATTGTTTTTTCACTTCATGTGAAATACTCTTCACGAGAGAATGCAAGAAAAAGAGAATATTTTCAATTTTAAAGCAAAGGAAGACAACATGAAAAGATATTATTTTCTATTACAACTAAAATTTGGGGAAAAGGTGCAAATCAAGTAACTGGAAAGAAGTTGGAGCAGATATTTTTAGTTGTAGAGAGGGGATGTTCTAGGTCAAAAAGTAGAATCAAACTTTTCAAGTTGCAATTTTAAGGAAGTTGAGAGAAGATTTAATACTTCAGTTTCAAGGAGTATGCCAAGTGTCACTTGTAGAATCATATTTCCAACTATTATATATTCTCTTTCTTTAATTTTGTAAAGGATTTTCAAAAAATTCTTTAAGCATGTAAATTGACTTATGTTTTTCCTGGGTTGCAGATAAGATATGTATATTGTAATGGTTTGATTTTATGAGCAAGTATTAATTAGTTTGTGCAATCATGATACTAATATTATGAAATGTCTCCAGGACTATGTATTTCAGATTGTATGGACTCAATATATCAAGGATGTTTGAGTTTGTCTTTGCATCTTTCACTATAATTGTGTTGTTTGTTCATAATTCTCTTTCAAGGACAGGGTTTGTTCAAGCAGGAGTGATTTAGAATACATAGTGTCGAGTTGTAATAAGAATTTCATAATGACGTGAGAGGATATGTTAATGTTATGCATTAACATGCTTTAAATCTATTGGTTGAACAATATTTTCTTTATAGGATCTCATTTGTAGTTTTATATTTGACTATGCGGTTGAGGATATGCACTAGTCTGTACATGGGCTTGATACATTTTTAGAAACAATTTAAAATTAAAGTCTCTTTTTGTTTATGTCTTAGATTTAGGTTTAGTATAGAAACTATTCTGAGTTGCTAATTGAAAGATGACTCACCAAGAGCGCAATCAAATTGGAAGCCATCCTATTTCTATTGGTATATTTCATTGGGAAATAATTGCTAGAAGTCGCGATGTCTGAGCATAGAATGCAGCAGGTCATTTAGGCATTGTTGAAGGTCTGACATCTCTCCTCATCCATCTCGACACCAATGGATGCCAACTAAGCCACCAATATATTGAATGTTTTTAGGCAGTCTATAATTTGTCCACCCTCCATTATCAAGGAATGGAGTTTTTAACTCAAAAAATCTTATTTACTAAAGAATTCACTTGATACATCTCACAAAGCTTCTTCCATAGTTTCTTTGCAAAGGACTCTATGGACATTTGTTAAAGAAAATTATACAAGGCACAATCTTATTAGACCCTTGGCTTTATGGTCCATAACAACATATTTAGTAGCTTCATCCAAATTTGTAGGTCTTGAGATAGTCTCATCAACAACCTCCCAGAAATCCCGATCTATTAGCGAATCTACTAGCCATCTAGATAATCTTACAGCAAAAACAAAAAGTATCTTCCACACAAGCTCCCACTCAAATCTGGATTAGTTCACAAAACCTAACAACCCACAACTAAAACCAAAGTTTATCATACTTTGATACCACTTGTAAGGAAGCTAAGTAGTAGTACAACTTCCTACACTAACCTTGAGGAGAGGGTAATGTAAGAAATTTCTCATATCTTTAAAATAGTTATTGGAACTTAAAAAAACTAACATAAAACAACATGCATACCACAACACAACGATTTACATGGGGAAACCCCTTTCGTGAGAACCTCACACTCCAAAAGCCACCCAATATATTATCTAGAAATCAATAACATATTACAATATACTTGTAGAGAAAACTTCTCTTAGGAGTATCACCAACTAGAGATCTAAAGGTAACTAAAAAGGTATACGACTCTTACACATACCTTCCATCTCATGCACCTAATATATAGAAGATACAATACAAGAAACTGTCAAATGGTATTATGAAATCATGGCTTGAAAACCACTTATAAAGCATTACCCATCTTATCTCCAATCAAAGATGTCCTATAATGTGTCAACACACACCAACACATGTAACTCCCCATTACGGCTCATTTACATTTTTGGTACAACTTTACATTTCCTATTTCGGGAGAGCCAGCTTCTGGAGGGCATAACTTTCCACTCGAGTGTCTAATTGATGAAGCTTTCTACCTTCTAAATTGTTACACTATTTAGCCACATTTTTTAGCCTAATTTAGTACCTCTAAAGTATCCAAATTTGTATTTGCAATATTTTTTTGACAATGTCCAAGAACAAAAAATTTTAAAACTTCAAAATTGGACATGATCTTGCAATGGTATTCTACCTAAATGCTTACCTAACCAAATTGAACCTTCAGGGAAAGCATATAGAAAATCTATGCTCAAATGAAAATTTACTAAAAATAATAACCCTAAATAAATGCAAGGTTGAGACATGTTTCCCAATAGACTACACATGGGTATGAGCAAAAACACGTAATTACAATTTCAAACCCTGAATTATGTGTAATTCAAGTTTTAAAACCCAAATTGCATGTGTAAACATAAGTCTTTTGGTAGGTCAATTTTTTAACCCAACTTTACATAAGTGTGAAAATTTCTAACTATGAGAGGGGGGGCGGCTTTTTCAAAATGAAGACTAGTTAAGAAAGGATTTCAACTTATCAAATGACTTACATGCTTAAGGGAACTTGATTAGTACCTCGATAAGCATACTTAGAGTACGCAGGCTATGAAATTAACTAATTTTATAGGATTTATCCCTCATTTTAGCCAATGTTGAAATGAGGATAACATCTGAACAAAGTCTCCAACTTTGAATTCTCTTTGCTAGGTCTTCTTGTCAAAAAGATTTTTGACTTGTCTTTGGTGGTCTACAATGTGATCAACCACCTATGTAAGTTTCTCCTCTAATCTGGACAGGAACATGATACACTTGTCCACAACACTATCAAAGGTGTCATTCTCTATGGCTTTTGCCAACTTTAGAGTAGGTAACTACAAGTTGGTTGGAATTTTGGCATTTATACTATACCGCAAGTAGAATGGAGACATGTTAATTGCTCATTTATGGGTGATATGATCTACCCACAATGCATCATAAAATGCCTTGTGCTATGATCATTGATTCTCATCCACTAGTATCCTGATGTCGGTCACCATATTCTTGTTGCTCGATACAGCTTTCCCATTACCTTGAAGGTAATAGTCAGATGAATGGGCAAGTATGAAACTGAGCTATCTCATATGATGACAATGTAGCAACATTATCTGCCTCTAACCTGTGAGAAACACCAAACTCTGAAATAATTGTCTCCTTAAGAAAACTACATACCACTTCAGAAGAAGAATGCTTTACTGGAATTGCCTCCACCCACTTAGTGAAGTTACCAGTTATTGTGAGGACATAGGTGTGTCTCATACTTGAGGATGGATTTATATCATAAATGAAACTAATTCTCCACTATTGAAAAGGTTTCTTGATCACAATCAATTTTAGGGGTAGTGCTACTAGCTTCTTCTTACCAACAAATTGTTGGTATAGATCACACTAGCGCACCCAATTGTACGTATCTTGGAAGAGTGTAGGATAGTATTACTTTTCTCTCAATATCTTGTGAGCTATCATTGGAGAAGAGAAGTATTCATGACAAGCTCATTTATGGAAAGATTCTAATAACCTTACCTATTGTGCCTTGTCAACACAACAAGGTACTATCATGAATGCATAATACATACTTAAGCTTTGGTTCCTTACTTCACTTCTAATCACTAACCTTAAGAAAGATGGTAGATTTACTATGCTAGGGCGCTTGACATAGTCTCCAAGTGGACTCCCTCAATGTTCTACCTATTTCGGGTCCTTCTCATCATGCGACTGATTTACTCAGCTTCTTCCTACACACACTCCCTATCCTCTTAGCTATAATTACAAACTGATTAGGGAATTGACTTAGTATTGTAATACCCCAAAAATGGGCTATAGGTTCATTAACCTCCTACATCTTCAATTCGAACGAAATCGACATCAAAGTCCTAACTTAAGGCACATCTGCACATTATCAAATCTTAATTGATTTTATCCAAAATTTTGCATCGGGAGAATATTCCTAACAATATTCTTTTTTATCTTAATTATATTTAATTTAATAATTATTTGGCGATGAATCTTATTTATCCTAAAGTTTGATTAATTGAATATTCTGAATATTTAAATTATTAGATTTAATACTGCCACTTAATTGTTTAATTGGATTTAATTAAAGTATTCCTAAATTGTATTATTTAATTTTGATAATAAATCTAAAATCTTATGACTAATTTGATTAAATTTTTATTTAATTAATTAATGTCAATTGTCAATATTTAATAATATAGTTTTTTTGGATAAAGTTTGATTTAATAATTGATTAACCCATAAATCAATTGTTTTAATTTCAAAAATTAGTTAAGTTGAGAATAAATCACTTTATTTTTAATTTAATTTATAAATAAATCATGCACAATCAGAAAAGCAGACAATTAGAAATTAACAATCAATTTTAATATTAAACTCAACATCTAATGATGAGTTGAAATTTGATCTAAAGCTCTATTTTGAGTTAAACCTTGCTTTTGCATGATTTTTTGTGAGTTAATTATCTCTGATTTCCTGATAACTCAAAAATCAACCTAAGTTTATCAAGAGTGATTTATGGCTTTTCTCTTGCATCCTCAAAGCCCTGGATTTCTATAAAATCAAGGCTCATCTCTTCATAATTATCAACTCTCAAATTTGCACAATTACTCTGATGAATTGGCGATTGGAGAATTGAGCACTTGCGACAGGCGATTTGTGAGATCTTTCATAGTTGATCATAGTTCTTGCATAGTTTCATATCATAGCTTTCATATTCATCCATAGCATTCTTAGATTAAATCGGCATTCAATTTCAATTTCACTCATTTAGCTTAGATTCATACAGTTTTTCATATTATTGCAGAGAAAATCCAAAAATATAGAATAATTTGCATTCATACAGTCTTTCATATTTTGCATTCAAATCCTTCGTTTAGGTGTTGCATTGTCACTGATCTTGATTCCAATCTGAGAACATCATACTCACACCTACTAGAAGGTAGTAAATCACCTGGTTAGCTTAGTTTCAATTATTTGCAAGATTTTGATTTCTGCTAACCTCTAATGTTTTACTAAAGTGTTGTGTCTATAACTAGGTACAATTTTCACACACACATTTCTTGCGCCCACTGTGGGGCCCTAAAAGGGGTTTCCATCTCTTCTAATTCACTTCTATCTAATTTTTTGTCATTTTCTAGTCCATTCTACAATTTCATTCTATGTCCCTACATTTTTCATATGACTTTTGTCAAAAAGTCATACCAAGAAAACCTCACTATCGTACAACAGTTGATTCTATCGAGGCTCGTATCAGAAGCTATACATTATTGTTTGAGAGATTGATTGTCATCTGGTGAGACACCCACTATCGTACAAGTTTCCCAATTGTCGTCTAGAAGGTAACCCACTGTCGTACGAGTTTTGACTCCAGGATTCAATTATCGTTTCAAAATTTTTGGTAGTTTTTCAGATTTGGACTAACAGCTAATCCTAACAATTGAATCTTCTATTTTGTACTGACATTTGCTGAATCTGATTGGGAAAAGCGCAACTAAATTGCTAAAATAGGTAAAATATACTAAGCGCGTTGCGAGGAATTCAAGTATTCTACTATGATCTGATAACACCTTGATTTGGACATAAAAAGAACTCTCACGTGTCAAGGTTGTGTGACTTCTCTCGCTTTCGTATCACAGACTTCATTTTGAGCTATAAAAAAAATATAGATTTGCTTTCTGCATATCTGTTACACATAGTAAATAGGCCCTATGAACACTATTTGTGGATGATCGCAAGAGAGTGGGCTTCTTTCACTTTTTCATGCATGTGAAGCTCTTCTTGATGAAGGATCCCCTTGTAGGTAGGGAGGTTACTGAGAGTGTCTCACATTCTACTAGATTTGTGCGTCTTCAACTTTTGATTGATACATTCTCTCTCCAGAGAGGTTGATAGATCATAAGCGGTTGACATCATAAATCTTTGTGAGATAATCTTGGTCTTAGCGTGTCGGATTAATTTGTCTACTTTATTTTGGTTAAAAGTGAAAAGGCTAGAGGACTATGCTCTACTCCCTTTTTGGGTAGTATCAGAAACTTAGATCCTTGAATCTAGAACCAGTCTCCATGTGGTATCTTTTGTGAGTCACCTTTAGAGAGGGTTAACCATAGTGGCCATTCCCTTAATTGGATCAACCACGTGGATGGAACCTCAAGCGGTAATAGCCATTTTCATTGTGGTAGGAGTAGCCGCTATATAAATGTCCTTGTGGAGGAAATCTTCACAGGTGTGGTCTCTTGTTGGGCTGTCAGATCTCCCTAGCAGCTCCTAATTGATTAATTTCTCAGACTGTGTCAAAACCCTGGTGCACTTGGATTGGAGCTCACCCTCTTGAGATCACAAAAGTTGCAGAATCAGACCATTACTACAAACCCTAGTGAGGCCAAATTTTTCATTTTCTAGGAATATGTGTGTTATTGAAAAACTTTTGAGAACATACACAGTTAGCATTTCTAAGGATTAGCACAATAAGTCACTATTGCTTGTTCATGCGCAAGGTTGATTTTTCCCTTGTTCATTGTTTTCAGATGATTGTCTGCTTCCCTTGCTTGTTGTTTTGCGTGCTTGATATCTATTTGGGATATTTGAAATGGACTATTACACTGATCTTCAAAACTGGACAGAAAACTTTGCAAACAATCTAAAACTGAAAACCCCAAAAACTACAAAATCTGAAGCGAAATTCCTCTCTGGAGTCAAAAGTCATCCCACAGTCTCAAATTGTCGTATGAGTTTTCAGCAAAAGTCATTTCACAACCCCTGTATTGTCGTAAGGTATCCAATATATTATCGTACGAGTGTTGTCACCAGAAATTAAAAGAACAATTATCTCTGGCAGCAATTGTCATACGAGTCTTGCAATTGTCGTTTGATAGCATACCCAGTGTCATACGAGCTTTCAAAAAATCATTTGAGAATTTTCAAAAAGTTGTCAGAGATTGGTCAAATTTGTCAGAAATCTAATTTTTATAGCCTATTTCCAGATTCTGTCAAAACATTCACTGTCAGGAACAGAGCAGAAACTAGAACAAATTCATTCATTTTCCTAAAGTGAGCTCTTTTGCCTTCTGATTTATCAATTTGAATCTTTTTCATCTTGTGTCAAAACCTTGTCAAAATTATCTTCAAATTCAGTCTTCTTACTAAAATGGCTAAGTGTTGTGAGCTCGTGCCCACCATATGTTGGGCATCTACCCACACTACTGTGGCACAGTATCCTTCATTTACATCTGATCTAATCCTCAATCAATTCAATCTTCTTGAATCAGGTCATTCTTTAGTTGTCTTCATCTTGCTTTCTTGCTTCACCCAAGGTTAATGGTGGAAACTAGAGCTTCCTCACATAATAAATCTGGAGAAGCACTCAACACCATACCTTTGGCTACTCACAAGGGTCCAACTCTTGAGCAACTCTACAATTCTGGTCTTTACGAAGACGACGGTCTTGGCAATTTTTGATTGAAAACTGGTTATATACCCCCTCCATCAACTCACAGAGGTAATCAACAAACTCCTCCTCAATCTATCCCAAGGAGTCCTAAAACTCCTAACATGTCTCATGGAGGGACATGACACGGGTCTCAAGGACCTCATTCTCAACATGGTGTGGATCAAGAACCTACACCTTCTGAAATTGCTCGATATCAAAATGATGATGACTTCAAGAAAATGATGAGGCATT
Organism: Chamaecyparis obtusa; assembly: GCA_027943335.1. Lineage (NCBI taxonomy): Eukaryota > Viridiplantae > Streptophyta > Pinopsida > Cupressales > Cupressaceae > Chamaecyparis > Chamaecyparis obtusa. Next base: position 1,038,400 of record BSBK01005588.1, on the reverse strand, counting down.
TCTTGAAAGAAGATAGAGAGGCATATTTTCTAGAGTTATCTCATCAGGGAGCTAAACTTCCTACAAAATTTAATGTTGAAAATATCATTACACATGAGGAAGAAACCCCTATCACAGCTATGATGAAACAAATGCATGCCATGCAAGTCAAACTTAACAAACTTGAAAAAGAAAAGGAACCTAAGGAGTTCTCCATGGAGGCCCTATGTCCTTTCCCATTTGACAAAGACTTGTACATGCCACCATTCCCTAAAAGAGTGGAGATGCCTAAATATGATAAGTATGATGGAAACTCTGATCCTCAAGATCATGTCAGAGAATTATGTACTCAATCCATGGAGTTCATGCATGAACCAACTTACTTAATGCATCTTTTCCCTCGATCTCTGGGAGGGTCAGCTATCCATTGGTTCTCAAAAATGCCTCCAATTATCAAAACTTTTGAGGAGTTAATTAAATTGTTCTATCAAAAATACTCCTACAATATTCAACATCTGGTCACCATGATCGACATCTGCAATCTGAAACAATATCTAGGCAAACCATTCCTGACATTTCTCAAGAGATGGAGGAAGAAATTTTCTCTATATGCTAGACCCATTCCAGAAACTGAGAAGCTGGAAATCTTCATCAATAATCTTGTTCCATAAATCAACTACCCTTTACAAATGCAAAATCATACATCTTTTGATAATATGGTAGATAATGCGATCAAAATTGAGAAAGTACTTGTGAAAAAAGGAGACATCACACTTCAAAAGGACAAGTATGAATCTAGATCTAGTTCTAAGGACAATAACAAAAATTGGAACAAGAATAAGGGTGTTGTCACAGATGGCATTGTTGATAATATCTATGCCCCATCTAAGGCACTTGCTTTCAATCTCACTGTTGGTACCCAAGCCATCAAAGCTTCTGAAGCTAAAGCAACAAAGCCCAACAAAAATTCATCTGATTATAAACCTTGGGCTACAGATCCTAACCGCAAATTCACTCCTCTTGGAGAATCCTTGGAATCTACCATGAAAACTCTATTGGCAAACAAAATCATCTATTTTCCTAAGATAAAAGTCTTTGATCTTGAACCTAAACCGAAATGGTGGAGAGAGAATGATTTCTGTGAATTCCATCGCAATAAAGGTCATAAAACTAATAACTAAGTTCGCTTAAAACAAATCATACAAGACAAAATTGATAATGGAGAAATCACGATTGACAATCATAAGAGAAATAATGATCATATAGCATTCATAGAACCATTTCCTAAACATGGTAAAGAAGATTCTTCTTATCAGCCTAATATGGGTGCTAAAGTCAATTATGCCTACTCTGGAAATAATGATGTCATCAATATGGTTGAACCATGTCTATCTGAGTGTTGCAATGTCATCACAATTGTAAGAAAAGATAGAGAAAACCAATCAGCTAATGCAGTTACTCGATCACAAGCTCAGGCACACCTACAAGGACAAATACCAAATTCATCCAATGTCCCTAAGGTGCCTTTCAATCTTTCATCTGCTTCTAAGCAGAAAGCTACATCTAAATCTTCAAATACTAAAGACACAAGGCCTACTTCATACAATATTGTCCAACAACTCCAACATACAAATGCAAAAATCTACATGTTTGAGTTGCTTCGAATATCTCCAGCTCATAGAGCCATTCTAAACAAAGCTCTACTCGGATCCAATGTTCCTGATAACCTTGATTTAGACAGATTCCAGACTATGGTTGGTCATTTTATGACTCCACAATATATTTCCTTTTCAGAGGAAGATGATAACTCTTTGAGTCATCTGCATAACCAGCCCTTGCATATTGAAATCTTAATCCAAAACTGTCGTGTCAAACGTGTGTTGATAGATGGGGGTGCTGGTCTAAACATTTGTTCTTTCAACTTGATCACACAATTAGAATTTTCAGAAATGGCCATTGATCCTAGAAAGAAGATAACTATCAAAGCATACGATGAGCAAGAAAGGTCTTCCAAAGGAACAATTGTCTTACCTATCAAAGCGGGTCCAGTTATCAGAGATACTATATGCCAAGTTCTTGATCTACCTTTGTCGTACAACATCCTTCTAGGAAGACCCTGGGTACATGAAATGAAAGCTATTCCTTCTACATATCATCAGTGTTTGAAATTTCCTTATGAAGGAGTCGAGGTGATGATTCTAGCTGATCTATATACAACTTGCAATACATTGAAAGAGAGTGATGATAAACTTGTTCCTAATAACAAAGAATCTTCCACTAAGCAGCTAGACATTGCTTCAACATCTAAAATGGAAGACATTGCTAAAGAGGTTAAAATAAAAAAAAATGGTATGGGAGAATGTACTATAGAGCAAGTCTTGTCTTTGACATCTCTCCCTATCTCGCCTAAGTCCTATGGACAAACTCTAAAATAGTCTAAAGAACCTCTTGAGGCATATAAAGGAAATTTTGTTGCAGAACAAGTATCTAAACAAGAGTTTGAAGAGGATGAAGCTGTGCTTGCATGGCTATACAAAGATGAACCTGAATCTCAAATTGTTCAAAAATGTGATGCTAAAACACCCAAGATCCCTTCTAAGTCATATGGCCCAGGAGACAAATTGATCACAAAAATGGGATATTCTAGAAAAGGAACTCTAGGACTACAGGGTAAAGGTCTTATGTCACCTCTTGATCATCGTGGCCTAGCAAACAAGAATACAACAGGTTTAGGATATAAGAAGAAGCCATTTTTTCTTAGCAAGAACTCCCCACATGTCTTAGAACAAATTGAGCCATCCACAGCAAATCAACTAAAGGGAGAACCAACGACATAATCTGATAGTGATGATTCAAACACCACTGAAGATCTTATTCCTTATGAGCGTTTGCCTAAAGAAATAAAAGACCTCCTTGAAGCTGAAGATGATCCAATAAAAATAATTAATGTAGTAGAAACACAAGAACCTACTATAGAGAAAGAGATAGTTGCACCACAAGAACTAGCTAATCTCATAGACAATAACACAGACAAAAAGGAAGGTGGTAGTTATTCTGAAATAGATTCCCATGAGTATGAATTCAAATCAAAATTTGAGGGTAACCCTTCTTGGGGTATTCACCCTGACTTTACTCATGTTCTTAGATTTCCTAGAAGCATAGATGAAGAATCTAATGACTATGAATGGGGAGCCATTCCAAAGGAAGATGAGCTTATTATAGAGAAACATGTTGATGTTATTCACCAATATGCACCTAAACCCAACGTAAGTCTAGAGCAAAATGATGAATTTGACGAGTCTAATCCACCAATGGCTGAGGTGGACTCCCACAATGACATTGAGCCTATTCATGAATTGAATGTCTTAAGTTGTAATATCACCTTTGAACTCGAGCGTCGAGTTAGGGCCAATGATGACAAATCCATATCCGTAAACACTCTTTCCCAATATTTCACCACTTTGACTATCCAACATCCTGAACTTCTTGACCAAACCTCTATGAATCTAAGCTGAGGTATTTATACCTTTCCTAATGACTATGCCCTTTTCTTGCTACCTCAATGCAGTTGAGCATATGAGGACTTCCATCAATGAATCGAGCGTTAGCATGATGGAGTCGGACATCAAGTATCTTAGTCAAAAAAATAAGAATAAAAATAAAAAGAAAAGGAGTTCTCAGGGTAAAAACCACTTTGTGGCAGTCTCAAAACCTACAAAAGTAAAAATAAAAGATGTATCCGAAGGTGAAAACCTCTCTGAGGTGCCTAAGGATGAGATATTTGATATCCTTTCGAGTCATTTATAGGACAGATCTCCAGTTCTAATTGAGCCCACTCAATCTATCAACTTGGGAATAGCAGAAGAACCATAGTTGATCCATGTAGCACAATCCTTATCAAAAGAAGAAAAGAAAAAATTTATCACATTCTTAACAGAGAAAATGATCAACTTTGCATGGAAATATTCAGATATGCCAGGGTTGGATCCTGATCTTATAATGCACCATTTATCTATAACTCCAAACGTCAAATCTGTTAAGCAAAAATTGAGAAAGATGCATCCACATGTTGCACTCTTAGTAAAAGCCGAATTAGAGAAGCTACTAAAAGTCGGATTCATCTGTGTTATTGACTATGCTAAATGGATCTCTAATATTGTACCTATTTCGAAACCAGACAAATCTATAAGAGTGTGCACAGATTTCAGAGATGTGAACAAAGCGTGCCCTAAGGATGATTTTCCATTACCTAACATTAATATGATACTGGACGTGGCTATGGGATTTGAGATGTGTTCTTTAATGGATGGTTTTTCTGGATATAATCAAATCAAAATTGCTCCAGAGGATCAAGATAAAACTACTTTCACATGTACGTGGGGTACCTTCTTTTGGAATGTCATGCCATTTGGGCTTAAGAATGTTGGTGCTACATATCAGAGAGCTATGGCATCTATCTTTCATGACATGATGCATCGAACTATGGAGGATTATGTTGATGATACTTTAGCAAAATCTATGATAAGATCTAAACATCTAAATGATTTGAGAAAAATACTAGATCAAATGGAGAATTTTAGTCTCAGACTGAACCCTAAGAAATGTGTTTTTGGTGTAACTTCTAGCAAGCTTTTAGGCTACATTGTTTCAAAGAAGGGAATTGAAGTAGATCCAGCTAAAGTCAAAGCTATCATGGATATGCAACCTCCCAAGAATATCAGTCAAATGAGAACATTACAAGGGAGAGTACAATCTATTAGACGCTTCATATCTCAACTAACTGACATATCACAGCCTTTTACAAAAATATTACATAAAGGTGTGACTTTTGCATGGAATGAGGAATGTGAGAAGAACTTTAATCATATCAAGAAATATCTATCAAAACCTCCTATTTTGATGCCTCCTATACAAGGGAAGCCATTGATCTTATATGTCTCTGCAATAGATACGTCACTGGGGACATTACTAGCACAATATGATGAGAATAACAAGGAAAGAGCAATATACTATATCAGTAGAACATTGGTAGCATATGAGAAGAACTATTCCATGATTGAAAAGGTTTGTCTAGCTGTGATCTTTGCATCACAGAAACTAAGACATTATATGTTGGCTCATACCATGCATTTAGTAGTTAAGATTGATCCACTAAAGTACCTACTAAGCAAAGCTGCCCTCGCGGGTAGATTAGCCAAATGGGTCATGCTCTTAAGTAAATTTGACATTGAATATGTCGAAAGAAAAGCTATTAAAGGCCAAGTTATTGTTGATCAGTTAGCATATGCACCTTTGTTTGATGATACACCAATGCAAATGGAATTTCCAAATTCCTCTATCATGAATCTTTCTTCTAGAGAATGGCAATTGTTCTTTGATGGATCCTATACATAGAATGGATCTGGAGCAAGCATATTGTTTATCACTCCCCAAGGATACTCCATTCCTAAGGCATTCAGAATCAAATTTCCTTGTACAAACAATATTGTTGAATATGAAGCCCATCTTAATGGTATGAAAATAGCAATTGAGTGGAGAGTAACAGAATTACACATTCATGGAGACTCACAACTTGTAATACACCAAGTCAATGATGTGTATCAAATGAAAGATGAAAATCTCATTCCGTACAAGAGAATGGTATATGATCTCAAGAAATATTTCATATCTATCACCTTTGAGCAAATACCTAGAACAGAGAACAAAGTTATCGATGCAATGGCAAAGCTATCTACTTTATTATAGCAACCCGAACAAGAGCTACGCTATGAGTTTCTGGTGGAAGCACTATCTTATCCTACATATGATTCCCCTGAAACCCACATGATTTGCACTGTTGTACGTCATGATTCATCCAAATATAAAAACCTATTCTCCTATCTCAAAGACCAAATCATTCTTGATACCTTTAACCGCCATGAAAAGAGATACCTTATCTGAAATGCATCCCGGTATGTCATCATTGGTCACGATCTGTACAAATGAGGTCTAGATGGTACGCTACTTAGATGTTTAGAACGGGAAGAGTCTCAATGTGCATTAGAGGAAGTCCATGATGGTATTTGTGGCTCACACTTGAATGGTTTAACACTAGCCTGAAAACTTATTAGGGCTAGGTACTATTGGCCAGAAATGGAGAAAGAATCTATCAAGTTTGCTAAGAACTGTCAAAAGTGCCAAATACATGGTAACTTAATTCATGCACCAGGGAGAGATCTAATCCCCTTTACTACACAATGGCCTTTTCACCAATGGGCATTTGATCTTATAGGAGCCATACATCCTCATTCTTCTAATGGACATACCCATATAATCATAGCTACAAATTATTTTACAAAATGGGTAGAAGCAGTCCCTTTGACTAAAGCAACTGGAAAAAAAATTTCAATGTTCATCTTTAACTACATCATATGTCGATATGGTACTCCACATTCTATAGTCATAGATAATGGTGGATGATTCAAGAACAAAGACTTAGATGATCTATGTGCCAAATTCAAGATTGCACAGCATTGGTCATCTATCTACTATCCTCAAGGGAATGGACAAGCAGAGGCTTCAAATAAGAATCTATTGAAAATATTGCACCGTATAGTTAATAAAATAGGAAGAGACTGGCATCTCATGATCAATCCATCTCTCTAGGCCTACAGAACAAGTATCAGAATGCCCACTGGGGCTACACCATTCGCTTTAGTTTATGGGTCTGAAGCGGTACTACCTATTGAGGTTGAAATCCCATCACTAAGAATCAGAATGCATGGTCTAGTAACTGATGATGACTACAAAGTGTCTAGGTTACAAGAACTTGAACTACTAGATGAGTGTAGACAAGCAGCGTATGATCATCTCAGAGTATATTAGAAGAGAATGTCTAGAGGCTACAACAAGAAAGTCAGACACAGAGACTTTCAGGTTGGTGATCTAGTCTTGAGGGAGAATCCTAAAAATCAATCACATAGAGAGTGCAAGGGGAAGTTTGAACCCAACTGGCTGGGCCCCTTTGTTTTCACTACTACTTTTGGCTCTAGAGCCTATCAACTCTCAATGACTAAAGGAGAATAGCTCCGAGAACCAATCAACATTCTCCATCTGAAGAAATTCTACACCTAAGGCATTTAGTATTCAAAATTGTCCTGAAAAAATTATAAAAATCAGAAAAAGTCCTGAAAAAAATGATCATCCTAGTGAAAACCTAGCAATAGGCGCCTTGATGATTCACAAAAAAAATAAAAAAATATCAAAAGTACAAAAAAAATAAAATTGAAAAAATGAAAAATACAAAAAAATGACGTCTATGTTTTGATGCTTATACAAATTTCTATATCAAAATGGACATGATATTCAGGTCATCCTGGCATTTATGCCTTGGTGCTTATATCTAATCTGACATTCTGAAAACAAAATCAATATTCATATGTTCATGGTTGTCTAACTAGTGGGTGTTGTATTGATTCTTGCGCATACAAATCAATATTCATATGTCTATAGTTTCCTAGCTAGTGGGTATTGTATTGATTTATCCGGTTACCTAAAAAGTTCAAAGATGATAACAAATCGACACATGATCAGTGACTAGGTCCTAGGTCTTAGGATTAGATTTCATTTTTCACTTTGCATGATTGCATGATCTCACAAATTGCTTGAAAATTTTAACAATTCTTCTAAACTATACTTAAACTGAAAATGAAGAGTTGAATCTCACACGAAGGTTTCCTCACAAAACCGCAAGCGGTCACCATCCTGGGTTAAGCATCATTTTTGACATTGGAATGAGTACTTGTCTTCATCAATACCTGCAAAACATATCATGTGTATTGTTGCATTTACATTACATATTCATGATCATTCATTCCATCTATTGGATTACATACATTTCCATACATACACTTTCCATAATCAATCACATTTGCATAACATTCATACATTTGAAAGAAACCATTGCATTGCATAAATCCATACATACATTCTACTCTACTCATAGCATTTACATCACATGATATCATCATAAATCAAAACATGACAAGTACACATGAAGTCACAACCAAAATCTCGATCTCATATCATATAACTCAAAACTAGTTAAGGGTGCACTACTGGCACAAAGTACAAAAGAATGAGCTCATGTAAGCTATCAGAAGTCAGAACAGTATACATGAAACAACAAAAGAGCAAAAATATCAGAATATCTCTAGATAGATCAGTTGTATGCCTGATCCTTTGCATCTAGTGGAGGTGGTGGTGGTGCCTCAAGTACTGCCTCAGCTCTAGGTGCTCTAGCTCCCTTTGAAGCTATCATATACTGAGAGTATGTGGGTACTCTCTAAGTAATAGGAACAACAATGTAGTAAGCATAAATATAATAAGCAGCTCTCGAGGTTTGATGTGTAACCTCTGCCTGTAATTACCTGTTCTCCTCTCAGAGCTCAGATCTCTGTCTATCAGCCTCAGTGAATCTCTCCTCCCACCGAGCACTCCATACCTTCAGGTCCCGAACTTGTAATCTCAATCGTCTAATAATCTCTTGAGGATTCAATGGTACGCTAGGATCTACATCTATCATAGGCATCTCAGTATCTACCGTTGGCTTCTTTGTGGTCTTTGCTCTCTACGCCTTATGCCGTCTAACCTCAGCACCAAGATCAAAACTACTATCACCCTTTAAAGGATCAGGACCAGCACCTACATCCTGCTATGCACCAAGTACCTCATCCACTATACCAACACTACCCAAAGTACCACTCTCTCCTCTAGTCAATCTCCTGTGCAAAACTGCAGGTCTGCCTACTGAAGAACTAGGGGGACGAGGTGGTCTCATCTGACTAGAGGGTCTCTGTGGAGGTGTGAACACTGCTCTCGGCCTTGGAGGTGTAGGCTGGGGCATCTGTACCTGTGTAGGTCTCTGTCCTCGACCAACTGGAACCTGTGCACCTATGACATCCATGGCCTCCTCCATAGAAGGTATCAACTTTGTGGGATCAGAAAACCTGTGTACAGGATGCTCTGCAAGCCATCCAATGAATCCATTTGTCACACCAGCATCTGGAATATCTGCTCTGTAATCCCAGTCCCTACCAATGATACCATTGTACTCCTATGTACAAAGAGCATATGATAATCGAGGGCCCCATCGTAATCTGAGCTCTCTATGGATCTGTGCATAAGCTACAAGCTCCTCTGGTGCATCTTGAATGATGCCATACTGCCTCCATACCCTAGTGATCAGGAAGCACTCAATAATAGTAGTGGATCTACCTATCAGTACATGACTCTGACAAAAATAACTGAACTACTCTCTCACAGTGGGCCAGGCCTCTATAAGCAAGTATGGTCTCCATACTATAAAAGTCATATCATCTAGACACCGCCTAAAATACTCTATGTGACCCATGTGCACCTGTGTAAGATAACCAGAGTATATATATATATATGACCGGCTCCTATGGCTAGCGTTGTGGCTGACACACTGGTCTACAAACTAGGATGTGCTCCTAGGCCCATATCTGAAGAACTAATGCACTAGAAGCAAAAGACTTTCCCTCTTGATACACAATCTCATGCATCTTAGAGAACATATGTGCAAGCATGCACTAACCCCAAGCTAACTCAGAAAGAGTAGCCATCAATCGTGCAACCATTGGGGGCCAGCCCATCAATAGACAATTATGTTGACAGTTAGACATGATGATACCTCCTATCATGCCTGCTATGATACACTCTAGTCTATGGGTCTGCCCATAGTGTTGCACTAATAACTCCCAAGAAATAGAACTAGTAAGCTATGTGTCATCTCCAAAAAATCTATGGAAAGCATGTAATACAAACTATCCTGAACTCACATAAGTTGGCAGAGGACCATGAAATGGTATACTTAATATCCTATACATGTCCTCAGGTGTGATGGTAATCTCTCCAATGGGTAGATGGAAAGTCTGGGTCTCTAAATGAAACCGCTCTATCAATGCAGTCAACAGTCCATGGTTAACCCTAATCTCGGGCAACCAAATCAGATACTTGAATCCACAGGAAGCAAGATGAACCCTCATAGGGTCAGGCAGTGAAACACAGAGTCTCTGAGTCATAGGATGTGAAATGCGCACATGAACATTAGGGTATATCACCTACACAGAACATAAATGGGGAATCCTATCAGTAATTTGGTTGAAAAATAGGCTAACAGTACAATAATTCAAAACTTCACTATCTCAGAAGGTACATTAAATGCTCAGCAATCAGCCTAAGGAATCAGAAAATCAAAAATTTTGACCTAAAAATGAGTTTTAAGCTCATTGTTTTCCATATGACAATGTAGATTGGCACCAAAACTCGTACGAGTTTCAGCAGGTCCCATACGACAAACCATGCATACACGACTTTATAGGGATCACCATTTGATAGATGAGGGACCCGATGAAAAGTCATACGACTCTTGGATCCCTCTCAAACAAGTTTAGGGGGGTTTTGACACGACACTCTATAGGACAATGAAAAGTCATACGAGTCATAGAGAATAGTCGTACGAGTTTTCATACATGCAAGAATTGAAAAATTGAAACGTACGAAAAACATCCTAAAAATGATACAAACATGAAAAAATGGAATATATGAAGAGGCACAGGGGTCCACTTACCGTATGTCCATATTGCAGAGGTCATTGATGTCTCTAGCTGCACTCAAATTGATGGGAAGTGATAGGTACCTTCAGCTCAACCATTTTCTTTCTCAGAGGGCTCCACAAGATTTCAAAAGTCAAATGTGAATAATGAATTGAAATGACCCTTTTGGTCCTTATATAGCTTTTGACCTAATTTTCAAAAGTGCTCCATTTTTCACAAAAATTGCACCCCTGGCTAATTTCGACATTCTGAACCCATTTTCAGGATCAAAATCAAAATCTGAGGTCATTTACTATGTCAAAATTGTGATTTAAAATTTTCGGACCCAGGATGTTTGACTGCTTGCATAATCAACCTTCAATCATCATAGAAATCCAGAATTCAACTTAACTAATTATCTTACATCAAACTATCAAAATTTTAACTTGGTCAACCATGGTCAACTCATGGTCAACCCTGGTCAAACTTGGTCTCCAAGACCTCTAAACGATGCAGAATGTGTTCTCGAATGTATCTAACCACTTCTCAAATCAATTAACATGCTTCTAAACCATTCAACACTGACTTTTCTTGTCAAATTTCAATTTTAATCCTGAAGGGGGCATGGTATTACACATCATTCAAAGTCTATCAATCTATTTCTGCAAATCAAATCTTTCCTCAATATTCAAGATAACAACCACGTCTAGTTGTTGATTCATCTAAAGTCCTCATCGCTTGGGGAAAATCTATTATCTCTTGGGGCATATCAAATTCATCAATCTGGTATCCTAAATCTATCTTGTAAACTGTATCAGCTTTTCGTAACCATCGGTTCATTAGCATCATTTCCTTGGTTCTTCGTAACTAATGGATTCAGGATGTGATACCAATATGATTCTTTTAAGGACATTCAGGTCTGGAATCGGTCACTCACTTCTTTGCAATCATATGGTTCAGAATCAGGCATTTTGGCACTTTTTCGTAATCACTGGTTCATTGTTGCTATAGTTAACATTATCTCTGGTCATTCAGGACCTAAATCTTAAATCTTGAATCTTCAAATCTTTCAATCGGTTTTTGTCTCAGGCTCGGTTAATCTTTCAAATCAATTTCATACATCTTTATCATACACAGACTATTCTTTGAACCACTACACTTTGCATAGTGATTCAAAGAGGGGCAAAATGTAATACCCTAAAAATGGGCTATAGGTTCATTAACCTCCTACATCTTCAATTCGAATGGAATCGACATCAAAGTCCTAACCTAAGGCACATCTGCACATTATCGAATCCTAATTGATTTTATCCTAAATTCTGCATCAGGGGAATATTCCTAGCAATATTCCTATTTATCCTAATTATCTTTAATTTAATAATTATTTGGCAATAAATCTTATTTATCATAAAGTTTGATTAATTAAATATTCTAAATATTTAATTAATTAAATTTAATACTGCCACTTAATTGTTTAATTGGATTTAATTAAATTATTCCTAAATTGTATTATTTAATTTTGATAATAAATCTAAAATCTTATGACTAATTGATTAAATTCTTATTTAATTAATTAATGTCAATTGTCAATATTTAATAATATAGTTTTTTTGGATAAAGTTTGATTTAATAATTGATTAACCCATAAATCAATTGTTTTAATTTCAAAAATTAGTTAAGTTGAGAATAAATCACTTTATTTTTAATTTAATTTATAAATAAATCATGCACAATCAGAAAAGCAGACAACTAGAAATTAACAATCAATTTTAATATTAAACTCAACATTTGATGATGAGTTGAAATTTGATCTAAAACTCTATTTTGAGTTAAACCCTGCTTTTGCATGATTTTTTGTGAGTTAGTTATCTCTAATTTCCTGATAACTCAAAAATTAACCTAAGTTTATCAAGAGTGATTTATGGCTTTTCTCTTGCATCCTCAAAGCCCTGGATTTCTATAAAATCAAGGCTCAGCTCTTCATAATTATCAACACTCAAATTTGCACAATTACTCTGACGAATTGGCGATTGGAGGATTAAGCACTTGCAACAGGCGATTTGTGAGATCTTTCATAGTTGATCATAGTTCTTGCATAGTTTTGTATCATAGCTTTCATATTCATCCATAGCATTCTTAGATTAAATTTGCATTCAATTTCAATTTCACTCATTTAGCTTAGATTCATACAGTTTTTCATATTATTGCAGAGAAAATCCAAAAATATAGAATAATTTGCATTCATACAGTCTTTCATATTTTTCTTTCAAATCCTTCGTTTAGGTGTTGCATTGTCACTAATCTCAATTCCAATCTGAGAACATCATACTCACACCTACTAGAAGGTAGTAAATCACTTGGTTAGCTTAGTTTCAATTATTTGCAAGATTTTGATTTCTGCTAACCTCTAATGTTTTACTAAAGTGTTGTGTCTACAACTAGGTACAATTTTCACACACACAAGTATATATTAACATCTTTTATATCACAAATATAAGTGTAAATGTAATACCTCCCACATCAATTTCCAATGATTAACATACATTATTAAGCATCCAAGGCAATTAATGAATAGTTCATAAACATTTGGTAGTTAATGTTAGTATATTTCATATTCTAATAAGGAATATATCAATCTATAGAAATCTAACAAATCTAAGAACGGGATATATAAGAAATCAAAAGGAACAAGGAGAGATATTAGCCGGATTATAGCTCTGAATTAGTCCTTAGAGACTTCAAATCTAAACCTTGAGATCTTCAATCTTTCCCTTTAATATTGGTATGATCTAAATATGTAATGTTGCCCACCTAGGGCTCTTTTAAGTCTAATCCAATATTGCTTAGATCTGAATATAACCAATTGAATCCAATATGGATGAATGCTATCAAGGTTTGCCTACAAAATGTCGCTAATCTGCCTTAATTTTGCCTTCTATTAGATCTGTCATAATTCTCAGATCCAGGGCTGCAAGATCAACCCTTATATTGTTCTTCTAGGGCTACTCCAATTTTCCCTAGTTTGACCTTCTTGGGCTGCAACAATTCGCCCATAATTTTTCTCTAAATTTGTCCCTCTAGGGCTACAAAAATTCACCTAGAATTCTGCTCTAATTCACCCAAAATTTTGCTCTAAATTCACCCTTCTAGGGCTGCAACAATTCACCCAGAATTTTGCTCTAATTCGCCTAGAATTCTACTCTAAATTCGCCCTTCTAGGGCTGCAACAATTCACCCAGAATTTTGCTCTAATTCACCCAGAATTCTACTCTAATTTGCCCAGAATTCTGCCCTAAATTCACCCTTCTAGGGTTGCAACAATTCATCCAGAATTCTACTCCAGCATTCACATTATGCATTCACTCTAGCACTTTGCCAAATTCGCATGTAAGGAATTCTATCCTTGAGAGGAGAGAATCATGTTATGTTTTTTATGATCTCTCCTCTAGGATCGATAGCATATATATATGATGCTTTTAGGAGATAAACTCCTCCACCCAAGATGGCCGGCTTGGGCCCTCCCAAGTGAAATAATAAATAGCCTTTTATTTATTATATATATATATATATATATATATATATATATATATATATATATATATATATATATATATATATATATATATATATCGATAAAAAATAAATAATAAATATCACCTATATTTATTATTATTATTTATATCGATTTACACTAATACATATATCCTTTATATTTATTATTATTGCCTTAAGATGGTTGATCTATATGTCGTAAAAGGCCATAATAGCAAGAGTTAACATATTTAAGCCCATATTCCTTATGTTTCCTAAACTCAACACTAAGGAGATCATGGATTTACTTTTCGTAGGGCACTTGACACCAATACATTCTCTAGATTTACTCTGCCATTCCCTACACAACACCAACTATCACCTCCCAAAGCTATAACAAGAGATTAAGGAATAGGCTATCTATATATTAATAACTCATATATTACACATATCTAAATAATTTTGATTTTTTTATAATAACATATATACAATTCTGATTATTTGTGTGTGTATAATCAATATTTTTCCAATTTCATATATATATATATATAGTTGATTATTAATATCTTAACAATCACCATTATATATATCCTTTCTTATACTATAAGTATTTCTTCATTGTTACCTCTCAATACCTCTCAATATAATTCCCTATATATATATAAATTCCTCATCACAAATTTATTTGAACATACATACATACATACATACATACATACATATATATATATATATATATATATATATATATATATATATATATATATATATATATATATATATATATATATATATATATATATATATATAGTGTAAGATATTATCATGTCATAAACATATTATTGAATCCTTACATATCATTGTGTTTCTACCATTGTACTACTAACTATATATTTCCATGCTAGACTTGCCTGCTGAATTCTCTCTTATGTAGATATGTATATATACTCCCTCTATAATCCTCTCTTTTTTTTCATTCTATTTCTCACAAACCGTCTAGTTATATCTCCATTCCCCCAAAGATCATGTCTCTTCAATTGAAGTGTCTATTAAAGCCAACGAGTCGGTCTCCAAAAGATTGTGGCTCATATTATTTTTTACTAATTATTATTTTTATATGTTAACTATGTTGATTAGCATATCCTTGTTATGTTGGGATGTACATCAATTAAAACATGTTTATCGATTAGCCGATTATAAATAATGATGGTGTGTCTTCTCATGCACGATGAGGCTTTGACCAGCTTGTACTTATTGATAGTGCTTGAAACTAATATATTATTTCATTAATAATATATTATATTATTATATTAATAATAGATTGTGATATATTATTTATTTATTTATTTATCTTTTAAATACTATTTATTTATCAAATCTTTATTTTGTGATTATTATTTATTTAATAAAATTCTACTATTTTAAAATTATTTATTATTAAATTCTATAATAGAACAGGGAGATAACAATATACGGATGGCGAAATGCAAGTGAATATTTACAAGGATGGTGAAAATGTGAATGGATTCAATGCAATGCACTTGATAGATAAAGGAGCTTAACTTAAAACAAGTAGCGCATGTTTGTCAGGTTTTTACCAGTTGGGTTTATTGTACTTTTTGATTTATTTTGATTCTTTCTTTTTTGTCAATTTTTTTGTATTTTTTAAATTTTATTTTTTATTTCTATTAGCTCAAGGTGCATGTTTGTCAGGTTTTCACCATGATAATGATTTCTTCAAGACTCTTTTTTATTTTTAGCTTTCTTCATGATCATTTTCTATTATTTTTTAATTTTCTCAAGATCTCTATTTGTTGTTTTTTAATTTTCTCGGGATCACTTTCTACAATACAAACTGATACTCTTCAAACTGGTCAAGTGTAGAACCTCTTAAGATGAATACTATTGATGGGTTTTGTTGGTTCCCAAATCAACAGATTGAGAAATCTTCAGACTATGCCAAATTCCTTCTACAAACTTCTCACCTGATTTGTCCAACAAATGCGATTAACCAATTTATGGTTGAATTTCCCTGCACTTCAGACTTTGCAAGACCTACGTGGGTAGACCTATTCTTCAACCATATCTTAAAGTTGATGCTTTTTATAGAAGATTAATTGTGATCCTTCTTCTACTTTTAATCTATGTCCCACAATGGCATATACATGTGATAGAATGACTAGTTTGTTGATCACTTGATTACTCGTATCTACTTTCTCTCCTACTGATGCTTTATTCCTTCTATTTATCTAATTCTACTTATTCTACCTCTGTGATGTTCTAGTTGCTCCTACTACATGTAAACTTGATGTTGTTAAAGATTTATGTTTTTTATAGATCAAGACCAGTCTTTATTTTATCCTTTAGATAAACCATCAACCATTCAATATTATCAATGCAAGATGATTAAGTACACAACACCAATTTGTCTAATTGATTTTAATTTCTCTTTCAGAAAGCCAATCAAACAAGAAACATAAGGACAACACTTCATAAATATCTCTTGATATTTGAATCAATGTGAAGAACAAATAACCCATTTGCACAAGTTTTAAAAATGGCAACTAATTCTTTGAATTAATAATCACAAAGGATCGATTTGATAAGAAAATAATTCCATACCACAATTGCAAAAAATAAAACTAAGTCTTTTTTATTATTTTGAAAATATGTATTACATCTTGTATGTATTGTAAAATCATAATTATTTTCTCTATTTACATTTTACGCCACACATATACATGTGGTTGAATATTTTTCACACCCCTTTAGGGTGAAAAGACACTACCCTATTAAAAACATTTTTAAAAAAATGAATCAACTAATTAAATAATAACTACATATCTTTCAGATTTGGGTTTGGTCGGTAATCCAAAACACCTTGTGAAAAGCTATATTTTAACTGGAGCTTGGAAATTTGATTTTTTGAACCAAGTCATTTTTATATTTTCAAGTTTTGATCATTATCATCCTTTGTCAATACCATTTTTGCAGCAGGGTTAAATTCCAACATCTTTGAAACCTTCACTCACAAAATTCGGATTGTTCCTATCACAAAGCTTCTTTCCTTAATCTTTCATATTTAAATTGAAAATAATATAATTTTGTATCCCATGTCATGTGATCTATCATCTTATCAATTATTGGGAATGGAGTTTAGGAGGTCATTTTTAGGGTTTTATCACTATATGGAACTCCAAACTTTGCTAGAAATTTAGAGCTCCAACATGCTCTTTCTGGGTATGTATTCTCCCTATGAGCATAGCGAGATTCTAGTTATCTCTAGGAGAAGTAGACCATATACTAATCACCCCTCCTTTGTAGCTTATTGTCAAAACTTTATTTGGCAGCCCTAGGCCCCCCAAAATGAAAATTAATGTTTCCCTCTATCATAGATTTTGTTTGCATCTCCACATAACATCACAATTTTCAAAATATATGCATCATTTCCCTAGATGTTCACATTATGAAATCATCTTTTGTAATGTCCCTCCAAAGGTCTCTTTATTTGACTTGAATGATAGATGACTTTTTTTCATTTATTATGTGTATCGCCTTTAGGGTTTTTTATATTCCTCCGCCATGATTTATATAAAATGAAAATATCACCTTTTGATTTTGCATTGTCAAAAAATGGAAGTACTCCTATTTAGGACTGGTTTAGCCCTTCGAGTAAGTGGTTTGGGGTCATGTCGAACACCTTGAATGGGTCTTTGACTTGGATATGGCTTTTTCCCCTATTCTACCCCATTTTCCACTTCCTTCCTACCTAATCCTAGAAACCTGCTCTAAGAATTTGAGGTTCTTGACCTCAGGGTCAAGGTCGACCTTCTAGGTCAAGGTGGACCTCGACCTTGACCTAGGGTCCAAATTTCAAAATCTGAAGGTTTTTGGATGTTGGGTTTCGGAAAGATTTATTTTCTTGCTTCCAGGTCGGTTGTTTCGGACTTTGAAATGGTAAACTCTTAAATGATATTTAATTTAGGTCTACTTCTAAGGGTATAGGCTTAATGGGAATTTATTTCTCCTATGTTGGCCTCTCTAGAAGTTTGTGCCCTAGACTAGTATATAAGGAAGCCTTCTCCTCTCATTTTCATCATCAATAAATCGGAGGAAGGATCATCTATCAAGCAAAATCAAGAAGCAAGCAAGAAGGAGAAGGAAAGAATTCAAGCATTCATCTATCTTCAAGCATTCAAGATCCAATTCATCAAGGAGATCCATTGGTAGCCATTGAAGGATTCAATCTCTATGTGTATGTGACTGAATGTGACCTCTAAATCAGACACAACACAACATGGTCATTATTCACTTGATAGAATTCGGAAGAGAGTATGAAGAACTCAATCCAAATTCCATGGTGAGGCGACCTGTTGCCTCCTATGTGAATGGGGTGTTTGAATACTCTCAGAACGAGAGCCAACAGCCGGGAGACCAATTCAACAATGGAGGATTTCCAAGAATCAAATAAAGATGAGCAAGAATGCAATTAAGCTAAGATGAAGTGCAATTTAATCTAAGAATGAGGATGCAATTAATCTAAGAGCTTGAAAATAAAGATGAGATGCAACTTAATCTAAGAACTTGAAAGAAATATGATATTAAACTAAGAACAAATAAGCAAATTTAGTCTAAAATGTGATGCAAAGATTATACTAATAATGAGATATTAAACTAGATAATGCAATAAAAGAGCTTTGAAAACAATGAATCAAATGAGACTAAAAAATGCTATAGTAAGGATGCTCTCAAAAATTGCTCCTTTGAATGAGAAAAAGAGGTTCATTAAATAGATCAAGCCAGAAGAGGAATGAAGAGTTTCTTGATTCGAAACGGTGGACTCTTCATTCCTAATTGAGACAAAAAGACAATGAATTATTTAATTAAAAGAATGGAATTTGCCACATGTGGGGAGTGACCTTTCGAGTAATTTGAATTATTAAATTCAAATAAAGAGGTGTCCATTCAATTAACTAAATATTTATTAATTCCTTTTTATGGGTAATTAGCTAAAGAGGGTGGTTTGATTTAATTTAATTTAAAGCGCATAGGACTTTACAATTAAATTAATGTATCATAGGGGTAATTTAGCCAATTAAGTCAAAGACTTTAGGAATTAATTTAGCATTTGATTATTGCAATTTATGGTCTTTGCAATTGACATCAAATCAAATTAAATCAGATAGGAGAGAGAAAATCGCCTAGGGAACTAGGACTTTGGTGACGTAAAATCGAGATAATGCACCAAAATTGATGAAATTAAATAGGTGCCAATTTTGGGGTATTACACTATGGAGCCCTTTTGTTGAATATTTCTCCATCCATATCCATCCAAGCTTCTTCCTATTCCAAGATCCATTCAAGATTGGTGTTGAAGATCTAAAGATAATTGATTTGAGAAATCCTACTTTCAATTCTACATTCATTTGGAGCATCCATACTTGTGGATTCAAGGATTCGAATCCTCCACAAGGGTTTCAACATAAGCAAGGTGAATCATTCCATTTACTTTGTTTATGACTTCATTTCAATTCAATTTCAAGGTTAATTCCAAAACTGGGATTTGACCAAAGAAAACCCCTCATCCAAACAATAAAACCATTGTTCTTGCAGATATAGGTACAGAACTATGAATTACAGAGCAGATTCGGATACCCTTTTCGGAAAACTTTCAAGATCCACAAATAGAATTTATGTTAGAGCAACGCAAGTCAAGGTCGACCTTTATTTGGGTCAAGGTTGACCTTTCATAGAAAAGGAAAAGATTTTTGGGTTTTCTCTATCTCTATTTTCCTATCCCATAGCTATTTGTAGAACTTCCCAAAACTCAATACAGACACTAGAAAATAACATTTTCCAGATCTTCTATATTTTAAGGTTAGTATTTGTCTTCAATTCAATTAAGATTTTAATACTATTTTCCATAATGAAATATAAGGTTTTCCTCTTTCTTCATATTCTTCATCGATTGATTCATTTATGCATTGACCATTTTCTTGTGGTTAATCTATTTGGATCTTTCCTTTGGGACTTTGGGGTTAAGAAGAAGATCTTACCTTCCCCAATCCTATTTATTCATAGAGATCATTCATACCACACAACATTCACATACATTACATATTATATTTTGGCACCCCCCCCCTCCCTTTTCATCCATCATAGATTTATTTCTCACTTGTACATCAACTTTAGTACTATATTTTAAATCTACCTTATGATGATTTTCACGATAATATTTAAAATTTCCATAAATTTGATTACCTCTTTCACTATTTGATTTACCTTTTACAAGCAACCCTAAAGTCTCCCCATATTTCTTTTCTTTTACTTTTGAAAACCAATTTCCCTCAACTTTGGAATTCCAAGTGGGCTCCACCATATCTCCAAGATCATTTTTAGTATAATGTTTCAAGTCATCACTTTTACAAATTATAATTTCTTCATCAATTTGATCACCCAAACATGTAAAGGTATCCTTTACCTTATGACCCAAGATAATATTTATTTCCTTCTCACATAAAGTGACTTTGTCCCAACATTATGTGTCATGTGATGCTATGTCCTTATGTTCTGAAAATATCCCATCCTCTTCAAACAGTGGATTTGAAATTGGATAAAAATCATGTGTGCATATATCCCCATAAAATATTATGTCAAGTTCCTCTAGTACTTCACCATATAAGGGATTTGAAAAAAATTTGAAGCCATTTTCAGATGTATTTTCTTCTATATGTTGATCATAATGTTTATTCTCACTACATGCATCATCCTCCTAGAAACCACATGCCTCTTCTACTTCATAGGCATCCTTCTCATCAAAGTAATTTCTATTTGTAGGAATGAACTGATTTTATTTATGTTCATCAAGCATCTCATAGGAAAGATTAATTTTCTGCATTATCCCATTTTCATGAGTCGAGAAAAAACTCAAACCATTTTCATGAATATGCTTCTAGTATTCTTTATCTAGTAAATCTAAAATTTGTTCACTACTAAGTGAACCTTCCTCCTCATTATTCCTATTACTAGCACATGCATCTATTTCACAATGGTTAGCCACACATGAATCAATGACTGGTTCACTTTCTTTCATGTTCTTTTTTCTGATGAATTCCTTTACTGCATCAAGAAATAAATGATTGAGTATTTGAAATATGTATCCATAGTTGGAGTTATCATTTTCTTTGTATCCACTAAAAGAATCATGTGTAGGAGAAGTATAGGGTTCTACATCCATGGAGTAATCCTAATTTTCTTCTTATGTATACAGTTCCTCATCTTCTTCAACTATGTCATGGAATTCATTTATAAACTGCCACTCAAATTCATTCCATGATGAGATACTTTGAGTGGGAAATAAATCATGTATTTCCCTTGCATTATCCCTTAGTGATTTGGAGAATAATTTCATCATCTTATCTTTTGCATAAATTTGATAGTCATTTATGAACTTATAGAATGCCTCTGAATGCCTGAGTGTTGATTCATCCCAATCTCCATGAAATTTTGGCGCAAGTTCTACAAGCTTAGGGAAGATCTTATTCCAATTACACTGGAAGTTTCTAAGGTCCAATGGCCTAAATAAAATAAATTGTTCTCTCCATTGGTTTGATTGTGGTCGTTTCTTAATATGATCTATGACTTCATATGAGTATTTTTTCTAGTACATTTTGGATACTTGAATTTATTGTAACTTCTTACTTTATTCATTAGGTTCCTATCAATAGAGTCATCACCTCTTTCAAAGAGGAAATCTTACTTATCTCCTTCTGGGTCTTCTCCCTTAGCAGAGTCACTGATTGAAATACTTTTTCAATTGTCAGAGTCACCACCTCTCTTTGAGGAATATATTTTTTTCTAGTCTTATGGGTTCTTCTCTCTAGCAAAGTAAAATTTTCTTATCACCAAAGACTCTAAATGTATTTATATATAACTCTCCCCAGTAGAGTCACCAATCTGTTGTTTCCCAAATCAACAGATTGACAAATCCTCGGACTATGCCAAATTCTTTCTATGAACTTCTCACCTAATCTGTTCAATGAATGAGATTAACCAATTTATGGTTGAATTCCCTTGTACTGTAATATTTGCAAGACCTGGGCGGGTAGACCTATTCTTCAACTATATCTCAAAGTTGAAGCTTTTTATAGAAGGTTAACTGTGATCCTTCTTCTACTTCTAATCTCTATCCCACAGTGGCATATACCTATGATAGAATGACTAGTTTGTTGATCACTTGATTACTCTTATCTACTCTCTCCTACTAATGATTTCTTCCTTCTATTTATCTGATTCTACTTATTATACATCTATTTTTTTCTATATGATCCTACTAAATGTAAACTTGATGTTGTTAAATATTTATATTTTTAAAGATCAAGACTAGTCCCTTATCCTTATCGGGCACAGAGTCACCTCTTCTCGAGCCTTCATGAATAACTTTGTGAGACAGTATTTTATCCTTTAGATAAATTATCAACCATTCAATATTATCAATGCAAGATGATTTACTACACAACACACCAATCAGTCTAGTTGATTTTAATTTCTCTTTCAAAAAGCCAATCAGACAAGAAACATAAGGAAAACACTTCACATATGCCTCTTGATATTTGAACCAGTGTGAAGGAAAAATAACCCCTTTGCACAAGTTTTAAAAATGACAATTAATTCTTCGAATTAATAATCACAAAGGATGAATTTGATAAGAAAATAATTTCATACCACAATTGCAAAAAATAAAATCGAGTCTTTGTATTGCTTTGAAAATATGTATTACATCTTATATGTATTGTAAAATCTCAATTTTTTTCTCTCTTTACATCTTACATTACACATATATATGTAGTTGAATATTTTTCACACCCCTTTAGGGTGAAAAGGCACCACCCTATTAAAAATGTGTTTGAAACAACTAATCAACTAATTAAATAATAACTACCTATCTTTCGGATTTGGGTTTGGTCGTCAATCCAAAACACCTCGTGAAAAGATAAGATTTTAACCAAAGCTTGGAAAATTGATTTTCTAAACTTGGTCATTTTTATATTTTTAATTTTTTATTGTTATCATCCTTTTTCAATACCATTTTTGCAACAAGTCAAAATTCGAGCATCTCTGAAACCTTCACTCACAAAATTCTGATTATTCTTGTCACAAAGATTCTATCCTTAATCCTTCATATTTGAATTGAAAATAATATAATGTTGTATCCCATTTCATGTGATCTATCATCTCATCAATTATTGGGTATTGATTTTAGGAGGTTATTTTTAGGGTTTTATCACTATATAGAACTCCAAATTTTGCTAAAAATTTAGAGCTTCAGCAGGTTCTTGAATTATATCTTCATCACATGTGGATAATGTGTGTGAAAATTGTACATGTTTAGAAGACACAACACATCAGTAAAATATTATTGATCAATGATAAGAAAATATGCAATAAAAAGTTGTATCATTAATCTGGTGATTTACTGCCTTCTAGTAGACGTATGGTATTCTTAGAATTTGATCAAGATCAGTGACAATACAACGCCTAAACAAAGGATTTGAATGCAATAACTATAAAAATGGATGCAAGATTAATCTATATTTTTGTGATTTTCTATGCAATAACAATGTAAGCTAAATTAAATTGATCTAAAACTTGATGAAAATGAATTGAAAACTAGCTATGAATACAAAAACAAGAAAACAATATTAGCAATGGATCTCCAAAAGTTGCACAATCTCAAAAATTTGACAATAAAGCGTTGTTGCTTCAAAATTGCACGTGGTATCTAATTGTAGGACTGAGGCCTGTTTATATATAAATCCAGGGTTTGAGAACTCATGGAAAACCAAAAATCACTCCTTGATCAACTCGAATTGATTGGTGAGTTATCAAGAAATTAGAAACAATTATCTTAGTAAAATCATGCAAATCAGCTTTTTAACTCATAATTGAAAGTTGAGATCACTCCAATCTTCTTTTCAACTCACAATCACATGTTGAGTTTAGAAAGTTAACTATTTGAATTCAATAGTTGATTTTGAGTTTAACTGCTTTTCTGATTTTTGCATAGATAATTGAGAGTTTATTTAATTTTCCATGTGTTTTATTCTCAACTTAACTGATTTAATCCATTAAATAACTAATTTATGGGTTAATCAATTATTTAATCAAACTTTACCCAAAATTATATTATTAAATTTGACAATTTGATTTTAATCAATTAAATAAATATTCAATTGATTGTTTTGATTTTTTTATTTATTGTCAAATAAACAATATTAATTAAGAATAAATTTAATTACATCTAATTAAAGGGATTAAGTGGCCAAATGAAGTTTAATTAATTAAATATTTATCATATTCAATTAATCACACTTGGGATAAATAAAATAACATCATTTATTGCCAAATAATGTTTAATCAAAAATAATTAGGATAAATTAGGAATATTTAGGAATATTCCCTGATGCAAATTTAGAATATGATCGATTAGGGTTTTGATGTGCAGATGTGCCTTAGGTTAGGACTTTAAGGTCGATTTTGATCAATTTGTTGATGTAGGAGGTCAATGGTACTGAAGCCCATTTTTGGGGTATTACATTTTGCCCATCCTTGAATTACTGTGTGAAGCACAGTGGTTCAAAGATAAATCTATTTTGATGAGATCCAGGCTCAGTTATGTGATGGAGAAACTGATCTTGAAAGATTAACCAACTCTAAGATAGAAATCGATTGAGAGATTTGAAGATGTTCATTCAGGTCCTGATTGACCAAATAATCAAGATGATGTTAACAATAACAACTTTGAACCTGTGATTATGAAGAAGTGATACAATATCTGATTCTAAACCTATGATTATGAGGAATTGAATATCCTGACTCTAGACCTAATTTTCCAAAGGAATCGAAAGGATGCCAAATCCAAACCCTTCAGTTACGAAGAATCAAGGAAATAACACATCTAAACCGATGGTTACGAAGAGTTGATACAGTTTACAAGATTAAGAGAACACCAAATTGATATGGATTTCGATGAATCTAATATGCCCTAAGCGACAAGGAGTTTTGATGATTTAGGAATTAGACGTGGTTGTTGTCTTGATTGTTGACGAAAATTTGCAAAAGAACAGATTTGATAATGGTCAATGATATAGAATACCATGCCCCCTTCAGGATTAAACTAAAATCTGGCGAGAAAGCTAACGTGAAATGATTTAGAAGCAACATAAACAATTGTAGAAGTGGTTGTACATGCCTGGGAATGTATTCTACATCATTTAGGGGTCTTGTTGATCAAGTTTGACTAGGTTTGACCATGAGTTGACCATGGTTGACCAAGTTGAAATTTTGAAAGTTTGATGTTAGATGATCAGATAAGTTGAATTCTTAATTTTGAATGATGTTATGAAGGTTGATTATGCAAGTAGTCAGTCATCTTGGGTCTAAAGTTTTAAATTGCAATTTTGATAAAGTAAACGTGATCAGGATTAAATTGGGAAAATATTGAAATCTAATATTTCAAAATTTCGTATGTTTTAGTAAATTGCAATTTTCAAGGTCTTCGGTGCATTTCTGGGCTTGGAGGGTGCCCGTTGGTACTAACAAAATGTTGTTACCTCTGAAATTTGATTCAAGATTATTTGAATACCTTTCCAACGCATCAAACGGTTTGTAATTTGGAGCTAGGATGAGAAAGTAATGCCTTCTCCAAGTGGACCTAAATTCTATATATAGTTTTTTTGATAAATTTTGATAGTTTTAATAGTTTATTTGTAATAAACATTATGATGACTCTTCATTTCGATTCCAAGGGATTCGTGTGACCCTTGGAATCCATCCGACTTGTATAAACTCCAATTTTGAATAGAATGGAGACACTTTTTGGCTTGCAATCTTCTTGTTAGGCTTTTCAGCTTTTATGTCAAATTTCACAATACTACAGGTTTCACATCAGGTATTGTAATCTAATTCTTAATTCAGATCAGTGGTATCAGAGTGGAAATTCTCCTTTATGCCAATTCACACAAGGTCTTCCTACCAAAGATTAGGATTGGATACACAAGATTTGTCAAAATATCCACCTTTGAGACGCACGCAATCAAAGATGTCAGACGATGCAGACGATGCTATTAAGCAGTTGATAAAGAAAGCTTTAAATAAGAAATGAGAGGAGATGATGAGTCAATTTTCAGACCTTCTACATAATGAAAAACCCTCTGGATCAGGAACACCATTTCGTGGAAGTACCCCTTTCAAGGTGCAGGTCAATTTTGACATCCTGAATTTTGAAGGAAAAGTGGATTCTGAAGCTGTTGATAATTGGTTATCAAAGTTGGATAGATACTTTTTTGTAAATGATTTCTCAGATGCAGAAAAAATAACATTTTCTCTCCTCAAAGTTGAAACCCATGTGAAATTAGCATGGGAAACCAAAGTAGCAAATAAAGAGCTAGAATTAACTATTGAAGAAAGTTTTGGATTATCTCTTGATAAGAAGCCCATTTGGGGAGAATTTTTGGAATACATAAAAGAAGCTTACCTTCCTAAGGATGTATATGAACAAAAATACATAGAATGGCAGCTTCTTCAACAAAAGAGGGATCATTCTGTGCAAGATTACACCAATACGTTCCATTCACTTTCAGCAAAACTTGGTATTGAGGATTCAGAGAAGCATCGGATTTTGAAATATCGGAGTGGGCTTCACAGGTATATTCAAATAGAGATGGAATTTTTGAATATTGAGACATTAGCAACTACCTATAAATATGCTACAAAAATTGAAGAGAAATTCAAGCAGAAAGGAAAGATGGACTATGCAAATAATAAGCCAAGGGTTGAAGGTGGCAATAAATTTGTAGGAAAATAGGTGACCAAGTAACCTCATTCAAATTCACCGAAGAACACATGGTGGGTTGCTAAAAAGACACAAATAGATACAAGCATGTGGTGTGAGATGCATAAGTCCCTTAACCCATAATACAAAGGATTGTCGAAGTATTAAAAAGTTGATGACAGAAATATGAGGAAAGGAAGTTGAACCTGAATTGTCACCAATAGATAACTCTGAGAAAGAGGAGAATGATTCCATCATAAAATCAAATCCATATGTCATAGTTGGAACCGCCAACTTATTGCCCCGTGAAGATGAAGAGAGACTTTTTCATTCACAGATGTGGGTTGATGGAAAGCCTCTACATTTTATTGTTGATAGTGGGAGTCAAAATAATTTTATCTCTAGGGAGACAGTCAAAAGATTAAATTTGAAAGTGACAAAACACCCACAACCATACTCTATGGGATGGGTAAATGAGGGACAAGATATTCAAATAAATCAACAATGTCATCTACCATATTCAATCAAGCCTTTCGAGGATGAAGTGATATGTGATATAGCACCACTGGATGTATGTGATGTCTTGTTGGGGAAACCATACATGTATCAAAGGCATGGGGTGTATGAATCCAGGCCACGTATTGTTACAATCAAGCTTGGTGGGAAGAGATATCAAATACCAAAGGTATGTCCAACACAAATTGCTGCTTTAATTACTGCTAAACAATGTAAACGCTTGATTGCTCAAATTGGAGCTTTTGCTCTACTCATGATTCACCCTATGAACAAACAAAGTCAATTGTTCTTAATACACATGCTAAGGTAACCATAACAGAAAATCAACAAAATCAGATGGATAAAATTATGAAGGAATATCATACTATGTTTAAACCACCAGTGGGAGTACCAACACACTGTCAAGTCAAGCACTCTATTGATTTAATCCCAAGCACACCACTACCACATGAGCCAATATATAGGAGGTCAGTTTTGGAAAATGATGAGATTAAGAGACAAATCCAAGATTTGATTTAGAAGGACACATTCATCCAAGTGCTTCATCTTGTGGCAATCCAATTGTCCTTGCTAAAAAGAAAGATGGGACATGGAGACTTTGTATTGATTATAGGGCATTGAACAAAATCTTTGTTAAGAATAGATATCCAATCCCTTGAATTGATGATTTGTTGGACCAACTTAGGGGGGCTAAATTATTTACAAAAATTGACTTGAAGTCTGGATACCACCAAGTACCAATTGATCCAGTAGATGTGTGGAAGACTGCATTTAAATCTAAGGAAGGTTTGTTCGAATGGTTGGTCATGCCTTTTGGCCTAAAAAATGCCCCAGCCACATTTATGAGTTTGATGAATGATGTGCTTAGACCATTCATTTATTCTTTTGTGGTTGTTTATTTGGATGACATACTCATCTTTAGCAGAACTTGGTCTGAGCATTTGCAGCATGTTGAACAAGTGCTTTCAACTCTATAAAAACACAAACTTTATGCCAACATTGAGAAGTGTTCTTTTGGTATGCAGAGTATTCAATACTTAGGGTATATCATTAATACTGAGGGTGTTCATGTTGATCCAGCAAAGATTCAAGTAATCAAATATTGGCCATCCCCTAAAAATTTCACAGAGCTTCGTAGCTTCTTGGGCTTAGCCAACTTCTATCACAGATTTGTGTTTGGTTTCTCACATATATCATGGCCTCTCAATCAATCACTAAGGGGTGGAGCTCAAGTAAAATTTTAGTGGACAGAAGCAAAGCAACAAGCATTTGAGGAGTTAAAGAAAAGATTATGTTTAGTACTAGTATTGGTCCTCCTAGATCTACACCAATCATTTGAGATAGAAACAGATGCATCTGATTATGCTCTTGGTACGGTACTCATGCAACATGGGCATCCTATTGCCTATCATAGTGAAACTTTTTCTGATATAGTACATAGGTACCCCACCTATGATAAGGAGTTGTATGCCATTGTTCAGGCCTTCAAACAATGGAAACATTATATACTGGTAAAGGAAAATGTTATATATACAGACCATAAACCACTTCAATTCTTGCAAACATAAGGGAAGCTACAGAATGATAGACATCAATGGTGGTCAGCCTATCTACAACAATTTCACCTCAACATTCGTCATAAAAAAGGAAGCAGTAACAAGGTGGAAGATTGTTTGAGTAGGCCTCCAATTGTAGGTTTGACAATAGTGTTGGATTCATGTGGTCATCAATCATCCACTTGGGAACAACTATATGGTACTGACCCTGATTTTGCTAACATCTATAGTAATTTGGTAGAAGGAAAGTCTGTCTCTGATTTTCACTTGCAGGATGGGTTTCTTTTCCATAATGGTCACATATGTGTACCCACCGAGAAATGGAAGAAAATGATATGGGAAGCTCACTACAGTCATGTTGCAAGACATTTTGGTATTGATAAGACTACTGCTATCCTTCAAAAGTATTTCTATTGGCCAAAAATGAAGCAAGATATCATTTCACATATACAAGCTTGTGCAACTTGTGCAATTGCAAAGCCAACAAACTATAAGTTGGGTCTATACTTACCATTACCTATTCTTGATAAGCCATGGTAGTCTATTTCAATGGATTTTATGCGTGGGCTTCCAACTACCAGGTGGGGGCATGATTGTGTATATGTTGTGGTAGATAGGTTTTCTAAAATGGCTACCATGGTGGCATGTAAAAAGATGATTTCTGCAGAAGATACTGCCAAGCTATTTTTTGAACATGTTTGGGTTCATTTTGGTTCGCCAAAAACCATTATTTATGATAGGGATAGCAGGTTCATCAACAAATTTTGGTCTTCACTATGGGCTAAAATGGACACCAAGTTGACAAAGTCCATAGCTTTCCATCCCCAAATAGATGGGCAAACAAAAGTAGTGAATGGAATGATTATTCATATTTTACAGATGTATCATTCAAAACATCCTTGCACATGGGATGAAATCTTACCCTATGTGCAACACAACTACAACCGTGCACTCCATAGTACTACAGGGCACAGTCCATTTGAGGTTTCTCTTAGTTACCATCCATTGGCACCTATGGATGTAGAAATACCATCTCTAAAATCTAATAGTCCATTGAATGGTGACAACAAGGTAGATAAAGCATAAAAATTCATTGATAACATTAGACACCTACAGCAGCAAGTTTATGAGATCTTGGAGCGGAGTAATCAGAAGTATAAGGAAAGGCATGATAAACATAGAACTCCTCATCAGTTTCAGATTGGTGACAAGGTATGGTTACATCTTCAGAAAGAGCGCATGCACGGACCAAATAGGAAGCTTCATCCTCTTCATTATGGACCATACACTATTGTGAAACAAGTTGGTGAGAATGCTTTTGAACTTAATTTTCTATCCTTTTTGGACTGCATCCAGTTTTCAATGTGGAATTGTTGAGACCCTATTTTCCTCCTTTTTTGGACATTTCCCAAACTATTGAACACATTCAAGCTATAGAGTTAAATACATCTACTACTGCTCTAGTCTAGTGTGACCATTTTACTGAAGCCATTTTAAAGACTTTGAGAAATCATAACATTCCTCTATATCGGGTGGTTCGAGCTAGTTAGCATTCTCATCAAGGCAAGTGGTTTACTAAGGAAAAAATTGAAGAACAATTTCCTCATCTATTGCAGTAGATTAGTGCAATGGGGCCCATTGCCTCTTAAGGGGGGAGGAATGATCAGGATTAAATTGGGAAAATACCGAAATCTAATTTTTTAAAATTTCCTATGTTTTAGTAAATTGTGATTTTGAGGGTCTTCGGTGCATTTCTGGGCTTGGAGGGTTCCCCTTGGTACCAATGAAACGTAGTTACTTTTGAAATTTGATTCAAGATTATTTGAATACCTTTCCAATGCATCAAACGGTTCACAATTCAGAGCTAGGATGAGAAAGTTATGCCTTCTCCAAGTGGATCTAAATTTTATATATAGTTTTTTGATAAATTTTGATAGTTTTAATAGTTTATTTGTAATAAACATTATGATGACTCTTCATTTCGATTCCAAGGGATTTGTGTGACCCTTGGGATCCATCTGACTTGTATAAACTCCAATTTTGAATAGAATGGAGACACTTTTTGGCTTACAATCTTGGTGTTAGTCTTTCAGCTTTTATGTCAAATTTCACAATACTGCAGGTTTCACACCAGGTATTGTAATCTGATTCTTAATTCAGATCAAAATGATCTGTAATTTTGATTTTGATCTTGAAAATGGATTCAAGATGTCAAAATTAGCCAGGGGTGTTGTTTTCATGCAAATCGGAGCACTTTGTAAATTTAGGTCAAAACCTATATAAGATGAAAAGAGGTCATTTTCAAATCATTTGAACTGTTTGACTTTCGAAACCTTGTGGAGCCCTCAGAGAGAAAAAATGGTGGTCCCTGTATCTTCTCACTATTTCAAGCGATCGTGATGATATCAGTGACCTCAACAATATGGGCATCTGGTAAGTGGACCTCTGAGCTCTTCTTGCATCAATTTAGCACATGATTTAATTGATTTTTAGGATTTTTTTCATCTTTTTATGCGTTTTAAATTTTGCTTTATGGAATGTCGTATGAAAACTAATAGCATGTCGTACGGCATTTAAAGTCCAAACCAAGTGTCATCTTCATTCATGTATACTATGGTAAGGGAGATACCCAACTCTCGTATGACATTTCATCGCATCCCTCAGTTGTCGTATGACAAGTGATGGATTGTCGTATGGAACCCAAATGTTGTATGGGTTATTATATAGTGGCATACGACACTTGACACCAATTTTTTAAATTTTGAAGTGTCATATGAAAAATAACAATCAAATTTAAGGGCTTTAATGAATTTTTCCAAAAAATTTAGCTGCTCAGCTTGATTCCATAGCATTTAATGCACCTTTTAATATGTTTAATTTCTCATTTTGTGTGCATTTATAACTGATTTGGATCAAGTCACTAATGTTGCATTCATTTTCTATGCTTTGTAGGTGAGATACCTTGATATTCAAGTACGTGTGTCTCATCAAGCCACTTAGAGGTTGTGTTTGTCACTGTCGGATCTATTGAGAGTGCACTTAGCTGCCTATGGGTTTGAGTATTTGATCGGTTTACCTAAGATTCGGGTAAATCATGGACTTATCACTACATTGGTCGAGCAGTTTCACTCAGAGACCCAGACCTTCCATCTCCTAACAAGGGAGATCACCATTATGCTTGAGGATGTGTATCACATCCTTCGGATACCATTTCATGGACCACACCCAAACTACCTGAGTTATGGGAAAATAGGTCTTCAGGCATTCAAAACTTTGTTTGGATCTAATGAGCAGATCTCACAGTAGATACCTAGGGAGGTATTGGTTCAGCAATGTGGGCAGACACATCACCTTGAGTGTATTATCACAGGTATGATCGGGGGATCATTATGTCAGACCATCATCAGAATGGTCTATTGATGGGGTGGGCACCCATGGTTCAGCATCTCATGGCGCATCCTCCTGAGTATGGTTGGGGTCAGTGCCTACTGGCCCATATATTTTAATAAATGCATGAGGAGGTCTACCATGAGGGTAAGATCTTTTCTTCTAGAGTGATACTTCTTTAGATCTAGGCATGGGAGCATATTCCCATCTGTTAGCCCATATGTGGTGATGAGAGGCAGGCACATGAGCCTCTAATTTACAAATATGCAAGGTATATCACACAAGTATGGATGGGTAGGACCAAATACTAGTAGAGGGTCCTATATGACATGAATGTGGTCATTTGGAGACTTTACTTATAGGTTAAGGCATGGTCGGCTGCTAGAGCACAATTTGGATATTTTTGTCAGAGTAGGATTTTGAGCGACCGCTCTACCAGTGTTATCGAGAGATTTTTTATTACTAGGGTCTGTAGGTAGTATGGTCGCATGTGGGATGTACCAAAAGAGTTCACCTTCTATGCTCAATAGGTGAGAGAGATCGGACTAGGGTGGGATCCTAGATTATCATATGTTATTTGCAGTTTGGAGTATAGTGGGTTGCAGAGCAAGGATTGGGACTACTAGGTACAGGTAGTAGATGCAGGTGTCACTAATGCTTATGTAGAACATCTTGTAGAGCACCCATTTAGATGATTCTTTGATCCCACTAAGTTGATTCTGACAATGGAGGAGGCAAATGATGTCACAGGGGCATCGCGGGGGAGAGGACAACGGAGGAGAGAGGTATAGATCTTGGTGGCACAACTAGTACCTCCAGTGCAGAGATTAGTAGGGGCTCCACCATGACCAGTAGTAGATGTTAGGCCTACTCCTATTCCATGAGAAATGCCATTAGTGAGACCATTAGTTTTGCAGCAGTGATATACTAGGGGTGAGGGCGGGACCTTAGGTGCCATGGGTAGCACCACGGAGGAGGTTTTAGGAGCTGAGAAGGTATTAGGTGCACACCAGGATGTGCAGATGGATGAGCCACATGACACACCTAATTTTGACCTAGGGGAAAAGGTTAGACATCGTAAGGTGAAGATAGACATGAGTGGTGGTGGTGATGCGGTTATGGCTGGCAAGGAGGAGGTGGCTGAGGAGGCAAACCTGGGATTGAGATAGACACCTTGGGAGGTCATACATAGGTTACATCATCAGATTAGGGACTTGAGAGCCTAGAGATTATCTTTGGAGATTTGATTGGTAGAGTGTCACACTCAACTACAAGATGCTCAAGAAGAGGCGAGATAGCTATAGGTGGAGGTGGTACACCAGACAGGCCGGGCATCATACTATGTTTCTACATATTTCTTGATTGTTCCACCTGGACAGCGGGTTACTTCTTATTCTCAGTACATGCTAGGATCTGAGGGAGCTAGGGCACCATGAGTTGATCCACTGCCAGACATTCCAGTAGGAGGAGGTGCAACACATGATGTCGAGGATCAGGCTGAGAGTTGATTGGATAGTCAGTTCACATTTTTGACATTTTTGTTGTACTTGATAACTCATTAGAGCTCATTCCTTGTATTGTATGCACATTGTGTACCCCATGTACTATATCAACTTACATATATATGAGAACATTTTGGTTTGACTTCATAGCACTTTTCATTTCCAATATGATGTTATCATGTGATGTAAATGTATGCGATGTTCAATGTTTACTTTGAATGTATGATTATGCAATATGAATGCAATGATAAATGTTAGATGAATAATTAAAATGTATGGTTTCATTTATGTTATATGGATGCAAATGTATGTATGCAATGAATATATGAGATGAGTAGTAAATGTAATGAAATGAAATGTAAATGCAACAATATGCATGATGTTTTTGTAGGTATATGAAGAGTTCAAGTGCTCAATCATTGTCAAAAAGGATGTTTAACCCAAAATGGCAACTTCTTGTTGATTAGTTGGAGAGACCTTGATGTGACCCTTAATCCTTGTGATGTGTTAAGTGTAATTTTGAGAACATCAAATGCCATGCTGAATTCAAATCATGAAAGACATGCAACCAGTCTAAATGCAAAATGCAAATGAAATGAAAACCTAGGATAGTCACTGATCATTTGTCGGTATTTATCATCACTTAATATTTTAGGTAACATCGGATAGTCAATACAACGTCCACTGGTTAGACAACCATGAACATATGAATATTGAATTTTAGTCAGAAATGTCAAATTAGATATAAGCACCAAGGCACAAAAGCCAAGATGACCTGAATATCATGTCCATTTTGATTTAGCAATTTGTATAAGCATCAGAGCATAAACATTGTGATGACCTAAATACGCTTTACATACGAACACACCAAATAGTCGAGTTCATCCTCATCCTTATGTGAATTACCCGTAGTGACCCTTTATCATTCACATCCTTAGGTAATATCACATTTGACAGTTGGAGTAAGAAATCACTCAAAATAAAAAATTAGATCTAACCTCCCTAAAGCGTATGGGTATCAAAGGTCAAGGTACATGTGGCCATCCAATCATGATGGAGGCACTTATAATGGACACCAATTCAATCTAAACTTTCTATAGTGATTAGATTTTCACTTACAAATAAAAGATTATACCCCCAATCATCTCTCTCTAAATCTTGTAAAAGGACATCATCGATGAGCTCAAAGGGACATAATATGCAAAAATCTCAATGTGAATCAATCAGCATACAAGAAGATAAAAGAATGTTGCAAAGATTGTTTTATTGTTGCAGTGTGTTTGTTGGTGTTTTTGTTAGGTGAAAAATCCTTTTCTGATAGGGAGACAGACAAACTAACTTGGATAGAGCATTGAAGGACATTGACCATATAAGACTCATTTGAGATACTAAGGACCATAGGATATGACATTGATTTCCCTCAAGTTTGGAAACATTGATAGGATGCAGATGCTTGTTGTTTGGTGCACAGACTGACTTTATTGAATTACAAGATATATACAAACTAAAGCAGTACAGAAAGCTAGGAAAATACCAAGATTGCTTTAATAGATGGAGCATTTTGTACAAGTGGCACCCGTTTGCCAAGTTTTCACCATCTTGAGAGAGATTCTATTTTTGCTACCAAGGTTCTTGTTTACCAGGTTTTCACCAAGGTACTTTTTTCTTTTTCTTCTTTTTTTGTATTTTTCCATTTTTTTTATTTTTTTGTTGAACCATCAAGGTGCCTATTACTAGGTTTTCACGAGGATGATCATTTTTTTAAGGACTTTTTCTAATTTTTAGACTTTTTAAAGGACATTTTCTACATGTTGAATGCCTAAGCATAGAATTTCTTCAAATGAATAACATTGATTAGTTCATGAAGCTGTTCTCCATCAGTTGTTGAGATTTGATAGGCTCCAAAGCCAAAAGCAGTAGTGACAACAAAGGGACCCAGCAAGTTGGGTTCGAACTTCCCTTTGCATTCTTGATGGGATTGATTTTTAGTATTTTCTCTCAAGACTAGATCACCAACCTAGAATTCTTTGTGTCTGATCTTCTTGTTGTAACCTCTAAACATTATCTTCTGATCGACTCTGATATGATCATATGCAACTTGCATGTGCTCATCTAGTAGTTCAAGTTCTTATAACCTGTATACTTGTAATCATCATCGATTACCAAACCATGCATTATGATTTTGAGTGATGGGATTTCAACCTCAATAGGTAGTACCACTTCAGTTCCATATACAAAATTGAAAGGAGTAGCCCCAGTGGGTGATCTGGTACTTGTTCTGTAAGCCCAAAGAGTTGGATTTATCATTAGATGTCAATCTTGCCTTGTTTTGTTAACTGTGGTGCAAGATTTTTAGTAAGTTTTTATTCGATGCTTCAGCTTGTCCATTCCCCTGTGGATAGTAAATAGATGACCAATATTGAGTTATCTTGAATTTGGAACATAAGGAGTCTAGGTATTTTTTCTTGAATTAGCCTCCATTTTCAGTCATGATAGAGTGTGGGATACCATACCAACAAATTATGTAGTTCAGGATAAACATGGAGATCTTTTTTCCAGTTGCTTGTGTCAATGGAACTGCTTCAACCTATTTTATGAAGTAATGTTTTGTTGTAATGATGTGGGTGTGACCATTTGACAAATGTGGATATATAGCTCCTATGAGGTCAAATGTCCATTGTTGAAAATTCCATTATGTTGTAAAGGGAATCAAATCTCTTCCTGGCGCATGAATCAAGTTACCATGGACCTGGCATTTTTGACAATTCTTAGCATATTTCATAGCCTCTTTCTCCATGTTTGGCCAATAGTACCCTGCACTAATGAGTTTTTGAGCTAACATTAGACCATTGGAATGTGATCCACAAATACCTCTATGGACTTCCTCTAATGTGCATTGTGACTCTTCACATTATAAACATCTAAGAAGTGTACCATCTAGACTTCATTTATATAGATCATTACCAATGATGACATATCGCAATGCATTTTGAATAAGGTAGCATTTTTCATGACGGTTAAAGGTATCTAGAATGATTTGGTCACAGAGGTAGGAGTATATGTTTTTTTAGCAGGAGGAATCATGACCAACAATGGTGCAGATCATGCGGGTTTTTGGGAAATCATAGTTAGGGAATGATAGTACTTCCACCAAGAACTTGTAGCGTAGCTCATGTTCAAGTTGTTGTAGAAGAGATGATAGCATTTCCATGGCGCTAGCTGCCTTGTTCTCCATTCTAGGTATCTCTTCAAATGTTATAGAAATGAAGTACTTCTTAAGATCATCTACCATGCATTTGTATGGAATGAGCTTTTCATATTTTATTTGATACACATCATTGACTTGGTGAATGACCAGTTGTGAGTCTCCATGAATGTGTAGTTCTGTTACTCTCCATTTGATTATTATTTTCATTCTGTTTAACAAAGATTCATATTCTGATATGTTGTTGGTGCAAGGGAACTTGATCTTGAATGCTTTTGGAATGGAGTAACCCTATGGTGTGATGAACAATATACCAGATCTAGATCCCTTTTGTGTATAAGATCTATCAAAGAATAAGTGCCATGTTCTCGAAGATAGGTGCATGGTAGAGGAATCAATAAATTCCATCTACATTGGTTGGTCATCAAACATTGGAGCTTTAGCTAATTGATCTACCATCACTTGTCCTTTGATGGCTTTTCTTTCAACATACTCCATGTCGAATTCGCTCAGTAGCATTACCCATTTTGCTAGTCTTCCTGTGAGATTAGATTTGCTTAACAAATATTTCAATGGATCAATCTTTGCTACTAGTTATGTGGTATGAGCTAACATGTAGTACCTCAATTTCTGTAATGCAAAGATCATAGCTAGACATGCCTTCTCTATCATGGAATAGTTCTTTTCATAAGCCACCAATGTTCTTCTGATATAGTAGATAGCTCTTTCCCATTTATTCTCATCATGTTGTGTCAACAATTCACCTAGTGATGTATCTATTGTGGAGACATACAATATTAATGGCTTTCCTTGAATAGGAGGCATGAGATTTGGTGGATTCACCAATTATTACTTGATATGATTGAATTTCTTCTCACACTCTTCACTCCAGTTGTAAGTCACACCTTTATGCAATGTTTTAGTGAAAGGTTGTGATATATCAGCTAAGTGAGAGATGAGGCACCTGATAGATTGTATCTTTCCTTGCAGAGTACACATTTGACTTATGTTCTTAGGAGTTTGCATCTCCATGATTTCTTTGACTTTTTCTGGATCCACCTCGATACCTTTCTTTGAAACAATGTACCCTAGAAGCTTTCTTGAAGTGACACCAAAGGCACATTTCTTAGGATTTAGTCAGTGACTAAATTTTTCCATTCCATCCAGTATTGTACCCCAGTTAGCTAGATGTTCAGATTATTTCATTAATTTAGCCAAGGTGTCATCAACATAGTCCTCCATGTTTTTGTGCATCATATCATGAAAGATAGACGTCATGGCTCTTTGATATGTAGCACCAACATTCTTAAGACCAAATGGCATTAAATTCCAGTAGAAAGTACCCCATGCACAAGTGAAAGTTGTCTTTTCTTGATCTTCTAGAGATATCTTTATTTGATTGTATCTAGAAAAACCATCCAGGAGAGAGTACAATTTAAATCTCACAGTTATGTCGACTATCATATCGATGTTTGGTAGTGGAAAATCATCCTTAGGGAATGCCTTGTTTACATCTCTGAAATCTATACATACTCTAATAGATTTATCTAGTTTCGATATTGGAACTATGTTTGTGATCC
Organism: Chamaecyparis obtusa; assembly: GCA_027943335.1. Taxonomy (NCBI): domain Eukaryota; kingdom Viridiplantae; phylum Streptophyta; class Pinopsida; order Cupressales; family Cupressaceae; genus Chamaecyparis; species Chamaecyparis obtusa. The sequence continues at coordinate 999,717 of BSBK01005588.1, read as the reverse complement.
ACTCTACATAGTCGATGACTCGGATAAATCCAGCTTTAAGCAATTTCTCTAGCTTAACTTTGACAAGGAGTGCAACATGAGGATGCATCTTTCACAACTTTTTCTTGATTGGTTTAACTCTTGGAGCTATAGAGATATGATGCATGATGATATTAGGATCTAACCCTGGCATATCTGAATATTTCCATGCAAATTTGATCTTTTTCTCTGTTAAGAACTTGGTAAATGGATGGTTTTCTTCTTCTGACAAAGATTGTGCTACATGAATTAACGGAGGTTCCTTTGTTGTACCTAGATTGATAGACTGAGTTGGTTCTATCAAAACTAGTGATCTGTCATGTAAATGACTCAGAAGGACATCAAATATCTCATTCTTAGGTGCCTCAGAGAGGTTTTCACCTTCGGATACGTCTTTTGTTTTTACTATTTTTTACTTTGAGACTGCCACATGGTGGTTTTCACCCTCAGAACTCCTTTTCTTTTTTCTTTTATTCTTTTGACTGAGATACTTGATATTCGACTCTGTCATGCTAGTGCTAGATTCACTGATGGAAGTCATCATGGGTTCTACCGCATTTAGGTAACATGCGAGAGTGTAATCTGTTTATAAAGTATGGATGTCTTGGCTTGGATCATTGGATGTTTGGTCAATAAGCTCAGGATGTTGGATGGTAAGTGTAGGGAAGGATTGGTTGATAGTGTTTACACACACAGTGTTGTCATCATTGGTTATTATCTGACTCTTGAATTCAAAGGTGATATTACTACTCAAGATATTTAGTTCATTAAGTGTCTCACCGTCATCATTGGATCCTGCATTAGTAATAAGTGAATCAATTTTGCGAGCTTTGTCAATTAGGTCTAGACTTACGTCAGATATAGGTGTGTATTGTTAAATAACATCTATGTGTTTTTCTATTATGAGCTCATATTATTCTAGAACAATTCCCCATTCACAGTCATTAGAATCCTTATCAGGATCTTTGAGAAAGTCAATAACATGTGTGAAATCAAGACTAATCCTCCAAGAAAGGTTTCCTTTAGAGTTTGATTAGAATTCATATTCATGAGAATCTATGTCAAAATCACTAGAGTGTCCCAAGTGTTCAGCTATAGTGAGAGATTTCTTTCCTTCTTCTAGATTAGTTTGTTCTTTTGAAGTAGTAGGTTCTTGGGTGTCTACCACATTGATTCTTTCTTTAGGTGTCTGATCATCTTTGAGAAGGTCTAATATGTTCTAAGGGATACGTTCATAAGGAAAACATTTTTGGTATCTAAATCATCACTGTCTTCATGGTGTGTTTCCTCTTCTTCTTGATTATCCATCCCTGGTTCTATCTTTTCTATGACATGAGAAGAATTACCACTAAGATGAAAAGGTTTCTTTTGATAACCTATGCATGTTGTATCCTTTTTTGTTCATCCACAATGTTTGATGGATTTGATGATACCTTTTCCTCTTGTACCTAGAGGTCTGTTTCTAGTATATCCCATCTTAGAGATTAGTTTGTGTCCTGGTCCATAGGATTTTGAAGGGACCTTGAGTTATTTAGAGTTACATGCTTGAACTGTTTGTGACTGAGATTCATATTTTTATAACCAGGCAAGTACAGCTTCTTCCTCATTAGATTCTTGTTTGGATGCTTGTTCTGTGATGAAACTCCCATTAAAGATAATCTAGGGTTCTTTAGTTGTAGGTTTCACTTCCTTTGAAGGTTGTCCATAAGACTTAGGTGAAAGCAGGAGAGATGTAAGAGATAGAACTGATTCCATAGTGTATTCTCCCATGCCTGTATCTTTGATCTTGATTTCTTTTTTTGTCTTCCATTTTAGATGTACATGCTACGTCAACTTTCTTGGTAGAAAATTCTCTATTTTATGGGACAAGTTTGTCAGCACTTTCCTTCAAAGCATTGCAATATGCTGACATGTCTACAGGTATAGTGACCTCTACTCCATCATAGGGAAACTTGACACATTGGTGGTATGTTGAAGGAATATCTTGCATCTCTTGAACCAGAGCCTTCCTAAAAGGATGTTATAGGCCAGTGGGAGGTCCAGCACTTGACAAGTGATATTTCTAATGACAGGTCCCATTCTGATAGGTAGCACAATGACTCCTTTTGAGGATATTTCTTCTTCATCATATGCCTTGATGGTTATTTTATTTTTAGGATCAATAGCATCTTCTAAAAATCCCAGTTGTGTAACCATTTTATAAGAATAAATGTTTATACCATCTCCCCCATCTAGAAAAACACACTTGACATGATAGTTTTCAATTAGGACTTCAGTATGCAAGGGTTGGTTATGCAGATGCCTCAATGAGTTGTAATCTTCCTCTAAAAAGGAAATGTATTAAGGGGAAGTCAAATGACCCACCATGGTCTGAAATAGATCAAGATCAAGATTTTATAGAACATTGGAATTGAGCAGAGCTTTGTCTAGGATAGCTCGATGAGCAGGAGAGATTTGAAGCAACTCAAATATAGATATCTTCACATTAGTATGTTGGAGTTGTTGGATGATGTTGTATGATGTTGTTTTGGACTCTTTAGAATTGGAAGATTTAGGTGTAGTCCTTTGTTTAGATGCAAATGCAAGATTGAATGGCACTTTTGAGGTGTTTGATGAACCCGAGTTTGATCCTAGAAGAGTTACCTGAGCTTGAGATCGAGTGACTACATTAGCCGATCTGTAGTCTCTATCATTTTTTACAATGGTGATGACATTGAAGTGTTGAGATGTGCATGGCTCTACCATGTTGATGACATCATTATTGTCAGAGTAAGTGTAATTGACCTTAGCACCTATGTTTGGTTTAGAAGATGAATCTCCTTGATTGTGTTTTGGAAAAGGTTCCATGAATGTTGTATGATTGTTATTGAATTTATGGTTGTCAATCAAAATTTCCCCAACATCAATTTTGTCTTGAATAAGATGTTTTAGACACATGAAGTTGTTGGTTTTATGACCCTTGTTTTGATGGAAATCATAGAAATTGGTCTCCCTCCACCATTTAGGTTTGACTTCGAGGTCATATGGTTTGATCTCAGGTAATGCGATGATGTAATTTGCCAATAAGGTTCTCATGGAAGATTCCAAGGACTCACCAAAAGGAGTGAACTCATATTTTGGTTTTGTAACCCATGGATTGTACTCATTTGACTTTTTAGAAATCTTAGTTGTCTAGTTCTCTGAGGATTTTATAGCTTGAGTACCAATAGTGAGATTAAATGCTGGTACTTTGGGTGGAGCACTGATGTGATCAACAACACCATCTGTGAAAACATTTTTATTCTTGTTCCAAAATTTGACTTTATCTTTATTGTTCGAAGTGGAACTTGGATCATACTTGTTTTCTTTATGAAGTGATATATCTCCCATGCAAACAAGTGCATCCTCTATTTTCATGGAACTATCCACCATTTTGTCAAAGGAGACATGATTTTGCATCTAAAGATGATAGTTAATTTCTGGAATCAAATTGTTGATGAAGATTTATAGTTTCTCTTTTTCTAGAATTTGTTGGGGATATAGCAAGAATTTCTTCCTCCAACATTTGAGGAAAGTCGGGAATAGTTCTCATGTTCTTTGCTTTAGGTTACAGATGTCAATCATGGTGACCAGATGTTGGATGTTGTAGGAGTATTATTGATAGAATAGTTTAATTAACTCCTCAAAATTTTTGATGGTTGGAGGTATTTTGGAGAACCAATTGATGGCAACTCCTCCCAAAGATCATGGGAAGAGACCCATTAAGTACGTTGGTTCATGCATGAACTCCATGGATAGAGTGAAAAAATCTCTAACATGACCTTGAGGATCTAAATTTCCATCATATTTGTCATATTTGGGTAGTTCCACACCTTTCGGGAATGGTGGCATATACAAGCTCTGATCAAATGGAAATGGACACAGGCATCCATAGAGAATTCTTTGGGTTCTCTCTTTTTCCAGCTTGTTAAGTTTGACTTGCATATAATGTATCTTCTTTATCATAGCTATGATAGGGGTCTCTTCCTCTGGTGTGATGATATCATCGACATTGAAGTTGTGAGGAAGTTTGGCTCCTTGTCATGCCAATTCAAGGAAGTATGTCTCTTTGTCTTCTTGTAAGAAGTGTTTCATCATTTTCTTAAAGAGATCATCATCTCGGTATTGTGCAATTTCTAAAGGTGTGGGTTCTCTATTCCCCCCTTCATTAGAGTTGTGACCTTGTAAGCCATGGCTAGCTACTCGTTGAGACATGGCAGCATGTTGATTGAGATCTTGTGTGGATTCATGAGGGGTTGTGTTACCTACTTTTAAGTGAAAATTGCCTAGTTGGTCTTCTTTGTAAAGATCAGGATCATATGGTTGATGAAAAGACTGAACTATGAGAGAAGATGAAGGTGATGTCTTTGGGTCTTCTTTGGGTTTTCTTTCTGAAGAGGCTCTAGTTTCCACCATTAACTTTAGGTGAATATTTATAGCAAGATAAGACAATTGACAGATAATCTGATTTAGGAAATATCAAGTGACACAACCTTGTTAAGATTGGATTGAATTGCCAATGAAAAGATGGATTGGATGCAAATGAAGGATATTGTGCCTAAGATGTATGGGTAGACACCCAAGAGATGGTGGACATGAATTCACAACACTTAGCCATTTGAGATGATGGATTGAGGTTGTTTTGACAAGGTTTTTGACACAGGATGAAATGTGATTCAAACTGATCAATCGGATGACAAATCGAGCTAAATAGATTACTTTGGGGAAAATAAGATGGATATTTTGTTTCTCTTCTTTGTACCTGACACAGTGGGCTTTCTGACAGAATTTTGATAAAATTTGAAAGTTGACTAGATTTCTGTCAAAATTAGGGTGTTCTGGCAATTTTTGTGCAAACTGTCATACAACAGTAGCTAGGCTCGTATAACACAAAATAGGGTCTAGCATGACACTTGCAGAATCTTGTATGAAAATTGATACTAGGGATTATTTTCTACTAAGGATTATGGAAAACTCTTGTACGACATTGTACAACTTCATGTATGACACTTGGGGGGTTTTGATATGACACTTAAAGGAACAAGGTAATTATTGTACAATAATTGCAGGGTCTTGATGACAGTTGACACCAGAAAAGGATTTTGCTTCAAATTTTCAAGTTTTTTGGTGTTTTTGGTCTCAAGTTGGTTTCTCAAATTTTCTGTCCAATTTTTAAAATCTATGTTTGGGATTGTCTGAGGGTGTTTAACATAGCAATAGGCTCACAATCATAGCAAACATATGGGAACTGACTCAATGAATCAAACACACCTAGCTTAACCTAACTAGGAGAAGAGATGTATTACTTACTCATTGACTTAGGAACACACTCTGAGAATCCTCAGAATATGGTGGTCCAAAAAAATGCAATGTATGTTGAAGCCCATATTAGTCGAGTTCAAGCATTAAGGAGGGCTCAATATGACAAGTGCCTTGGGGTGATTACTATTCACCTTGCAGAAGCACTACAAATCCTTCAGAGGTAGATCAGTATAAAACTATATTAGGTTGTTAATCAAGGAATCTATTCACAACTGTCTCTCATAGTCCCGCAAGTAGGATTGAGGCTATTAACCCTATGAGTACTTCGATCTGTGTAGTCTTGCAAAAAAGATTGAAGCGGCTTCGCTCTAGACAAAATCAAAGAATGTTCATGGAATAAATATAAGGAACAAGTGTAGCTATGTCTTTTGAGGCTTTAACCTCAAGGAAGCATCAAATTTTATAGTGGGGTGGAAGATTCAGCTAAAGAATTGTCCCCACTTGGGTCATTCCTGAGAGATTTTTATCTCAATGGTAGGCCCTCTAAAGGATTAAATGAAATGTGAGGTTGGGGACCATAGGATCTAGGTTTATGATTCTCTGAGAAGAGAAGAGCATAATCCCCTAACCTTGTCCTTTTCCCTATCCAAGACATGCCAAGAAGAATTAATCTAGAGATAGTACGCAAACTGGCACTGGGGAAGATACCTTTTGGGTTTCTGATTCTTCTAAGAAGGACAAGAGCATAATCCCCTAAATATCTTCCTCAATGGAAATAGACATAGGTACATAATTAACTAGGGGCCTATGAAAAAGAAATATTTAAGCAAATAGAATATTTTCTCGATGAAGATTCAGCAACCTGCAAAACCACATGTCATAAATTTTGATTCATTGAGGATCTTTGGCATGCGATTTATGTAAGGGTTTCCTACAAACAAGGGCTTAGAAGACAAGACAAGAAGAGGCCAAAAAGATTGGTTTTAATGCTTAGGTCTTTGTCTCTCATTCTGCAAAAAGCATTAGGCTGTCTCAAACAGTCATGCACCAAAAAACAGCAAGTGTTAGGATTAGCTATTAGTCAAATCATCAATTAGAAACCTCAAAAACTGATCAAAAATCTCATATGACAATTGAAATACTCACATGAAATGTCATACGACAATATACCTCAACCCATACAAAACTTCAAGTATGATACAACAATAGGTACATATAGATACGACACTTCAGGTCTGATACGACAAAGTATATGAACCAGTATGAAAATTTAGGAATGTCATTTGGCATATGATAGACGGAGACTTCTGATACGACACTCTATAATTATCATATGAGATTGTACGCAAAAATATAAAAACTCAAATATTGAATAAAAAATTTTAGAAAATGGATGAAATGAAAAATGGAAACCCGATGTCAGGCCCCACGGTGGGTGCCAAAAATGTGTGTGAAAATTGTACCTATTTAGAAGACACAACACATCAATAAAACATTATCGATTATTGATAAGAAAATATGCAATAAATAGCTATATCATTAATCAGGCAATTTACTACCTTCTAGTAGAAGTGAGTATGGTATTTGCAGAATTTGAATGAGATCAGTGATAATGTAATGCCTAAACGAAGGATTTGAATGTAAAAACTATAAAAATGGATGCAAGATTAATCTATATTTTTGTGATTTTCTATGCAATAACAATGTTAGCTAAATAAAATTGATCTAAAACTTGATGAAAATGAATTGAAAACTAGCTATGAATGCAAAAACAAGAAAACAATGTTAGCAATGGATCTCCAAAAGTTGCACAATCTCAAGAATTTGACAGTAAAGTGTTGTTTCTCTCAAAATTGCACGTGGTATCTAATTGTAGGACTGAGGCCTATTCATATAAAAATTCAGGGTTTGAGAACTCATGGAAAGCCAAAAATCACTCCTTGATCAACTCGAATTGATTGGTGAGTTATCAAGAAATTAGAACCAGTTATCTTAGTAAAATCATGCAAATCAACTTTTTAACTCATAATTGGAAGTTGAGATCACTCCAATCTTCTTTTCAACTCACAATCACATGTTGAGTTTAGAAAGTTAACAAATTGAATTCAATAGTTGATTTTGAGTTTAACTGCTTTTCTAATTTTTGCATAGATAATTGAGAGTTTATTTAATTTTCTATGTATTTTATTCTCAACTTAACTGATTTAATCCATTAAATAATTGATTTATGAGTTAATCAATTATTTAATCAAACTTTACCCAAAATTATATTATTAAATTTAACAATTTGATTTTAATCAATTAAATAAATATTTAATCGATTATTTTGAGTTTTTGATTTATTTTCAAATAAATAATATTAATTAAAAATAAATCTAATTAAAGAGATTAAATGGCTAAATGAAGTTTATCATTTAGGATAAATATTTATCATATTCAATTAATCACACTTAGGATAAATAAAATAACATCATTTATTGCCAAATAATATTAATCAAAAATAATAAGGATAAATTAGGAATATTTAAGAATATTCCCTGATGCAGATATAGAATAGGATCAATTAGGGTTTTGATGATTCAATTTGTAGATGTACCTTAGGTTAGGACTTTAAGGTTGATTTTGATTGATTTGTTGATGTAGGAGGTCAATGGTACTGAAGCCCATTTTTGGGGGTATTACAGATAACTTGTAAGTCCTTGATCCAAATGTGAAGATTATAACAAAAGGTCCTAGCCAATTTGCTTCAAACTTTCCTTTCTTTTCTCTATCTTGATGATTCTTTGGATTTTATCTTAAAACTAAATCACCCACTTGAAATTGTCTAGGCTTTACCTTCTTGTTGTAGCTTGTTGATATTCATTTCAAATAAACCTTCAAGTGTTCATAATCTTGTTGTCTATGTTCATCAAGAAACTATAGTTCTTGCAATCTAGAAACTCTAATCTTCATTTGACAATACATCATGTAGAGAAACTCTAAGTGATAGTATCTCTACCTCCAATGGTAAAACCACTTCTACTCCATAAACTAAAGAGAAATGTGTGGCTCCTATAGGTTTTCTAATACTGGTTCTATAATCCCATAATGTGGGATTCAATTGGATGTTCCAATCTCTTCATGAATCATCAACTATTTTCTTGAGGATTTTGAGAATGTTTTTATTTGAGGCCTCTTCTTATCCATTCCCTTGACAATAATAGATTGATGAGAAATGTTATATGATGTAGAATTTCTCACATACCTCTATTATATCCTTATTTTTCAATTTCCTTCCATTATCAATTATGATGGTGTGAGTAATACCATATCTATAAATGATTTAATTTAAGATAAACATGGATATTTGTTTTCAAATTGCAGATGAAAGAGGAACAACTTCAACCCATTTTGTAAAATGTTTCATGGATGTGATGATATACTTATGACCATTGGAAGATGGAGGACAAATCATTCCTATCAAGTTGAAACCTCATTGATAGAAAGGTCATGTTGTGGTTAGAGGGTGTAACTATTGACTAGTACATATATCAGGTTCTCATGGACTTGACACTTTTGGCATATCTTTACAAACTGACATACATCCTTTTCCATGGTCGGCCAAGAATATCCCATTCTTACAAGTTTCTTAGCCAAGGTTAAGCCACTTGAATGAGAACCACAAATACCTTCATGGATTTATCAAAAGGCATTCATGGATTCCTCACTCTCTAGACACCTAAGTAATGTCCCATCAAGACTTCTTTTTCTTATAAAGTTTATCTTTTTCTTTTGGGGTTGGCTTAAGGGTAATATTTTAGCCTTCAAATAAGTATATATAGGGTCATACCATGTAGAGTTAGGACCCACTAGTAAGCATATTATTTTGGAATCGGGATGGACATGTGCAGGTTTAGCCAGTTCTTCCACTAGAAACTCATATCATGCATTTTGATCTGGTTGTTGGAGTAATGAAGCTAAAGTAGCCATTATATTGATTGCTCTATAATCTATTCTTGGAATTTTTTCAAATGTGATCAATACACTTTGAAATCATCAACCATCTTCTTGTAAGATATAATTTTATCATCCTTGGTAAGATAATCATCATTAACTTGGTTGATTACTAACTTTGAGTCTCCAAAGACTTCTAGTTCTAGGATTCTCCATTCTAAAGACATTTTCATCCCAATGACTAATACCTCATACTCAGCTATATTATTGGTGCAAGGAAATAATAGCTTGTATGACTTGGTTATAGTGTATCTTTGTGGTGTGATAAACAAAATTATAGCACCCAAGCCATGTTGTGTATATGACCCATCAAAGTATAACTGACATGTTTGTGCTACCACTATGAGGATATCAACATGTGGAAATTCTATTTGCACTTGTTCTTCACTTGAAACAGGTACTTTAGATAATTGATTAGCAATTACTTGCCCTTTGTTTTCTCTTCTATCCACATACTCTATATAAAATTCACTTAGAGTCATTTCCTAATAAGCTACAACTGATTGAATATCTTGAAGGAAAATTTTGACAATTGAAAGACAATGATTGATGATCACTAAGCTACTAAAGTATATGTAAGACAATTAAATTAGTTAATGTATTCTCATTGATGTCAAATAGTTTTGACTATACTTGTCATGATGGTTACAAACATCTTAAGGAAGGAAAATGGTAAAGGAATGAGATATCTACATCAAGATGAGATGGATAAGAAAGACATGGATATGGTATACATTGGGTAACTTATTGATGAGTCTATGGCCTTATGTTGATTACTTTATTGTATTACATGATTCTATTATGTATTGAAGATTAAAACTAAACAATTTTATGTGGTCGGTAAATGAAGATTTATGTATACACCGAGCAAGTGTAGTGTATACCGAGTATAGTATTAACCAAGCTAGTATTCACTGATGCATTCTGGTATTGACCGAGTGAAAGAAATAAATGGAGTTTTTAATAGCCGACTAAAAATGATGAGTTGGACAATTGTTTATGATTCTGAGGTAAAAGATATTTTTTTTATGATGATCAAATGACTGACAAAATTCAAGATTGATCGAGTGAAGGAGAATGAAGTGTGTTAATGACACAACTATCGAGGAAGGTTAAAGAGACAAAATGAATGGTGAAGATTAAGAGGAAAAATATATGAATGGAAAGAAAATGGTTTATGATGTCTATATAAGGAGACATGAGATTCATTATTGAGTCTAGGATTCTTGATGTTGCAAGAGAATTCACGTGAAAATGATTGTTTTCATGCAACACTGATCAAACTGGTTGAAGACAAAACCAAGAAAAACTACAGACAACACCGAGTGTCAGAGAAAGCATATACTGAGAAAAATAGAGTTGGAGGAAACAAAGATGTTGAATTGATTATTGAACAGAGGTATTTTGAGCTTAGCATAGATCTTAAAATCTGCAAATCAAAGTTGTATTTAAATCAGATCATTATTGTATCAGTCTAACCATTGCTATAGATAAATCTCTTAACCCAGTGGAACTTAATAGTCTTTATATTTCAGTATGAAATTCAATGAATGTTGATTATTTTCTTGTTGACCCCATAGTGAATGCATGGTCAAAGGAGAATTGTTAGTGATAAATCCTCTAACCAGGACACACCTCATAATGTGTTTTGTAACCTTTAATAGGGTTGACTCCTAACTGAGCTCACTTCAAAAGAGTGAATTATTTTGGGTTACCAGTCCTAGGTGGTTTTTCCCCTGTATCATCTTAAAATGGAAGAACTTCCATGTTAAGAGCATATATCCCTTTGATTAAGTGGTTTGGGGTCATATTGGATGCCTCGAATTCATCTTTTCTTTGATCTGGCTTTCTCCCCACTTTCCACTTCTTTTTTTATTTCATTCTAGGTGAAATTAGGGTTAGGATCTTAAGGATTCTCCTGAATTTCCCTCTTTCATAGCTCTATTTCTAGGTAGGATTTAGAAATGGATCCTCCTAGCCTTCATCATGATAATCATAGGATTTTATGTCTATCACTGACATTCTATCCTATTCTGGCATTAGTTCTAGGTTTCTAGGCATCCCCGGGACCTCCTGACTTGGTTGTGAGTCAACCTGGGACTAGGGTCAGGGTCGAGTTAGAACCTGACTAGGTTAGGTCCAACCTTGACTTTGACCCCTTCCTCCAAAATTCCAATTTCTAAAATTTCTGGGCTTCGGGCTTTTGGGAGATTTATTTTCCCGCCTTTGAGTTAGCCATTTCAGGTTTCAGGATGGTAAATTCTTTAATTGCATTTAATCTAGGTATATTTTCTAAAGGTGATGACCTAATTGGGATTTAATTCTTCAAGGTGGCCCATCTAGAGGAATTTTCCCTAGATCACTATAAAAAGAGGCCTTCCTCTCTCATTTTCACATCAAGTTTTCATATCTCATCTCAAGTTTTCATGTGCAAGCTCTCAAGCTCTCAAGGTGATCAAGCAAGCATCCATTCAAGCATTCAAGTCTTCTTCTCCATCCAAGTTCTCCATTGAAGATCAAGGATTCAATCATTGAAGCTATTGAAGGGATTTGGTTCAAGCATTCAAGATTTATCATTCAAACCCTAGATCTAGCCATCATGATGGTGTGATCTTCCTTCAAGATCCTTTATTCATCTTCAAGATCCATTTCATTCTTCTCTCAAGGTGGATTCCAAGCATACAACCATGGAGGTTTGATTTACATTTATTGTTGTGTTCAAGCTTTCATATCAATATACTTGTTTACATTTCAAATACAATTGCATATCTATTGAATTGCATAGCTTCATTGTTAGATCCTTTTCTACTACTTGCTAGCATTCTCCATTTCAATTTCAATATTAAGGTTGATTCCAAACCAGGGTTTGACCAAGGCAAACCACCCCCCCAAACAAACAACAAAAATCCTCATTTTTTTGCAGGTACAGGTGTGAAAATTTGGATCTGAGAGCAAATTTGGATACCCTTTTCGGCGAACTTCCAGGATTTGCAAATAGAATTCAAATCAAACTTCAAATAAAGAATGTGGTATTTGACCTTTTATGAGGGTCAAACCCAAGCTGAGCCATCTTGAGGAAAGATTTATGGGTTTTCTCTGTCTCGGCATTTCCAATCCAGGATAGATTTTAGATTTTCCCCAAACTATACACAAACATCAGAATTCAACATTTTCCAAATCTTCCCTAATTTGAGGTTAGTACTTGTATTTCAATATTCCAAACATAATATCCATCCACAAGGGAACTATTAGATTTACTTTCTCTCTTCCATATTCATCCTCAAATTGATTCGATTGTGTATTAACCTCTAGGTTGATCAAATCAAATCTCTTCCTTGGGGAATTTGGGTTTTGAGAATAGATCTCATATTTCCCCCTCTACATTTGAATGGTGGTGAATCCATTTTACCATCATTCATTTTGGTGAACCCGTTTACGACAACTCTTCTTTTTTTTTGGTGTTAGATTTACATTTTGTGCTTACAAAAGTAGGTTTATTTTATGCTCTTGCATTTACATTTCAAAAATACAAAAATATTTCATTTGAATGCATTTAGATATATCGAGATCTATTTTATATGCATTTATTTATTTGTTATCATGTTGCACAAGTTATCTCAAGTGTGGTTTAAGTGCTTTATTGAACCTTTGGATGGGGATGTTGATTTTTCTCTTCCTCATGAAACCATTCTGAATGAACCCTTCGATGAAGACATTGATTTGTCCCCTCCTCAAGAAGAAGCCTTGATACAAGAGGGTGATTTATTACATGATGAAAACTCTTTTCTTAAAACACACTCCCCTTATGCAGACATTTTAGTGAAAGAAGATGATATTATCCATGCTTTACCTCCATTTGAGATTCCTTCTAGTGATGAGGTATTATTGGAGAATGATATGAATTCCCTTAATGCTCTCCCTTTTAGTGATGATCCTATGGAGAATCAAGATCTTACCTCATCTCCTCCTAGGATGTCCTCTTTTCTTCCTTTATATGAATCTATTTATAGTGTTGAGACAACTAATATGGTTTATCCTAAACCCTTGTTAACTGTCAAAGGTTGTCCTCACAATACTATCAAAGGTAAACCTATGGAGTCTTTTAATGATCAAGATTTGATAGCTCACACATATCATACAAGGAATAACCTTCAACCTAATCTAGTGGTTTCTACTTCATTACCACCTTCTCAACCTATTCTTCCTCCTCGACCCCATCTTCCTAGCAAGGAGTATGATTTGATAACTCAATTGCAAAATACTCCTACCAAAATTTCTTTATGGGAGCTTCTTCAAACTTCACCTACCTAATATGAAGCCTTGCAAAAATCTCTAGCAACTCTTCCTACTCCACCTCCTAATCAAGAGAACATAAATAACATCTTACAATGCATGCATGCTACCTCGGGTCCTTCTGACATTGTTTTTACTCAAAAGGATTTACCTTCTAAAGAAGTTCAAAATCAGTATGATGCTCTTATGGTTGTTGTTACTATCAATAAAAGTATCTTTCATAGGACCTTGATTGATAATGGATCTGGGCTTAATGTTTGTAGCATGGACATGCTAAAAGCAATTAACGCCGATCTTTCAACTATTCAACCTGACAATGTTGCTATTCGTGGCTTTGATAACATTGCTAAGAACACTTTAGGCATCATTACCTTACCTATCAAAGTAGCACCAGTCATCCTGAATACACCTATTCATGTTATGCCTAGACCTCTCAATTATAACCTTCTTTTGGGTAGACCTTGGTTGCATGAGATGCATGTTGTTCCTTCCACCCTTCACCGTAAAGTCAAGTTTATACATAACAATGGGATGTATACACTTTATGTAGATGATGCACCTAATCCTTGTCTTAATATTCAAACTCACACTACTCCTATTTCTAATAGTAATCCTTCTTCCTCTAATGCTCTTCCTGGCGATGATTGGGGATCCTTGGATTTTAATCCTACCTTTATTGGAGAGTATAAGGTTAAAGATCTTGATTTTATGAAGAAACAAATAGAGTTTGAACAATGAGATTTTACTTCTAAAACCCTTTGTAATAATTTTGTCATTGCTTCCACCCACAATGAACCTGTCAAACCTACTAAGGATGATATTGTGACTACTAAAGTTCCATTGACTTCTTCTGATATGGCTTCTTGTTATGGTTGTGGTTATCACTTCCTAGTTAAACAAGGATTTGATGCTCAAAGATGTGGTAAGCATAAATAGGGAATTCAAATGCCCTTACACATTGGGGGGCATGAGCATTCTTATGGATTGGGATTTTATCCTCGACAACAAATCAATGTTAACAACATCTCCAATAACACTTCAAAACATGATGAAACTGTGAAGGAATTTGACCAAGATGTTCTTTTGCCTAAACTCCATGCTAAGATGATTACTAGACCTAAACACAAAAAGAAACGTAGTCCACACTTGAAGATTCTTCCTTTTTGTTTATATCATAGATTTCATGATCACTCTACTAATGAATGTCATGCTTTACATTATAAGATTAGGCAGCTCATTGATAGTAATGTTATTTATATATCATGTGATAATGAGTTGTATTTCAATACTATTTTCTCTAAATAACATTCATGTTCCTATTATGGAGCTCCACATTATGTAAACAATGGTAGCCTAATACTTGGGGGCTCATTGTCTTGCATAGTGTTGCGAGCGATATAATAGGTCCCTTTCCATCCTTGTTCCTACACTTGGGGGGCAAGGATGTCATCTCCTTCATTTTTGTCTTTCCAGGATTTACCTCTTTCCTTGGTTAAGCAGAATTTATCTATTATGTGATATCCAATTATACATGAACATTTTGGTTTGCATTGAGGATCTTTTTCCTTGATCACAACCTATTTCATTTTTTGACATTGGTTTTCCATGGTTGATATATATCTCACCTTGGAAATTGAACAGTGTGCTATCCCTCACAAGGGTTACTTTTTCACTTCTTGCATGATATCTCTTTGCATTCATCCCTTCCATGGCCTCATAGGAGCTGTGACCTTCTTGGCTTTATCCTTGTTCTTTTCTTTCCTTAACATGTCAAAATAGTATGTTTTTTCCATATTAAGGAGGGGGGCATATATACAGCCTCCCTCATTTTATATTATGTATTTTTTTTCTAGCCTTTTGTTTTGCAGCATGCTAAATCTTAGAAGCTAATGCACATAAGTTGCTAAATCCTGAGGAGACACGCATTTTTCAATTTTCAATATGCTAAATCTTCTGATGGTAACACACATAAGTTGCTAAATCTTGAGGGGACATGCATTTCCAATTTCAAATATGCTAAATCTTGGAAGGTAATGCACATAAGTTGCTAAATCTTGAAAAGACAAGCACGTATATGCTAAATCTTTCGATGGTAATGCACATAAGTTGCTAAATCTTGAGGAGACATGCATTTCATAGTGATACAAGAAGGTGGATCTATGGGTATTCCAGAAGCTATCAAAAGACACCTTACAATTACAAGCATAGTTTATGGGTGAACATGTTGGGCTCTCCCTCCAGGGTGATTCACAATAAGGTAGGCATCTTACTAGGCGAGGTAATCACTTTCTCATTTCTCTCTTTTTTGCTTTCATGCTAGTAGGACAGGATCATGAAGCTATTTTATTTATAGTGTTGCTCTTGTCTTTCTTATGTAAACATTTATGCTTTTATGATAGCTTTCCAAATATGATATTAGCATGAGGAATATTTCTTAGTGAGGTTTCTTATGCTAATTGATTTGGGTTATTTAGTGCTAACCCTTGTTATTTTGGTTTTATTGTTTCACAACCTCGTGTGTGTATGTTGAGTTAGAATCTTTAGTCTAGGGGCTCATGCCCTTACCTAAGATTTATTTTATCTCTTTGTGAATCCACTTGGATCTCTTCTTTCTCCTCCTTTACCAAGAGTTTGCATCGAATCCATACTCTTGCTAAAGTGGGGGCTTAATGTATCGTCTTAAAATGGAAGCACTTCCATGTTAAGAGTTTTTAGCCCTCCAAGTAAGAGGTTTGGGGTCATATTGGATGCCTCTAATTGATCTTTTCTTTGATCTAGCTTTCTCCCCGCTTTCCACTTCTTTTATGCTTCATTCTAGGTGAAATTAGGGTTAGGATCTTAAGGATTCTCCTGAATTTCCCTCTTTCATAGCTCTATTTCTAGGTAGGATTTAGAAATCAATCCTCCTATCCTTCATCATGATAATCATAGGATTTTATGTCTATCACTGACATTCTATCCTATTCTGGCATCAGTTCTAGGTTTCTAGGCATCCCTGGGACCTCCTAACTTGGTTCTGAGTCAACTTGGGACCAGGGTCAGGGTTGAGTTAGAACCTGACTAGGTCAGGGTCAAGCTCGAATTTGACTAGGTCAGGGTTAAGCTTGACCCTGACTAGGTCAGGTCCAACCTCGACTTTGACCCCTTCCTCCAAAATTCCAATTTCTAAAATTTTTGAGCTTCGGGCTTTTGGGAGATTTATTTTCCCACCTCCAAGTCGGCCATTTCAGGTTTAGGGATGGTAAATCCTTTAATTGCATTTAATCTAGATATATTTTCTAAAGGTGAGGACCTAATTGGGATTTAATTCTCCAAGGTGGCCCATCTAGAGGAATGTGCCCTAGATCACTATAAAAGGAGGCCTTCCTCTCTCATTTTCACATCAAGTTTTCATATCTCATCTCAAGTTTTCATGTGCAAGCTCTCAAGCTCTCAAGGGGATCAAGAAAGCATCCATTCAAGCATTCAAGTCTTCTTCTCCATCCAAGTTCTCCATTTAAGATCAAGGATTCAAGCATTCAAGCCATTGAAGGGATTTGGTTCAAGCATTCAAGATTTATCATTCAAACCCTAGATCTAGCCATCATGATGGTGTGATCTTCCTTCAAGATCCTTTGTTCATCTTCAAGATCCATTTCATTCTTCTCTCAAGGTGGATTCCAAGCATACAACCATGGAAGTTTGATTTACATTTATTGTTGTGTTCAAGCTTTCATATCAATATACTTGTTTACATTTCAAATACAATTGCATATCTATTGAATTGCATAGCTTCATTGTTAGATCCTTTTCTACTACTTGCTAGCATTCTCCATTTCAATTTCAATATTAAGGTTGATTCCAAACTAGGGTTTGACCAAGGCAAACCCCCCCAAACAAACAAAAAAAATCCTCCTTTTCTTGTAGGTACAGGTGCAGAAATTTAGATCTGAGAGTGAATTTGGATACCCTTTTCGGTGAACTTTCAGGATTTGCGAACAAAATTAAAATCGGACTTCAAATAAAGAATGTGGTATTTGACCTTTTATGAGGGTCAAACCCAAGTTGAGCCATCTTGAGGAAAGATTTCTAGGTTTTCTCTGTCTCGGCATTTCCAGTCCAAGATAGATTTTAGATTTTCTTGAAAGTGTACATAGACATCAGAATTCAACATTTTCTAGATCTTCCCTAATTTGAGGTTAGTACTTGTATTTCAATATTCCAAACATAATATCCATCCACAAGGGAAATATTAGATTTACTTTCTCTCTTCCATATTCATCCACAAATTGATTCAATTGTGTATTAACCTCTAGGTTGATCAAATCGGATCTCTTCCTTGGGGAATTTGGGTTTTGAGAATAGATCTCATATTTCCCCCTCTACATTTGAATGGTGGTGAATCCATTTTACCATCATTCATCCCCTAACATGGTTTCCATGTAAAAAAATCTATGTTTTATATATGTATGATGTGTTGAATTGTTATTTTACTTTACACATTTCTATAACTAGATAGATCGGTAAACATGGTACTTAATTTTCTCGTAATCGGTAGATGAAGAGAAAGGCAGAGTTGATATTTTATCAAGTTGATTATTTGATTTGAAATTTTTAATATAGGCATCTGGGAAATCTGGGATGGTAGGATAATTGAATTTAACTGATTCACCCCCCTGTCTTAGTTATCTAACATTATCCACTTAGTTATCCTTCTTGTTAAAGCAGATTTACTAAGAATATACTTGAGAGAATCTATCTTAGCAATTAATTTTATTGGGTGTGCTAACATGTAGTGCCTTAGTTTTTGAGAGGCAAACACCACTGTTAAACAAGCTCTTTCTATGAAATTATAGTGAAGCTCATACTTGACCAAACTTCTGCTAATGTAATAGATAGCCCTTTCTTTTCCTTGCTCATCTTGTTGTGCCAAAAATACTCCTAATAAATTATCTATTATTGAAATATAGAGAAATAATAGATTTCTTGGTATGGGATCCATTAAAATTAGAGGATTCATCAAATACTTCTTTATTAGATCAAATTCTTTATCACATTTGGTATCCCACTTAAGAGTAGGATCCTTGCGTTGTATTTGTGTGAAAGAATATCACTTTTCTGCCAATTGAGCTATGAATCTTCTTATTGATTGTAGTCTTCCTTACAATCACCTTAGTTGTCTTATGTTCCTTGGAGCTTCCACTTTCATAATGACCTTAACTTTAGTTTTTTTCTATTGAAAATATAGAGTCAACTGAATACAACTGGAGGTTACAACCAGAATAGGTTGGTTGTCAAAACTTTACAGCAGAGAATAAATTTCAATAGATATAAGAGGCTAAATCCAAAAAAAATACATCGGAGACAAAATTGCTACAAAGATCTGCTAACAAGAGACTGTCAACATATCATGTTCTTTCCAAGAAGGACCTATCAGTCCCACCCTTTTCCTGTCCGTGTTCTTCACTATGGCTTGAACTGTGTTCATAGGTTCTCGAATGCTCTTCATTGTTGGCTTCAATTTCACCTTCAACATAATTATCAGTACCCTCCCTTTTGTCTCTGTCACTATTGTCTTGTGGCAGCATGGTGACTTGCAAACTGAGACTTGCAAAGTTACTATCAAATTGGTCTTCATATCTTTGAGCTCCTATTTGTGTTGGCTCGGGAGCATTAACAGATTGGATGTCTTTAGCAAATAGTATTATGGCCCCTTCCTTAACCAAGGTCTAGAATCTTTCTCTTGAGATCTAGATAGTAGCAATGATCTGAGACATAATAGTAAAATATGTCAGTTTAGAGTTAAACTCAGTAAGGTCCCTTATCTTAGTCTGGAATATGTCTTCATTCCTCTATTTCCAAATAAACCAAAGAACTTCAGTAGTAAATGTAATCCAGAAGTCATTGAGTTTGCTATCAAATTTCTCCTTCTATCCAGCCAAGATCTCATGCCAAGACAGACTCAAATCAACATTTCTCAAAATATTAAAATCAAAAAAAAAAGAACAAACATTAACAGCCCACTGACACTCAAAGAATAGGTGCACATAAGACTCAGTACAGTTACAAACAGAGCACAAGATGGTATTTTTAGACCCTTGAGACACATAGTGACCAATAGCATGATTTTTCAATAGAAAAATCCACTTAAAACAAACTTTTTTGGGCTCAACATGAGAATTCCATAACAGTTCAAAGATTAAATGCCACTTATTACTAGACCAGTTCAAGCCCCAGGCTTGGTTAATTTCATTAAAGATGTTATTGTTGTCATTCACCATATTATAAATTTGTTTGCAAGAGAAGTTCCCAATAGTGTTACCATCTTTCCACTTAATATAAGTAGGATTTTTCCAAGAGTCAATACATTTCCCTGGGAACCAGTTACCCACAGCCTTAGTGATAAGGGTGTAATTTTTTTTCTAAGATAAAGGAATGTCAAATTTACTGCTAAGCTCTGCCTAGGATGAAAGTTTGTTATCCACAATAATGTCACTAATGAGGGATATGCCTTTTGTATTCCAAATCTTTGTTGAACAACACTGAGTGAGGGCAAGGGGTTTATTATTCAGGTATATCCCCCACCAAATGGATCTGTCAAGGATAGAAAAGTATGGATTTCTCCCTACAGCACTTTTGGAGCATAGGAGTGGCTTAATGTCTTTCCACGCCTTCCACAAAGCAGAGAACACCTTGGATCCAAAGACTTTTACATTAAAATCTCCTAGGAGGATGTCAAGAAATGGGATATTACTCCAACATTTGCCTTTCTTAATTGAAGATCTGATAATATTATTTCTAATTAATACTTTCTAAGGCTCATTACCAGAAATAGCTTTAATAATCCACTTGGAAGTTAAGGTTTGACGTTTCTTTTTTAGATCCTTAATTTCCAAGCCTTCCTACATTCTTGGGGTACAACACCACTCCCACTTGACATTATGTCTCTTCCTATTCCCAATGTCGTATGACCATAGAACATCCCTCAGAATCTTCTCCAGTTTGTTTGTTTGGGATTTGGTAAACAACCAAGTTGAGGCATAATATATTGCATGAGATGATAAAACTTTTTGGACTATATGCAATCTTCATGCTAGAGATAGCATATGTGTTTTCCACTTTAAGTGCTTCTTCTCTACTTTCTTAAAGATCCAATTCCACATTTCATTTAGTGAAGGGTCAAGAGAAAATGGAATTCCCAAATATCTGACAATAACATTAGGACCTGACCACTTCCATCCTTTATCACCAAGCCAAGGGGGAGGGGTTTTTTCCCATCCAAGAACAAAAAACTTATGAGGAACTACCTTAGCACTAGATGCTTTACAAAATAACTGAATCCTACAAACCACTCTATCAAAATTCTATTCTAAGAGTTCAACAAAGACAGTTGTATCATCTGCAAATTGTTCAATGACTTCTTCATTATTAGGAAGAGAAAGACCTTTAATAGGGGGACCAAACTTAGTACCTTTAAGGATGTAGGTCATAGCATCTGCAGCAATCACATATAGGGTAGGGGCTAATGGAAAACCCTGTCTAATAGATCTATCCAAGGGGATAGATTCAGATAATTCTCCATTAATCTCAATGCTAGTATTAGAATCTTTAAACAAAATCTTTACCCATTTACAAAAATTCTCAAGGAAGCCAAACTGCTTGAGCATAGCAATAACAAAGTGCCATTCAATTCTATCATAGGCCTTCTCAAAATCTAGAAGGATCATAACCACATTTTTTTTGTCAGCCTTTGCCCAATGCATTGCTTCCTAGCTAGTTATAAGATTTTCAAGAATAAATCTCCCTTTGATGAAGCCAGTCTGAGTCACTGAGATAATTTCATTTAGAACCTCAACAATTCTATTAGCCAGCAATTTAGCAATGACTTTATAGGATATGTTCAAAAGAGTGATTGGCCTCCAATTTCTTACCCGAGTTTTATCACCTTCTTTAGGGAGAATTTTAATTAAACCTCTGTTAATCTTATCACCCAAGGTCCCATTATCAAAGGCAAATCTGTAAAGATCAAAAAGTTCAATAGAGACCCATTCCTTATTGATTTTTTATAGTTTAGCCAGTATGCCATCAATACCGGGGGATTTACCATTAGCTAGAGAAGTTATGGCCTCTTCAATTTCTTGGATGGATATCTCTTTCCCCAACATGTCACCTTTCTTTTTACTAATTTTTTAAGGAATGATACTCATGCACTGATCCATACATAATTGACTACCTTCATTATGTTCATAGGTGAAAAGATTCTTATAGAAATCCACAAAGACCGACATGATCTCTTGATTATTGGTGTTGATTCCTTCCTCTGTCTAAGTGCCCTTAATTTTCACTTTATCAGATTTTGTCAAAATTTAGGTATTTTATTGCTTTTGGGCATTTTGAGACTTCCTCGTTTTCTAACAAGATGTTAGATGGGTTCCAAGAGAATTTGTGCTCTTGGTATAGTGCGCTATTGAGCTATTTTTGGTTGCATTTTTTCATTTTTTTCACTCAGTTGCATGCCTTGAGTGTTTTGGAATTGAGATATCCTCTTTGCTTGCTTGCTTTTTGTTATTGTTTTTTCCCTTGTGTTGGCACACTCCATGCTTGAGGATTGAGCTTGCATGTGATATATAGATATAGGGTGTTTGAGACCGCTTCTTGGGTCAAGTGTACAAAGATGAACTTCCTCTAGCTATAAGTCTTGGAGCTTGAGAGATCACTTCACATTGTTGCATTGATATATGCATGTATATCTACTTGATGTGCTTGTTTACAGCATAGTTCCTTTAAGCTTTCATTTATGCATTATTATTGTAATTGAGTGACCATGGCCTTGATATGCGTGTATCTAGTACTCTCCATTATGGAGCTAGATACCTTTAAGTCATACATTAGAGTCACCATAGATATGCATGTATCTAGTATCTTTGTCTGATCATCGACATGTGCATAGATCACCATCTTCGCCTGAGGATTGACATCTCCACCCTCACTAGACTAAGACTTTTATTTCAAGATTTCACCAATTGAAAATCAACGTCTCTACAGATTAGCATCTCTACCTCCCGAATCAACCTCTTAGTTTGATCATGAGTGTCATCATCAAATGTTGTTTTATAAGTAGTTTTGGGAGATGGGTACTTTGTGGGTGTTTTTAGGTTGGATTCTTGAGGGTCCTAGTATGCCTTGTGGACCTTATTGATGCTCGTTTATGGTTGTATGATTAATTATTGCTTTTTATTGTAGATATAAAGGTAAATGAACTTGTATGGCTAATCACAGTAGGAATCTCTATTTGGGATTAAAAAGAACATCAGTGTTTTGGGATTGATATTTTTAGTTGTCTCCCTTCTTAATAGTCATGAATTCTTTCCAACTTAGCCTTTTTTTGTTTGTAAATGATGTCCAAATCCTTGAAGGGAAACCTCAAGAATCTGTATTCTCTGTTCTGAGTATGTGTTTGTGGCTTGGGAAACTCTGGAAGTATTGTAAGACTTTTTCTTGTGTACGAACATGGTATGTTTGAGATATCATCCTTGGGATGAATATTTTGATTTATATGATGCACTTAGATACATTATGTGCATGTTATGTTGTCTTTTTATTTTTAAAAAAAATTGTTAAGTGTATGTTTTACCCTTTGGTTTCCAAGGGTTCCTGGGTGAGGCATTACAAGGCAAGTAGATAAAGTTGTGGATCAAAATTTCAAAAAATTCAAGATAATATGCAAGAACACTATAATAATGTCCTAAGAAAATGCACCCTCTAATTTTGAAAATGACTCTAGGAAGTGCAATACTTGACCCTAAGATATGCAAGCTATATTTTTGGATTTTTTAGATTTTTGGACTAATATGATGACTATACAAAAAAGAAAGATTATAAGGATGACACTAAAATGAAAGATATGGAATAATATGCAAGGGTATGTCATTCACCATATTTCAAGATAAAAGACCAGTAGAATTTTTTGGACCCATTTTGACTCTCTTTGCTCTATGTAGGACAATGTTGTAGGACAAGTGTTGATTCATTTTTCTCTTTGTAGGACAATGTTTGTAGGAATCATGTTAATTTAGTTTTCTCTATGTAGGACAATGTTTTAGGACAAATTTTGGAGATGTGTACAAACTCAACAATCACACACTCAGTATATAGCTACGGGACTGACTCAAAAAATGAAACTATTAGTGTATGTTCAACAACTCTTTCAAGTTGCAAGTTTTCACATGTGCTAGAACAACAAAAAATAGAAATGGTTAGTTTAATCTAAGGTCAAATTGGCTTCAATTGTAATATTATAAGTCTATTTCTTGGATGCTCGTCATCTCACACAATTGTGTCACACAACTAGAATATGAAAATCCTCTTGAAGGTGCTCATGTTTTTACCTTTTTCCAGTTATTTTTTTGTGTTAATGAAGATATATTTCATAACACAATACCCTGGGACACATATGATGGGGATCTTGGGGGAGATTCTTCCCTCCCCTTGCACTATAATAAGATAATGATTCAGAGGTGAACCAAGTGGGCTCTAATTAATAGGGTTTTAATCAAATCTATAGAGTCTACCTAATCGATTTGTATGTATGTGAGACACTTAAGCTTCTTTTTGACCATGTTGGCTACTTAGGCACATTTGCCTGATCCAAAATATTATCAACACACCTTTCTTCAGATTGGTTAGATATAAGAGAAGATTTTGGTCAGAGTCTTGCTTCTATACCAACTACAGGGATTTGTCAGTTTACGGTCATCATATGTTGGGTTAAATCCACCACCTAGATAGACCTCTGTAAAAAAAAGAAAAATGGTTTTTAATATAATAGAATGTGCAAGTGCACCAAGAACACAAGACACCTGATTAATCAAATTATGCACCAAAAATCCAAATGTTAGCTAATCTAAATCATCCATACAAGCACGTGGGTTCATTTTTATGCACTAAATGAGATGATATTTTCCTTGTTCAATTTTAGATGCACCAATCTCAAATGTACTTTGCCTTGTTCAATTGTTAACCACACATCAATTTTAAGCACCAAAATGAATTGTAAATTCTGATATTTGAGCATGCATTGTTCATTTTAAACCACCAAATGAAAGATGAATTGATTTTAGATTAAAACAATTAAACCTACTTTCAAACCACACACAAAAGAAAATTTAGTACCAAAAACCTAGCAATTACTTCTCATAAGCCCAATGAGCATCAATATCAAAATGAATATAACCATATTTATTTGCTATCTTAGTTACCTTTTCTAGATATTTGTTTAAGAGTATATCAAATCCAAATTCTGCTTCCAATCGATCAAGTTTGAATCTGCAAGTTGGTTCTCTATTTTGTTTTATATCTCTCTTTTTTATTTCTCAATGGACTCTTAAATTTTAACTTTTTGTGTTTTGGTGACCCATTGCATTTTTTAATTACATGTGCATCATTCTAATACAATAAGTGCATCAAAATAAAATAGAGAATCAAAATTTTAGACAAAAGAGAAATTTTTATGCCAGTCAAATGTGTCATTCTAATTCTGTGAGTGTGTTGTCACAAGGGTTTATCTACGGCTTTCTGACTGAGTGAGTGTGGTGATTGTGTCTGACATGTGTGGGGATCTATTTGGTAAACTTCAGTGATTATGCCTGTCGAGTGCGGTGATTTATTCTATTATCTGCAAAAAAATCAAAAAATCTAGGTAGACAAATAATAATAATTTGATTAAAAAAATTAAGTGTTAATATTCCAGGATGAAAAATAATTGGTCATCAGAATAATAAAAATAGAAATCAACAAATATAATAACCCAGATAATAAAATGATAGATAATAGTGTAGCAATAAATAGCAACAGTGTGCATTGCATCTAGGCATCAAGTGAGTCATTTTGTTTTGTCGAATGCATCATTTATGAAGGACATGTGTGTTTCTTCTACCTACCAAATGTGGTGATTAAACAATACAAGTGCTTCGATAAGAGAAAACATATCTATCATTTAAACCTTTATCTGCATCAGAAGAAAACTATATGTGCACCAAAATAGAGAAATGGTCAAATTTTAAAAGGCTAGTGCTTCACGTCAATTTCACCATTTGTAATCAAGGTAAGCTGGTAATCGTAAGCCCAAAATAAAAATAATATCTCAACCATAAGAAGATCATTAATAGCAGTTAGTATCCCAGTACCAAAGAGGAAAAGAATATACATCAATGAATACATAATCAAGATATTGAAATCAAATAACACAAGAAGCATATGCAAACCATCATTCCTTCTTTGTTGTTATCATTCTCTATTCAATATTAGGATCTTAGTAATAAGCTCAAGATCATGCCAGTATAAGAATTCAAAGCATGCAGTCCCTTGAATAAGAGAATTATCTCTCTATTTATAAGAATTTTGAGGGTTTCAATTAGGATTCCTTAATTGATGAGTTGATTGATTGTGATTGAAAAGTTAACACAAAGTGAGTAGGAGTTCAACTTAAATTGATTTCCTTGATTGGTGGTTTGATTGGTGAGGTGGAATAGTTAACTCAAAGTGAGTAGGAGTTCAATTTAATTGATTGATTTGTTAAGTAGATTTGATAGGGAGTTGATTGATGAGGTGGGATAGAAGACTAAAATATATTGATTAGTTAGGAGAGAGATTGGTGGAGTCAAGATTTGTGATTGAGAAGTTAACTCAAAGTGAGTATGAGTTAGAATTTAGGAGAATAAATATGATTTAAAAAAATAAAATAAATTATTTACTTGCACATCTACAGATATAGAAATAAATAAATAAATAATTGTTTATTTATTTATGAGAGAGGAATAATTAGTTTAATTAAATAAATATCATTTATTTAATTAAGAGAGGGAAATTGATTTAACTATTACATAAATGCAACAATAATGAGAAAGAAGGAATATTAATTAAATAATATGATTATTTAATTAATTTCAATAACATATGGAATAATTAAATAATGATTAATTATTTAATTACTTTATAGA
Source organism: Chamaecyparis obtusa (assembly GCA_027943335.1). Lineage (NCBI taxonomy): Eukaryota > Viridiplantae > Streptophyta > Pinopsida > Cupressales > Cupressaceae > Chamaecyparis > Chamaecyparis obtusa. The sequence goes on along the minus strand of BSBK01005588.1, from coordinate 973,156 downwards.
TGAATAATTGATGAAATAATTAGGTAATTAATTAAAATCACTTAATTATGAAATTATAGAGAAATGATGGTTTTGAATTTAGATTATAGTAGGACACAAATTGGTTTAATAATAAAGACTATTTAACAATTTAAGATGAATATTAGTAAACTTATTGTGTTAAAATAATTAGTCATTTTTAAGTGTCTAAAAGTCTATGTTGAGCTCACTTAGTATCATGACCCATTTGCCTACGTGCCCTATCAATGTTTCTTTTCTCAAATGATACTTCAATGGATCAATTTTAGCAATTAGGATCATCTTGTGGCTCAACATGTAGTGTCTATGTTTTTGTAAAGAAAAACATATAGCCAAACATGTTATTTCAATAGTAGTATAGTTTAGTTCATAAGACACAAGTGTCCAACTAATGTAGTGTATAGCCCTTGCCTTATCTTCTGAGTCATTTTGTGCCAGTAATGCCCCCAGTGAGTGCTTTTTATCTAAGATGTACAATAGTAAGGGCTGATTTGGAATGGGTGCTACTAAGACCAGTGTCGATAGAAGATACTCTTTTAGTATTTGGAAGGCCTTTTGGAAATCTTTTGTCCATTCAAATTTTATGTCCGTGTGCAATAAGTACTGGAACGGGTGGAACTTGTCTACCAATTGTGAGATAAACCTTCTTGTTGGTTGTAATTGTCCATGTAATCTTCTTAAGTTCTTCAAAGTTGTTGGAGGAGGCATTGCAATGATGGCTTGGACCTTTTTAGAGTCAATCTCTATACCTATGTGGGAAATAATAAATCCCAACAACTTTCCTAATGTGACTCCAAAGATGCATTTCTTTGGTTTTAGTCAAACCTTGTATTCATGGAGCCTATCAAATACTCACTCTAATATAGATAAATCCAGATTCCATTCCAGGGACTTTGTCAATATGTTGTCAATATAATATTTCATGGTGATATGCATCATATCATGAAAAATAGTTTCCATTTCTCTCTGATATGTGGCATTGTCATTTTTTAACCTGAAAGGCATGACACACCAACAATAGGTGCCCCATGCACAAGTGAAATTTATTTTGTATTGATCCTCTGATGTGATTTTGATCTGATTATACCTAGAGAAATCATCCATGAGTGATAGCATCTTATATCCCGAAGTGAGTTCAATGATCATGTTAATGTTTGGCAAGGGAATTCATCATTTGGACATGCCAAATTTAGGTCTTAGAAGTCAGTATAGATTCTTATGGCTCCACTAGATTTGGACATTAGTAGTAGATTGGAGATCCAAGGAGCATAGTCTATAGGTTTTATAAATCATGAATCAAATAACTTCCTTAATTCTTTTTTGACCAATAGTACAATCTTGGGATGCATCTTGCAGAGTTTCTATTTGTATGACTTTTCCCTTAGCTTTAGTGGCAAGTGGTAAAGAACTAGTTCTAGATCTAACCTAGGAATGTTAAAGTATGACCAGGAAAATTTGAATTTTTTTTTCTTTGAAGAACTTAATGAATTCTTATCTTATCTCTAGTGTTAATGACTATGCCAAGTGGATCAGTCTTTCTATTTCTGCAATGCCAATGTTGATTGTCTGAGTTTTCTCTACCAGAAGTGGTGAATTTTCCTGAATAATGGGGAGTATATCAATCTCTCCATCCTCTGATGCCTTAGAGAGGTTTTCACCCTTTGATAAATCTTTTATTTTTACTATTTTATGACTAGAAGGTTCCTTCCAAATTTCACCTAAGAGTCGTACATTTTATTTTTCAATTTTCTGAGTAGAGGATTGATATAACTCCCCAAAGTATGTTGTTCTTTATAATTCAATGCTTAAGCCTACCTTGTGGTCTCCCATAGGTATGCCTTCTCTTTGTTTGATGAATACATTAATAGCTTCATCATTCTCAAATATGTCTATGGTTGATGGATTTTATTGTTCCTAATCAATAAGGTCAGGGTAAACCAAGGCTATGTTATCCTTGGTTTGGAAGGAGGAAACAAAGAGAGATCAGTTATTGTGTTGATATATGATAAGTGACTAATTCATATGTTTCAAATAAGGATGAGGATGAAGGTTTGGATCTATTCTATAATTATGAGATCTGTGCCTTTTGATCTATGGGTTTGTCTTGTAAAGATAGTTGGGCAATGGTAGTGTTAAGATGTAGGGTATTTGTTGTTCATGGGGTATCCCACTCATAATAATTTAAGTCTATGTCTGAATGGAACTCCTTAAATGTCTCAAATTTTTTGTAAACATAAGCATTATTATTAATGGGAAATAAGATATTTTAAATGTCATCTACAAGTGGTCTATAACCTAAACTATGATGCCTTGGGTTTTGGTTAGGAGAAATTGGCTCCATAATTCCTTGTTTATTTCTTCATAGGCCAAAGTGCCCATTATACCCTTGCTTATGAATAATGGTGTACCACCTTCCATATTCATGCACTATAATTTTGATCTCAAGGGGTTACTCATGTATGTATACAACTAAGAAGATAAGTTGTCCATAATTATTTCTTCATGTATGTCAACCCATCTTATGAAAACTATTGGTGAATAGACAATCGTTAGTTGTTTCTTCCTCTCTAGAAGTTTCCTCATTTTTCCATATGATCTAGGTGAGATAGGTAACTCTCCTATATAGGAGTCTAGACATAGGTATATTCTCCACATCCCTTTTCTTGCACCTACATCTTTCATTCTGATGTGGATTTCTCTATTGATTTTGCAAGACTTGCAAGATCTATGTTTTGAGAAGAAGAAACAATCAATGCTTCATGATTGTTAGGTACCTGATGGGAAATAACCCCTCTAAGATTTGTATAGTATAAAAATGGATCTCCATTACCAGGCATTGTGATTTTAATTGCATCATGAGGAAACTTAATGCACTGTTGATAATTAGAAGGTATGGCCTACATGGAATGAATCCATGGTCTCCCTACGAGCATGTTATAACCCGTCTCTAGATCCAGTACTTAGATTGTGGTATCTTGTATTTTTGGACCTAGTCTAATTGGAGGACTTATGACACCCTTAGAGGGATGTTCTTCATCATCAAATTCTCTTATTATGATCCTTTTGATAACATCTACACAAATCTTAGAGTATCCTAGTGCTTGTACCAATTTTAGTGTATAGATATTTAGACCTACTCCTCCATCTATCAAGACTCGCTTGATTTTGTAGAGATGGATGAAGACTCCTAGATATAAAGGATCATTGTGGGATTTTTATGTGCCCGAAGAACTTTTTCACTAAAAGAAACATGATTTGGTGTGGACAAATATCCAACCATGGCTTGAAACTCATCAAATTTTGTCTTTTAGAATGGAGAACTGCTATAAGGTTGTATCTAAAACTACCTTATAGTTTGGTGAGATGAAAAGCAGTTCATAAATGGAGATTTGTGTTGGGGCTTTCTATAGATGGTTTATCAAGTTGTACTTCCTGATGACAAATTGGATGACTTGCTTGGTATAATAGTTTTTGATGTTGCTCCTTGTACTATTAGTTCAGAATGGTAGGTGGTAACAACACAACTAGTGTTTGGACCTCAGATGGTGATGGTGTTTATGGTCAAATTGGAGTTTTCTTTGGTTTATGTAAGGTTTACTTGATTATTTATACCTAATGTAGATTCATTTCCTTTTCCATGAGCCTGTATCATCTTAAAATAGAAGCACTTCCATCTTGGTGGGTTTAGCACCCTCATTTAGTGTATTTTCATGATAGATTTGCATTTAGGATGCATCTGCACTTGATTCTTTATTTCTAGGTGAAATTAGGGTTAGGATCCTAAGGATTCTCTTTGATTTCCTTCTTCGTGGCTCTATTTTTGAGGTAGGACCTATGTACTAGTCCTCCTAGCCTTCATCACAGTTCTTCTAGGCCTTTGTGCCCTTTTCCAGCATTCTATTTTGTTTTCCCATCATTCTAAGTCTTTGGTCGACCCAAAAACTTCACTAAAACTCTAAGTTGACTGGCATAAAACCTTAGATCAAGTTCAAGGTTGACCCTAACCTATGTCAGGGTCAAGTTTGACTTGACCTTTTTCAAGTTTTGGTTCCCGCTTTCAAATTTGGATCATAGCGGGGCCCTAAATTAAAACTGGGTCTCCGGATCTGAATGCAGAAGGTTTTTTATTCAAAATTCATTTAATACATTTCCTCCTTAGTTGGCTATTGTGATTGGACCATAATTTGAGGTGAAATTTGAATTACAGGCCCTTACATTACCCTAGGAACCTTGTCTTGAAATCTCTATATAAGCACTCTCTTTTTCCTTCATTTCAATGAAAAAAACAAGAATAACAAGTATGAAGTTATGAGGAGATGACATAATGATGAGATGATGATGCAAGATTGCAAGAGGATGATATAGGAGAACAAGATATGATGTTTCCTTGATGCAAACAAGCACTTTGTGGACAAGTTATTGTGGACATTCATTTGGAGCAAGAAAGATTCCTTCTTCCTTGATCTACCATTTTCAACATTCAAGCATTCAAAAGATACAATCATGGGGTAGCAACTATGGATTGTGAGTTTGGTAGGATTACTTTAGCCTTGGGGGCTTGGTATGATGTCTTTATTATATTCAAATCTATGCATTACTCTCTCATTTCAATTCATGATAGGGTTTCAATCTAGAGGATTAGATCTTGGCATTGCACATTCAAAGCTCTTTCTACGTGTAACACACACACATAATCTATTACATATGTCTATTCATGGAGGTGGAAATCACAAAAACTGGGATTTGACTAAGGCAAAACCCTATATAGCCACCCCAAAACACCATTTTTAGATATCTATAGTCGTTGTTTCAAGAGTTGTAGAGTAGATTTGGATACCCTTTTTGGAAAACTTTCAAGATCTGCTAACATAATTTTTTTCAGAGTAGTGCACGTCAAGGTTGACATAAAGGGGCATAATTGCAAACTCGTATTTGGGTCAAAGTTGACTTGGTTTAGAAAAGAAAAATATTTATGGGTTTTCTCTATCTCTATGTTTTTGTTCCAAATCCGGTTGCAGAATTTCCAAAAACATGATACAGGCACAAGAAAATATGTATTTCTAGATCTACTATGTTATGAGGTATGTATTTTATTTTATTTTATTTCATTATTCTTTGCAAGCATTTCCAGATTTATATTCCTTATCATTAGAATTTCATGTATGTGTTAAATATTGGTTTAGGGTCTCTTTTATGTGCAAACCCCCATTGTTCTAAACCTTATCCATATTTCAACCAATACATTTTGGTGAACCCGTTTACGACAACTCTTTCTTTTTGGTGTTAGATTTGTATTTTATGTTAGATCTTACATGCATATAAAAGTAGATTTCTTTTATGCTCTTGCATTTATATTTCAAAAAAAAAATCACAAAATTTCTTTAAAAATACAAAACCATTTATATTTTTCATGCTTGTAGTGCTACTTTGTGTTCAACATGTATGATTTTTGTTTTGAATACTTTGATGAGGCTTTTATTGAAAAAAAGGATAGATCCCCTAATGATGTACATGGAAGTGAGGATGAAAATTGTTCGAATAAGATCTCCATTGATCCTATTCCTATTTCATCCTCCTCCACAACCTCTTCAATTGACCTTTACCATAGGGTGGGTGCATGGTTACCTTCATGTTCCACTATTTGCAACATTGATGCACCTAGAATTTTATATCCTAAACCTTTGTTGACGGTAAAAGGATGTCCTCAAATAATAATTAAGGGTAAACCTAGAGATCCTTTGGATTTCTTTGATAACACGGATTCCATTTTACATGCTTATCGCACACAAAATAACTCTCAGCCTACTATTCTGGTTTCTTTACCTCCTTCCCAACCTATGCTTCCTCAAGTCCCTAGGTTGCCATCTTCCTTTAAGGAGTATGAATTAGTAGAACAATTAGGTGCTACTCCTGCTAAGATATCTTTATGGGAATTGCTTCAAACTTCCCTGACATATCATGAGGCATTGTAAAAGGCTTTATCTACCCTTCATGTTTCACCTCTTAACCAAGAGAACATTAATTCCTTTTTGAAGTTCATGCATACTATGCCTTCAATACCTCCTATTGTGTTTACCGATGATGATTTACCTTCTATTAAGGTGTAGAATCAATATGATGCTCTTATGGTTGTTGTTTCTATTAATCAGAGTATCATTCATAGAACATTAATTAACAATGGTTTTGGGCTTAATGTTTGTAGCATGGATATTCTTAAGGTAATTAAGGCCGATCTTACAACTATTCAACCTGATAATGTCCCTATTCGTGGATTTGATAATATTGCAAAGAGAACTTTGGGCATTATTATGTTACCTATTAAAGTTGGTCTGATTATTCTCAATACACCTATTCATGTTATGCCTGGACCTCTCAATTATAATCTTCTTTTAGGTAGACCTTGGTTACATACTATGCATGCAGTTCCTTCTACTCTTCATCATAAGGTTAGGTTCATTTATAATAATTTGATGTATACACTACATGCAGATGATGCACCGAATCCTTGCTTAAATGCAAAATGTGCTAAAGTTTCCAAACCTCTCCAACCAAGTAAAGAGCCTAAAATGCCACCTGAGATTAAAAAAATTGCAGCTCCATCTTCTTCTTTGACTAGAGATGATTGGGGAACATTGGACTTTAATCCTTCTTTTATTGGAGAATATAAATTTTCTGATTTGGAATTCATGAAACAACAAAGTGGGTTTGAAAAACAAGTTTTTACTCCTTCCCCACTTTCTGCAGAATTAAAAAGTAACTTTTTTGTCACCTCGATTGAAGAAATAATTGAAACAATAAAACCTAATTGCTATGATATTGTGACATATGTGGCTCCTTGGATTCAATCTGATATGGCCAATAGATATGATTATGGTTATCATCTACTTAAGAAATTAGGATTTAATGGGAAAGGATGTGGTAAATATGAACAATGTATACATGTACCTTTGGACAATGAAATTTATGATTATACATATGGATTGGGGTTCAATCCTTACAAACAACCATCGGCTTTTCCTCTTGATGTTAATCATATATGTGGTGGACATTTGAAGTTGGTTAACCCGCTCCTCCTTGACATGGATCAAAAACCTATCTTGGATGTTTTTCCCAAAGATGAAGCCTTAGCAAATTTTTTAGGAGCTTATGAGTATCTACCGATGTTTCATCATAAAAGACAAAAGCCCTATTGTCTAAATACAAAAGCTTATTTTGGAGAACATGATGAACATAATATTTATCCTTTACCAATGGATTCTCTGATACAAAGTAATTTTCTAATAACTGAGACTATTGAGGTTCAAATGGATGAAAATGACTCCTGAGAAGATGATAAAAATTGGGAAATGTTTGAATCAAGATGAACATGATTAGTTGGTTTCCCTTTTACTTGAATTTAAGGATATTTTTTCTTGGACATATTCAGATATGTCGGGTATAGATTCTAAGATTGTTACTCACAATATTGTTCTCAAACCAAACGTTAAACCTGTGAAGCAAAAAATTTGAAAGATGAATCCAGGAATTGCCTTATTAGTTAAGGTTGAAATTGAAAGATTATTGGATGCTGGATTCATCCGCTCTATTGATTACTCAGATTAGATTTCAAATATTGTGCACATTTCAAAATGAGAAAATAAGATAAGAATGTGTACTGACTTCTGATATTTAAATAAGTTAAGCATCCTTAAAAGATGATTTCTCATTACCTAATATTGATATGATTGTGGATTCAACAGTGGGTCATGCTTTATTATCTTTTATGGATGGCTTTTCGGGCTATAATCAAATTTTTATTCCTATTGAATATCAATTTAAGACCACATTTATAATACCTTGGGGAACATTTTGTTGGGTCATGGTGCCTTTTGGATTAATAAATGCGGGAGCAACTTATCAATGAGCCATGACTTTAATTTTTCATGATTTCATTCATAAGATTCTTGAGGATTATGTGCATGATATCTTGGTAAAATCTATACAAAGAGGAGGTCATGTTAGTATTTTACGATAGATATTTAAAAGGATTAGAAGTTACAATATGAGATTGAATCCTAAGAAATGTGCCTTTGGAGTTGATTCTAGTAAATTGTTGGGGTTTATAATCTCTAAGTGAGGCATAGAGGTAGCTACTAAAAAGATTGAAGCTATTGTTAAAATGCCTCCTCCTAATAACATTTCTCAGTTATGAAGTTTACAAGGAAAAATTCAAGCTATTCATCGCTTTGTTTCCAACTTAGCTGATAGAACTATTCCTTTTACTTCCTTGCTTAGAAAGGATACCACTTTCTCTTGGAATCAATAATGTGAACAATCCTTTGAGAAATTTAAGGAGTATCTCGCCAATCCTCCTATTTTGCAACCTGCTCAATTTGATAAACCCTTTTATCTGTATACTTTAGCCACTCCGAATGCGGTGAGTGCATTGTTGGCTCAGCATGATAGTGAAGGTAAGGAAAGACATGTATACTACATTAGTCAAACTTTACTCAATTATGAAACAAGATATACAAATTTGGAAAGATAGTGCTTAGCTTTAGTTTATGCTTGTCAGAAACTCAGGCATTATCTATTAAATGTTGAAGTCAATGTGATTGTTAAATTTGATCCTTTGAAACATTTTTTCTCAAAAACTAATCTCTCTAGCCATCTTGCAAAGTGGGTGATGTTACTTATGGAATTTGATCTTAATTTCAATTCTCAAAATTCAATTAAAGGACAAGCTTTAACAGATTATTTTGTTGAAGCTTATTGTCCTCATTCTGATACATGTTTTACTTCAATAGAATTCCCCGATGAAAACATTCTAGCTATAAAATAGGATGATGTTTGGGAGTTATATTTTGACAGATATAGATGTAAGATAGGTTCTAGTTTTGGTATTATCTTGATCCCTCCTACCAAAAATCCAATCCCTCTATCATATAAATTGACTTTTCCTTGTACTAACAATATTGTGGATTATGAAGCTCTTATAGCTAGCTTACAAGTAGCTTCATCCATTAACATTAAAAACTTGGAAATTTATGGAGATTCACAATTGATTATGGAACAAATTTAAGGAGGTTATCAAACTAAGAATGATAAAATGACACAATATAGAGATTTGGCTCTTGATGTTCTTTCACAATTCTCTTCTTATGTGATTCAAACTTTACCTAGGAAAGATAATCGACATGCGGACGCCATGGCAAGCATAGCTTCTTTGGTTTGTCTTGAGAATAACACTAAAAACTTTCAATTTACTATACATACTCTTAAAAACCCTACAATTTCCAATAAGGTTACCTCTGATTGTTTCAATTTGCATTTGGATGAATGGTATTCTCATATCTTTCATTTTTTGAAAGATGGTACTTTTCCTGAATTAGCAACAAGAAACATATGTAATCATATTAGGAAACTTTCAGCATGTTATATCATTTTATGAGATATGCTTTACAAACACTCTTATGATGGTTTTCTATTAAGATGTCTTGGTAGAACCGAAATTCCATAGCTTTGGCAAAAGCTCATTCTAGCTCTTCTAGGGGACATTTTGGTGGAAAATATTTAGTCAATAAAATTCTTAGAATGGGATATTATTGGCAAACAATGGAACAATATTCTTTCATGTTTGTTAATAAATATCCTCAATGTCAGCAGCATAGTAATTTGATTCATGCTCCTACTTGTGAGCTTCGTAATCAAGTTTCTCCATGGCCTTTTAGTATTTGGGGTTTTGATCTTATTGGAAAAATCTCACCAGCTTCTTCTCAAGGACATACGTACATCCTGATAGCTACATATTACTTTAGGAAGTGAGTGGAAGATGTCCCTCTATGTTCAACTACTGTGGATGTTATTTGTGATTTTATTCTTAACAATATTATAACACGATTTGGTATTCCTTCAACGATAGTTTCGGATAATGGTACCTCATTTAAGAATAAAGAAGTCACAAAATTATTGGAGAAATATCAAATTCAACATAGATTTTTGACTCCTTATTATCCTCAATCTAATGGTCAAGTTGAAGCATCAAATAAATTCATTGAACAAATTCTGAGGAAAATAGTTAATAAGCATGCAAAATATTTGCATACCCAACTTACCTATGATTTATGGGCTTATAGGACTAGTGTTCTTACTACCATGGGTACTTCTCCTTATAATATTGTCTAAGATACTAATGCTATTATGCCTTTGGAATTGGAAATACCTTCTTTACATGTTTCATTTCATGTTATAATTGACAAAGATACATTTTGAGAACAACGATTACAAGAATTAGAAATGTTGGATGAACAATGAATAAATATTTTGGAACATATAAAGGCTTATCATAAATCACTTCAGAAGCAGTATAATCATAAGGTAATTGAATGATCATTTTTAGTGGGTTATTTAGTATTATATGAGAATCAAAGAAATGTGAATGCTTTACCTAGTGAAAAAGGAAAGTTTAGCCCTAATTGGCTTGGACCTTTCATTATAATTGAGGACTTTGATTCAGGTGCTTACAAAATTGTTGATATGGATGGTGTGCCTTTTAAGGAACCTATCAATGTTATGCATCTCAAATGTTATTATCCCTAGTCCATCTTTCTTTCCTTGTGTATTTATGTATTCATTATAAAATAGCTATGTTTGTTTTATAGGTTATGTGATTTTAGCAAATTACATTTGAATACATTTATACATGTTCTTTCTTTCTATTAAGTTGTATGTTATTGGTGAAAATATAGTAATCAATCATATAACTAACTAGCAAAGAGAGTTTTTCATTTATAAATTCTTTTGAGTTTGATACATATGTGGCACAATGCCCTATCTATCACTCTCTCTATCCATGTGCTCTGGTGGTTGATGGCTCCCAGATCTCTCTGATCTATGATGAGAAGATTAAGGTCTTTTTACGGTAGTCCACAAGTGGCTCCTTGATATACTAAGCTCATGTGATCTCTGTAGGTCAGCCATCAACCTCTCCTCTCTTTCTCTGCATAACCTCAGCTCTCGCTCAACACAAGCAAAGATATTGGCATGCCTGTCAGGATCTCTATGACCAATGGGGAACTATCTCTCACTAGCTGGTAGTCAGTAGGACAAGCATGTATCCTTTAGGACCTCAGATAAAAATCTCCTCCACTCCGCTATGCTAGCTATAGAATTAAAATATAGTTATCTTTTAGTCCTTTTTTTTCACAAATTGAGTTAAATATTTAGATCAAATACATGTTTTATACCTGGATCTCCCTCCTGGGTATCACTGAAGGGTCTAGATGGTGGGGGCATGGAGTGACTACTCTCTCTATGCTATCTATGTCTAGGTCTTAGAGGTGGTGTCTTTGTATGGGCACGTGGAGGTCATCGTGATCTCAATGGTGATGCATGAACAACATGCACATCCACACCAGTACTATCAGCTGGGGCATCATGTCTTCTCTTTCCTTTGTTCTCTCCTAAACTTTGAAAATGGTAAGAATGAGTAGGTATGTTCTCTCTTCCCTTATTTATAGATCAAAATTATGTTTTTATTAGGGTTTTTGTTAGGGTTTGTTAGGGTTTATTTATGTTAAATTTAAATTTCCCTTCATATGCTTTTAGATAGACATTCACTCTTTTCATCATAACCTAAGTTTTGTAGCTCTATTTTCAATGTCATCTATGGTGTTGGAATCATGATTCAGATATGTAACTCCTTGAATCAGTTTAGAAAAGGTAGGAATCCTTCTAACTAGTTTAGGAAAAGGCCTTTTTCAACAAATTGCATATCCAGTGTATAGGGCTATCCTTATCACCCTATTTCACCCTTCAGAGTAGAAAGTTGAAACAGGGGGGCATAAGGGGCTCTATGCACTTCTCAATTTCATTTTAGTAAGTCTTAGGTGATTTATGAATTTTCATTAACCTTATGTACTGCAGGTTGCGGGCACTAATAGTTTTTTGCAAGATCTCTACATTGAGGACTTGGTTATATCTTTTTTATTTATTTTGATGTTTTCTTAATTTAGCTTCCATATTCACGTAGTGTCATATCAAAGCTAAAGTGGGGGATAAATGTATCATCTTAAAATGGAAGCATTTCCATCTTGGTAGGTGTAGCACCCTCATTTAGTGTATTTTCATGATAGATTTTCATTTAGGATGTAGCTACACTTGATTCTTTGTTTCTAGGTGAAATTAGGGTTAGGATCCTAAGGATTCTCCTTGATTTCCTTCTTCATGGCTCTATTTTTGAGGTAGGAAATATGTGCTGGTCCTCCTATCCTTCATCATAGTTCATCTAGGCCTATGTGCCCTTTTCCAACATTTTGTTCTATTTTCCCATCATTCTAAGTCTCTGGCCGACCTAGAAACTTCACTAAAACTCTAAGTTGACTAGCCTGAAACCTCAAATCAGGGTCAAGGTTGACCCTGACCTAGGTCGAGGTTGAGATTGACCTTGACCTTTGTCATTTTTTGGTTCCCACTTTCAAATTTGGATCATAGTGGGGCCCTAAATTAAAAATAGGCCTCCGGATCTGAATGCGGAAGGGTTTTTATTCAAAATCCATTTAATACATTTCATCCTTAGTTGGCTATTGTGATTGGACCATAATTCAAGGTGAAAATTGAATTAGGGGCCCTTACATTGCCCTAGGAACCTTGCCTTGAAATCTCTATATAAGCACTCTCTTTTGCCTTCATTTCAATGAGAAAAATAAGAAGAACCAGTATGAAGTTATGAGGAGATGACATAATGATGAGATGATGATGCAAGATTGCAAGAGGATGATATAGGAGAACAACATATGATGTTTCCTTGATGCAAGAAATAATGTTGTGGACAAGTTATTGTGGACATTCATTTGGAGCAAGAAATATTCCTTCTTCTTGATCTACCATTTTCAACATTCAAGCATTCTAAAGATACAATCATGGGGTAGCAACTAAGGATTTTGAGTTTGGTAGGAGTACTTTAGCCTTGGGGGCTTGGTATGCTTTCTTTATCATATTCAAATATATGCATTTCTCTCTCGTTTCAATTCATGCTAGGGTTTCAATCTAGAGGATTAGATCTTGGCATTGCACATTCAAAGCCCTTCCTACGAGCAACACACACACATATTCTATTACATTTAGCTATTTGTGGAGGTGGAAATCACCAAAATGGGGGTTTGACTAAGGCAAAAACCTATATAGCCACCCCAAAACACCATTTTTAGATATCTACAATCGTTGTTTTGGGAGTTGCAGAGCATATTTGGATACCCTTTTCGGCAAACTTTCTGGATCTACAAATAGAATTTCTATCGGAGTAATGCAGGTCAATGTTGACATAAAGGGGCACAATTGTGCCCCCATATTTGGGTCAAGGTCGACTTGGTTCAAAAAAGAAAAATATTTATGGGTTTTCTCTATCTTTGTGTTTCTGTTCCAGATTCAGTTGTAGAATTTCTAGAAACACGATACAGGCACCAGAAAATATGTATTTCTAGATTTTCTATGTTATGAGGTATGTATTTTATTTTATTTTATTTCATTATTCTTTGCAAGAATTTCCAGATTTATATTCATTATCATTAGAATTTCATGTATGTGTTAAATATTGGTTTAGGGTCTCTTTTATGTGCAAACCCTCATTGTTCTAATGCCTATCCATATTTCAACCAATACACACCCATCAATGGTTTTAAGAATATTTTATGGTCTTGATTGGTAATTTGTGACAACTTCAATTTCTCTGTGGTTGATGAAATCTTGGACAAGGTATTTTAGTTGCATATAGCCAGTTGTTCTATATCCCTTAGTTATGTGATAATCATAGTAAGTGTTGTCATTCCACCATGTTGGTTTACCAAGACCCTCCTAGTGTAGTATCTCAGATAGGGTGATTGAATGGGATTGTACTAATTTTTTTTAAAATATCATCAAGAGCTTCTACAAGAGGTATAAATTCTCAATGTGGAAGTAAGTTCCTTCTTGCAAAATTTTTTTGAATGGTCTGGTTAAGTGTTTGGGCCTACTTGGTACCTACTCTAGGAGCAGTATTTTTAACATTGTGGGTAGTTTGTGTTGGTTGGGTATGTTGGACATGTGTAGTTTGGGTATTTTGGGCAGGGTTTGGTGCTTGCACATGTAGGACTAGTTGTGCCATCTTTGCATCCATGACCCCATCATTTGTCACATTTTTGTTTTTAGACCAGTATTTGGATTTTTTGTAAGGTGTCGAATTGCTAATCTATTTCTTAAGTATTCCTTTCAAAGTGAGGACCCTTTCTAATTTCAACCCTTTCTCAACTAGCTCTTTGAAGGACTCAATACACTAAGAGTTTAGTTCACACATTAGGTCTAATTGATAGTTTTCTTAGAAAATGTGGATCTTTACCTTCGTTGGTAGATGGAAGGATGCCTTAGAGGCAATATTTCTCCAATGTTATAGGAATGAGGCAAATTTTTCCCCATTATTTTGGTTGGTGATGTAGAGATCCATCAATGTTACATCCATGACAATGTTGTGTGAATAGTGGGATATGAACTTTTTAGCTAGTTCATTTCATGTCTTAATCCCAAGAGGGAGTCTAGAAAACCACTACATGGATATCTCACTAAGGTTGCATGGAAAAAGTATCATAAGATATGTATCATCATGGGAAACTTCCATGCAAGCCATGAAAAACTCTTGTGTGTTATTAGAGGGGTCACCCTTTTCATTATACCTATTATATTTAGGCATCTCAAATTTGTGTGGAAAAGGTGGCATATGTAGCATCTTATCAAAAGCATAAGGGCTAAGGTGTTTTGTGGTGTAAGATCTTTTATGTGTGCCTATTTGCAGGTTTATGACCTGCTACTGGAGGGTTTGGAATTATTGAGAAAGTATCTCAACGGGCATCAGTGTAGTAGCCACTATGTTTGGATCAAAAAATGGGATTCCACTATTATGGGGTGATGCTTGATTATATTTGGGTTTTTATCCCATATTTGTATGTGTTGTAGGCACATAAGGTAGTGGAACATACTGAGGTATTGGAACATACTGATGTGTTGAGACATGCTGATGTGATGGGATATGTTGAGGTTTTAGGACATGATAGGGTTTTGGGACATGTTGAGGTGTTGGGACATACTGAGGTGCTAGGACATGTTGAGGTGTTGAAATATGTTGAGGTTTTGTCATAGGATGGGAAGTGTTAGGCCTATTTTTAACACTAATTGCTAGAGAATGCTCATAATTGTTGAATATTTAGGATTTGTTAGAGGTGTCCCTTGATTGATTTGGGGTTTCCCTAGATTGGAAGGAACACCTAGTTGAGGACCACTAAGAGGTTCTTGTTGAGGTTCCCACAATATGTTTGGTCCTTGATTGGGTGCGGAGTGAGTGCACTAGATGTGGGTGGAAAGTTGGCAAATAGGGGATTGTTGTACTATATCCCAAGTGTAGTAGATGTGGTGACTTGCAATGCACTTTGAGTGGTACTTCTAGATGGGAGGGCTAAAGTGAGTGCAAGAGGTGTCAATGTGTAAATCCAAGATGATGGCATAGGTATGTCATCTATTATGGTGGATGTGTAAAATCCAGGCAAGCAACTTAGCACCTCTTTATGCAAGCATGTAAAAGTATTGATTTGGGTAAAATGTCATTATGGACTACATGGTTTCCATTACTTGTCGGTCATGTAAACCATCATCAATATCTTATTTTTGTAATACCCAAAAATGGGCTATAGGACCATTGACCTCCTACATCGACAAATCGATTGAAATCAACACAAAAGTCCCAACCAAAGGCACATTTGCGCATCAAATCATCGAAACCCTAATCTATCTAATCTCAATTCTACATCGAGGAATATTCTCAAATATTCCTAATTTTATCTTTAATTGAATATTATTTGGCAATAAATGACATTATTTATCCTAAAGTTAATTAATTGAACATGTTGAATATTTGATTAATTAATTTAATTCTTCCACTTGATTATTTAATTAGATTTAATTATATTTATTCCTAATTAATATTATTTAATTTTGACAATAAATCAAAAATCCTACAAATAATTGATTAAATTCTTATTTAATTAATTAAATCCAGTTATCAAATTTAATGATATAGTTTTGGAATAAAGTTTAATTAAATAATTGATTAACCCATAAATCAGTTGTTTTAATTCAAAAATCAATTAAGTTGAGAATAAATTATTTGAATTATTAAATTAATTCATAATTATCCATGCACATTCATAAATCAGTTAAACTCAAAATCAATAAATCAATTCAATTTGTTATCTTTTTTAACTCAACATCTATTTCAAGTTAAAAAGGTGATCTAAACTCTTATTTGAGTTAAAAAGTTGATTTTGCATGATTTTGTGAGTTAACTAATTCTGATTTCCTGATAACTCAACAATCAATTTCAGTTAATCAAGGAGATATTTTCGGCTTTCCATGAGCTCTCAAAAATATTGGATTTCTATATAAACAAGGGTCAACCCTTCACAAAAGATCTTTCAACTACACTTTCAATTACTTGTAGAATCGAGCTCTTGCAAATAGGTGATTGTGAGATTTTTGCAATTTCAATTCATTATTTTCAATTTATTTTCATAGCATAGCATATCATTGATAGATTCAATTCAATCCATTTTAGATCAATTTCATATCAGTTTTTCATCATATTGCATAAAAAATCCAAAAATATAGATTAATCTACATTCATTTTCATCCATCTTTCATCATTTAAATCCTTCATTTAGGTATTGCATTGTCACTGGTCTTGGTCATAATCTAAGAATATCAAACTCATACTACTAGAAGGTAGTAAATCTCCTAGTTAGCTATATTGTTTTCATTTGCAGATTTCTTGATTTGCTAACCTCTAATGTTTTACTGAAATGTTGTGTCCACAGCTAGGTACAAAATTCACATGCACATTTATGGCACCCACCATGGGGCCCTGCAACGGGTTTCCATCTTGATTTTATCATTTTCTGATATTTCATATTAAAACTATGATTTTTAATTTTTTGGTCCGTACAATTTCATATGACATTCCATAGATTGTCATATCAAGAGATCATGTATGTCATACGACAGATGACAATTTGAAGTGTCGTGTAGGTTGTATGGGTATTGTTGTATGAGAGTTACTTTGTCGTATGAGGACTAACCCAATGTCGTATCATTTCTAAAAAGTCATATGAGAAGGTGTAGAAACTCGTATGAATTTTGATGCCAGTTTTACATAATCATATCATGTTTTTGAGTAGTTTTTGGAAATTTTGATTTCAAATTTCTACTGATAGCTAATCCTAATGATTGGTACTTGTTGTTTCTGATCATTTTTGGAAGCCTAATGATATCTGTGTAGGATGAAACACAAAGATTGAGCATAAAAACCCTATCTCTTGACCTTTCTTGTCTTTCCTTCTAAGCCATCTTTTGCAGCATAACATTGGGTTGCAGTGCTTTGTATCTGAGCTATTTCACTACATCTCTATAACATTTCAATTTTGGGAAATAAAATGAACCTCTCACGTGTTTGTCTTGAGTGTTTCTTTCTTTCATAGATCACATGTTCATTTTTTCTCTAAAGGAAACAAGGAATCTAGATTTTCTTTTTTGCATATATGTCTCACATGGTAATTAGGCCCTATGAACACTATTTGTGGCATTTTTGAGAGAGTGGGCTCCATTCTCTTGTTTTACATATGAAGCTCTTCTCGAAGATAGATCCCCTTGTAGTTAGGGAAGGACTTGTTATTGTTTCATGGTCTTACTTGGTTTATTCTTCAATCTTTGATGGTACATTTTCTCTTGTTCCCACTTAGAGAGATCGATAGTCATTATTGTTGGCATACAAACCTTGGTGAGGTGGTTTCAATTTAGTGTGTCAATGAATCTGCTTGTTGGGTGAGGTGAAGAGGCTAGAGGATTATGCTCTATTCCATTTTTTGGGCACATCAAAAACTCAGAACCCTTGAATCTGAGCTAAGTCCCCATGTCATCCATTTTGTGAGGCTTCCTTGTTAGAGACGGTTAACTGTAGTGGACATTCCCTTTATTGGGTAAACCACATGGATGGAACCTCAAGCAATAATAGCCATTTTTGACATGGTAGCAACAACCGCTATATAAATGTCCTTGTGGAAGAAATATCCATAGGTGTAGTTTCTTGTTGGGCTATTAGATCTCCTCAGCATCTCCGAATGATTAAATTCTCAGAATGTGTCAAAACCCTAGTGCACCTAGAAGTGAGTTCACCCTCTTGAGATTGCAAAAGTTGCAGAGTTGACCATTACTACGAACCATAGTGCAACCAAATTTTTTTATTTTCTAGGACTATGTGCATGACTAAAAAACATTTTGAGTGCAAGGTTGCTTTGTCCCTTGCTCATTGTTTGAAGACAATTTTTTTCTTGAACTCCCTAATTACTGTCTTGTGTGCCTGATCCATAATAAAATATGTTAATGCATCTAGTTGGTCATTTAAAATGAACAAACCCAAGACAAACCTCTACATAGATCTTCAAAACTTGGGCCGAAAAACTTGTGAAACAATTTCTATCAAAATCAACCAACAATTTGAAAAACTTACAAAATCTAAAGAAAAATCCTTTTTTGGTGTAAACTATCATCCTGGAAATTCAAGAGTCATATGATTTTTTGCAAATTATCTTATCAAAACCCCCATAAATTCATATGGGGAGTCCTATATTGTCATACGAGTGTTTTCAACAAAACCTAAGAAAAATTGAATCTTGGAGTCATTTGTCATACGAGTTTTCCAAATTGACGTATCAGACCCCATCCTGATCACTCATACGAGCCTGGATAAAGTCGTACGAGAGTTGTGTCAAAATTGTTAGAAAGCCTTCAAATTTGTCAAAAATTCAATCATTGCAGTCGACCACCAGATTTTTTCAGAATATTCACTATGTTAGGAATAGAGCAGAAAAACCAAAAAAATCCAATTCATTTTCCTAAAGTGGTCTCTTGAGTTTGACCTAGCCTTCAGATTTATCGATTTGAATCATATTTCATCTTGTGTCAAAACCTTGTCAAAATCATCTTCAAATTCAATGCTCAAAATGGCTAAGTGTTGTGAGCTCGTGTCTGTCATCTTTTGGGCATCTACCCATACATCTAGGGCATAGTATCCTACACTTACATCTAATCAATCTTTATGTCAATCAACCAATCCAATCTTGACAAGGTTGCATCATTTGATTTTCTTGAATCAGGTCATTCATCATTTTTTTGAATCTTTCTCTTTCGATTCACTTGAGGTTAATGGTGGAAACTAGAGCTTCCTCACATAGAAAACCTAGAGAATAACCAAAATTCTCACCTTTTTCTTCTTACATTGTTCAGTCCATTAATCAACTTTACGATACAACTCATTACAAAGAAGATGCTCTAGGTAATATACATCTAAAAAAAGGTTATTCTAATCCTCCTTAATTAACCCACGGAGGTAATCAATCAATTCCACATTAATCAATCCCTGGGAGTCCTCACAACACCACAATGTCTCAAGGAGGAGAAAACCAAGGCTCCCAAGGTCATCACTCTAATCATGGAGGAGATCTCAAACTAACACCATCTAAAGTTGAACAATATAGAAATGATGATTCCTTTCGAAAAATGATGAAACGCTTCTTGCAAGAAGAGAAAGAGGCCTATTTCTTACACCTAGCTCAACAAGGAGCCAAACTTCCTCAAGACTTTAATGTCCATAATATCATCACACAAGAGGAAGAAACTCCCATCACGGCCATGATGAAACAGATGCATGCCATGCAAGTTAAGCTCAACAAGTTGGAAAAAGAGAAGGAACCTAAAGAATTCTCTATGGAGGCTCTGTGCCCCTTTCCATTCAATAAAGACTTGTACATGCCACCATTCACAAAAAGAGTGGAGATACTAAAATATGACAAATATAATGGAAACTCTGACCCCCAATATCATGTCAGAGAATTGTGTACTCGATCCATGGAGTTTATGCATGAACCAACTTACTTAATGTGTCTTTTCCCAGGCTAAAAGCACAATCAGGTGTCACCTTTTAGGCTAACTTATCAGCACAACTGAATTTTAGTATTTATAACTAAAAATTAATTTTGGTCAAACATATGGTCTAGATAGATTTATTCTAGCTAAGTTAGATAAGTTCTTTAACGTTTCCAATTGGAAATATCTATTAAATGCATGTTTTATACCACTTTGGGTCCAATTACCATAAAAACAAAATTATTTCAGAAAAGTGGCATTTCAATAACTCCTAATATTTTTAATGATATTTTAAAAAAATAAAAAAAACCCTTTTGTAGAGATCAGAGTCAAGAATATCCTCATATAGATTTTATAGTGTTTTAATTGGACATAGTTTGTTGTAATTAAAAAAAATTGCAAGTAGGTATTTTAACAGTCAAGGAGATGTTGATTTAGAGAAAGAAAAAAATAGTAAATCATATTAAATAAATTTGAAAAACATATGGTGCACTAGATTAGAGAGTCCTCTTCAAGATATATATATATTTTTATTATTGTGATATATTTGTTATGAAAAATATGTTGTGAGATGAAAATTGTCAATTTCAGTGAGTTGGAATTTGAATTGTTATAAAATAGAAACTATAGGTCATAAAAAAAAATTATTTCTTCATGCACCAGCTATATATGTCATCTATCACATATTTTGAAATTAGGGGAAAACATATTTATTTACATATAATTTTTTGGTGGGAACTAGACCCCTAATTTTATGCATTTTTCATCAACTAAAAAATTGTCTTTAAAATTTTTTAAAATATATCAATTCTTATTCAAAAAAATTATTAAAAATATTAATCATAAACTTCATCCATTTTATCACATTTAATTAGTTTACATCATCTTCAAATTCTAAACATAAATGTCATTTTTATACTATTGAAGTTGAACAACTTTGATTTTGTTAGCCTTTTCCTTTGTAAAAGGGTGATAGCTTATTGTGCTTTTACCCCCCATGATCTATGGGAGGAGAAACCATTCATTGGTTCTCTAAAATGCCTCCAACAATCAAGAATTTTAAGGAGCTGAACAAACTTTTTTACCAAAAATACTCCTATAATATTCAACATCCAGTCACTATGATCGACATCTGCAATCTTAAACAAAACTCAGGAGAACCCTTCCTGACCTTCCTCAAATGCTGGAGGAAGAAAATTTCACTCTATGCTAGATAAATCCCAGAAAATGAGAAATTAGAGATCTTTATCAATAACCTAATTTCAAAAATCAATTATCACTTGCAAATGCAAAATCATACTTCTTTTGAGAAAATGGTAGAAAATGCCATAAAAACTGAAAATGTGCTTGCTTGTAAGGGAGATATATCGCTTAACAAGGATAAAAAGTATGAATCAGGTTCTAGTTCCAACAACAAAGATAAAGTCAAATTCTGGAACAAGAACAAAAATTTTGTAATAGATGTTGTTGTCGATCACATCAATGCTCCATCAAAGGCACCAACGTTCAATCTCACCATTGGCACCCAAGCCATAAAATCTTCTAAACTAAAGGCATTTGAATCTTCTAAAAAGTCTAATGACTATAAACCATGGGTTACAAAACCAAAGCACGAGTTCACTCCTTTGGGTGAGTCCTTAGAATCTACCATGAAAACACTATTGGAAAACAACATCATCACATTGCCTGAGATAAAACCATATGATCCTAAAGTTAAACCTAAATGGTGGAAAGAGACCGATTTCTATGACTACCATCAAAACAAGGATCATAAAACCAATAATTGCATGTGCTTAAAGCATCTCATACAAGACAAAACTAATGATGGAGAAATTGTAATTGACAACCATAAAACCAATAATGATCATACAGCATTCACAGAACCACTTCTAAAGCATAATCAAGGAGATTCATCTTCTAAACCTAACATGGGTGCTAAAGTCAATTACGCCTACTCTAGAAATAATGATGTCATAAACATGGTTGAACCATGCCTATCTGAACATTGCAATGTCATCACCATTGTAATAAGAGATAGAGATAATCAATCAGCAAATATAGTAACTCGATCACAAGCTCAGGTACATCTAGAAGGATAGAACTTAGGTTCACCAAATGCCCCTAAGGTGTCTTTCAATCTTTTACCTACTTCTAAATAGAGGGCTGCCTCAAAATCATCAAACCCTAAAAAGACTAGGCCAACATCATACAATATTGTTCAACAACTCCATCATACCAATGCAAAATTATCCATGCTTGAGTTGCTTCAGATATCTCCTGCTCATAGGGCTATTCTGAATAAAGCTCTACTCGGTTCCACGGTTCCTGACAATCTTGATCTAGAAAGATTTTAGATTATGGTTGGTCATCTGACATCACCCAGTATATCTCCTTTTCAGAGGAAGATGACAATTCACTGAGTCATTTTCATAACCAGCCCTTACACATTGAAGTCTTAATCCAAAATTGTCATGTCAAATGTGTGTTGATAGATGGAAGTGTTGGTCTAAACATATGTTCCTACAAATTGGTCACACAACTAGGATTATCAAAAGATTCTATTGGTCCTAAAAAGAAGATAACCATAAAAGCATATGATGAACAAGAAAGATCCTCCAAGGGAACAATTATACTACCTATCAGAACAGGACTAGTTATCAGAGACATCACCTATCAAGTTCTGGATCTTCCATTGGCCTACAACATTCTTCTAGGGAGACCTTGGATACATGAAATGGAAGCTATTGCATCAATGTACCATCAATGCATGAAATTTCCTTATGATGGAGTAGAGGTAACAATTCTAGCTGACATATCTACATCTTGCAACGCCTTGAAAGAGAGTGCTGACAAACTTGTTCCACATAATAGAGAATCTTCCACTAAGCAAAAAGACACAACATCTACATCCAAGATGGAAAACATTGCAAAAGAAGTCAAAATCAAAGACATGGGCATGGGAGAATATACTATGGAACCAGTCCTATCTCTAACATCTCTCCTGGTCTTGCCTAAATCTTATGGGTAACCTTTAAAACAGATAAAACAAGCATCTAAAGAACCTCAAGTTATCTATAATGGAATTTTTGTCACAGAGCAAGTGTCCAAGCAAGAGTTTGAAGAGGAAGAAGTTGTGCTTGCATGGCTATACAAAGATGACTCTCAATTAGTTCAAAAATGTGACTCCAAATCAAACAAGATTCCTCCAAATTCATATGGACCATGTCACAAACTCATGTCTAAAATGGGATGCATAGGAAAAGGATGGCCTCTAGGAACAAGAGGCAAAGGAATCATACAACCTATTGAAAATTGTGGGAGAACAAACAAGGAAATGATAGGAATTGGATATCACAAGAAGCCCTTCCACCTCAGTGGTAACTCAGCCCATGTCCTAGAATAGATAAGTCCAACAATAGAAACTTAGCTAAAGGAAGAAACACAATAATCAGACGGTGATGATTCAGACACCACTGATCTTGTTCCTTATGCACGCTTACCTCAAAACATACTAGATCTTCTTAAGGATAAAGAGAAACCTAAGGAGAATATCAATGTGGTAGATACACAAGAACCTACTATTGAACAAGAAGAAGGTAAACCTATCACAATAGCTAAACATTTAGGACACAACAGTGATTTTGAGACAGACTCCCATGAATATAAATTCCGCTCAGAATCTTAAGGTAATCTTGCTTGGGGGATTCGTCCTTACTTTACACATGTTCTCAGATTTCCCAAAGGTCTAGATGAATAATCAAAGGATGAATCAAATGACTATGAATGGGGAGTTATTCTAGAAGAAGAGGAGCTTATCACTGAAAAACACATTGATGTCATTCATCAATATTCACCTAAATCCAACGTGAGTCTAGAGCGAAATGATGAACTTCATGAGTCTGATCCACCTATTACTGAAGTAGAATCCAATAATGACATTGAAATGATTCACGAACTAAACATTTTGAGTAGTAATATAACCTTTGAATTTGAGAGTCAGGCTAGGACCAATGATGACAACACCGTATGTGTGAACACCATTTCATGATCCTCCCCTACATTGACTATCCAACATCTAGAGCTTATTAACCAAACATCTACCAATCCAAACTAAGATATCCACACCTTTCAAACTAACTACGCTCTTTCCTACTACCTCAATGCAGTGGAACCTATGACAACTTCCATTGGTGAACCTAGTATTAGCATGATAGAGTCAGATATCAAATATCTCAGTCAAAAAAACAAAAGCAAAAAGAAAAAGAGTTTTGAGGGTGAAAACCACTATGTGGCGGTCTCAGAACCTAAAATAGTAAAAATAAATGACGTACCCAAAGGTGAAAACCTCCCTCAGGCATATAAGGATGAGATATTTGATGTTCTTCCAAGTCATTTACAAGATAGATCTCCGGTACTGATAGAACCAACTCAATCTATCAATTTGGGTACAGCAGAAGAACCACAACTAATTCATGTAGCTCAATCTCTGTTAGATGAAGAAAAGCAAGCATTTACCAAATTCTTAGCAGAGAAGAAAATCAACTTTGCATGGAAATATTCAAATATGCTAGGGTTAGATCCTGATCTCATCATGCATCACCTTTCTATAGCTCTAGGATTCAAACCTGTTCAACAAAAGTTGCGGAAGATGCATCCACATGTTGCACTCCTAGTCAAAGTTGAGCTAGAAAAGTTACTAAAAGTCAAATTTATCCGAGTCATAGATTATGCAGAGTGGATCTCAAACATAGTTCCAGTTTCAAAACTAGATAAATCTATCAAAGTATGCATAGACTTAAGAGATATAAACAAAGCATTCCCTAAGGATGACTTTCCACTACCAAACATCGATATGATAATGGACATGACTGCAGGCTTTGAAATGTACTCTTTATGGATGGTTTCTTTGGATACAACCAAATCAAGATTGCTCTAGAAGATCAAGAGAAAACAACTTTCACATGTGCATGGGGTACTTTCTTTTTGAATGTCATGCCATTTGGTCTTAAGAATGTTGGTGCTACATATCAATGAGCTATGAAATCTCTATTCTATGATATGATGCATCGAACTATGGAAGACTATATTGATGACACCTTAGCTAAATCAATGATAAGATCTGAACATCTAGTAGACTTGAGTAAAATAATGGATAGAATGGAGAAGTTTAGTCTCAAACTTAACCTTAAAAAGTGTGATTTTGGTGTCCCTTATAGAAAGCTCCTGGGCTATATTATTTCAAAGAAGGGAATTGAAGTAAATCCTACTAAATTCAAGGCTATCATGGAGATGCAACCCCCTAAAAATATTAGTCAAATGAGAACCTTACAAGGAAGGGTGCAATCAATCAAATGTTTCATATCTCAGCTAATAGATATATCACAACCTTTTACAAAGACATTACATAAAGGTGTGACTTTTGCATGGAACGAAGAGTGTGAGAATAATTTCAACCACATCAAGCAATACCTATCAAATCCTCCTAGTTTGATGCCTCCTATTCAAGGGAAGCCATTGATTATGTATGTCTCTACCACAGATACATCAATGGGGGCATTACTAGCACAACATGATGAAAACAAGAAGGAGAGAGCTATCTACTACATCAGCAGAACATTGGTAGCTTATAAGAAGAACTATTCAATGATCGAGAAAGCTTGTCTAGTTGTGATCTTTGCATTGCAAAAACTAAGACATTATATGTTGGCTCATACAAAAAAATTAATAGCTAAGATATATCCATTGAAATACTTATTGAGAAATTGCTTCCCTCACAGGTAGACTAGCTAAATGGGTGATGTTATTAAGTTAATTTGACATAGAATATGTTGAAAGGAAAGCTATCAAGGGCCAAGTCATTGCAAATCAGTCAGTTGAAGGACCAATGTTCGATGATACACCATTACAGATAGAATTTCCTAACTCATCCATCGTGCACATATCTTCTAGGACTTGGAATCTTTTCTTTTATGGATCTTATACATAGAATGGATCTAGAGAAAGCATATTATTCATAACAACACAAGGTTACTAAATACCTAAAGCATTCGGAATAAAATTTCCTTGCACAAATAATATTTCTAAATATGAAGATCTACTGAATGGCATGAAGATAGAAATTGAGTGGCAAGTGATAGAGTTTCACATTCATGAAGACTCACAACTAGTCATACACCAAGTCAATGATGTATACCAGACAAAAGATGAAAAACTAGTTCCATACAAATGCATGGTTGATGAACTTAAGAAGTATTTTATCTCAATCACTTTTGAGAAGATTCCTAGAATGGAGAATAAGGTTGTTGATGCTATGGCAATTCTATCATCTCTACTACAGCAGCCTGAACATGAGCTATGTTATGAGTTCCTGGTGGAAGTACTATCATTACTTTCATATGATTCCCTTGAAACCCGCATGATTTGCACTGTCGTTGGTCATGATTCTTCCAGATACAAACACCTTTTCTCCTACCTTCAAGACCAAATCATCCCTGATACCTTCAACCGCTATGAGAAATAATACCTTATCTGAAATGCATCATGGTATGTCATCATAGGTAATGACATGTACAAACGGAGTCTAGATGGTACACTCCTTCAATGTTTAGAATGTGAGGAGTCTCAACAAGCATTAGAGGAAGTCCACGAAGTTATATTTGGATCACATTCCAATGGTTTAACACTAGCTCACAAACTTATTAGGGTTGGGTATTATTGGCCTGACATGGAAAAAGAGGCAATCAAATATGCTAAGAACTATCAAAAGTGCCAAGTACATGGTAACTTAAGTCATGCACCAAGGAGAGATCTTATTCCCTTTACTACACAATGGCCTTTCCAACAATGGGTGTTTGATCTTATAGGGGCTATATATCCACATTCTTCCAATGGACATACACATATCATTATAGCTACAAAATATTTTACAAAATGGGTAGAAGTAGTTCCTCTGACTCAAGCAACTGGCAAATAAATTTTAATGTTCATTCTGAACTATATCATTTATTGGTATGGAATTCCACATTCGATAGTCACAGATAATGGTACCCAATTCAATAATAAGGACTTAGATTCCTTGTGCTCTAAATTCAAGATTACACAACATTGGTCATCCATATACTATCCTCAAGTGAATGGGCAAGCAGAAGCATCAAACAAAAATCTATTGAAAATCCTACATCGCACAATCAACAAGATAGGAAGAGACTAGCATCTCATGATTAATCTAGCTCTTTGGGCATATAGAATAAGTATTAGAACACCCAATGGGGCTACACCATTTGCTTTAGTTTATGGGTCTAAAGTGGTACTACCTATTGAGGTTGAAATCCCATCACTAAGAATCAGAATGCATGGTATAGTAACCGATGATGATTACAAAGTGTCTAGTTTACAAGAACTTGAACTACTAGATGAGTGCAAACAAGATATGTATGATCATCTCAGAGTATATTAGAAGAGAATGTCTAGAGGCTCCAACAAGAAGGTCAGACATAGAGAATTTCAGGTTGGCAATCTAGTCTTGAGAGAAAATCCAAAAAATCAATCACATCAAGAGCGCAAGGGAAAGTTTGAACCCAACTAGCTGGGTCCCTTTGTTATCACTGCTACTTTTGGCTCTAGAGCCTATCAACTCTCAATGATTGAAGAATAACAGCTCCAAGAACTAATCAACGTTATCCATCTAAAGAAATTCTATGGCTAAGGCATTCAGTCTATGGTAAAATATCTTGAAAAATCATAAAAATCAAAACAAGTCCTGAAAAAATGAGCATCCTGATAAAAACCTAGCAATAGGCACCTTGATGTATCACAAAAAAATCAAAAAAATGGAAAAATACAAAAAAATTGAAAAGATGAAAAATACAAAAAAAAGAAGAAAAAGAAAAAGTGCCTTGGTGTAAACCTGGTAAATAGGCACCTTGGTAGCAAAAACAGAATCTTTGCCAAGATGGTGAAAACCCAGCAAATGGGTGCCACTTGTATCAAAATGCTCCATCTATCAGCGCAATCTTGGTCTTTCCCATCTTTCAATCTACTTTAGTTTGTATATATCTCTGGGTTTGCTTTTGCATCCTAATTTTAATAAAGTCAGTCTGAGCACAATCCAACACAAGTGTCGGTATCCTATCAATGTTCCAAAATTGGGGGAAATAAATGTCATATCCTAAAGCCCTCAATATCTTTAGATGAGTCATTTCTAGTCAAGGTCCTTCCAAATCTATGTTTGATTCAGTCAATCAGTCTCCTCACCAGAAAGGGATTTCGCACCTACAACCAAACACAAACTAAAAACAATATCTGTGACATGCTTAAATATTTTTGTATGCTAACTGATTCACATGGAGATTTTTGCATATTATGTCCCCTTGAGCTCCTCGATGATGTCCTTCATAGGATTTAGAGAGTGATGACTGGGGGCATAATCTTTTATTTGTCTTCTGCTTGTATGTGAAAATCTAACAACTTTGGAAATTATGGATTGAATTGGTGTCCACTATAAGTGCCTCCATCATGTATTGGATGGCCACGTGTACCTCAACCATTGATACCCTAACAATTCAAGGAAATTTGATCTCACTTTGTATTTTTGAGTGATTTCTACTTCTCTATTGTGAAACATGTTGATACCCAAGGATGTGAATGATAAAGGGTCACTGCAGGTAAATTCACATGAGAATGAGAATAATCTCTCCTTTTCTTTGTGTGTTTGTCTAAAAGGCATATTTAGGTCATCACAACATTTATGTTCTAATGCGTATACAAATTGCTATATCAAAATGGACATGATATTCAGGTCATCCTGGTTGTTGTGCCTTGATTCTTATATCTAAATCTGACATAATAAAACAAAAATCAATATTCATATGTTCATGGTTGCCTAACTAGTGAACATTGTATCAATTTATTCAGTTTTACCTAAATAAAATATTCAGTGATGAAAACAACCGACACATGATCAATGACTTAGTCCTAGGTCCTAGGTCTGCATTTCACTTTGCACTTCATTTTACACTTTGCATGGTTGTATTTATCTTGTGATTTCAAATTCAACTTGATTCTTAATGATTCTCCAAAACTATGCTAAACATGACACAAGGGCTGAGTATCACATGAAGGTCTCCTTAACAAACCAGCAAGCAGTCACCATCCTGGGTTACACATTCATTTTGACAATCACTCATTACTTGTCTTCTTCATATCCCTACAAAACAATATCATGTGTATCGCTACATTTACATTAATTTCTCATTACATCTATCCATTGCATACATACATGAGAATCCATAAAGAAACATACATTTTCATTTATTCTTCACTATCTATCATCGCATTTTCATATCCATACATTTGAAAGTAAACATTGCATTGCATAATCCATACATTCTACACTAATCAAATATTTCATACATTTGCAGCACATGATATAGCAATCATAAACAAAAATGACAAGTGCATATCAAGTCGCAACCAAAAATTAGTCTCATATATATATCAGAATGTCAGATGAGTACAATGGGGTGCACTACTGGCACAATATTCTACAATGAGCTATAAGATATGAGAAAAAAGACAAAAATAGAGACATAATAGATCAACTATCTGCCTGATCCTCAGCATCAGATGCTACTCCTCCTCATGCAGGTGGGTCAGCACGAGGAGCCCTAGCTCCCTCAGAATCAATCATGTACCGGGAGTAGGAAATCATCCTCTACCCAGGTGGAACAACAGAATAGTAAGCAGATACATAATAAGAAGCTCACCCTATCTGGTGGATAACCTTTGCCTGTAGGCATCTAACATCTTCCTCTCGCTCTCTCAACTACCTCTCACGATCTCTCAACTATACCTCCAAGGTAGCACTATGTAATCTTTGATCCCATAACTACTGCTTGAGTCATCTGATGACATCTTGAGATGTATGTCTCAATCCAGGATCTACCTGTGCAACTACAGTCTCTACATCCTCCATGGGCTGATCAACACTAGCCTTTGTCCATGCCTTATGGCGATGAACCTTTGCACCAAGAGTGTCATATGCATCCTCCATTGGATCATCTTTTTGTGCTCCCAAGACCTCCTCCACACTACCCACACTACCAAGTGTACTACCCTCACCTCTAGTATACCTCCTCTGTAAACCTGCAGGCCTGCTTGCTGCAAAACTCTAAGGGTGAGGAGGTCTCATCTATCCTTATGGCCTAGGTGGGGTCATCACTACTCTAGGATGGGGTGGTGTTGGCTACATCATAGGTATTTGCACCTCTCTACACCTTTGGCCTCTGCCCATAGGGGCACATGTCACATCCTCAGCATCCTCCATAGTGGGAATGACCTTGATAGGATCCAAGAAATGCCTCATAGGATGATCTACAAGATAATCAATGAATGCATCAATCACTCTAGCATCGGCCACCTATGGCCTATAGTCCTAGTCTCTTCTCACTAGGCTCTTATACTCCAAACTGCACTCAGCATATGATAGCCTGGTAGATCATCCTAACCCAAGCTCATGAACTAATTGGGCATATGTGAAAAACCCCTGAGGGGCATCTTGAATAAGGCCAACTTTCCACCAGACACATGTAATGATGAATCTCTCTAATATGGTGGTAACCCTTCCTATAAGGATCCTGCTCTCGTAGAAGTAACCAAACTGAGCATGAGTAGCCATCCATGCCTCTATCTATAAGTATGGCCTCCAAATGATGAAATTCATATCATCAAGCATGAACCTCCATTACTTTGTCTAGCCCATCCAAACATGTGTGACATATCCTGAATATTTATATATGACTGGCTCTTGGGGCTGTCTCTCATCCTGACATACTGGCCGACATATAGTGATGTGTTCCCAACCCTAGATCCTCAAATCCACAAGTAGGAATGATTCAATGGATGTAGAATGAATGTAGGATGTCTCCAATCAATGGCATTTGATCTTCAACACCAATCTTGAATTGATCTTTGCATATGAGGAGGCTTGGATGAATGTAGAAGGAAGGATCATCAAAGGGGGCTCCAAAGAGATTGAATCCTTCAATAGCTAACAATGGATCTCCTTGATGGATGGATGCTTGAACACTTTAATTCTTGAAGGCTTACTTGCACTTGAGAGCTTGAGAGAGAGCTTGATTGCCAAAACTTGATGATGAAAATGAGAGAGGAAAGCCTCCTTTTATAGTGAACTAGGGCACAATCCTCTAGAGGGGCCACCTTGGAGAATTAAATCCCAATTAGGTCCTAACCTTTAGAAAATATACCTATATTAAATGAAATTAGAGGATTTACCATTCTGAAACCCAAAATAGCCAACCTGGAGGCGGGAAAATAAATATCCCCGAAACCTGATACCCCAAAATCAGGGAATTTGGAAATTTGAAAGAGGGGGGAAAAATTGAGGTTGGGATTGACCTAGTCAAGTATGACCTCAATCCTAACCTAGTCAAGTTTGAGCTTGATCCTAACCTAGTTAGGATCAACCTCGAATTTGACCTTGGGCCCAGATCTAGTCAGAATCAGGACAGGAGGTCCCAAGGATGCTCGGAGACCTAGAAATGATATCAGAACAGGATAGAATGCCAAGGATAGGCACAAAATCCTCTGATAACTATGATGAAGGATAGGAGGACCTATTTCTAAGTCCTACCTAGAAAATAGAGCCATGGAGAGGGGAATTAAGGATAATCCTTGGGATCCTCACCCTAATTTCACCTAGAATGAAGAAGAAACGAAGTGGAAAGCGGGGAGAAAGCCAAATCAAAGCAAAGATCCATCCAAGGCATCCAATATGACCCCAAACCACTTACTCGGAGGGCCAAATGCTCTTAACATGGAAGTGCTTCCATTTTAAGATGATACATTAAGCCCCCACTTTAGCAAGAGTATGGACTCGATGCAAACTCTCGGTAAAGGAGATCAGAATGAAAAGGTAATCTTATTGTAATCCAAGGGACAAAGAGAAATGTTAAGCCCCCAGGGACTCAAGTCTTCATCAACTCCTAAATCACAATAAGAGAGACATCTCTAGAGAGAGAAAGAAGGTGTGATTACCTCTCCCAATGAGAACTTATGTCCCATTGTGAACCACACAAGGAAACAGGGTAGCTAAAAAGATGGAATTGAACCGCCTAGTGAATGTGGCTACTCACTAGTCAACCCATCAAGGATTCATCCTTAGGACTATCCTATTCCATAAGAATAAAACCAAAATAAAACAATAAAGAGATCTAGTCTTAAGGACACCTCTGACCTTAAGGGATCAAAATATATGTATATTTGAAATTGGAGGGATCAAGAAATCCTAAAATATAAATCCATGCTTTAAGGATTAGTTACTAATCCAAAAAGGTTAAAAGGTATCTTGAAAAAAAATATGTGTGTATCGAAAAGTGCATGTGTGTAATAGGTGAGTAGGGCGTATGCCCCCATGTTAAAGTCATTACTTACACTTTAACAGGAGAAATGGCTTTAACAGAAACATAAACAACTCCACTGATTATGTTTCCACGTCGAGATGCCCCCAGATGAAGACAAATCAAGGGAAATATCACAAAAACATACAAAGAACATAGAATGGATCTACCTACCATGGGGTTAGTATGATCATAAGATAATATATATATGATATTATTACAAATGAATTGACATCATTCCCCAAAGAAAGTAGAACTACGATCACAAAGGAGGAAAGATCACATAAGATATATGAAGGAGAATCTTTTTGGACCATGACATGGAGATCAAAAAGAATCAGTGCTACCATATCTCAAACCCAAGCAGATTACACAAGGAAACAATTATGAACAATAGCACAATTACAACATAACATTGAACAATGCATAGAAGAATAGAGATACATATAGAAGAATTTGAACAATAGTATCGATTCTTTTATCACCTTGTACCAACTGAGTAACAAGGATCGTATAAAATAATTTAACAACATTTAGCAAACACATTACAAGAGAAACACAGTACAGTAGGCAAACACACAAAAAAGATACCATGAAGGACAAGACGATCAAGCATGCCACCTACTCTCCCCATCTTGTTGTATATCATTTAGGGAAGGTGGGTAACTCGCAAGAGGGACTATATCCAACACAGTAGGAATGATAGCCAGTTCCAAACAAGGATCCTCTTGAAAATCACAATGTTTGACACTATGTGTAAGAGTTAATTGTGATGAAAGCATATTAGGTAAATCAATGTCAATGTCAGTAGTCTCATATTCATCATTAACATCATCAGTATCATCAAGAGTATCTTCTTCATCCAAATTAATCAAAATAGGATCTAAGATATGAATAGAATCATCATAATCATGCATGTGATCATCATTATTACTAACAACCTCTTCTAACATATCATACATAGGTTTATCCGAGGAAGGTAGAGATCCTTGAAGAATAGAATTATGATCTTCAGCATGAGCACAATGCTTTTTACAACATTCATTAGTAGATCAATTACATTTTGATTTATTTGAAATAGTTGAGAACTAGGAGGAGCAATCACAGGATCCTTCACAAGTTCTTTAAGAAGATCAATAGGATTATTAACAATAGGAGAAACAATCACAGGATCTTTGGTAGGTTTGGTAGAAGGAACTTGATTAACAAAACTAGAAGCCATAGTTAAAGGAGGTATAGAAGGTGTAGGAAAAAGACCACGATTAAGATCCATGGGAGGAATGCTTAATTCAAGAATCTTATGGTGTTTATAAGCTTGATATGAATGGAAAAGATTATCAAGTCAAGGAGGACATGAATTAGGTAATGAAGGCCAAAAGAAATCAAGAGTAGCACAATCTCTAGGCAAGGAAGGTTGATATAAACTATGATTATTAATCATCTTCACTTCTTCATCATGAATGAACTTAAGACACTTATGGATAGGTGAAGCAACAGCATGCATGGCAGTCAACCAAGGCAAACCTAGCTTAACTTGAAATTGATCAGAAGTAGGAACAACAACAAAGGTAGTGTTCACAATTTTTCCATAGAGTTCAACTGGTAAATTAATAGAACCAAATGATGGATAATGAAAACCATTACAAGTTTGAATCCACCCATCCAATGTATCATAAGAATCACATTGTAAGCTTTTAATAAAAAGATTTTCTTCAGTAATAATATTGACTAAGGATGTAGGATCAACAAGATAACCACAAGTAGGTATCTGAGAAATCCTAGGAGCAATGTAAAGGGGACCATCAGGAGCTTTAATAGTCTTAGAGTCATCAAAGGTAATCAAGAGTTCCCAAGGTCATTTATTCTTAGGTTGTTGTCGAGATTTAGGTTGAGTTTTCAGTTTAGGTTTAGGTTGAGTTTTCAA
This sequence comes from Chamaecyparis obtusa, assembly GCA_027943335.1. Lineage (NCBI taxonomy): Eukaryota > Viridiplantae > Streptophyta > Pinopsida > Cupressales > Cupressaceae > Chamaecyparis > Chamaecyparis obtusa. The sequence goes on along the minus strand of BSBK01005588.1, from coordinate 938,824 downwards.
CTTAGGTTTAGGTTTTGGTCGAGGTTGAGATTGAACTTGAGATTGAATCTAAGATTGAGATTGAGGTGAAGATAGGGATTGACCAACATGCTCCACTTGATTAACAACATGATTGAGATCATCCATCTTTGAATCATACACAATTTCCATAGTAGATGGCTAAGTAATTGTATTAGTATCATGCGTAGGTAAAGGATTCATATAGATTTGAAGGTTTTGATTAGGGGGAGAGATAGATTTGTTTCCACTACCATCAAGATCATCAATAGATAAAGCCTTAGAATCAATTAAGTCTTGAATCTTATGTTTTAAAGAATAACACCTCTCAGTATCATGACCATTCTGACGATGATATTGACAAAAAGCATTTTGATCAAAAGATTTAGACGTAATCGTAATAGGTAAAAGAGGTCGAATAGGAGGTAAAGTAATCATATTAGTAGCTAACAACCTATTCATAATAGCATGTAAAGATTCAGAAAGAGGAGTAAATGTACGATTTAATCAAAAAGTAGTGGATGCAGAAGTGGCATTGTGAGATGCAACAGCAACTTGATCAGCAACTGCATTCATTTGTTTGTTTATCTTGACATAGTTGTTGAATTTTTGAAATTTTTTTGGATTAGGACCAACATCACTCTTAGCAAGTGGAACAGGAGCCATTGGAGTGTTGCTCTCAAATTGACTCACTTGTAATTGATAATGATGAAGCACTGCACAAAGTTGTTGAAAAGAGGTAAATTTAGTAAGAAGAATCTTATCTCTAATATCCTTTTGCAAATTTGAAATAAACATACATTGGATATCAATATCAGGAATAGGATAGGAAATCTAAGCATGCAAATGCTTAAATCTACCAATAAATTCAATTAATTTTTCTTTAGCACTTTGTTTCAAATCAGTCAAAGCCACTTGCGGGCCAATGTTGTTTTGAAATTGTTGAATAAAGGCATTAGCAAGTTGTGGAAAGGAATCAATAGAATAAGGAGGCAAGGAACAATACCATTGTAGGTCCTTGTCATGGAAGGTTCTAGCAAACAGTTTGGCTAAAATCCTATGGTCATGAGCATAATCACTACAAAGGATTTGGAATGTTTTAACATGATGAACAGGATCTCCTTTTCCATTATAATTCTCAAGATGAGGCATCTCACCTTGCTGAGGAACAGGAGTATGAATAATGTCTTAGGACAAGGGACTTCCCATGTCACATGTAGGAATACTAAACTTGTTTTGAGTTAAGGAAGTAAGTTGTTGTTGTAAGGATGACACAGTCTAAGCCAAACTAATGATTGTTGAATCATTAGAGGAAATAGGAGTAGCAACATTAGACACACTAGGTATAGTGTAAGAAGCTATCAGAATAGAAGACACAATTGGAGGAACACTAGGAACTATAGTTGGAAGTGGATTGGAATAAGTAAAAGGAACATTATGATATGATGGTTGTGATGTAGGAAGGGACATAGGAGGAACAGCCATAGGAATAGAGGGAACCATCATAGCCACCAAAGGAGTATAGGTAGGAATACTAGGTAAAGGATTAGGAGGTTCAACACTAGTGATAGGAGGAATCAACCCTAAATCTTGAGCCTCTTGAGCTAAAGGTTTAACATTTGAATGCACAAGGTGAGTGATACCACGCAAGAGGTTAACACCTTGATCACTATCATAGAGAAATTTCTTAAGAGCCTCTATAGCTTGAATGGAATCTTGATTATGGTTCTCGTGAATAAGCCAATTACCCATTTTATCAAGTTCAGTGGAAAGTTTTTGGACTTGTTCAAGAGGAACTCTTAAAGCGTCATCCTCATCATGAGATGAGTGAGAAGAGTTTTGCTCCATAGTAGGATTGGAATCATGAAGAATCAACTTATCATCCGGGATCCTAAGAAAAGGAGAGGAAGATTTAGGATCAAAGGCACCCATGAGTCTACGACTTCTTCTAACCGAAATGTTATAAGTAGGACTAGTGGTAGTAAAGCTCATAAACCAATGTAAAGCAAATGAACTACACTAAGAACACATAAACCATGAATATTTTTGTATTTTTGAAATCTAATTAGCATGCAAGATCTAACACAAAGGAAAAATCTAATACTAACAAGATAAAAGGAAATCTAATACCAAAAAGAAAGAGAGTAAGCTAGTCAGGTTCACCAAAATGAATAGTGGTAAAATTGAATCACCACTATTGAAATGTGTAAAGTATGAAATGTGTAGGGGAAATATTAGATTCACTCCTAAATCCAAATTCCCAAAGGAGAGATCCAATTTGATCAACCAAAAGGTTAATGCACAATCGAATCAATCTATGGAGAATATGAAAGAGAGAGAAAAACCCAATATTTCCTTTATGGTAGAATTGAAGTGTTTAGAATTTGAAGTAATTGAAATGCAAGTACTAACCTCAAATTAGGGAAAAACTAGAAAATTCCAAATTATGATGTCTATGTGTACTTTCTGGCAAATCTACAACCTATTTCGAACTGGAAATGTCAAGACAGAGAAAACCCAAAAAAGGTCAAAGGCTAGATTCTTTGTTTGAAGGTCAATTCTGATTTTGTTCGTAGATCTTGAAAGTTCACTGAAAAGGGTATCCAAATCCTCTCTCAGATCTGAAATCCCACACTTGTACCTACAAGAAAATGGGGGTTTGCCTTGGTCAAACCCCAATTTAGGAATTAACCTTGAAATTGAATTGAAATCTAGTGTGCATAAACAAAGTAATTAGAACAAATCACCTCACTTGTGTTGAAGTCCTTGTAGAGGATTTGAATCCTCAAATCCACAAGTAGGAATGCTTCAATGGATGTAGAATGAATGTAGGATGTCTCCAATCAATGGCATTTGATCTTCAACACCAATCTTGAATTGATCTTTGCATATGAGGAGGCTTGGATGAATGTAGAAGGAAGGATCATCAAAGGGGGCTCCAAAGAGATTGAATCCTTCAATAGCTAACAATGGATCTCCTTGATGGATGGATGCTTGAACACTTGAATGCTTTAAGGCTTGTTTGCACTTGAGAGCTTGAGAGAGAGCTTGATTGCCAAAACTTGATGATGAAAATGAGAGAGGAAGGCCTCCTTTTATAGTGAACTAGGGCATAATCCTCTAGAGGGGCCACCTTGGAGAATTAAATCCCAATTAGGTCCTAACCTTTAGAAAATATATGTATATTAAATTCAATTAGAGGATTTACCATTCTGAAACCCGAAATAGCCAACCCGGAGGTGGGAAAATAAATATCCCTAAAACTCGATACTCAAAAATCAGGGAATTTGGAAATTTGAAAGAGGGGGGAAAAATTAAGGTTGGGACTAACCTAGCCAGGTACAACCTTGATCCTAACCTAGTCAGGATCAACTTTGAATTTGACCCTGGGCCCAAATCCAGTCAGAATCAGGATAGGAGGTCTCGGGGATGCTCGCAGACCTAGAAATGATATCAGAGCAGGACAGAATGCCAGGGATAGGTGCAAAATCCTATGATAACTATGATGAAGGCTAGGAGGACCTATTTCTAAGTCCTAACTAGAAAATAGAGCCATGGAGAGGGGAATTAAGGAGAATCCTTGGGATCCTCACCCTAATTTCACCTAGAATGAAGAAGAAAAGAAGTGGAAAGCGGGGAGAAAGATAGATCAAAGAAAAGATCCATCCAAGGCATCCAATATGACCCCAAACCACTTACTAAGAGGGATAAATTCTCTTAACATGGAAGTGCTTCCATTTTAAGATGATACAAGGAATAGCCATCAGTCGACCTACCATAGGGGCCCAGCCCATCAAAAGACCATTCTGTTGACGATCTGACATGATGATCCCTTCGATCATCCCTGCAATGATGCACTCTAGCCTATGTGAGGCACCATATCTCTATACTAAGATCTCCCATGAGATCTGTTGAGCAATCTACTCATCAGCACCAAACAATTTCCTAAATGCTAGCAACCCTGTGTTGCCCGAATTGATGTAATCTGAGCGAGGTCCATGAAAGCAAATCCTAAGAATCTTGTACACATCCTTCAGAGTCGAGGTGATATCTCTAGTAGGTAGATGAAACACTTGAGTATCAGAGTGAAATCTCTTGATCAGAGCAGTCACCAATCCATGGTTCACCCAAATATCAGGCAACCGAATCAAAAACTCAAATTCACATGTAGCAAGATGAACTCTCATAGGGTCTGGAAGTGCCCTACATAGCCTCTAAGTAGCGAGGTGTGAAATCCCAATGTTTACATCTCGATAATGAACCTACATAGCACAAAAATGGGACAACCTATCAGTAACTTGGTCAAAAATCAGGCTATGAGCATTCAAATTGAGAAAGTCAATACTTTAGAAGGTGCATAAAAGACTAAGGAAAATAACTATGAAATCAGAAAAATCAAGAAATTGACCGAAGGACCTCAAAAATGGTCAATGTGTTCCATACAAAAAATTAGACTGGCATCAATTATTGTACGATAATATGTAGGGTTCCATACGAGACTTCATAGTTATACGACATTATGCAAGCTTTCACATGAAATATGAGGGACCCAATGAAATGTTGTACGACGAATGGGCCCCTTTCATATGAGTTGCACAAATGTCCTACATGACACTTGACATGGACTTGAAAACTCGTACAAGTCTAGGTAGACTATTGTATGAGTTCTCGTGAAGCAAAAATTAAAAAGTTGAAAAAAAATGTGTAAAAAATCCTAGAAAGCATGAAATGAAGCAAAATTTGAATGCAGGAGAGGCATAGAGGTCCACTTATCAGATTCCCATATTGGGGTGGTCGCTGGTATCGATGGTTGGGCTTGAAATGGTGAGAGGACACAAGCACTTGCATCTTCGCTCAGAGGGCTCCACAAGGCTCACAAAAGACAAATGGTTGAAATGATTTGAAAATGACCCTTTTGGGCCTTATATAGGTTTTGACCTAATTTTTTAAAGTGCTCCGTTTTGCATGAAAATTGCACCCCTAGCTAATTTCAACGTTTTGAGCCCATTTTCGGGATCAAAATCAAAATTTGAGATCATTTACTTTGTCAAAATCATGATTTAAAATTTTCAGACCTAGGATGGCCAACTGCTTGCAAAATCGACCTTCAAAACATTATTGAAATCTAGAATTCAACTTAATTGATTATCATACATCAAATTGTCAAAATTTCAACTTGGTTAACCATGGTCAACTAATGGTCAAACCTAGTCAAACTCGGTCTTCGGGACCTCCAAACGATGCAGAACATGTCCCTGAACATGCATAACCACTTCTCAAATTGATTAACATGCTTCAACAATCTCTCAACACTAACTTTCTTGTCAAATTTTGATTTTCATCCCGAAGGGGCATGGTATCATCATTAACTAATTATGTCAACCAATTTTTCTTCAATAAACAACCACGTCTAGTTGTTGATTCATCAAAAGTCCTCATCGCTTAGGGCACATCGCTTGGGGCATATCAGATTCATCAAAATCCATATCAATCTGGTGTTCTCTCACAAACTTGTAAACTATATCAGCTCTTCGTAACCATTGATTCATTAGTGTTATTTCCTTGATTCTTCGTAACTGAAGGGTTCAGATTTGGCATCCTTTCGATTCCTTTAGACAATCAGGTCTGGAGTCAGGATAGTCACTTCTTCATAATTATAAGGTTCAGAATCAGATGTTTTGACACTTCTTCATAATCACCAGTTCATTGTTGATATAGTTAACCTCATCTTGATTCTTTGGTCAATCAGGACCTGAATCACCAAATCTTCAAATCAATCAATCGATTTCTATCTCAGAATTGGTTAATCTTTCAGGATCAATTTCTCCACCACATAATTGAGTCCACAGTATCATAAAAAATAGATTAATCTTTGAACCATTGCGCTTCACATAGTAATTCAAAGAGGGGCAAAATGTAATACCCCAAAAATGGGCTATAGGACCATTGACCTCCTACATCGACAAATTGATCGAATTCGACACAAAAGTCCTAACCAAAGGCACATATGTGCATCAAATCATCAAAACCCTAATCGATCTAATCTCAATTCTGCATCGAAGAATATTCTCAAATATTCCTAATTTTATCTTTAATTGAATATTATTTGGTGATAAATGATATTATTTATCCTAAAGTTAATTAATTGAATATGTTGAATATTTGATTAATTAATTTAATTTTTCCACTTGATTATTTAATTAGATTTAATTCTGTTTATTCCTAATTAATATTATTTAATTTTGATAATAAATCAAAAATCCTACAAATAATTGATTAAATTCTTATTTAATTAATTAAATCCAATTGTCAAATTTAATGATATAGTTTTGGAATAAAGTTTGATTAAATAATTGATTAGCCCATAAATCAGTTGTTTTAATTCAAAAATCAATTAAGTTGAGAATAATTCATTTGAATTATTAAATTAATTTATAATTATCCATGCACATTCAGAAAAGCAGTTAAACTCCAAATCAATAAATTAATTCAATTTGTTATCTTTTTTAACTCAATATCTATTTCGAGTTAAAAAGGTGATCTAAACTCTTATTTGAGTTTAAAAAAAGTTGATTTTGCATGATTTTGTGAGTTAACTAATTCTGATTTCCTGATAACTCAACAATCAAAGTTAATCAAGGAGAGATTTTTGGCTTTCCATGAGCTCCCAAAAATCTTGGATTTCTATATAAACAAGGCTCAGCCCTTCACAAAAGATCTTTCAATTGTGCTTTCAATTACTTGGAGAATCGAGCTCTTGCGAATAGGCAATTGTGAGATTTTTGCAATTTTAATTCATTGTTTTCAATTCATTTTCATAGCATAGCATATCATTGATAGATTCAATTCAATCCATTTTAGATCAATTTCATATCATTTTTTCATCATATTGCATAAAAAATCCAAAAATATAGATTAAACAACATTCATTTTCATCCATCTTTCATCATTTAAATCTGTCATTTAGGTATTGCATTTTCACTTGTCTCGGTATTAATCTGAGAATATCAAACTCATACCTACTAGAAGGCTAGAAGGCAATAAATTGTTTGGTTAGCTATATTGTTTTCATTTGCAGATTTCTTGATTTGCTAACCTTTTAATGTTTTACTGAAGTGTTGTGTCCACATCTAGGTACAAAATTCACATGCACAATTTTGTATTTTTATCCCTAATGTCTTTAGGTGTGAACTCATCTTTTGGTGGAGGTAATTATGAATTATCAACTCTTTTTTTTCTCATGAGACTGCATCGTCTTAAAAAATTTGAAATCTAGTGTCAAAGTTCTCAGGATGAAGTCAAATTTGTTGGTAGAAACATCATTGGGGGATTTTTTTTGGCCCATTGTGTCCTTCCCTTTCATGGATTGTGTGAACAACATGTGCAAAAATGTAAGACAACTAGGAAAACTAAGATTTCTAATTTTTATTTTTATTTTTGATTTTGAGATGCAATAGATAATAAGGGACAGTATTTTTTTGGATTTTATGATTTTGGGATACTAATGCAATCAATGCATGAATATCTAGAATGATGCCTAAGGTGGTATTGTACCCTAAGAGACATTTTGTAAGTTGCAAGAATATCATTTGCAAGTTGCAAGATTTCACATGGTCTGTCACAATGAAAAATAGATTCAAGAAAACTAACCTAAGATCAATGGCTTCAATTGTAATATTATAGGTCAATTTTCTTGTATTCTCGTCAGCTCACACAATCATATCACACTACTAGAACATGAAAGTCCTCTTGTAGGTGCCTATATTTTTACCTTTTTCCATGTATTGTTTCCATCCTAATGAATATCTCTTTCACTAACACAATACCCTAGGACACATATGATGGGGATCTTGGGGGGGGGGTTCTTTCCTCCCCTTGCACTATAATAAGAGAGTGATTCAAAGGTGAATTGGGTGGCCTCTAATTAAGAGGGTTTTGGTAAGATCTGTGGAGTCTCCCTGATCAATTTGTATGTGTGTGGGACACTTAAGTCTCTAGTGGACCATGTCAGATCCTTAGGCACATAGGCCCAATCCTAAATATCATCCACACACCTCGCTTGAGCTTGGTAAGATATAAGACAGTTCTGAGTTTTACCCCACGTCTTATTTATATACCAGCCAAAAGGATTTATCAATTTGAGCTTGTCATCTAGAGTTAAATGCACCCCCAGACAAGCCTCTAAGGAAGAAAAAGGCTATTAATCTAACAAAATGTGCAAGTGCATCAAACATACAAGACATCATGTTAATCGAATTAAGCACCAAGAATCAAATGTTATCTAATCTAAATCATCTATACAAGCACCCAGATTTATTTTTAAGCACCAAACTAGATGAGATTTTCCTTGTTCAATTTTAATGCACCAATCTCAAATGTATTTTTGTTTGTTCAATTGTTAACCACATGTCAATTTTAAGCACCAAACCAAGAGATGAATTTTTGATGTGTCTTCATACTTTGTTCATTTTATGTGCACTAAAATAAAGATGAATTTATTTTAGATTAAATTATTAAACCTATTTCCACTCCACAAGCTGCAAATCAAATGTTAGTACTGAAATTGTTAGAGCTTTCCATCATATTCGAATAGTCTATAAGTGCATTTTCATTAACATGAAGACAATAAAAATTTTGGGTGATTCTTCTTACCTTTTCCAAGTATGTGTTCAAAATTCCCTCGTAACCAATTTCTACTTCCAATGCATTGATTCATAGTATGCGAGCTAGTTGTTTGTTTTCCTTGATTTGCCTTTCTCTTTTTTGTTGTTCAACGAGTTCGTAAATCTTGACTTTTTTGTGTTTTAGGGGACCACTGCATTTTTTCATGTCTGCATTGGTGTATTTTTAACAATGCAAATGTGTTGTTTTACAATAGAGAAACATAATTAAAGATAAAATAGAATTTTTATGGAAGTCAACTGTATTTTTTTTATTCTACGAGTTCCTCCCTATAATATTCTATATGTAGTGTTCTACGTTAGCAAGTGTGGCAACCCTATATAGTGGATGTGGTGATCTAGTCGATTATATGTGGAGAAATTTCTCTATGAGTCCAGCAATAGCAATATATGAGTGTGTCGATTCAATGTGTTACCTGTAAAAAAAATTAGAAAACCCAAGCAGACAAATAACAATATCTTGATCAAAAAAATTAGAACACCAATATTCCAAAATGTGTAAATACTAGATAAATGATCAGTAGTAAGAATAAAAAACAAAGTAATCCCAACATATAATAACCTAGAGATCAAAGTTAATGATAACATAACACTAAAACCACCAAATAAGTGTGTTGCATCCGATCAGTGAGTGTGGTGCTTCTTTCTTCTATGTGTATCATTTTCATTTTATGTGTGTGTCTCTCGGTTCTACCATGTGCGGTGATTTAATATTGCATGTGCATTTATGTAAATATGTGAGTGCATCATTCTATCCTGTAACTATGCATTACAAAAAAAATTAGTTTAAAGAAGCTAGGTGATTCACAATGGGTTTACCATTTGTATTCAGGGTAATCTAGTATCTATAGTACCTACAATAACATAAAAATCTCAACCACAAAGAGATCTGTTAGGAAATTAGAATTCCCAATATCAAGAAAGGAAGCAATAAAAATAAAAAGCATAAACAATCAATAATATGAAATCATTTCAAACAAATAAATATACAAACCATGTAGTCATTCCTTGTTGTTCTTCTTCTCCATGCTATGTTGGCCTCTCAGTATTGAGCTCAAAGTGTGCCAATATAAGTATTCAAAGAAATTATGGTTAATGAGGTTCTCATGAATGTGGTTACAATTAAGAGAATTATCTCTCTATTTATAAGAATTTATGGGTTCCAACCAGGATTGCCTGATTTGTGGGACTGATTATTTGTGATTGAATAGTTAAACTTAGAGTGAGTGGGAGTTCAACTTAATTGATTGCCTGTCAACACATTTGATTTAGAATATTAAATAGTTGTCTGAACTAGTGGAAGAGAAGACTAAATAGATTGATTAGATAACTGATTTGATTTATCAATTAGAGAGAGAATTGTGGAGTGAGGAATTGTGATGGAGAAGTTAACTAAAACTTTGTATGAGTTAGAATTAGGAGGATAAATATGATTAAATAAATAAAATAATTTATTTACTTGCACATGTGGAGATATATAAATAAATAATTATTTATTTATTTATTTTAGAGGAATAATTAGTTTAATTAAATAAATATCATTTATTTAATTATGACTGGGACATTGATTTAATTATTACATAAATGCAATAATAGGAAGTATTAATTAAATAATATGATTATTTAATTAAATATAATGACATAGGGAATAATATTAATTATTTTATTATTTTATAGATGAATAATTGATAAAATATTGATTGGATGTTTAATAATTAAGTAATTAATTAAAATCACTTAATTAGGAAATTATCCTAGAATTGTTGATTTTGAAATCAGAATATAGTAAAAAGATACAAATTGATAAAATAATAAAGATTATTTAATAATTAAAGAAGAATGTAAGTAATGTCATTGTGTTGGAGTAATAGGTCATTTTTAAATGTATACACCTTCATTATGAATATCATTAAAAAATATTATCGCAAATGAAGATTATTATGCATCTTGGCTACTTGAGTTAGAATTACTTGATGAGAAACAACAAAAATGCCTTGAATCATTTACAAGCCTATCAAAAATGTTTATGCAAAAGTTATAATAAGAAAGTCTAAGTCAAATTCTTTGAAATAAGAGAGTTGGTACTAATGGAAAATAAGAGAAATTTGGTTGATAGAAAAAAAAAAGATTCTAAAAAGTTTGAGCCAAATTGGCTAGGTCCTTATGTCATTACAGAAGTTTGAATCAGGTGCTTATCAAATGTCTACACTAGAGGGCCAACCTCTCCCTGACGCTGTCAATAGCTTATAGCTACGCAAGTTCTACACTTAGCTCTCAGAGTATCTTTGTTCAAAAATGTCCTAAATAAAATAAATTAAATTAAAAGTAAAAGTAAAAAATATAAAAAAATCATCACCTTAATGAAAACCTAGCAAAAAAACATCTTGTGTGACACCATAAAAATAAAAATAAAGAGAAATAATTTGTCATATGGTGAAAATGATCTCAATGGTACCTTGTGAAAGTATTATGGTGAAAACTAGATCATTTGGTACCATGAGTAAAGATTGTCACTCCACTATCTACCTTCACATAGTTTGATATATTTTTCATAGTCTCATTGTCTCACATTTTGCATTCCTATAATAATGACCTCGGTCTACTATTAGTGGCTTAAAATGCATCAGTCATTCTTGTCAGTCATGTCTTCTACCCTACCACAAGTCATTCCACCATGCTCATCTCATAATGAATTCCCTTGTCTCCTAACTGGGGGCAAGTACTATGTCTTGATCCCTAAGATGTCCTAAAAAGGATCTTTAAAAAATTAGAAAAAGTCCTAAAAAATATTTTTAAATGATAAAATATCTTTAAAAAATGAAAATGTCGTAAAAAAATCCTTAAAAAATCATAAAAATCATCAAAAATCATGTAGTAAATTTTCTTTATCAATTTTCTATCATCAATAAAATAATCATTTTACATCAATATGCATTGAACGAATGCCAAACATAGCAAGTCTGAGCTTCACAAATCATGCATTAACTGACAAACTTATCAACTAGTCTTCAATCAAACTAATCACACTATCTTGTAAATCAGTCAATTATAATCAATCCTTTTATCATATGGTCATTATATCTCATATAGAGGATGGATATACTCAAAACCAAATATTTCAGTCTTATACGAGGTACTTCATTTCTAAAACTAGACATCATTATCATCATCAATGTCATTGTCAAAAAAGCACATAACAGTGACATAAAATCAGTATGGTTATTAACGTGTTGTCTAAGTTAGTCTTATCTTATTTTTATTTTCACAAGTCATGTTCCTACGCATCTTTGTGATATTCAAACATGATTAGAGATGTGAGAATGGTTCATGGCTTTATTGTTTCTTTGTCTGTTGTTTGTGGGATTTTTTTCATGGAGTCTAAGGAAATTTATTTTGGGTGTCTATGATAGTCATGTTCAAATATGAGAAAAGTATCAAATGCAAAAAAATATGCAAAGAATAACAATGCTCTAGACTCTCATCGCACATACCTAAACCCCTAATGCCCATATCCTTAAAATGGATTGGCTAACATTCCTTGTATATTCTAAGTGTCTGTTACATACAAAGTTAACATCCCATCTTGATGTGACAATATATTTATGTGGACATACACATTTTTATAAATAAAAGTGGCTCAATGATGAAAAATAATTTCTCAATGTCTAAAGATTTCAAATAATGTGTTATTGATGAATTATGGATTTCAATGTTGGTTGATTTTAACTTAGTCCATTTTTAACCTATTCATGTCATTTACATCGTGTCTAGTAGTCACTAACATTTATTTCGTTAATCCTCATAGTCATCATGATCCAATATTTTGACACGCCAAAAACAAAGTGCATCTTGCATCCACATCAAGTTAGTACATAGAACATAAACCTAATCACATAGAACTATATCACATCATATACATAAAAATATGCATACAAAACACAAAAGCATATTTCATTAAGTGCATCACATATGGTCATCCACATAAATGTCTCGTAAATCATATAGAAATAACATAAGTATTGCATACATAGGCATAAAAATTATGTGCATATAAATATTGTCATGTAGACACTTTTTGCATATATTTTTCAAGATTACAAGCTCTAGCTAGACAACCATTATAATCTTATATTCTAACACATTTTGAGTCCTATATATATAGCTAGAGCTATAATCCACTAGAGCTCACAATGGCCTCTCTAATACAAGATTATAATGAGCTTGCAAGATCACAAAATATATTCAAAAAGTGTCTACAATATAAGGACTATAATCAACTAGTGCTCCCCCTACCCTCTAGTCAAGTGGACCTCGGATGGGAAGCTTTGGAAGGTCATGCTTCTATCTATCTAGTCAAGGAACTCTCTACTCTAGGTGGAGGAATAGGAGGATATACAACACCCCCACTACTCTTCCATCTTTGAGTCTTGTATGACACTACATAACTAAGAACTTTCTTCTCAAGAGAGACCACACTCTCACAATTACCCTACTAGTTTTGAATCTCCCTACCTCCCATTTTTGTTTGTGGGCCTCTCTAATAGAGAAGTATCATATACCATCCATCACATCCTATGTCCCCTTCTTTTTTTTCTTGGACCTCATCTCTATTGCATGTTCTCTAGCTAAGGCATCATCCCTCTCTCACTCCATCCTACATATCCTCCCCTCTAACATAGTAACCCTCCTAGATAACTAGTGTCTCTATGACTCCAATGTTATGACCCTCCCCTCCTCTACTACTACCCTTGACCCTACCACCTATGTCCTAGCCTCAACAGCCTCAACCCTCTCCTATAAAGATATAATCTGATCTCTCGTAGTGATCATCTATATTGTCAATGCTCATGTGTTTAGGATCTATCTAGCATCTTGTCCAATGGATACCTTCTATGAACCCCCCTCCCACAATCCCTTCTCCTCCTCCATCTCTTCATCACCACCTACACCAACATACTCCATCTTTGTATCATCCAATGACAATAATGACAATGATATCAACTCATCCATGCTAGAGCTACTCTCCTCAGAGTTTCACCCTATAACATCCATATCATCCTCCTCTACCATAGGCTCATCAAGACCCACACCCTCCCCTCTAATGTATTTTCCCTCATCCTCAATGCCTATTGTTGAAACCACTTGGGTATCTTCTACTATTGTACCTCCTCCTTTTTCATCTCTTGCATCATCCCCCTCATCTCCAACTTTTCCTCCTCTCCCTCAACCACATTTACCCCTCCCTACATTCTACTCTCCCTTGTGATCTCATTTTCCTCATCTCTCAATCCTCCTATGTGGTTGTCTCTTTCGCCTGGCCATGTCAATGGAGATAAGTACCCCTAGATCAAATAGTGGCACTGGTCTATGTTATGCCCACTATACATGATACTTGGGAGTAGTACCTACATCAATTGCAATTGATCTTCAATCCCAACATAAAGCTACCAAAATTTAAATATATGCATTATTAGTGGCCATAGGAATCACTATTCCCCATCCTAACACATCTCTATTGCAATGGGAAAATTGTGCAAATCCTCTAGGTACTCCCTATCTCTCTCTAAACTACCTAAGAACCTTGTCTGGTAGTTGGATCTCAATAATCCACTATCACTGTGTCGTTCTCCCAATGAGGTATCTCTTCTATATATAGAACTATAGGTACTTTGTCTCTCCCCTCCCACTACTCACAACCAGTGTAAGGACACCAATTGAACTCCCATAATATCAAATTGATGGCACCAATATCTCATATGTCTAGCTTCTCTTTGTAACATTGCCTCGTAATAATACACATACAATTTTCATGGATGAATAGGCTATGTATAAAATATTGGTCTAAATATAGATATGTGTTCCCATGCCCAAACCTATAATAGTGCCACCATCCACCCTAGAGACTCTGCACCATGATATGCAATGTCATGCATTTGGAAATATATCATGGCTAATACATAAGGTCCCCATGCATATGTCATGCTCTTGATCCACATCTATGATACGATATCCCCCTAACCTAAGGGAAACTTGTGGCCTCTCTTATTTGGAACTAGCACACCTACCACTATCCCACATAGTAGTGTGAAGAATCATCATAATCATCTACTATATCTCACCATAAAATCTCATAGTGTCTAATCCCTAGCTCAGCCTCGATAATCTTAAATAATCATACAATGCCCTAACTCTTACCCATGGTGCATACAAAACCCTCACACCCCTAATAGGAAGCCTCAAAATCCTATACACATCCTCTAGCATCACTTTTCACTCCCCAATTAGTAAATGGAAAGAATAAGTCTATGAGTGTCATCGCTCACACAAAGTAGTAATCAACCCCCTATTAGTCCTAATCTAGGTCATAAAGGTCACATGTAGTAGTCTCAAGCTATCTAGATGTTCATGCTCCTAATCTAGTTGATGTCTATATGAAAGAGTCTTAGGATGATTCTCTAGAGTAATCAATATTGAGTATTTAATCTAAACATGAAAATGTAAACACGAAGCTAATTATAATGCAAACATTTACAAACCAAAAATGTATTTATAATATTCTTATTTTACCACATGCCAAAATACATTAACTAATTACACATTTATCAAACAAATGAAATGTGTTAAATTAGCTTAAATATGATTTTGCCAGTTGAATGTGTCACTTTTTCCATGCACATGCACCTCACTTAATGCATTCTAATATGTAATTTCATCATATTACTACACTTGTATCTAACCAATCATGCATTTTCATCACATAAAGGTTAGTTGTGAATCAATTTTATTTTTTCCTAACAGAATTGTGTTGCTCACCGTCAGTTATAGTGAATGCAACATATAATTGTATTGCTTAATTACGCGACCCTACAACCTAGTTTTTTTAAAAATACACAAAATGATAAATTAAATGCATAATTGACAAAGCACTCAATTTTGGTCATGTACCCTCTAGTCACTAATATATTGTGACTTTCTCATTGATGTGAATGTCACCCCTCTTAGCCACCATTGCTCCTCAAACATGCTCAAAAACCTCATCTTCTCCTATCATATCCAAAGCTCAATGTGTACAAATGAGTTTGAAAATAAGCCCTAGGACCTAACCCCTCCTTGGTGGACATTCAACCCATCCCTTTTGTACTAGTCATGTACAATTTCACCTTTCAGAGCCCATAACTGGTGCCAAACATCTCCATTTTTTTATCAGTTTGTTTCATTATATTCCTAGTCATTTTGTCAAAAAATTGAGATCCTATCCATATTTTTTGCTCAATTTTTTTAGGGGGAATTGTTGGGTAAAACTATGGTTCAATTCATCTCTTATTTTGACTCAAATCAAATCTATATGAATTCCCTCAGTGTATACCTAATTATATCAATATGGGGTCGTAAACTAATGAAAGGTATCGTGGTTGTTTTCCCAAGGGGTGAAGATAGTAAGTTAAGTGGGATGGAATGTGGTTAAATATCTATTATAAGGTAAACTTCCTAAGATGATTAAAACTTCTACTATTTTTCTTTGTCTTACCTCTATTCTTAATTGATTTCCACTTCTTAAATTGATTCACACTTCTTTAATTAAAAAGGCTAGACTAAAGGTTCTCATTCTTGTCACAACTATGACAAGAATTGGAACAGTACATATTTGTTGTAGACTAATGGATAGATAGTTTATAAAAGTTCAAGAATCCTTAGAGAATATGTTTCAATTAATTACTACTGTGAAGGACAACAAAATTCAAAGAACATACATAAACCAACTAAATGATCAAAACACTAATTGATTTATAAGCCAAAGAACTATCCTTAGATTAAACTAACTTTTGTATTTTTCAGTATGAAATTAGAATATACACAAGTAGGATATCCAGATAATATCATAATTGAATATCTCACATTCAAATATATACCATAAAGTAGGTTGCATCCAATTATGGAAACATACAAATAATATAATGCAAGTTGACATTTAGTTAAATACGAATCACACCATAAATCAAACCATATTAATTTATGAAATGCATAAATAAAATTAAATGTATAAATAAAATTTTCCACACCAACTAAGAAAGAGATCACCTAATAACACAAGTAGTGGGCCTTGCCTCCTCAATCATCAAAACATATAGTGAACACTAGCCTTACACTAACTTAATCACACATCATACAAATGCATGGAACAATAATTGTAGATTGAAACATCAATATTTCCTTTTATATTCAAAATATTATATCAATATTCAAAGCATACACATATTTATACCAAAATGATATAACAATCTACCCTTGGTTTCTTATGGTTGATGGCCAACAACTAACATATAATTTTATATATTACAAAATGGCATCTGGCCCAAAGCCCATTTTAACCAAGAATAGTCTGATAAAAACAACTATAGCTACAACTATTAGTATAATAAAAAAAATATTTTAAAAGAAAAGAAAAACTACTTTTAAAATACTTCTATTTCATACTCACCTCTTCATTATTTGTATGTTTTACAGTTGCATCATCCATTTGATTCATCCCCTACCATTTACACCACAAAATAGTTAGCATTTCAATGGATTTTGATATTATTAACAATACTAATCTTCTTTTCACTTTTTATTAAAAATTAGAGTTCCTTCATCAATTGGTGATAGGAAGGCGAACAAACATAAAGATAAAAAGAGAAAAGAATAGGTTAAAATAGGTTAAAATAATGGGAATTCTATGCTCATCATTTCCCCCTAGCTGGCCAATTTTCATGTCCTCATGCAAAAGAATATGGATTACAAGCCAGAAAGTTTATGAAGAATGTTGGTGATCTCCTTGATCTAGATTTATTGCATTTCTTCTATCTATTGTTTATGTTCCTGAATAGATATATGAGATTCTTTTCATACCACATCTTTTTCAAGTTCTACCATGAGTTGACCGATTTCCTTTGTTTAAGTCTGTAATAGAATGTGCTTCCTATAACAAGGTGTGTAAGACTTGATTTTCCATAGTTAACTTGGTTAATATTTCTCCCAAATCCAAAGTTTCCTCTTTTTTCAAGTGAGCGCCTTCATCTTCAAATTCTTTATCTGCTTCCACTTTACCTTCAAACTCAAAACTATGTCTTGTTCTCTAATGTTAGTTTTGGGTTATTGAATACCACCTTATTTAGTTTTTGCATTCAATTTTATTTCCTTGGTTATAGTAGAGATGGACGTTTTAGGTACATCTTCTTCATAATCTTTTTCATTAATAGCTTGCCCAATCTCAATTGGAATTTAAATGGAATTAGTCATTTGATCATAATTATCCACTTTGGCATAATTGTCCATCTAGGAAACATTATCCCCCACATTTTCTTCTATATTAATGACATTTGAAAGGATTTTTTCTATATCCTTATTCAAACCTTGTTTTGTGAATGGACTCTTAGGAGACTTGTCCCCAATTTCTTCTTGCTCATTCAAAAAAATTTGTGGCAATTGATCATCCCAACCCTCTTTGAGAATAAGTCTTGCCTAGGAATTACTTGAGGTAAATTTGATGAGGAATCAGAATTTTTTCCATTATGGCCAAGGTTGTCTCATTCTTTTGTTATCCTTCTTTTAGCTCTGCTAAATTCCCTATTAAACTTTCCCCTCTTTTTAGTGACCTTAGACAATATTACTAAATCTTGGTTAGAATCTTTGGGTTTAGCAATATCACTAGCTATATTAGCCATGTTTTCCAACTTGGTTAGGGTTTCTAGCTTCCTTTTTCCTTTCTTGTCATAGGATTATTCGGGAAGGGTTTTCTCAATCAACTAATTTTTTTCACTACTATGGCTAGCACCTAGGATATTGTTTGTTTTATTGCTAGGCTAATAGTGGACTTATCAGCAAGAATTTTGGGTGCACTTCTTGTTACCCTAGTGTTTGAGCTTAGAGTTTATTTTGTCTATGAACTAGGGGTTCCCTTCCTTTTATCAAACTCCTCTTCTTTTTTAGGTTCATACTCATCAGAGTGTGTTTCTTTTTCAAAATCCTCTATAGAAGATTCCTCTTCTACATAGAGTTTTTTACTATCTTCATCTAGGGTATGAGCAAATGAATCCCAATCACCAAGTGGAGATAAAAACTTCAACTCCCCTATAACTAACAATTTTATTAAATTATGGTGGGAAAGAGAACTAATCTTTCCATTGTGTACTAACTTAGACATTTTTCGTAGAGAATGAAATAGAAAATAAGGAACATTAACCAGTAGTCCCCTACATAGATATAACAATAGCTTGAAGTGTTGAGAAAAAATGTAAATGTACTTGTCTTCACAAGTAATATATTGAATGATAAATTTCGTAACATTTTTTCCAATGACTGGGTAAGGAGTTCAATTTATTACCCTTCCCAGCTACCATTTCAACTAACTCTCCTCATTGCAATAATTTCTTCTAAGTGGGTTGCAAGTCCACAACCCTAAGGAAATAATTTTCCCCTATTAATGGAAACCCGAAAACTTCTAAAATTGCCTCCACTATGATAGTAACTTCTAGTCCTCAGATACTAGATTTTTTTTTATACAAACCTTGGGAAAACTCTAGAGAAACCTTCTCATCATACCCTCGTAGTTGTTTAAAATAGATATCCCAATGAGCTTGTTTGAAAACTCCATATGCAGTCGCATTAGCCTTTAATTCATACATGGAAGTGGGCTCAAATTGGGAAAGAAGAGGTCCTTACATGATTGTGATGGAAATATCTAGACCAATATATTAACAAAAAAAATGACTTGTAGACTTAAGACAAAGGTTGCAAAGATAGGAAATGGTTTCTACAAGTAGTACTCGACCCAAAATTTAGCAAGTTTGGTAGAGGAATAAATGAAATTCAAGTGAAATAAATGGAAAGGTATGGCCAAACACATGCTATAATGAAACATAATGACTTAAAAGATAATATTAAGATTTTAAATGACTTTAGGATTTGATAGTGACTTCAGCAATGAATTCGCATCCCCCTAGTTGATAGGTTGACCCATCCACATGGTGACATATAATTAATTTAAGGAAACCTTAATTTTGAATAAAAAGAAAAAGAAAATTAGGATAGTAATTGATACCAATCACTAAGAATGTGGAGGTTTTGGTCACCATCGGAAAAATGGAAAACCAAGTAAAAATATCTGACAAGTCATGTTATGATGAACACCTAGGAATGAATGTACAACTATATGATTGAGAGGATGTAGGATGATAAGGAAATATTAGTTAAAGCAAGGAGAACCAAGGGATGTGATTTGTGATAATTAATGAAAAAATTACACATTATGAAGTGGAAAGGGGTCATGTTGATGTGACAAAGAGAAGTATACATGGAAGGATATTAGCACAAGAATGGCCAGAATGTAAGACCACAAGAAAGTACAAAGCAAGTGGAATGACGTAGAAAAATTACCCACTGACATGATGGATACCATTAAAAGATAATATCATAACACAAAAGAAAAGAGGTATGGTCTTGGAAAAAATAGGATAGGAAGGGGGTCACATAAGTAGTTGTTGGAAAACAAGTGATGACAAGGATTCCCCATGATTTTTATGTTATCTCCTTGTTGTTATTGTTGTTGTTTTATGTAATGGTGACAGGTTGCTAGTTACCTAGTTTTCACCCTATCACTACCTAGAGGTGTCAAATAAGTTGGTTTTCCTAACTAGGTGTATTGATACAGTTACTATTTGCTGACAAGCCAATTTTCAAATAGCAACTAGCCAAAAATGCATGAAGGTTTTCATTATTGGATCATTTTTTTTTCTTTTTTTTTCTTTTTTTTACATTATTGGGAAGTACCTAATGGATACTTGAAGAAGTGAGAGGAACTCTCTCAAGAAGATGGAGTTCCTTTGACAATAAAGAAATAAAATCTACCTTTGAGATAGGTTTCTTGTAGAACTTAAAATGGTGACCATTGATGATGAGGTCCATACAGTCAGAATCCATAGTGTGAAGCTTAATAGTACCATTATCATAAATGACCTCAATCTCATAAGGTCCAAGCCACCATGTATGCAATTTTCCTTTGAAATCCTAAAAGTAGGAATCATATAGGAGTGCCCAATCACCTAATTGAAATGATCGTTATCGAATTAAGCAATCATGCCAAATAGAATGTTTTTTTTGAATTGTCTTTGTATGAAAAAAATCTTCTTTGCACAATTCATCTAAGGAGTTTTATTGACCAATTTGTTCCTTCTATGCATCGAAAAGACTCATACCTAACTGGAGTGTAATGAAAAGAGTCTTTACATAGAACTCAATAGGAAGAACTTCCTTCTTACCATAAACAAGTTCATAAGGGGTTAGACCAATGGTAGTCTTCAACATTATATGATAGGTCCAAACACTTGTATGGAGTGGTGCAGCCCAATCATACTTATGAAGAGAAACTGTCTTGGTAAGGATATTTTCAATCTCCCTATCAGTTGCTTCTACCTATCTATTTTCTTAAGGATGGTATAGCGAGGACTTGCGATGTTAGATTTTGTATTCGCATACCAAAGTAGAAATGAGCTCTAATGTCAACTGAGGTCCTTGATCAGTGACTATATCTCATGGAACACCAAATCTTATAAAGATATCTAAATATAGAAAATTATCTACCTTAGTATCCCTTGCATGCTTCAAAGAAACAAATTCAACCCACTTAGAGACATAATTTGTATAAAAAATAATATATTCCTTATTTCTTGATGGTAGGTTGATTGGGAAAACAAAATCAAGGCCCATGTCCTCAAAGGGCTCAATAGATAGTTGTAGGTGCAAAGGAATCTCATCAGAGTGTGTGGTATGTCCCATATACTAACATTTATCACAATGATAAAGATAACACTTAAAATCCTTATGGATTATAGGCCATTAATATCCAGCAATAAGAATCTTGGTAGTAGTTCTTTGGGAAAATAAATATCCTCTACAAGTCTTAGTATGGCATGTACAACATATGTCGAAGACATCATCTTTAGGAACACATCATTGCATGACATTATCAATCCTTATGTGTAAGATCAATACATCTATCCATGTATACTAACCAATGAGTCCAACCAACTTTTGATGTTCCCTTGGAGAGAAATGTGGTGGAAATTTACATGTGACAAGATAGTTTGTGATATCAACAAACCATCATATTTTTTATAAAATAGAAAAAATATGCTCATCAGGAAAAGCAGCATCAACTGGTACTATCTCATCCTATTTTTTTTTAACCTGGACAAAAATTTTGCAACCACATTCTAACGACCAAGCTTATCAAGTATAGTAATGTCAAATTCTTAAAGTAAAAGCAACCATCTAATTAATCTACCATTGACAATAATTTTTTTCATTAAAATTTGAATTGCATAATGATCAGTATGAACAAACACTTTGTACCCAATGATATGATGGAAAAAATTATTGATTGCATAAACAATAGCTAGAAATCCCTTCTCGGTTACTATACAGTTTACCTCTACCCCAATAAAGTTCTTGCTAATATAGTAGATAGAGTAGAAAATATTATCATCCTTCTTCTCAAGCACAACTCTCATAGAAATATTTGAAGCATCAGTATAAATATGAAAAGGTAATTCCTAGTTTGGTCCCCTAAGTACAGGTGTAGTCACAAGTTTAGTCTTAAGGGCTTCAAAGGCTTCTTAACATTTTGGTGTCTAGGAGAAAGAAACATCATTTTCTAACAAGGAAAAGAGAGGTGAGGAAACTTTACTGAAGTTTTGGATGAACCTATAGTAATACCCTACATGACCTAGGAAGCTTCATACATCTTTTTGACTAGAGGGTGTAGGCAAGTCCTTAGTGATCTATATCTTTTTAGGGTCTACCACAATTCCCTTTGAGGAAATATAATTGTAATGCCCCACCAAGGAACTGAGGAGAAATTAACCTAAACATGCAACTAAGTTTACAGAATATTTTTTTTTCTTAAGAGTTTACAAACAACAACAATAATGTTTTACAATGTAGAAGCAATACAATATAATTTACAACTCTCATACAAGTACAACTTAAACATAGATTACAAATCTCAAGGGTTCCTTGATATAGATTATGTAAATATTAATTAATTACTTTAGATTAGATATAATTACAAATCTCATGTATACAACTGAATGATAAGTACAACATCATATAAAAGAGATCATAGATACAAAGATATAAGGAACATAGAATAAGAAAGATAAGAATACATCTCCAACCAAGAATAACAAGAAGGTAGAACTATTATAGGGATCATCCAGCACTAGTAAATGAACATCAAAATCTTAAATGGTAAAAGAATCACTACCACCCAGCCACATGGAACCTAAATGGTCCACTCCCACCGTGATGAGGAGATAACAACAGACCCCACTTAGATATCAAACATCAACAATAAACACAATACAAGCTAAGGAAGAGATCCTGAAAGCTTTCTAACTCAAAAGGTACAATAAGATAACAAAGTAAAGCATAATCAACCAGAGGCAACCAACACATGTAGGAAACCTAAGATGCATAAAGGGAAGTGTCATCACACGATCCAACTCTAAGATTATCCTGGTAGTCTGTCAAGACCCCAGCACCTTAGTGACTCTATGTGGTATCAGTAACCTCTTATGTAGATGAGGTACCAACTATGCCATATCTAGTCCACGTAGGTGGAAAGCATCTTCCCACTCCCATCCTAGTCAAAACTCAATCAAGTAACTCAGGCATGGGTGAGGCACACAATATCTTATTAATTCATTTTAGACTCTCAATGTCATTTAGTTATCACTTATTAAGTCACTTGCAATAAGTTATCCTGGCAGCCACTTGTGGGCCCCGGTACCTATTGCAAGCCACTTCAAACCTATACACTTAGTTAACCTACCTAGGTTCATAAACTAAATAACAACAAAAGATAATAATAATAATGGGCCTCAAAACTGCCTCACAAAATCACAAGGAACATGCACTGGACCTCTAACCATAATGTCACAAAAGAATCACTCTCCAGATGTCCACATAAATTATGAGTTAAATAAACATGGTTAAGTAAAATAATCAGAGCTATAAAGCATACATAACATCAAAGAAAATACATATCTCAAGCCTCTGGTATACATTTCCAAAAAGTCAACTAAAACCCCCCTCAAGTAAAAAAATTGACTAACCAAGATCCAGATAACATACCATCAATTAAAATTAATCATTTAAAGAACACCTCCTTTCCAAAGTAACTCCCAATTAATTTCAAAATAAAATTATAAAACAATTCCCATTCATTTACTTTATAAACACACACAAATACTTATAACAAATAATCATTTAAAAAAATAACACTAATTACTTAACATTAATATTTAATTAATATCCATTAAATAAATTGATATTAATAAAAAAAATTTAATTCATAAACACTATTACAAAAAAATATCAAATGATATTTAACCTTAATTAAAAATTAAAAATTTATTAAAAATTAAATTTAAAACTTTATTCATATATATTTTTTTATATTTAAAAAAAATAAACAAATAAAAGAGAAGTTAACAAAGGGGGGGTCCCATGACACCCATCCTCATGCGGCCCCTACTCTGGGCTAATGCAGTGGCTTCCCTTGGGAGCCACCGATAGCTTGGGTTGTCGTGGTCTCCCTTGGGAGCCGCAAGCATCTTGGGTTGTTGTGGCCTCCTTTGGGAGCTGACAGCACCTTAGGCTGATGTGACCTCCTTTGGGAGTCGTCGATGGGTGGGGGGTGGTGGCCCCACCCACCCTAATTAATATATTTTATTTTTAAAAAAAATTATCAAAATTTTCTCTGACGCAACAACAAAGATATTAACAAAATTATTATTATTTACAAAAATTTCTAAAAAACATAAAGATTTAAATATATATATTATTTTACAACTAAAAATTACTATCGAATTAATTGTCTAATTTCTCATAAACAGGGAGACTAATATTTTTATTTTTCTTCAAAATGAATACAGAGGTCAAACTGGTCTAGTTAATTAATACCTAGAGAACATTTAAAATAAGATTTTTCATTAATACCAATCAAAATATGATTTCTAAAATGAATGCAAAAATTGCTAAGAACAACCTAGGGTTTCAACATGCATAAATTCCTAAATTTTTAATCATAAAATACTCTAGATCTGGGTTTTCTCTCAAAATTTCCACACAAGATTTTAATATCCAATTCAACCAAATAATTAAAAAATCAAACAATAATAGAAGAAAATATTCAATAAGCATTCCAAATGCAATGGAGACAATCTTTTCAAAATGAAATTAACATGGGTTCTTCAAACCCTACCTGAAATCCACGAGACGAATATGAAACAAACAAAACCAAATTGAAGACTCTACGAATCCAAAATACTCCTAAGCTTTTGAAAAATAATCTTTCAACAATTCAAGCAATTTTCCTCCAAAATCTAGCCTCCTCCAAAACCAGTGTGTGAAGAGTGACTAAAAGAATCCCTAACAATGAAAATCCCCCAAATAAAACCTTACATGCAACTCCAATCAAGAAAAAGAACTCAACATGCAACTCTAAATCAGAAAACGGAACTCAACTCTCAATTCTTGTTTTTATCAATTATGATGCATGATTAATTTTAATTACCATAATAAAAGAATGCACTTTTTCAATTTTAATTCCTAACTCAACTTTAACTTTAAATTCTAATTTAATTTTCACTAAACCAAATGTGCAACTTAAATTGTATTTTAATTATTTGATTAATCAATAAATACTTTACCACATAATTAACTATGCAAACTAATAAATTAAATATTAAATAAATCAACTATGCCTTAAATTTCATGATTGGATTTAATAATTAATTAGACCCCTTTTATTCCAAATTTAAACTTTTAATTCAGTTTTTAATTAACAAAGGTATTTAATCAACCTTAAAAATTAAATATTCTCTATATCTAATATTTCTACATTCATAAAATATAACTATTCAAAATCCATAATTACTCCTAATTTAATCATTTAAATCAAATAATTCACACAAGCAAAGCCACTTGACTCCCTAGAATCTAAAAATTAACTAACTCCATAACAAGCAAACACCAGGGGAGGGTTCATGAATTCACGTCACCTTGACCCATTCGGATAGGAAACTCAATCAAAAACTTGTCCCTTAATTTAGGACAATAATGGCTTGGATTGGGATTTGGACATGTATCTTACCTCCCATCTCTTACCATTCGAGATATTGTGATAGGACACACTCATCCTGACAATTCAAGGAACTCAATGTCCGGTACCTAAAATCCTACATAAAAGACAAGCATGCACATACATGTATAAATATATAACAGGCAATGGTGGGGATCGATTGATCATGTGGATATCGCAAGCAAGTAACTAGAACTTTGTCCCTCAACCACATCAAGCACATCAAACAGAATTAAAAAACATACACGCCAACCATACACATGCAAGTATGGGGTTAGTAAAACCATAAATGTAAATAACATGTATCCTAACATATAGATTACCATCATAAAATAATGATAACATATACATCATCATGAGCATTTAAATTGACATGAAAATAAACATATTCACCTAATTGAAAACACATTATATAACACATTATCCAAAGGTTCATATTTAATCAAATTAATAATCCAAATATTATTGATCAATAATTAATGCACACATAAAAGTGGCCTAAAAGATTTTGGCAAAAAGAACTGAAAAGAAAACTATGGGTGGGCACTACAATAATGACCAAGTGCAATCTCTTCTATCATGAGGATATGAAACTTCTCATGGATTAAGAACAAGTTAGTTTCAATACACATTTTAAGTACTTTTCTAATTTGTATTTGCCTCATCATAAGTGTCACCATAGACAATAAAATCATCCATATACACCTCAACACAATCATGTACAAGATCTGCAAAAATACTCAAAACTACCCTTTGAAAAGTGGTAGGGGAATTACATAACCCAAAAGACAACACATTATAAGTAAAATCACCCTAAGGACAAGTAAAATTATTCTTTTTCTGAACTTCAAGTTCTTTGCAGATCTTATTGTAGCCACTAAAACCATCCAAAAAAGAAAAGAACTTTTTACCTACAAGGGTGTCCAACACTTGATCAATAAATAGTAAGGGAAAATGATCCTTTTTAGTATCTTTATTAAGTGCTCTCTAATCAACACAAATTATCCGCTTGCCTTTTTTATTAGGAACCAAAACAAGAGGAGAGACCCACTGACTATTTGAAATTGGATATATGAATCCTACATTTAATTTTTTTTTGTAACTCCTCTTCAACTATTTAATGCAAATTAGGGTTAAGTCATCTTTGTGGTTGCCTAATTGGACAACTACCTTCTTCAATGTAAATGTGGTGTATACAGGTATCAAAGTGAATGTTGCACATATCCTGGTACTCCCAGAAAAATGCATATTTATGAGTTCTAAGCATTTCAATAAGATCTTGAATCTATTTAGTGCTTATATGTGGATTAATAATACATGTGTCTAAGAAAAATTTCCATAGCCTTTGATTCTACAAGTGAATTCAAGATCCAAGACATGTGAAGTAGATGATGCACTACTAAATTTTTCAAAAGACAAAAATGGACAATACAAGCAATCTTGAGGTAGTAATTGATGTAATGTGATAAAGTGTTGAACTAATTTTGAACTACCTACCATTATAAAATTACCAAAAGAACAATTATCACTCATCCCTGAAGAAAGAACCATCTATTCCAAGACTTCAATATACATATCTATTTTGGAGAAAATTTATAAGAATATCATCTTTGGAACATTCCCCATATTGAGTGTTTGTTCAATTGTCATAATTGGAAATTATTCATCTAAATCACTATCAACCCATGTTGGATGCCCTATCTCCAACAATAATTGTGCAGGAGAGGATACAACGTCACCTATTTGTTTTGTTCCCCATTAGAAATTACCATATTACCTAACTGACGATTGATGAATGCATCTACAATAGCTAACCAAGGTCATCCCAAGATTAGGTGATATCCCCCCCATCTTTTATTTTTTGTTGCAAAATCATGAAGTCAGTTGGGTATTGCCACGAATTAATAGAAAGAATTACATCTTCAATCATACCTTCTAGTTTGACTAAGGAATGATTTTCCCTTTGGAGAACCATGGGAGTAGATCTAATTCCCTTAAGTGATATTTTCTCCTTCATTTCATTTGTCATAACATTAATTGTAGCTCCCAAATCAACAAGTATTTTAGAAATAACAATATTACCAATACATGCCTTGATCATAGGACTTCTTGGATCAGCATACTTAGGAATCTTTAGGTCTTCAAGCATGAGGTCAGAAATTTCTCCAATGACTTGGATAGTCTTTGGATCCTTCTTATTTTTCTTATGAGTGCACAAATCACAAATTATCTTTATATATAATGGAATATCTACAATAGCCTACAACAAAGGAATTTTCATATTAACATTACATAATTCATTCACAAAATCAAATGCAGGTTGAGAAACTTCTCTTTGTCTTGGTTTGTACTACATACAATCAGGATAGGGAGGTTCTTTTACTTATTCTACCTTAGGTTCTTAGGTGAATCATTAAATTTAGTGATGGTGCCTTACCTAATTATAATTAAACTTCATCTATTTCAAAAGAGTTGATAGAATAGGTTGGATATCATGTTACCTCATTATTATATATAACTTGGGCCAACTTATTTTTATTAGGATTTGGATTTGGTTGAGTTGGCACGGGTGTGGGTTTTGGTGGTTGAGATGGATTCAATAATGGAGAATATGAGGAAGGTATAGGTGAAATAAATGTTGTGGTTGTTAATATGGTTTGATCATGGGTGGATGAGGAAACTATGGTTTTGGTGGATAAGGTTGATATGGTGAAGGTTGTGGTAATTTTTCCCTTCATGTCTATTGTCATGGTTGTGAAGCATATGGATATTGTTGTGTTATGGATAGTGTTGATGAGCCCAAATATTATCATATTTTGTTATTATGTGTCTAGGTCTTTGTTATCTTATTTATTCTTAGTCTTTGGTCTCATGTCCATTTTGTCTATAAACTTTTGTAATGTTGGGTTGGTTTTTGAACAAGATTAGACATTTGGGTTTGGATGTTTTAAAAGAATTTTACTAAAACCTATACAATATGCAATATATGATCATAAATAAAATTCTCTATGGTAATGTTTTAATGAATGTATGATTAATAAATGCATGTTGTATATCATGGATATGTTTTTGAATAAGGTAAAAACAGATTTTGAATGGAACCCAAAACCATTTACATCATAGCAAAAAGATAAAGCATTAAAGTTTTCCAAAATGATATGCATGCTGGAAAGAATAGAGCAGGAACCAAAAGAACACTAGAAACAACAACAAAAGAAAAGAAAATAGATCTAGCAACACTACCAGCAGCACCCAGCAATGAATAGGACAAAACTAATTGCTTATCATTTTGTCCACCTTCATCTTCAGCTCTTCCATCTTCTGGATTTCTTTTTTTAGGTCCTTCAACTCCTTCATCTTCTTAGGGATCTTCCTCTGAGTATGCCCTTTGGTTCTATTACCTAGAACTACACTCCCAGCATCATCTTCAATAGTTATGGTCATGTTTTCTAGCTGGTTTTTCTCCAGGTAGTTGTGAAGCATATTCAGGTTGATGACAACCGCATTGAGTCCTTCATTGTTGTGGCTCAGGACTTCGTTAATCATTCTCCCATTGTTGCTAACTCTAACCTTAATTTCCTTCACCTTGTTGTCAACAATTTTTTTGATTTCAGCAATTATCTCCTCCTTCCAACTTTTATTGTTCACCTTATCCAGAATCTTATTCTCCAACTTCTCCAGCTTCGTATTCAGGGTTTCCATAGTTTTCTCCAGAGAATGAAGGTGGAGCTTAATCTCTTGTATCTCCTGATTGATCCAGTCCTGAGGAATACTCTAACCTTCATCATTATTAACCTTATCCAGATTCATAGCAACCTCCAGGGGAGTGATGATATCATCTTTTTGAATTTTTTCCTCCTCAGTGGCATTTTGATCAATACTAGCACCCGTTTCTTTTTGTTCCTCCTCTTTTTCATCAATGACAGGGGATTTCTGACCAGTTTCAATTTCCTCTTCATCCTACCCCTCCAAAAGGCCTAGAGAGTCCTCCTTATGGGGATCCCCATCATCTTTACTAGCTAGGTCCAAATCTTCCTCATTATCCAAGTGGGCATCAATTTTTTCTTCTTCAGCGGGGAGGTCCAGGGCTTCATTCTTATCATCCTCAGTAGGGGAGACATGGGCCTCTTCTTCCTCCTCCTCAGCCCCTTCCTCATCTTTTTCATCCACCTCTTCTTCTTTCTCCTCTTCAACCCCTTCCTCATCTTTTTCATCATCATGGTAGTCCCCATCTTTCCCTTCTTCCTCTTCCTCCTTCTCACCCTCAATTATGACAATCTTGTCATCTTCTTGCTCGGTGCTTCTAGGATCCATCTCCACATTTTCTTCCTCAGCATTTCCTATTTGTAGAGAAATAGGGTTTTTTTCCTTAGTTTCATCTTCGCTTCTATCAGAACTTTTTACTTTCTTTTTCTTCCTCTTTTTACCATCTTCTTCATTGCAGTCATAAACTTTTTCCTTATTTTTCTTCCTCTTTTTACTGGATTCGGCCTTTCTATCCCCCTCAATAGTCTCTGAAGTTTTACCTTTGACCCTTTTAGGAATAGGGTCGGGGATAATATCTCTAGCATAGTCAAAAATAAGGAGGATCAACCCCTCATGTAACATAGGGTTATTCTACTTCTTCCTATGCTCATTGATGCTACTACTCAGGGAGGTCAAAAGAAAATATGGGAAGCAAATCCTCTTGTTATACCTGAAGTGGTTCACCAGGATGAAATGCAGGTTGTAGATTTTGGAATAGCGCCCATCAAGCATGAAATACTTGATCATTACCTTCAACATTTTAGCCCAAAAATCCTTAATTTTGGTGATATCTACATAATCACCCTTCCCTTTAGTCATGAGGGCCTTTTCATCAGTAGTTTTAGGAAACGGGTTAAAAGCTTCAGTACCAAGCCTATGGTTACCTCTATGGAAATGGGTTTCCTCCAGGGGTAAGCCTGTTATCTTAGCCATAAGAGTAAGAGTAAGGGGGAAAGATTTACCCCATAAATTTACTTTACCTCTAACCCATCCACCAACAAGCAAGGAAGTCACATGTTTGTCATAGCCATGGAGCTTCTCAATATACTGAGAGACCCCTCCCTTTTTCAGCTTCTTCCAAATTTTCCTATCTTGCCTCCATTTCTCACAGTCAGCTAGCTCCTCTCTTCTCAGACTGCCTCCCATTTTGTGTTTTCTGCTACTATCCTGGCTCGGCTCCTTGCAACTAATCTTCTTCTTACTGAAATGTTTTCTTATGTTTTCATGATTATTTGAATTAACCCAGGCTCCATAGATCATTAAAACTGAAATAATTATCCCACACTTCACATTACATGCAACCTTTCTTGACAATTGTTTCATCATTGTCATCATAACATTAAGTGACATGCCCTTCATTGTGATTAATTTTATCAAATGTGATTAGACTTATGATCTTAGAATTTAGATTTCCTTTACCTCTCCAAGATTTGATGATGTCACTTTGGGTACCTTTGTTAGCTATCCTATCCGTCAGCTTATTACCTTCATGATAAATATGGGTGATGTGGCACTCTTCAAAGGTGATGAGAAACATTTTGATTTTATTTATTATATGGGCTATAGTCCAGGAACACTCCACATTCCCTTTAATATAGTTGACAATATTGAGGGAGTCACCCTCAAGCCAAAGTTTTGAGCAACCCATATCTTTGGCCAGAATAACCACATAAAGCATCACCTTAGCCTCTACCATGTGGTTAGTTTGAGTCCCCAGCGGAACCGCTATAGCCCCAAGGCAATTTCTAGCCTAGTCTCTTATGAGGCCTCCCCCTCTAGCTCTTCCAGGGTTTCCTCTAGCAAAACCATCAAAATTCCCTTTTGACCAACCCCGGGGAGGAGCGGACCACATAACATTGTCTCTAGGATTCGGGTCATTTCTGCTCTTCAAATTCTCCCAAGAAATGGATATATCCTTCTTAAGGCTAGGATTCCAAGAGTTGCAATCCTTTCTACCACTACTTCTATAGTTCTCCATTAAACTTCTGGTAGAAGAGTTAGCTATCAGGAGGGGAGTAGATTTTTTATCTCTAAAAATTTTGTTGTTCCTCTCCTTCCATATCTGCCATGTAAAATGAGGAAAGACAAGTTTCCAGAGGTTCTTAGCATTTTTATCATAAAAAGGGCTCTGCCATTGCTGGAAAAAGTCCTAGATATTTTGAGGTTTGACCCACTTCAAATTCAGAGACAGACTAATGGTGTCCCAAACTTCTCTAGCAAAGGGGTAGTGTATCATCAAGTGGTTGCACAACTCAGCTTCCTCACAACACATGATACATCTATTAGGCATTTGGAAGCCTCTTTTCACAAGGTTATCCATAGTAAGGATTTTATTCAGTACAAGTAGCCAAAAAAACATGTTAATTTTAGGGGTAAGATCTTTATTCCATACCTGATCATAGAAAGGCAAATCTTTAGAGGGAATGAGAAGAGTTGAAGTAGAAGCAACCAAGAATTTTCTAGAGATAGTAGGCCCCCATATCAGTTCATCAGACTCATTATCTCTAATAAACCAATTATTCAGTTGTTTATTAACCTCTATAAATCTGGTGTCCCTCAACCCCAAGTCAATCCATTCTTCATTTATCCAGTAGTCACTCACAAGGACCCCAATAGAATCTTTGCATTCTTGAATCATAGAGCTCCACTCCTCAATCTCTATGAGGGGTTTGTCTAGGATCCATTTATCATCTTAGAAGAGGATTTTCCTGCCATTTCCTAGCTTCTATCTAGCCCCTTTACTGATGATTTTCCTACCCTTACTTATATTGTTCCAAATAAATGATCCCTGGATGTCATTAAAGGAGTGGAGAGTGCCTTCTAAAGAAGTGAGATGGTATCTACTTTTGATTATTGTGTTCCATTCTTTCCCTTCTTCAAAGATACTCCAACATTGTTTAGCTAGAAGAGCCCTATTGGTAATAGAGATATTTCTGATGCCCAAACCCCCCAGCTTCTTTGGCTTACAAAAATTCTCCCAAGACACCAAGCTAAGTCTCTTCTTCTCTTCCACACCAGTCCAAAGGAATTTTTTTTGAATTTTTTCAATAAATTCCTTATACTTCAGAGGACTTTTGAAAAGACTAAGAGCATAAACCGGGAGATTTTGAAGAGTGGCCTTTAATAATTGAACTTTTCCATCTTGGCTAAGAATCGCACCTTTCCAACCCACTAGTTTATTATGGAATCTATCAAGAATTTCATTCCAGAAGTTGGCCTCCAATTTTGAACAGAGTAGTAGCCCTAAATAGGGGGCAGGAAGCCTTCCTATCTTACAACCAAGGATGGAAGAGATTTTGTTCATTCTAGCTTTGGGAGTGTTAAAGAAATATAGCATGCTTTTTTCCCAGTTTATGAGTTGACCAGTTGCATTTGAATAAACATTTAGAGATTTTTTATGTTCCTCACCTCTTTAACTGTAGATTCCCCCATGAGAATTATGTCATCAATAAATTGTTCATGAGAACATTTTGTCTCTGCTAAAGAAGGTTGTAGACCAGAGATCAGCCCTTGAATATTAACTTGGTTTTTAATGTATCTCCCAAGACTTTTAGCCATAATAGCGAAGAGGATTAGGGATATAGGGTCTCCTTGTCTCAACCCCCTAGAAGGTCTAAAGAAGGGAGAAGAGCCACCATTCACAATCACAGAAGAAGACACTATAGTTACCAGTTGCATGATAAGTTTAATCACTCCTTCATCAAAACCAAAATCCTAAATAATTTTGGAGAGAAGCTCCCAGTCCACTCTATCATAGGCTTTGGATAAATCAAGCTTCATCAGTAAGCCCTGTTTCCCTAATTTCTCTAGAGAGTGAATATTCTCATGAACCACCATGATAGAATCTAGGATTTGTCTCCCCAAGACAAAACCATTCTGTTGATATGAGATAAGATGAGGGAGAATCTATAATATTCTATAAGTAAGGATCTTTGACATAATCTTATACAAAGAATTACAGAGGCTGATAGGTCTTAAGCAGTCCACTGCATTAGCTCCCTGTCTTTTTCGGAATAAGGGCTATAAATGTAGAATTGAGTTCTTTGAGAATAGATTTAGCTCCATAAAATTATTTCATTGCTCCACACACATCTTTCCCAATGATATTCTAGAAGGTTTGGAAGAAGAACATTTGGAATCCATCCAGACCAAGCAATTTTTCTCCTTCAAAAGAAATAATAGCCCTTTTAATTTCATCATCCTTAGGGATTGATTTATGATACTCATTATCCTTAGAATCCAAAAGAGAAGGAATGGAACTCAACAGGGATAGTTGGTTCTCTTGGTTTAGCTCTTGCTCTTTGGAAAGCAGAGAAGTGAAATAACCCATCATTTCTCTTCTTATAGCCTCCTCTTTAGTGACAGTACCTCTAGTCATGACAAGAGAATTGATTCTATTCATAGCTTTGTGCTTCATTATTGTTAGGTGGAAAAATCTAGTGTTCTTGTCTCCTGCTTTCAGCCAAAGGGATCTAGATCTTTGTCTCTGAAAAGTTTCTTCTTTTGAGATGATATTGTGATAGTTAATAAGAACAAGGTTTTCCTCTCTTCTACTTTCTTCAGTCATCCCAAAAGTTTGAATTTTATCTTGAACATATTTTAATTCAATTTGGATCTTGTTTTTAGATTGGAATATATCACCAAAGACATCCTTATTCCATTGTTTAACTCTAGCTTTGATATTCACCATTTTTTTTGCCACCTCGTACATAGCTTTCCCTTCCACTTTAATGTTCCACCATTCCTTGATTCTATTTTCAAAGTCTAGATAAGCCATCCACATTTTTTCAAGTCTAAAGGGGGGGTGACCTTTCCCACTAAAGGAACTAGCAAGAAAGCAAATGCGGTAGTGATCTAAACCAATACGGTTAAGAGAGGAAAGAGAGCAAGAAAACTTAGCAAACCATTCATTAGAGAGCAGAACCTTATCAAGATTAACCTAGATCAAGTCAGCTCCCACTCTCCTGTTAGACCAAGTGTAATCAATACCTTCAAGATCAACATCTAGTAGGCCTTCATTACTTATAAATTCCATAAGGTCCACTCTACTTTCCACTTGAGTGTTGTTTCCACCTTTTTTTCCATTTCTTTTAGAGGAGTATTAAAGTCTCCCATCATCATCTAGTTATCATCTCGAAAGTCTTTCCTGAGCTCATGAATTTTTTTCCAAAGTTTAAGTCTACCTAATTTAGTATTAGGGGCATACACATTTATTAGAGACCAGGCAAAGTCTTCCTTAATACTACATACTTTGACAGCCAAGAAGTTTTTATCCTCTCTCAGAAGGGTGCAGTGAAAACACTTAGAATTCTAGTAAGTAGCCAAACCACCAGAAACCCCTTCTAAATCACTACCTAGCTTCTCACCATTCTTCAGCAGATTAATTTTAGCTATCTTTTCTTTAACCATTTTTGTTTCTTGAATTAACAAAATGTCAGGATTAGAATCTCTAACTAAGTTCCTAACAATATCTTGTTTATGAGGACTATTAAGACCATGAATGTTCCAAGATAGAATCTTCATTTAAATTTTGGAGGGTGGACCTGATCGATGATGAGTTGTCTTCCATCGGCTATGTTCTATTTTGCTTCCATCTCCCTCTTCTCTTTTTCAGAAGCTCTTCCCCTCTCTCTTTTGGGTGTTCTGATATTTGCCTTTTGTTGTTGTCCTCTAGTCTGGACTCCTCCTATTTTGATTTGTCCTCCCTTCTTGCTAGATTTTGATGTTGAGCATCCTATCAAATCCCTTGAGTTGTTTTTTCTAGCTAAGGGGGTCTGGTTTTTGTTGGTTTCCATTTGGGGGCTAGGTCCTTTCCCTGCTGGAGATTTTATCTTCTTGACTTGTATCCAAGGGCTCTTATTTTTCTCTACTTATACTATTTTAGAGTCCTCATTTAGTCCTTTGAACTGCTCCTACCTTGTACTAGAATTAGGAGGTATAGCATTCGAAGCTTCACTAATGTTATGTTCTTTCTCTTTCATGTCTTTTCCTGATTCTTGAAGGACCGGCTGGGGGTCTCTCCCGTTTGGGGAATCCAAACTGTCTTCCACCCTTGATATTAGTTGGGGATCTTATTCATTTGAAAGATTAGAAGTCTCCTCAGGAGAAATAGTCTCATTATCCTGCATGTTGATATTCACAAAAGGAACCATTGTTTCCTTCTATACTTTTGTTTCTTCTTTCTCCATTTGAGGTAATTCTTGCATCTCCTCTGAGTTAGGGCTGGGGATTTGTTGAGAAGGGGGTTTTTTAGATTCTCCTTTCTTCCTCCACTCCCATTTCTTTGAGGTCTTTGACTCCTGATCTTTTTTCTCTGCAGTAATCTTCAAAGGATAGTGCTTGGCCCAGTGACCAACCTTTCTACGGGTAATGCAAACAAAAGGGGTTGCCTCGTATTCTATTTCTTGTCTCCACTTACCAAATTTTGAGCTAAGGGTGATAACTTGAGGTAGTTCAATATCTTGCTGGATGTTGACACAAATTCTAGCAAACACCTATCTAGAACAGGCCACTATCATTAGATCTATTGTTAATAGTTTGCCAAAAGAACTAGCGATGGCCACTAGAATGTCCTTATGCCAGTATTCCAGAGGTAAACTAGGCAGTCTTACCCAAACTAGAGTAGAGATAAAGGAACTTTCATTATAATCCAAGTTCATTGACCATTTCTGCAATGATAAAGAGGATTTACCCATCATCCATGGGCCATCACATAGAACTTTAGATAGATCTTATCCATTGGAAAACACAAAGGTGAAGAAACCTTTGGGCATGGCCACTACATACACTTGTCCTTTGAGTTTCCACTTTTGGAAGGTAAAGGCTCTCACCAGATCAATATTCGGTCCAAGACCCATAAACTTTCCAATCAAATTAGAAGCCATAATAGAAATAGTATGATCTATGATTTGGTCAGGAATGTTAATACCTAATTCCCCTTTTAGTGGATCTGAAACAATATCAACCTTAGGGAAAGAATATTTTCCAGTTGGTTTGACACCAAAAAGGCCCGACCATTTCTGCTTACCTCGGTTCGAGTTCCCACCATGTGAGGAATCTTCTTGTTGTTTTGTCTTGCCTTGCTTTGTGGAATTATCCTTTTCCACCTCTGGTCCCAAGATAGGACCACTGTCCTTGTTGGACTAGGCCAGGCTTGACCCACCAACACTTTCCCCCTTTTCTAACAAAGGTCTTTCAATGTTAGCATCTCAGCAATTCTTAGATACCACATCATTTCCAAGTTCAGGCTCAGAATCCACAGCAAAACTAGGTGCATCCAGATTCCCATCTTGCTTCATATTCAAAAAAATTAAGGTAGTTGAAGCAGTTTCAAAGACAAGACTCAGTCCTGCAACAAAAGCGAGGAGACAGTTCTATGACTCGGCCCTATAGAAGAATCAGTTGAATAGTTGGGTCGTAAGAGATTGTAGGAATGGACTCATGAATGAGTTAGGAGTATAGGATATTTATTCCTAGTTAATCTAGGGGGAAGTGGATGCTAAATTTGTTCCTTGTATTTATGAATAACTTTACTTTTTCTTAAATTCATGAACGTGATGCTCCTTCTTCCTTGGATGTAATAAATTCTTGCCTATCTTGTTGGGCATGATTAGTTAGTAGTTTATTTCCCTCTTATAAATAAAGAGATACTCCTATATACAAAAATATCCATATACAGATTAAGTAAGAATTTGTAATAGTTTTTCTTAAAGATCAATATAGTTATCTATGTAATGGAATTAGTTTTGATGAATAAAGTGATGAGGTTTTGAGAATCTATCTTGAGTAACTGAATTCTAGATGCTTACTGAGGGAGCCCACTTAGTAAGTAATCATATTTATATTTAGTTTGTATTCTTGGAGATTTATAGTTTGATCTTTGGTGTTGGACTATTCCTATAGCTATTGGGAAGCCCATTCCTTATGATTGTTCCTGCAACCACTGGAGGTAAAGTAGCTATTGTCTAATAAAAACAAAGATTTTCTTTATTTCAAGTTATGTGCATGTGTTTCAATTTAGAATTCCATTCATAAGTTGTTTAAGTTATTTCCTTTAAAGCTTTTGTTTCTTGTAGCTAAGGTAAAATGGCTTTAGTGGGTACTTAGTGCACATATTGTGTTGCACCATTTCAAGTACATGCCCTTGGATCAATAATTTAAATGTGTCTTCACAATAAGATAGATAACTGCTTGGAAAGGATGTCCAAATCCCCAAGTTGAGTCATAGGCTGATTTATTCATTCCTTTTATGGATCTGACCATTTTTTTGCCACCGTATCTAGGGATGTTATCAAGTTAAGAACCTAATTCATCCATTGATAAGAGTTAGTTTAAATCCTTGTTTCAGAATCTTCCATTTTCAAAGAATCACTAGATTTCATTCTTATAATCCATTGCATTCATAGAAGAAGAAGAGATGCCTTAGGTAGATATCTCCCCAATTACCTTGATAATCAGTTAGGAGATATTTTTGCATAGCAAAGAAACCCATAAGTAGAACAAGAGAACCATTTTGCTAACATTTTTCCAAATTTGTCCTCATCGTCATCCTCCCCAAAAGAAGAACCTCTTTTATTCCACAATCTTGAAGATCCTATAAACCTTGACCATTTTGCAGAAATCTTAGTCAATTTGCACATTCACCATCCTAACATCCTTCCGAATTGGGACTAGGAACCTAATAACCAATTGGCTTTGGTAGTCTATCAACCTAGAGGTCCACCAAGAATGGAAACTACCTTTCCATTCCCTATTATTGATCAGAAAGATAATCAAAACATCAAGAATATTCTTGTGAGCTATGGTTTATCTATTATCTATTTTGAAAGGTGTAAACAAGAAAACTTTAGGTTAATCCAAACATTTATATCAGTTCAAAAGCATAAACATAGAAAACCAAGCCACCTCAGATTGAGCCAAAACATATGCATTCAAGCATTGTTTGATTTGCTCTGATTATGAGGGTTGCGGGTGTGCTCTCTAAGCACTTGGAGCATGTCTCTAATGCATTCTAGGAAGGATTTGATATGATACATAAATGATTTAGAAAAGCTTCAATAAAAACTAAGTTCAATCCATTAAGCTTATTATAGGATGTGTGTAAAAAAGCATGAAATCTAACAAATATGCTAAATGCTTAAGCTCTAGAATGAATCTAACATTATAACATTACTCAATGTAAAAGATGTGAATTGGTGTTTTTCTCTTGGAAGAGGAGAGTATTTATAGGATTTGAGGAAGGGCTTGGGTTAAGAGGTGGAGTTAGGATCAGAGGTAAGGTTTGGGGTAGAGTTTGGGGTAAGGTTAGGGGTATGGTAAGGTTTAGCCTTGGTCAAGGTTGCTCACACATGTGTGAGAAACACTATGGAAGTGTGCAAAGGGTATAAGAGTGGAAGAGGAGACATGGGTCTCATTTATGGCTTGTAAGAAGCCTTAATGAGGATGTAAGAGGCTTTAATGAGTGTGTAAGGCTCATTTATGAGGGGTTTTGACCCAAAGTCAAAGTTTGAAGGGTTTAGGCTAAGAAATGTAGGAATCACTTTTTAATTAGGTTTAGAGTGAAATTAGGAAATTCTAGAAGAGGTTTAGGATTTCTAGAATATTTCTAAGGTTTTATGATTTAAATAAATATTTTATTTATTTAGAGGATTTTTGGTCAATTTATCAATTAATAATTAATAAATAAGGGAAAATACTCAAACTTGATTTAAATGATTTGGGGAGAGATTCTTTAATTAAAGATGTTTAATTAAAATAGGAGCATTTAATGGCATTAAAATTAATTAATTAATGATGATGTCATCAGGGGTTTTCGAAAAAAATTTAAAAAATTATTTTCTAAAGGATTTTAGGTGTCTACAATTGCTTCTTCAACACTTCCTAAGTTTTATGGCTTAGTGAAAAAGGACCCCGATACCTTTCTTTTGAGTTTGATATCCTTTGGAGAAGTTATGATTACACTACTGATGCTCATAACCTTAAATTGTTTCCTACAACTTTAAAGGATTCAGCCTTAAGATGGTTTATGGGTCTAGGACATGATGTCATATTTAAATGGGATGGGATGAAGACAAAGTTCTTGGAAAAGTATAAGGCATATTGTAGAGGCAATGATATGAGAGGAGATAACATCTTTAAGATGTCCCAAAAGGAAGATGAGATTTTGGAAGACTATATAGCTTGGTTTGTCTTCAGCCTCCAAAAGAACACTCAACATGAGCTTATTAAGGAATCACAAAAGTTTATCTTTATGAGATAAGTAAATGAAGGATGTATTGAAGCTTTGGATTTGATGGCAGGAGGAGACATAACTCAAGAAAACTAGGATGACATTAATAATATATACCATAACTATTCAAGAGTTGTTGTCAAGAAAGGTAGAGGATATAGATCTATTATGGGAAAGTCCAACGGTATTTGTGTCTCAAGGAAAAAGAAACTCATATGTTGTCATATTTTAAGCAAGATATTATCAAAAATATGGAAACACAACTAGATACCATGCAAGCCAAGAAGAAACATGCGGAAGTTGAAGCCCTGGTGGCTGCACTTTTCCCTCACTATAGACAAAAGAAAAGAGATTGAAAATGCAAGATGCTAGCCAATTCAGAGACTAATAAGATGCCCAATGACTTCAAGCCGATAGAAGGAGATGATGATCAAGTCTTCTACATTACACAAAGGAGGACATGGGATAAAAGACAAGGTATGCCTCAAGACCCTTTAACTTTTAGTGGTCATTATTCCATTGCATATAATACTCAATGGCATCCTGAATATAATTATCAATCTCAATCTTGGAATGTCCCTCAACCTCAGTGGCCTAATTACCAAAACCCTTCAAGGAAACTTTCTCAAGAGAATTGGTAGCTGCCCATAAGAAGCTAGTCACAACCCTAAGGGGGATGGAAACCACCACAGGGTAATTGGAAGAAAAATCCATAATGGAGAGGAGGCCAGTAATGGAAAAATCAGCCTTCTAGACTCCTACAGCCTCCCTCCTCTTAGCCATAATAGTAAGCATGTATGCCACCTCTTGCAGCTAATATTGGTTCTCCAAAACTAACTATATTACCTACACAACCTCTTCCAAACCCCAAAAACAAGGTGCAATAGTAGCAACAATCTATGTATTCTACAGATGCAAATCAATACCCAACATACGCCCTCAATATTGGTAATATCCATTTAAGGTATGGTACTAATTTTTCGGCCCCAAAACCACCTATAGTCTCAAAAATTCCAGATCAAGAATTAGAAAAAGTGAATGGTCCTAATATTTCCAATATACCTTCTCAGACCAATTCACCAAAAGAGCCTAACATCCAAAAGAAAACTATTCCACCTTTTCCTCAAAGGTTACAAGTTGAAGGACCCAAACCTCAAGAGGAAGATACATTTGATATTATTAACCATCTCAAGCATGTTTGTGATCAAATTCCACTTTTTCAAGCCATCAAGGATGTTCCTATTTATGGAAAATCTATCAAGGAAGCTTGTCTCAAGAAACCTGGTAGGAAGAAAAAGAAAGATCCTCAGACTATCCATGTTCTTGGTTAATTATCATATATCATATTAGGTAAAGTTGTAATTCCCAATTATTTTGTTCCTGGTAGCCTAGTGGTTGAAATTATCATTAATGACCAATATGTGAAAAATTTCTTAGTTGATCTAGGTGCATCCATTAATGTCATGACTAAGGACACTATGCAACAATTGGATATCTTAAGTCATAGATTCACTCCTATTGTCTTACAACTTGCCAACAGTTCAACTGTCAAACCTGATGGGACAGTAGAGGATGTAATTGTAACTTTAGATTCTTGGAAATAGCTAGAAGACTTCATGATATTATCTCCTAAAGTAACACTTGGGGAATATCCTATCATCTTAGGAAGTCCATGGTTATCCACTACTGATACATGTATAGGTTGTCATTCTAGAGATATGACCATTTTAGATGGACTGACAACCAAGAAACTAGTCTTGTACCCCCTACTCAGCCTCAACCAAATTTAACTCAACCTATTCAGCTAGATTTAGGAGAAGAGGTAGAAGAAGAAAATTCACAGGCCCAATTAATGATGCTACAAAGGATTCCTTTCCTACAACTTCAAGGAGAAGAATAATTCCTCACAAATATTATACTAAACAACTATGGAGTAAGTGAGCATTCATTTAATTGCCCATTTATTGCACCATGCCTCCAGTAACCATTTTATTCTCAATCTGAATCCTTTGATCTTTCTAAAGCTCATGATATCTTTTATAAGTTGCTTCCTCATGAGATCAAAACACCTCCTTTGACTGCAAACTCCATGATATAATTGACAAAGCCAATAAAGGTGTCTCCAAGTCACTTCTTAAACATAAACATCAAGCTTACTCAGTCACAATCATCATCTTTAATTATGCTACTATAGAAAAACAAGCATGTCATTGCACTGGATTATGGGGATATGAAGGGATAGGATCCTAAGTTGTGTACCAATAGAATCTATATAAAGGAAGGAATTTGTGTGCTAAAATGTTGTCACGCTTCTATGAGTCATTAAATCCAAGTTGCTCAAGAATGAGGTCTCAGATGGTGACTCATAGCTCTCTATTCATGGAGTGCAAGGGTTTATAATGGAGGCCCTCAGATTGACCTAGTTTGTGCCCATGGAAGTACACAATAAAATGAGAGATTCAAAGATGCATGCAAATGAAAATGGAAGCTAATCTATATGAAAGCAACCTAATCTATGAAAGGAAATGCTTATATAAGATTATTCTATGGAAGGAAATATGAATCTAATCTAACATGCAAGTGCAAAATTAATCTAAATGGATTGCCATGGAGGCATGAGAGAAGAAGACAAGAAGAAAGAAGTTGCAATATCCAAGCTCAAGTGCTCGAATTCTCCTCCAAAATTGCTCTCCAAACCTGCAAAACAATAACAATCTCTATATGCTTCTTATCAAAAATGAGGAGAGGATTCCTTATATATGATTTAGAAATAAATGGACGGTCAAGATTAAGAGGCAAAAAGAAATGAGCAATGGTGGAGATTAAATCTTGGTTGATCCATGTGCTCACTTTTTCAAAAGGCAAAATCAAAGGTAATGATTAAGAGGAAAAAGGCCCACCACTTAGTACAGTGTGGAAGAAAAAGGAATCTTTATTTATTTTTTATTTATTTTTTATTTATTTTTATTTAATTTATTTTCTTTATCATCATAAAGAGAGCTTTAAGTGGGGGTTTTATTTATTTAAAAGAGAAATTTTCTTTTAATTAAATAAGATAAGATTATTT
Source organism: Chamaecyparis obtusa (assembly GCA_027943335.1). Classification (NCBI taxonomy): domain Eukaryota; kingdom Viridiplantae; phylum Streptophyta; class Pinopsida; order Cupressales; family Cupressaceae; genus Chamaecyparis; species Chamaecyparis obtusa. The sequence goes on along the minus strand of BSBK01005588.1, from coordinate 895,643 downwards.
AATTAAAAGAGGAATGTTAATTAAATAAGATAAAATTATTCAATTAAAATAGATATTTTAATTAAATAAGATTATTTCATTTAAGATATTTTCTTTTAATTAAATAAGCTTATTTTATTTATTCAAAAGGGAATGCTTCTTTTAATTAAATAAAATTATTGATGAAATGATCAAACCTTAGGAAATATTGAAATAATTGAATTAATTACGATTTGATCAAGGAAATTGATAAATTGGAAATATTGCAAGGCATTGATTCAGGAAATTGATAAATTGGTTCCATCATTTGATAAATTGAAGAATGGGGCCCAAAGTCTAGGCGACCATTTCAGGGTGCATACATTTGCCCCTCTTTGGGTAATGTTTGATCTTCATGGGAACACATGTAGTCAAAGAATGAAGTTGAAATGTGAGATCGATTTGGGATCACAAAACAACCCTGACGTGTGTTTGACAAATGGGAACACATCAGGACAAAGATAAGCTTATTGAAAAAGACAAGGCCAACACCCCTATAAATAGGTAATTGTCAAGTCTTAGATAAGGTTTGATTGATAGGTTTGATAAAGTTGAATCAAGGATTGAAGTTTGACTAGTACTGCCCCCTCGTGATTGAAATCAAAATGAGATAGAGGAGAAATAGTAAATGGATAAATTTGATCAAATTGAACTAAAAATAAGGTTCTTGATGTAAGATGAAAGATATAAGGATCACAGAACCAAGGTAGATCAAGCAAGAAAGATTATGCCCCAAGGTTGAATCAGAAGAAAAGAAGTGGGGTGAAAGCGAATGGAAGATTGAAGTTTGGAAAAGGTGGAAAGAAATGGAGAGAAGAAAGGGAATTTGCCTCAAGAAAGAGAATGCCTCAAAATCAATCAACTGTTTAAGATAGAAAATTTTGATTGAGATCACGAAAGAAGATAAGGAAATGAAGATCAAAACATGATCACAGTTGATTAAAAGTCCAAAAGAAAGATGAAGGAAAACCCTCTCAAACTCATAATGCAACCTAAAAATGAAAATTAACATGAAGACTAACAATGTAAGCTACATGAAAATGCAAAGGTGTACTTGCAATAGAGAAACTATAACATAGGATCTTGTGTTCATCATTCATTAGATAATGTTAAGGAACTTATTTTCATCATTGGGCTATTATTAACGGACATCGAAAAATCACACAATCATCACTAGCCACAAGCGCAACTATGAAGATATGAATGTGATTTATATCAGATTGGAATGTGGAAATATTCTAACATAAGCATCAAAGACATAAAGGTCAAGATGACTTCGATCTTAGCTTACCCAATTTAATGTAGCAAAACCAAGCTCGCATCAAGGCGAAGATGCTAGGATGACCACAAGAATGATTTTGCAAAAATAGTCAAGGATGATTCCTCAAATCTCCTAAGTGATTCAAGGGAACAACAAGAGACACTCAAGAGGTTCAAGACCACAACCACAAGCAGAAAGAAAATAAAAACATGTCCCATGCCCCAAGTCCTCTAGCTATACATCCTAGAGAGACTTATTAGACAAGGACACTCAATGAAAATCAAAAATAGTTAGCACACAAAGAAAATATCATGACATATCTCAAGCATTAAGTGTTGCATTTTAAAAATTTAAGTGTGTTAACTGATACTGAGTTCCAAGGATAAGGATCAAATGCTTGCAAGCAGGTAAGATCACATGACATAATTGGGTAAGACCAAACCGATAAGTGTTGAAAAACACTCGATGTCAAGGGTTGTGTTGAAAAACACAGTTGGGGTGGTGATGAAAAATACCATTTGTGAGGTGTCCTAAAGACTAATGCATCCAAGAGACCAAAGCCAACATAGTTATGCCCCCTAGACAAAGACAAAGACCAATTCCAAACCAAGGCAACAAGGACAAGGCATGATGGAGAAAGGCTAAGTGTTGAGGATGAGTGCTAAGAAATAGGTGTGCAAAGGCCTCAAGTAGCACCTGTTTCCAGGTTTTCACCACTTGGATTTTATTGCAATTTTTTCCCTTTTTTTTTTCAGGACTTTTTATAATTTTTTTGTATTTTTGCTACCAAGGCGCCTATTTCCAGGTTTTCACCAAGGCACTTTTCCTATTTTTATTTGATTTTTTGTATTTTTGGAATATATAATTTTTTTGAGATACATCAAAGTGCCTAATGCTAGGTTTTCACTAAGATGATCATTTTTTCAGCACATTTTCCAATTTTTAGAATTTTTGACAATATACCATTTTTTTTAGATTTTTTCAAGATCAATAAGTATGTACAAAGGATGTCCCCAGATAGAACAGGCATCATGGATAGAACTTCTTCAGGTGCAAGACATTGATAGGATCAGGCAGCTACTCTCCCTCTTTAGTAGATAATAAATAAGCACCTATCCCAAAAGTAGCTGTAATGATGTAAGGTCCAAGCCAATTAGGTTCAAATTTGCCCTTTTGATCTCTATGTTGTTGGTTCGTAGGATTTTCACGTAGGACAAGATCTCCCACTTGGAATTCTCTAGGGTGAACCTTTTTGTTGAAGGCTTTGGACATGTGCTTTTGATAAACCCTCATATGATCAAATGATGCTTGATGTTTCTCATCCAGAAGTTCTAACTCTTGAAGTCTCATGGTGCAGTAGTCTTCATCTGTAACTAGACCTTTGAGGGAAACTCTAAGTGAAGTAATCTCAACCTCTAAAGATAACACTACTTCAGCACCATATGTAAGGGAAAAAGGAGTAGCCCCAGTAGGAGTACGAATACTCATTCTATAAGCCCATAAAGCTTGATTTATTTGTAAATGCCAATCTCTACCATTCTTATGAACTGTTCGATGTAGGATTTTAAGAATGGTCTTGTTTGATGCCTCTGCTTGACCATTTCTTTGGGGGAAGTAAATGGAGGACCAATGTTGTTTAATCTTGAATTTTTTGCAGAGTGCTTAAGGTCCTTATTTTTTAACTAACCTCCATTGTCATTGATAATCTCATAAGGCACTCCATATTGACAAATAATATGGTTCAAAATGAATAGAGAGACTGCCTTGCCCGAGGCAATAGAAAGTGGGACAACTTCTACCCATTTAGTGAAGTAATCAGTAGTAGTGATAATAAACTTGTGTCCACCTGATGAGTTGGGATGAATCTTCTCAATAAGGTCAAAGGCCCAGTGCTAAAATGGCCAATGAGATATAGAAGGAATGAGCTCCCTGCCTAGAGCATGTATCAGGTTACCATGTTTTTGACACTTTTCACATGACTTTGCAAAAGCTACTGCATAAATCTACATCATAGGCCAACAGTACCCCACCCTAAGCAACCTTCAAGTCATGGCAAGACCATTGGAATGTCCCCCACAGATGCCCTCATGAATGTCAACTAACACTTGATCAGATTCTTCCTTTTCTAAGCATCTAAGAAGTGTTCCATCTAGACCCCTCCTATACAAATCACCAGAGATAAGGGTATGGTGAGAGGTGTTTTGGGTAAGATTTTTGCATTCAGATCGGTTAAAGGTTTTAGGGATAATGCCATCATAAAGATATGAGTAAATGGCACCATAACAGGATGACTCACAACCAATAAGGGTACAAATAACATGGCTTTCTTGGGAGTCATAGATAGGGTAATGTAGCTCTTCCACCAAGAATTCAAATCTAGATTCATGTTGCTCTAACTGAAGAAGTGAAGCAAGTGTAGCCATAGCATTAGCTTCTTTGTTTTCTGCTCTAGGGATTTGCTAAAATGTGACAAATGTGAAGTATCATTTCAAGGAATCAACCATTTTCTTATAAGGTACCAATTTCTAATCTTTTATTTGATATTGTTCATTGACTTGGTTGATTATCAGCTGTGAATCCCCATAAATATGTAACTCTATGATTCTCCATTCTTTGGCCATCTTAAGTCCATTTGTTAAAGCTTCATACTCAGCAATGTTGTTTGTACATGGGAACAATAGCTTGTAAGACTTAGGAATCATGTAACCATGAGGAGAAACAAACAACACACCAGCTCCTAAACCATTTTTCATAAAAGATCCATCAAAGAACATCTTCCATGTTCTTGCAATCATATACATGAGATTCTCATCTGGGAAGTCAACTTGAATAGGTGTACTATCTTGAATTGGGAAATCAGCCAATTGATTTGCTATGGCCCTTCCTTTGATTTCTTTACGCTTAATGTATTCTATGTCAAACTCTGAAAGGATCATCATCCATTTAGCAAGTCTACCTATGAGGGCAGCCTTACCTAATAAATACTTGAGTGGATCTATTTTTTCTATGAGGTGTATTGTGTGTGCAAGCATGTAATGACACAAATTTTGGGAAGAAAACACCACTACAAGGCAAGATTTCTCAATGCTAGTGTAGTTAACTTCATATGAAACAAGAGTACGGCTAATGTAGTATATTGCTCTTTCTTTCCCATGTTCATCAAGTTGAGCCAGTAATGCCCCCAAGGAAGATTTTGTTGCTGAAATGTATAAAATAAGTGGTTTCCCTGGGATAGGAGGCATTAAAATGGGAGGATTTGCCAAGTATTTCTTGATTTGATCTATGCTCTTTTGACAATCCTCATTCCAAACACATTTGACTCCCTTGTGTAAGTTCCTTTTGAAAGGTTGAGGTCTATCTGCCAATTATGAAATGAACCTCCTTATAGATTGAAGGCATCCTTGAAGACTCCTCATTTGACTAATGTTTTTAGGAGGTGGCATATCTATGATTGCTTGGACCTTTTCAGGGTCTACCTCTATTCCTTTTGCTAAAATGATAAATCCTAGAAGTTTTCCAGAGGTGACACCAAACGCACACTTCTTAGGATTTAACCTTAATTGAAATTGTTCCATACGATCTAGAATGACTTCTAAATCATCTAAGTGTGTGTCTCTTTTCTTAGACTTGGCCAAAGTGTCATCCACATAATCTTCCATATTTTTATGCATCATGTCATGAAAAATAGTTGTCATAGCTCATTGATAGGTGGCTCCTGCATTTTTTAATCCAAAAGGCATAACGTTCCAACAATAGGTACCCCATGCACAAGTGAATGCAGTCTTTTCTTGATCTTCAAGAGATATCTTAATCTGATTATATCCAGAAAAACCATCCATCAAGGAATAAATCTCATAACCCGTAGTCATGTCCACTATCATGTCTATATTGGGGAGTGGAAAATCATCCTTTGGGCATGCTCTATTGACATCTCTAAAATCTGTGCAAATTTGAATGGATTTATCATGTTTGGAAACTAGTACAATGTTTGATATCCATTCAGCATAGTCAATAGCTCTTATGAATCCTACACCAAGGAGTTTTTCTAATTCTTCTTTGACTAGAAGAGCTATGTGAGGATGCATCTTTCTCAATTTTTGTTTGACTGGTTTTACACCCGGAGCTATGGACAAGTGATGCATGATAAGATTAGTGTCCAAGCCTGACATATCAGAATAAGTTCAAGCAAAATTGATCTTCTTTTTCTGTAAGAACTTAGTGTAGGCTTCTTTTTCTTGCGGTGACAAGGACTAAGCCAAATGTACTATATGTGGAGCCTCATCTATACCCAAATTGACTAGCTATGTTGACTCAACAAGCACTAAAGGTCTATCTTGAAAGTAACTAGGGAGACGATCAAGTACCTCATCTTTAGGCACCTCAGAGAGGTTTTCACTCTTGGATACGTCATTTATTTTTACCTTTTTAGGTTCTGACACCGCCACACAGTGGTTTTCACCATCATAACTCTTATTCTTTTTATTCTCTTTTCTTTTTATTTTGCGACTAAGGTACTTGATGTCTGGCTCTGTCATGTTGGTAGCTAGTTCACTGGTGGAAGAGACTACGGGTTCAATGGCATTAGAGTAACAGGTTATCTCATAGTCATTTTGGAATGTTAAGAGCTCAAGTTCTTGATAACGTTGGGACCAATCAATGAGGTTAGGATGAGCAAGAGGTAAGTCAATGACTAGTTCAAGATTGTTGATGTGAATGATATCATCTCTGGCGACCAAAGAGTCAGAGTCTGTCAAGTATCCTTCCAAGCTACCCAAATCAGGATTCATCCTAACAAGTGAAGAATCATCCACTAATACAACATGTGGGTTCAAATCCTCTAATCCTACACATGACTCGTCAGCTACCTTGGGTTGAGAACTATAAGTATGAATGACATCAACATTCATGTCAACTGTAGAAGAATCACAGAGAGAGTCCCATTCATACTCATGTGAATCTATTTCTGAATCCCGACTAGGATGTTTACACCATGAAGGTTTGGGACATCTTGATGTGGAAGCTCTAATCTCATCAAGGGTAACATCTCTCTCCATCAAATGAACAATGTTATTTCATTGACGTTCCCTGATAGGATCCTCTACATCTGACCCTTCTTGTTCTAAGTTTGCAACTATCGCATGAGCAACTGAACTATCTGAATCTACCCAAAGGAGATTGGTGGAAGGGACCCAATATTCACACATATCTTTTTGATTTTTCAAATTAGGTATGTATTTTGGTTCAACTTCACTATCTAAATTATCAAGGATAGGAGCAGTGTTCTTGTTATGATTTGCAAATCCTAGGCCATCTGTCTTCTTAGACCTGCGTCCAAAAAGAGCATGATCAAGAGGTTCAGCTCTAGCATCCAATCTATGACTAAGAGGACCATGTCCAGGATAGCCCATTTTTTTGACAAAAGTATACCCTCTTCCATAAGCCTTAGGAGAGGGAGAGAAGTTCTCATTGTGCATGTATTTCTCTTCTCTATAAATCTAGTCTTTAATAGCCACCTCTTCTTTCTCATTTTGAATAGGCACTGAGGACTCTACAAATGTTCTAAATAAAGTCATAGCTGAAGAGGAAGGTCTTATTTCTTGTGAAGGTTTTCCATAAGATCTAGGTGAAACTGGAAGCTTTGTGAGTGAGCTAAGTTGGTACCCTCCCATACCAAGGTCTACTAACTTAAACTTCTCTTTGCATTCTGTTAAGATCGCATTAAAGTCTTATGCTTCTCTATTGAGGGGAACATGAGCACTTGTCAAAATTGAGTTAACAGATAATGTGCTATCCCCAGGTATACAAAGTTCTACTCCATTGTAGGGAAACTCAACACACTGATGGTAGGTAGACAACACTACTTGCATATCATGAATCCATGGTCTACCAAGTAAGATATTGTACGCAAGGGGACCAGCATCAATAATTTGAAATAAAATATCCTTCTCAATAGGGCCAATCCTAATAGGAAGGATGGCCAACCCCTTGGAACTCCTTTCTACCTCATCATAGGCTTTGATAGTGGTCTTCTTTCTCATATCTATGACTTGTTCAAAATAACCCAATGTCTTTAAAAGACTCAAGGAACAAATATTAAGCCCAGCACCCCCATCTATCAACACATGCCTTACACAAGTTTTGTGGATCATGACTTCAATATGAAGGGTGAGATTATGTGGGTGGCTCAAAGCTTTACCATCATCCTCTGAAAAAGTAAGGTAATGAGGGCTGGCAATATGATTAACCATGTTTTGGAATTGATCGACATCTAAGTTATTAGGAACATTCGCTGCCCACAAAGCATCCTCAAGGACTTGCTTGTGTCTCAGGGACAACTCTAAGAGCTCAAAGATTGAAATCTAAGCTGGGGTTCTTTGCAACCGATTGACAAGATTATAGCTTGACTTAGGATTCATAGTTGGTTTTGTGGTGACATTCTTGGATGACACTTGCTTTGGTTTACTGGGTTGACTTGAATAGGGTCCTCTAATGATAATGGGACTTTGACTTTGTGTGACAGCATTGGAAGCTTGGGATGAGATTCTAGAGTTGGGACCCCTTAGCACCACAACTGGTTCTTTATCAAAGATAGGAAGAGAGTCCATGTCTAGATCATAACCATAGGGATCTTTATTTCTCATCATGTTGACATTTTCCTCTACAACTTCAAGCATGTTGACAACATTCTCTGCAACTAGGTAAGTGTAATTGATCTCAGCCTTGCCATTATTAGGTTTAGAAGTTTCCCCCTTCTCATAATTGGGCAAAGGTTCTTTGAATGCCTTATGATCAGCGTTGGTGTTCAATCCATCTATCCCAAGTTTGCCACTCTCAATGAGATCTCGGATGATATGCCTAAGTTTCCAACAATTTTCAATATTATGTCCAATGTCATTATGAAATATGCAAAAGGATTTCTCATTCCACCAATGTGGCTTAACATCAGGTATATGATGTTTTGTTGGATCTTGAGGATGCACAAGGTTGTTGTCAATGAGTGTTTTGAATACATCCTCATATGAATCACCAAGTTTCAAAAATGGTCACCTCTCTTTCTCAGGCTTATCTTGATACCTTGGCTTGTACTCTTGTTGGTTAGATGCATTGAGCTTCATGGCTTGAATAGCACTAGACAAGTGAAGAACAGCTTGATCCTTGGATTGAGAAGAGTCCACAACTCCATCATTGACCATTTGTTTGTTCCTATTCCAATGTGATTTTTTCCCTTTATCTTTATTAGAGTTGTTATTTTGACCACTGTTGTTTTTGTTGTTGGCCAAAATTCCTTGTTCTTTCAAAACATCCTTAATCCTACATGCAGTTTCAACCATGGTGTCAAAAGAATTAAAGACCATTTTCTTAACTTCATACCGCATCTCAGGAACCAAGTTTCTAATAAGGATGTCAATCTTCTCATCTTTATGAATAGTCCTAGAGTAGCGAGAGCATTGTCATCTCCACCTTTGTAAAAATGTGACAAAGGATTCCCCTTGATGTTGTTTTAAGTTGCATAAGTCCAACATGGTGACAGATCTTGAAAGGTTGTATGCAAAGTGTTGGAAAAATCTATGGACAAGCTCTTTAAAAGTCTTGATGAGGGGAGTTATGTTGGTGAACCATTCCATCACTTGACCTTTAAGACTCCTTGGGAATAATCTCATAAGGTAGGAGTCATCTTGATGGAACTCAAAACTCATAATATAGAACTAACGCACATGATCATGTGGATCTCCATTACCATCATACTTGTCATATTGAGGGATTTCAACCTTTCTAGGGAAATATTTCATACTCACACTCTTGTCAAAAGGGTTGGGACAAATAGAGTCAAGATTGAATGAACTCTTGGGTGCCGACATTTTTTCCATCCTATTCTGTAGTTGTCAGATCATTTCTTCCTGGGATGGATCTTGCTTCTTGATCTTTTTGTCCACATCAAAATTGTAAGGGACTTTGGCACCTTTGTTGATTAGACTCTCTAGGAACTTATCTTTTTTTTGCTCCACATACCTCTCCACATATTGTTGGAAGAGTGGTTCTTGTTGCATTTTCATGAAATCTTGAGAGTCGGGGTCAAAACTTGAACTACCACCCCCATATTGTGAACCATGGTGAGCATGCTGAGAAGGTTGTTTTGAGTTCCTAGGAGGTGTTTGTCTCCTATAATGATCATATTGTGGAGCCCTTCTTCCTCTAGGGCTAGGAGATCATGAAGGGGATCTTGAATACCATCCACTTCATGGAGTCTTAGGAGGAGTGGGTGGAGAAGAGTTGTTTCCACCACCAACACACATGTTGTTGTATCGATCATTAAGTTGTTGCACCAAAAGCCTATCTTTCTCTTCCTGTATGGCTCTCCTTTCTATATCCAATAAGGCTTGTCTTTTCAACTCTAGGAGTCTAAGTTTCTCTTCCTTTGTAGCTTGTTCATCTAGGAAGGCTTTCTTTTCATGCTCAATTCTTTTGAGTCTTTCAATTGTATATCTTGAAGTTGTTTGGAGTGGTGAACTCAGTCTTGAATGTTTAAACAAGTCATTGGTATATGTTGCATTCACATGAGTATCGTAAGGTTCATCATCTTGACTGTCATGTTGTGATTGCTCTTCTTGAGAGACTTGCTTCTCATTTCTCTCAGCTCTTTGGTGTGCATCCAGATATCTAGTAGAAATAAGAGATGAGATTGGTTGATTTTCATTAGAGGAACTGCCAAACAGAATGGTGTCCCTATGCCTTTCAAACATGTTGCCAAGATTCTTATCCCTTTCTTCCCTCTCCTTTCGAGACATTGTGTAACTCATATCCATTTCTAAATGAGAAGGTGCTAAGGGTGTGCTCAACTCACTAAGATTTCTTTTGGGATTAAACCAGACTTCTGAGGTATTCCTAGGGGATTGATCAAAGATGGGCTCTTTTCCCTTACATTTTTGGTGAGTTTGAACTAAAGGTAGTTGGTCAAAGACTACTTGAGGTCATTTTCCTTGATTTACTTGATATCTTTTCATAACCAACATGAAAGAAAAGATCCTAGGTGATAAGATGACCCTAAGAAATGTTGGTACCAAACTAGGATAGTAAAAGCACTCAATTGTCCAAAAGAGAGATGATAAGATAGAATTTTTGCTAAAAAGGTATAAACCAACACTGCCACAGAGGTGCCCAATAAATGGATAAGTATCCTAACACATATGGATCAGGAGGATGATTTACCCAAGTTATATTTTATTGAAATTGATTTTGGATGGAATTGAATTGGACAAGAGATTACTAAGACTCTCCAAGTGTGTTATCAAAGAATCTAAAGGTTTACTTTCTCAATAAGAATGATTTCTATCTAATCGATTCCAAACAAGGTCACTTGTGAAATCAAAGATTACTAATTCAAGAGGTCAAAACATAGGAACCCAAGGTGCAAACATGCTTCCAACAGTGGGGTAAGTGACCCAATCAGACCCGGATTGACCGAGGAAAACTAGGAAATGGCAGGATAGCAAATCAAGCAAGCTGTAAAAAGTTGGTGTTTCAACTTAGGAACTCAATTTTTGTTCGTTTTAAAAGATCAAGTAAACACATCAACCAATTTTTATCATTGATCAAGCATATAAGACATCAATCAAGGAGTTCAAGAAAATAAATGTCTTTAAACAATGAGCAAGGGACAAAGCAACCTTGCACATGAACAAGAATAGTGACTTGGTATGCTACCCCTTAAAGATTCTACTTGTGTATGTTCTCAAAATATTTTTCCAATCACACACATAGTCCTAGCAAATAAAAATTTGGTTGCACTATGGTTCTTAGTAATGGTTTGACTCTGCAACTTTTGCAATCTCAAGAGGGCAAACTCCAATCCAGGTGCACCGGGGTTTTGACACATTCTGAGAATTTAATCAATCAGAGATGCTGAGGAGATTTGACAGCCCAACAAGAAACTACACCCATGGAGATTTTTTCCACAAGGACATTTATATAGTGGTTGTTGCTACCACAGTGAAAATGGATATTACCACTTGAGGTTTCATCCATGTGGTTTATCCAATAAAGGGAGTGTCCACTATGGTTAACCCTCTCTAAAAAGGTGACTCACAAAAAGGACCATATGGGGACTTGGTTTAGATTCAAGGATTTGAGTTTCTGGTACTACCCAAAAAGGGAGTAGAGCATAATCCTCTAGCCTCTTCACTTCACCCAAACATAGCAAATAGATTCATTGACATGCTAAGATTGAAACCACCTCACCAAGGTTTATGATGTCAACAATAATGTCTACCAAGCTCTCTAAGTGGGTCCAAGAGAGAACGTACCGATCAAAGTTGAGGACTAAACCAAGTAAGACCGTGAGATAGTGACAATATCCTCCCTACCTACAAGGGGTTCTATCATCAAGAAGAACTTCGTAAGAAACCCACTTTATCAAAAATGCCACAAATAGTGTTTATAGGGCCTATTTACTATGTGAAACATATATGCAAGAAAGTTAACCTATGTTCTTTTTAGAGCCCAAAATTGAAATGTGATCTATGAAAGCATTAAACACTCAAGCTAGGCACATGAGAGATTCATTTTAATTTCTAAAATCCAAATATTATAGAGATTCAACAAAATACCTCAAGTCCAAAGCAACGCGCTTGGTAGATTTTTGTTGAGCTTTTTTGTGCAAGCAAGCCACGAACTCTCCAACAAGCAAACAAGCAAATAAGCAAACAAGATATGCAATGTCTATCCAAATTATACAAAACCTAGGGTTAGATCTGAAAATAAATTGTAAGGAGAAATAATAGCTAGAAAATAATCCAAATGACAACTCATATCATGCATTGAACCATGAAAAATAAGTGCATACTCATCACAAAATTTTAATTTTTTTTCCATTTGACGTAGTCAACAAGATCTGATTTTTTTGATATGATTTTGGCCACAAAAATAGAAATGAAAAATAGAGACCCCTACTAAAAAATAGAGATTTTTCCAAAAATGTAAAAATTTCAGAAAAATCTTCTCATTTGTTCCCTAGAGGCCCATTTTACCAAAACAAACCTGTTTTTGTAAATCAATTATTTGAGCTATGATATTGCATCCAAATTAAAAACACAAATAATGGACCCCCTGTATAATTTAAAGATATTTTTGAAAATATAAAAATTTCCAAAAAATATGCTAATTTGCACCGAAAATTAATTTTTTATGAAAAATAAAAGAAAAATTATAAAAAATCAAAAATACATTGGAAAATTCTGAATTTTTTATTGGAGCTTCTTTGATATGTCGTCAACTTGAAAAAAAAAATTAGACCAAAACATGAAACCGTTTGGAAGATATGATCAAATCTTTAAAAATATAAAGTTTTAATCTCCAAGCAAATCTGCACAAGGGGGGGTTAGCTCCAAAAATAGCCAAAACAAGCATGTAAAGGTGGGTTTCCCCACAGTGGGTGCCAAAAATGTGTGCTAAAATGTTGTCACACTTCTATGAGTCATTAAATCCAAAAAATTTCAAGAATGAGGTCTCAAATGGTGACTCATAGCTCTCTATTCATGGAGTGTAAGGGTTTGTAATGGAGGCCCTCAGATTGACCTAGTTTGTGCCCATGCAAGTACACCATAAAATGAGAGATTCAAAGATGCATGCAAATGAAAATGGAAGCTAATCTATATGAAAGCAACCTAATCTATGAAAAGAAATGCTTATGCAAGATTATTCTATGGAAGGAAATATGAATCTAATCTAACATGCAAGTACAAAATTAATCTAAATGGATTGTCATGAAGGCATGAGAGAAGAAGACAAGAAGAAAGAAGTTGCAATATCCAAGCTCAAGTGCTCAAATTCTCCTCCAAAATTGTTCTCCAAACCTGCATAACAATAACAATCTCTATATGCTTCTTATCAAAAATGAGAAGGAGAGGATTCTTTATATATGGTTTAGAAATAAATGGACGGTCACGATTAAGAGGCAAAAAGAAATGAGCAATGGTGGAGATTAAATCTTGGTTGATCCATTTGCTCATTTTTTCAGAAGACAAAATCAAAGGTAATGATTAAGAGGAAAAAGGCCCACCACTTAGGAAAGTGTGGAAGAAAAAGGAATCTTTATTTATTTTTTATTTATTTTTATTTAATTTATTTTCTTTTTCATCATAAAGAGAGCTTTAAGTGGGGGTTTTATTTATTTAAAAGAGGAATTTTATTTTAATTAAATAAGATAAGATTATTTAATTAAAAGATGAATATTAATTAAATAAGATAAAATCATTTAATTAAAACACATATTTTAATTAAATAAGATTATTTCATTTAAGATATTTTATTTTAATTAAATAAGCTTATTTTATTTATTTAAAAGGGAATGCTTCTTTTAATTAAATAAAATTATTGATGAAATGATCAAACCTTAGGAAATATTGAAATAATTGAATTAATTACGATTTGATCAAGGAAATTAATAAATTAGAAATATTGCAAGGCATTGATTCAAGAAATTGATAAATTGGTTCCATAATTTGATAAATTGAAGAATGGGGCCCAAAGCCTAGGCGACCATTTTAGGGTGCATACAGAAGTATCCATGTGAGAAAACCTCAAAGGAGAGTGAATCCTACCCTTCGGGAGAAAGTTAAAACAAAATTGCAGAATTTGTTAGATGCTAGTTTTATTTACCCTATCTTAGATAGCCAATGGGTTTCACCTTTAGTAATTATACCTAAGAAAAATGGGAAATGGAGAGTACATGTAGATTATAGAGAGTTGAACTCTACAACTAAAAGGGATCTTTCATTTTATTGATTAAGTCCTAGATTCATTAGCTGGAAATAAATACTTCTCATTCCTGGATGGGTACAGTGGATATAATAAAATAAGGATTGATCTTGAAGACCAAGAAAATACCACTTTTACCTATCCCTAGGGAACCTTTGCATACTTTTTTTCCCTTTTGCTTTTGTAACACTACAGCCAGATTTCAATGAGTAGTCATTAGTATCTTTTCAGACATTTCTCATTACTGTATGGAGATATATATGGATGATTTTACCACTTTTGGAGTAACATATGAAGAATCCTTAGATAATTTAAAGAAGGTACTCACAAGGCATGAAGAGCACAATATCTCTTTAAATAGTGATAAAATTTTCATGATGATGAAAGAAGGTGTTGTCCTAGGTCATTATATTTCTTAGGTTGGTATACAAGTTGACCCGGCTAAGATAGAATTTATTCTTACTTTGTCTACTCCTACCAAGTAGAAGGATGTTAGGAGCTTCTTAGGTCATGTTGGTTACTACAGAAGATTCGTTAATTATTTCAATAAAATAACCATCCCATTGTATACACTCCTCACAAAGGAATCTAAGTTCAATTGGAATAAGGCATGAGAAGATTTCTTTCTACAGCTCAATGCTCTTCTAACCCAAGCCCTGTACTGAGAGGTCCTAATTGGACAATCCCATTTCACATCCACATTGATGCTTCAAATTATGCAATTGGATTAGAGCTAGCACAAAAGGAGGATTCCATTGAAAATGCTATTTATTGTATCAGCAAAAATCTCTAAGAGGTCGAGCTTAACTACACAGTCACAGAGATGGAATTAGTAGAAGTAGTTTATGCACTCAATAATTTTTGCCAGTATGTTACAAGATATCAATTTTTTATACATATTGATCATGCAACAATCAAATATTTGATGAACATGTTGTGTGTGTGTGAAAAGTATCTTTAGATACACAACACTTCAATGAATCATTGGATAGTTAATCTAAATTAATGAAAGAAAATTGATCTAAAATAAGACTAACTAAGGCAACTCATTTCTTTCTAGTAGATCTAAGTATGAGCTTTCTCTTAGATCATTGTAAACTTAGTGACCACAATGTAATATAAATGAAGGATTTGAATGAACTAAATATAAATGCAAGATTGATATAATTAACTAGGAGTTAATCCAATTAAACAAAATGAGATGTTCTTATCTTAGTTTGATGCAATAAATGAAGCTACAATGCTAAATGAATGAAATAATTAAGCAATTGAAATTAACTATGAAATGTGCAAATAGTTATGAATTCAAAACAACAGTGTAACTCTAATTCAAAATATGGATCCTTTGTGAAGAAATGAGGCTTGGTTATATAGAAATCTCTTTAGGGATGAATGGTTGAGATCGATCAGAGACAAGCGGTGGAGAATGTTTCAAAGAATTAGTTAACTCAAAAGGTGCATCAGTTATTGTAGAATCTTTCAAATTAACTAGTAAGTCAATTGGACTGGTTTTTCAATTAACTAATTTATTTCCAAAATGTCACTTGGTTAACTGAACTATTTCCAAATTGTATTCAATTAACTAAAGGATGATGACATAAATGCATTCTTGGAATTATTGGGTGATTTTAGTGCATTTTCCTCAAAATGTGATAATAATAATCAATTTAATTCTTTTGTTAATAATTAATTGACAACTTTCATTTATTTAATCAACATTAATTAAATAAATAGCATAGGATCGATTTAATTGCCAATAACATTAGGACTTAAGAATTAATTAATTAAGTGTAATAATCAAATGGAATATAGATCAGATCATGTTTATGAATTGAATTGCCTTTGGTTAGGACTTACGAAATTTGATCAAAATTAAGGTTTCCTTGAGGAATAATTGAGATTAGGGGCTCATGGTTTTGGTGACCATTTTTAGGTGATTACATGTGCCCCTCTTTGAATTGATGTGTGATTAGCACACTTATTCAAAGAACAGTTAGTGTTGAGACTAAGAATAGTTTGATGTAAAGCGATGAAACTACTCTCAAGTTAGTTGATTCAAAAGATGCAATTCTGAACTTTATTGGACAAGAACTGATAGGAAGACCTGAATGTTTAGTTTGATGTGACATGATGAAACTGAGCACCTGTCTGATTTGATGATGAAAACTAACCAATTTGATGTAAAGTGATGAAATTGATTAATGTCAGAAAGACTCTTAAACCATTGGATTGGTTTGAATGAATAACCATTTTGATGTGAAGTAATGAAACTGGTCATCATTAAGAGATCGATAGTGTAATTGACTTTGTTTGATGCGATGAAGCCAATTGGATTAATGAGGACAATATCATTTTGATGTGAAGTGATGAAACCGATACGCCCCTAGAGGTTTGTTGATGACAAAGGATCTCAACTTGATGTGGTGTGATGAAACTGAGATGCCCCTAGCAATGAGGTCTTGTTTGATTCAATTTCCGAATAAAAGATTCTCGACGTTTGATGATGTGATTATTGAATTGTTGATGTTATGATTATGCCCCCTTGGGAGTGGAATCAAAAGATGACGAGGTGCTCCAGTGATCTTAAGAAATTTTAATTGATAAAAATGATTTAAGAAGAGGTAGGTCTAATTTGATGAGGTTGTAAATGACATTTGACACTAATATGAGGTCTGGTTGACCAAGTTTGACCAAAATTTGGATAAGGGTTGACCAAGATTTTGGAACATTGATTACATGAGAAGGGAGAAATTGCACTGTTTTGAAGGACAGATGACTGATTATGCAAGTGGTCAACTACAATTAGGATAAAAACTCAAAGTGCAATTTTAACAGATTAAATGATCTCAAATTTTGATTTTGATCCCGAAAATAGAATCAAGATAGTCAAATTAGAAGGGAATCTTCTTGTTGATACACATGTACTCAATAATATCTTTGATGACACAGTTGACCACTTGATGAGGGAGGATGATTATGATCTTGATTGCATGCCTCACATTTCACATAGAAGAAAATGATGGAGTAACGTTGTCCAAATGAAAAATGCAAAACTAACATGAATGCACCCTAGGACTTAATCACTGATTTTGCTTTGAAAATTTTCATAATTGAGAGTTTGTGGGACATCGTAGCTGATACAATTCTCACTAGTGCCACTATGACCATGAGAATATGAATATGGCCTATATCGGAGAAATGTGGAAAACTAACTCAAGCGTCAAGGCATAAAAGATGAGATAACCTGAGTGTCGTTTCTAGTTGACATTGCAAGTAACCATAAGCATCAAAGCATAAGAGTCTAGGAAGACCTGAATGGTTCTTGCGTAAACAAACAAAATAACAGACAATGAAATAGTTTTGAGCTCACCTTAGTATCCATATAAAAAGAGTCAAGGTATGTGCAGCATTCCAATCAAGATGGAGACTCTTACCACAAACACCCAATTTATTGGATAGTTTAGGATCATTGGAACCACACTGACAAGAAGAATACATAGAAAAATGATTATGTTGCATTTGATGTTCCTCTAGTCATTTTAGACATCTTTGAGTTAGATATAAAGGGATAATCAGTAAATCAAATGATAAAAAATAGCATACCCAAAAAATTCACAACCTTCATTACTTCTTTAGTCAGTTAGACATCGTCAAGTCACGATAGAGATGTGATCAACATTATTTCAGCAATTTTTGGGTTGTTTGTGTTTTGTGTTCTATCTTGTTGAAGTATGTAGTGTTAAGAAACACTTAGTTGTTATGTCAGGTCTATCGTGGATAGATGATTGAAGATTAGCCAATAAGTGTTGAGAAATATTGTTGGTCGATGTCGTCACATTGAGTGGTGTTGAGAAACATCAGTGTATGTTAGTGATTAACCTTTCAGTGGTTTGTAGAAAACTGACTCTGATTCACTTGGGATGATGCTCTAATTAACTGTCATAATAAGAAATTGTCCCCTAGGTAGACTTGAATGTCCTAGGATGAAGATAAAGATGAATTCCATTCCATGGTAGTGTAGCGTGGAACAACTGATGTGTCATGAAAGTGACTGAAAGCTATGTACAAAATGAAGCAAAGGAAGGGTGCCAAGAATCATGTTGATAGATGGAGTGCTTGAGTACAAGAGGCACCTATTTACTAGGTTTCACCACTTGGAAGATATTCTATTTTTGCTACCAAGGCACCTGTTTACCAGGTTTTCACCAAGGCACTTTCTTTTTTTCACTTGTTTTTATCTTTTCATTTATTTTTTATTTATGTCTGTGTGTGTATGTGAAAAGTGTCTTTAGATACACAACACTTCAATGAATCCTTAAATAGTTAATCTAAGTTAATGAAATCAAATTAATCTAAACTAAGACTAGCTAAGGAGACTCATTTCTTTCTAGTAGATTTGAGTATGAGCTTTCTCTTAGATCATTTCAAACTCAGTGACCACAACATAATCTAAATAAAGGATTTTAAATAAAACTATATGTAAATGCAAGATTAATCTAATTAGCTAAGAGTTAATCCAATAAAGAAAAATGAGGTGTTCCTATCTTAGTTTGATGCAATAAATGAAGCTACAATGTTGAATCAACAAAATAACTAAGTAATTGATAATTAACTATAAAATGTGCAAATAGCTATGATCAAAAACCAATAGCATAACTCTAATTCAAAATCTGGATCCGTTGTGAAGAAATGAGGCCTGATTATATAGAAATCCCTTCAGGGATGAATGGTTGAGATCGATTGGAGATGAGTGGTGGAGATTGTTTCAAATAATCAATTAACTATAAGGTGCATCAGTTATTGTGGATACTTCCAAATTAAGTAGTAAGTCAACTGGACTAGTTTTTCAGTTAACTAATTTTTTTCATCGCTTCACATAACATTGGTTACTCATTCCAACCAATCCAATGGTTTAAGAGTCTTTCTCACATTAATAAATTTCATCACTTCACATCAAATTGGTTAGTTTTTGTCATCAAATCAGACAGGTGTTCAATTTCATCGCATCACATCAAGCTGAACATTCTGGTCTTCCTCTTGATATTTGTTCAATCAAGTTTGGAATCGATATGTCTAAATCAATCCACTTGAGAGTAGTTTCATTGCTTCACATAAAACTATTCTCAGTTTCAACACTAACTGTTATTTGAATTAATGCACTGATCACACATCAATTCAAAGAGGGGCAAATGTAATCACCTAAAAATGGTCACCAAAACCATAAGCCCCTAATCTCGATTATTCATCAAGAAAACCTTAATTTTGATCAAATTCCCTAATTCCTAATCTAAGACAATTCAATTCATCAATTTGATTTGACCTATATCCCATTAGATTATTGCACTTGATCTTACTTAATTAATTAATTATAAAATCCTAATGTTATTGGCAACTAAATTGATCCTATGCTATTTATTTAATTAATGTTCATTAAATAAATGGAATTTGTCAATTAATTACAAAAAATGGATTAAATTGATTATTATTATTAAATTTTGAGTAAAATGCATTAAAACCATTTTATAATACCAAAAATGCATTTATGTCATCATCCTTAGTTAACTGAATGTGATTTTGGAAATAAATGTGTGTGAAAAGTGGCTTTAGATACACAACACTTTAATGAATCCTTAAATAATTAATCTAAATTAATGAAAGAAATTTGATCTAAACTAAGACTAACTAATGTGACTCATTTCCTTCTAGTAGATCTGAGTATGAGCTTTCTCTCAGATCATTGCAAACTTAGTGACCACAACATAATCTAAACGAAGGATTTTGAATGAGTTAACTATATGTAAATGCAAGATTAATCTAATTAGCTAAGAGTTTATCCAATTAACCAAAATGAGGTGATCCTATCTTAGTTTGATGCAATAAATGAAGCTATAATTTTGAATCAACAAATTGACTAAGCAATTGATAATTAATTATGAAATGTGCAAATAGCTATGACCAAAAACTAATAGTGTAACTCTAATTCAAAATATGGATGCTTTGTGAAGAAATGAGGCCTAATTTTATAGAAATCCCTTCAGGGATGAATGGTTGAGATCAATTGGAGATGAGTGGTGGAGAATGTTTTGAAGAATCAATTAACTCCAAAGGTGCATTAGTTATTGTGGAAACTTCCAAATTAACTAGTAAGTCATCTGAACTAGTTTTTCAGTTAACTAATTGGTTTCCAAAATGTGACTTGTTTAACTGAATTATTTCCAAAATCGCATTTAGATAACTAAAGGATGATGAAATAAATGCATTTTTTGTATTATTAAATGATTTTAATGCATTTTACTCAAAATTTGATAATAATAATCAAATTTATTTATTTATTTTTGTAATTAATTGACAACTTCCATTTATTTAATCAACATTAATTAAATAAATAGCATAGGATTGATTTAATTACCAATAACATTAGGATTTTAGAATTAATTAATTAAGTAAGATCAAGTACAATAATCAAATGGGATATAGGTTAGATCAAATTGATGAATTGAATTGCCATAGATTAGGACTTAGGGAATTTTATCAAAATTAAGGTTTTCTTGATGAATAATCAAGATTATGGGCTTATGGTTTTGGTGACCATTTTTAGGTGATTACATTTGTCCCTCTTTGAACTGATGTGTGATCAACACATTGATTCAAAGAATAGTTAGTGTTGAAACCGAGAATAGTTTGATGTGAAGTGATGAAACTACTCTCAAGTGGATTGATTCAGAGATATTGATTCCGAACTTGATTGAACAAATATCGATAGGAAGACCATAATGTTCAGCTTGATGTGATGCGATGAAACTAAACACATGTCTAATTTGATGATGAAAACTAACCTATTTGATATGAAGCGATGAAATTTATTAATGTCAAAAAGACTCTTAAACCATTGGATTGGTTTGAATGGGTAACTAGTTTGATGTAGAGTAATGAAACTAATTATCATTAAGAGATCGATAGCAAAATTGACTTGATTTGATGCGATGAAGCCAATTGGATTGGTGAGAAAAATACCAGTTTGATGTGAAGCGATGAAACCTATATGCCCCTAGAGATTTTTTGATGATGAAGAATCTCAACTTGATGTGGTGTGATGAAGTTGAGATGCCCCTAGTCATTTGTTGATGACGAAGAATCTCAACTTTATATGGTGTGATGAAGCCGAGATGCCCCTAGCGATGATGTCTTGTTTGATTTGATGTTCTAATTGCTTGATTAAATATTCTTGATGTTTGATGATGTGATCACTGAATTATTGATGTTATGATCATGACCCCTCAAGAGAAAAATCAAAATATGGCTAGGTGCCCCAATGATCGAAAGTAATTTCGATTGATAGTATGATGTGGGAAGGAATAGATCTTATTTTAATAAGGTTGTAAGTCACATTTTGTACTTAGTTGAGATCTTGTTGATCAAGTTTGACAAAAATTTTGATAAGGTTTTACCAATATTCTGGTACATTTATTGCTTGAGGAGGGAGAAATGGCACTAGTCTGAAGAACAAAGGATTGATTGCGTAAGAGATCAACTATAATTAGGGAAAAAAGTCAAACTATGATTTTGACAAATTAAATGATCTCAAATTTTGATTTCAATCACGAAAATAGAATTAGGATTTATGAGATATGCTTTATATATGCAATAGTTTCTAACATCTCTTGCATGGAATCTTCTGGTTGATACACAGGTACTCAATCATATCTCTAATGACAAAGTTCACTGCTTGGTGAGAGAAGAGAATGATGAGCTTGATAGCAGACCTCACATTCCATGTAGGAGAAAATGGAGTAACGTTGTCCAAATGCAAAATGCAAAACTAACATGAATGCACCCTAGCACTTAGTCACTAAGTTTTCTTTGAAAATTTGCATCATTGAACATTGTGGGACATTGTATCTGATATGATTCTCACTAGTGCCACTGCGACCATGAGAATATGAATATGGCCTTGTAGACACCTAAAATCCAACTTATTAATTAAAAATATTTTAGTTAATAAACATTCTGATGACATTATAATTTTTTAATTAATTAATTATTATTGTTATTATCCTCCTCTATTTTAATTAAATCTATTTAATTAAAAGATCACTCCTAAAAATGTTTAAATCAAATTTAAACATCTCCTCTCTCCTAAATTTATTAAAAAATTTAATAAATTATTTCAACCCAAACCCTCTTTAAATAAATTAAATATTTATTTAAAACCCTAAAATCCTAGATATCTTCTAGACTCTTTTAAACCTATCATATCATCCCTAATCACTCCCTTGCCCCGCTTAAAGGGTGATTTCTAACCCTCTTAGCCTAACCCTCTCCCTTTGACCCAAAGTCAACACCCTCATTAATGAGCCTTACAAACTCATTAATGACCCCTTACACCCTCATGAATGGCTCTTAAAGCCTCTTAATGAAGGCCCATCTTCCTTCTTCAACACTTTTTCCCCTAGTACACTTCCCTAGTGTTTCTCACACATTTGTGAGAAACCCTTGGGCATTTAAATCATAAATGCTAATCATGTCCCTTCTTAACCATACCCCTAACCCTGACTCTGACCCTAACTACCCATCCTAACCCAAGGCCTTGGCCAAAATCCTATAAATATCCCTCCTTCCATGAGAAAAATAAGAATCACTCTTTCATTTCATAGCATAGTCATAATGTTGAATTGCATGTAGAATATCATAGCATATATTAGCATTGTTAGATTTCCTTCATGTTTTCATGTTTTCATGTTTTATAACTCATCCTACCTTAGTTTGATGGATTAATTTAGTTTATTTCAAGAATTTAATATAGTATTCAATCCATATCACATCCATATTTGATTTAAAATGAATCTTTCACTTCATCCATAAGCCTAGATTCTATATTTCATCATTTGCATCCTCAAAACCCTAGGGGAAAATAGGTTCCCTATACCTAATTTTGTGCCACTTTTGGGGTCTCCATGGCTTTCATATGATCCTAATATACCCTAATATGCATTATTTATATGCTCATTGTGCTTGTAGAGCACACCCACATCCCTCTTAAACAAGAAAATCAAACAGTGCCCAAGTGCTCCCGTTTTGGCTCAATCTCAGGTGGTCTTGTGAATTTATTTTACTATATGTTGATGTATGATTTGTTTAAAATAATGTTTTAATGTCTTAGAATGCTCCCAAAATTTTATTTTCACATCTCTCATATTTTTGCACGCTCGGTGGGACACCCACCATGCATTTCAACTCTATTTTTTAGGGTTTTTTGAGCAAAAAACTCACTTTTTCTGAAGATCTCGTACGACCTGATGGGAATCCTAGTACAAGTAAAATATTCTAGCCCTATTTAATCATATTTTAACCTATTTATTCTTGTACTATTCTATGTACTAACATATATGGTCCTTCTACAAGTCATTTATGGCCTTCTGCTTCTCATATGGCCTTGTTTTCTTGTATGGTGACCCATGTATACTCGTATGGACCATGATACTAACTTGTACAAGTAAAAACCCCCAAAATACCCTATCCTTATTACTCGTATGGGAAATAGGGGGCATGTTTAGAGCCCTAATCCTTGGTTTGTTTGGTCTTTCAGTTTCATTTGGGCTTCCTAGTGTCCCTAATCCTCAAAATTACAAGATCTAACTTCATTTTTGCTGGTCATCCTTGGAAAGAAAGTTGGTTATCAAAAAAATCAAGTTCCTAAGACCTAATAATCTCACTTTTTTTTTTAGGAACAAAATCCAACTTTCATTAAGGCTTAAAAAGAACCATACTCAATCTTGAATGCCTAAACTGAAAGAATCTGCATATCTTCCTGAAGGGATAAAAATCAATCAAAAATAATCCTAAAGTGCACAATTTTAATCTTCACACTTTGTTTTAGGGTTTAAAATGAACCTCATCTAACAATCTTGAATTCCTAAGTTTATCATACAATCTTAAGAGCAATCTAGGAACACTTCAATATTTTGGACCTAAAACAAACCCTAATTCAAATCTCAAATGTTTAATGGAATGAACAATCAAATTTCACACTTACTTTGGGTTTTTTAAAAAAAATATTCAAAAGCTTGAAAATTATTAGAGTATAAATCTTCACATTTGCTTTTTGTCCTAAAGGGGAAAACCCTAAAACTAATCTTGAGAGGCTAAAGGAAAGAACAAAGAAAATCTCAAACCTCTTTTTTGGACTTAAAATGAAATGTAAATCCAAATCTTGAATGCCAATAAGGAGTGAAAAAAATCAAAGTCAACTATTTCATTTGAGTTCTAAAAACATCCAATCTTGATTGCACAAATAAAATTGAAGCAAAATCAAATCAAACACTTTATCTTTGGGATCCTAAAAAGAATCAAAAAATCCAATCTTGAATGATAAAGGAATAAAACATTTTCAAGTTTTCAAAAGTTCCAAAAATATTTCTTGTTTCAAAGATAATGAACTTTGCATCCTAAAACATGTGTGCTTGAGAGTCGTAGCATAAAGAAACACTTAAAGAAATCAATCTTGGAAATAAACTCTTCATGATGTGTTGATTAGGAGTTTTTCAAATTTCTTACAAAATCCTTTTAAATCTAAGTGATTCAAGTGAAATCCATACCCTTTCCCCATGCCTTCATAGAACTTGGGTGAAAGATTAGGATTTGGATTGGTCACTTGACTCTAGCGAGGCCTCTCTAGAGAGAAAAGTGCTTCCTCTTTAATGAATGACCTAAAATTGGTATTTCCCTGATTGGTATATAAACAAAGCACTGAGAAAAGTCTTGCTTCATCCCCTCAAGCTCGAGTGATGTGTATTGATAGTAGCCTAAGGTAGGTGAATATCTCTACTATTTCGATATAGTCAACTAGGCTCTTAAGTGAGTCACACACATAAAAACTGATTGGGAGGACACCACAAACCTTATTACACACCTACGAATTAGAGACTTCCTGATCTACCCCCGAAGGATTTCTAATCTTTGTGCAAGGAGAATAGTAATCTCCCCAAGACACTCATCATATTGTGCCATCCTTGAGCACTTGGAACTGGATACTATGACATCATGACTAGAGCCATTGTGTGCTTAGTCATGGCCCTATTCTAATTAGCTCTTGGATGTGTGCCTAAGTCTCTGAGAAAAGGTTTTTTAGTCATAGCCAAAATTCCTTAGGGTAAGATTGCTTGTGCATATTTTTAAAGTTTTAGACTCAGTAAAAAACATCTATCAAAAATACACATTCCAAAAAAGAACTATCAGAATCACTGTCATCATTTCTTGTATCCCACAAAGTTTCTTTGTCCTTTGTTGGGATTATTTTCAAAACACTTGGTCATTATCTTTGAGTTTTTTTTGGTCCATTTCCATTGGAGAAGAAAAAATCAAATCTAAAAATCCCAAAACTTGATCCAATCTATCCAAAAATATCTTTGAATCCAAGTGATTTCAAAGTCAATTGCCTAGAAACATTTCTCAAACCCAATTGCCATCTTTTCAAAGCTATGTTTGATTTAGTCAAACATAAAAAAGCCAAATTGCCCAATTCTTGTATTTATCATGAGAAAAAAGTTGCAGAAAGAGATTTAAAAGACCATCAATCTTTGCTAATTGCAATCAAAAAAGAAAAAAAAAATTAGGAGAAGCTAGATAACGTGGATTATAACATGAGAATAAAATAGTTTGCAACCCACTTCTAGGTCAATCGTCACTTTGTTAGCCTAGAAATTGAAGACTATTTTGGCTTATCAACATCTACATTCTTTCAGAATCTCACATTTTGTCTCAGCATCCTTGCATACTTAGATCATCTCCCTAGTTGCATCATAGATCATCCTTTTAGTTAAATTTGGGTCATGCCCTTAGAAATAGCCTCATCCAAGTCATTCTTTATCATCCTTAATCCAAATCCAAATTCCACCAATCCTTAATCCAAAATCCAAAATCCTTGAATAAAATCCATCCTATCCAAATCATCTACTTAGTGTCACATATTTTGAGTTGCTCAATCCTCATCCTAAATCAGAATCATCTTAGCTCCACCCTTTGACTAAGCATTGTCTAGGGAATCTTGTACTTATCTTTGTAGGCCTCATCATCTTGAGCAAGATATTGGCATACACTAACAAGTATCATATCTTTTGAAGATCAAGAGTCTATCCTAGGTTGACAATCCTATCCTCTTTAATCCTACATAAGGAAGCAGTGACTCATTCCGACACTTAGTAATCCTCCACCATCACCATCATCTAGATCCAATCAACATCCAAACATCCTTCAATTCATCTAAAATCCTCCTAATCCTTGCATCTATCCTTAGGTCTTCATAGACTTAGAATATCCACCATCCTTAAGTTTCCTTAGAAGCATCTTTGCATCCACCCATCACTGCATCTTCATCTTTAGGTATGCATTTCATGCTTGCCAAGACACGATCAAGGAAGAGAAAGAATATTGGTCACAACTTAGCCACGAGTTCATCTGATCCTAATGATCCTAACAGCATGATAATGACCTACAATCCACAACCCCCACAGGTCGAAAATGTATGGGAAGATCCAACTGAGACACCCACCTCATTTTCCATGGAGGCATTCATGAGCCATCCAGGACATGCATGAATGGTGAGTGAAATCATAAACCATAATCATCATGCTATATTAGCAAACTACGTGCAAGAGGGTACTTCCATTCCACCACATCTTCAACCCTTCAACCCCTCAAAACCCATCCATATCCATGTTGAATCCTATTCTCCCATCATCCAACAAATCCATGACCCTAGCCAACAAATATCTCAGGTAGCCTCACTTATCCCCCATCTCTCTTGCAATCTAGTGCCACAATACCCATGGTTCAAATGATGGCACAATCCACCCCTTTTCCATCATGGGCACACCACCACCATCTGCAATATCTCAAGCTGCCACTCAGGCATTGAGCTTTGCACAAGCCAAACCTCCACCTCCCCCACAAACTTCCACACAAGAAATGCATTTTCCTTTCATGAGCCAAGCCTCCTCTTCAGCACCATTCTTTCCAGGAGCAACGTAGTCTTTCCCCTCTATCACATAGAAAACTTCCACATCAGTACCATTCTTCCTAGGGACAACATAGTCATTTCCCTTCTTCGCTCAGCAAGCTTCCATATTAGTACCATCCTTCCAAGGAGAAAATAAAGAACCTCCTTCCACTTCTCAGCAAGCTTTCACCCAAGCATTTGTTCCACCCGTCACTCAGCTCACTTCTACACATGTTCCTCCTCCACCTTTCATTACCAACACACAAGCCCAATAAGCTTCTTTCACAACAAGAATGCCCTTTATGGGATCCCAAAAACCACCATCTACATCCCAAAATCCCACCATCACTATTGCATTCTCAACTACATCCATATTGCAACCTGGAGCAAGAATAGGCTCTTCTTGGGGCCTCACCCAAGCACAAATGCATGCCCTGGGTATACAAACCCAATCACACATATCCATTCCCACAAACCCACAAGTAGTCTTCCCTCACATAGCACAACAACCAATACCACCACCTCCACCAGCTACATCCTTTCCCACCTATACTAACTATCTATCCATGCCACCACCACAACAATAGAGTTTCACCCATCTTTCCATCTACGTTGCGCAACCGCCTCCTACTACTAGCTCCCAAATAACCATTCCCATGCTCAGCAATGTAGGAATGCATCCCACTTACATCAGCCTAGAAAAAGGCCCATCTTACCAGTAAAATACACCATTCCACCAACCTCCCTCATAATAGCAGTACTTCCCATCACAGCAACAATAGCATCCCCTCATCCCCCAGCAGCAACAAGCAACACCATATCCTACATGGCAATACACCCCCGTACCTTAGCAGCAATATCCTCCCTAGTAATCATCACCCCAAAATCCATTCCAATCTGGCTATCTAGCTGGGCAATCCCCCTACCCAATCCAACAATACCCTCTACATAACCATCCATATTCACCAACACCATCATATCCTTTCCCAATGGGAGTACCCACTCCAATGCCTATCAACGCAGAATGGGAAGAAATAAAGAATGCTCTCAAAGAGCTTAGAGCTAGAATAGAGAGAAAATCTTTCAAATTTGAAGAGGTATGTCCCTATCCCTTTGATAGATCTAT
Source organism: Chamaecyparis obtusa (assembly GCA_027943335.1). Taxonomy (NCBI): domain Eukaryota; kingdom Viridiplantae; phylum Streptophyta; class Pinopsida; order Cupressales; family Cupressaceae; genus Chamaecyparis; species Chamaecyparis obtusa. Next base: position 867,491 of record BSBK01005588.1, on the reverse strand, counting down.
CATAGCAATCCCCTTCCCCAAGCACTTCAAGATTCCTAAGTTTGACAAATATAGGGGGAAGGGAGATCCAGTTAGCCATGTCAAAGAATTTTACATGGCTTGTCAAGAGGTGGCTTAAAGTGACAATTTCCTCATGCACCTCTTCCCTAAGAGCTTGGGAGGGACTACTATCGAGTGGTTTTACAAGATGCCTTATGATACAATACACCCATAATGTTGAAAATGATTTATCCCTATTAGACCTCTTCCATTCAAAACAAAAGGGAGGTGAGAGCTTGGCTGATTACTTGCAATGATGGAAAAACCTCACCATGAGGTTATCATATCAATCACCTAAGAAATATCTCACTAAAATCTTCATCGACAACTTGCATCCTAAACTATCCCATTTCATGAGGATGAACTACATACAAACCTATTAGGATATCAAGGGCAAATGGATAGACATCAAAAGAGGCCTCTTGGATGAAGGCACCATCCAACATTAAAAAGATAATTCACATGACAAATCCAATAATGATAGGCCTCGTTACTGGAACAAGAACAAAAACATTGTCACGGATGGAGCCACAAATACCAAACATGTCCAAATTGTTGTGGCAAGTCCAACACCACCTACTCCTGCATATCAACAACAACCTCCAATCAATCAAGAGCCTATGAAGAACTATCAACATCAATAAAACCAAGCATAATCCATATTAGTCACCCTGGCACAGGCCTCGAGTCCATAATAATCAAAGATGTACTTTCACCCCTCTTGGTGAGCTGCTGGACATGAAATTCCATCGAATGGCTAAAGCTAACCTAATTACCTATCATCCAACTTAGGAATTAGATGATACAACTCCTAAACCAACATGGTACAAGGAAAATGAATATTGTGACTACCACCATGTTAAAGGACACGCTACCATTAAGTGCATGAAACTGAAGCACTATATCCAAGATCTCATCGACAGAAAGGAGATCCAAGTGGATGCACCTGCCCAACCTTCACATAATGCCAATCTACAAATCTATCAAAATGTGTTCCCTCAACACAACTCTGGGAAAAACCAAGTCAATACCAATCCTCCACCCCAAAACCCAGGAAAAGGAAAACAAGGAGACCATGCTAACAAAAAATACTATACTACTACTCACATCAACTATGAAAAATTTGTTGGATGCATATCCCAAGTTGAACCCATTGTGAATGTCATCCATATAAAGGGAGAAGATAGTCAGTGTGCAAACACCACATGTAGAGGACTGATATATGTCATCGGTGCTAATCCAATGTCTACTGATAATGCATAGTATAACCTTCTCGAACACCTTGGGAACACACCTACCCAAATCTCCATCCTTGACCTTCTCTGCACTTCACCCATCCATCAAGAAATCCTCAATAGAGCTCACCAAGAGGGACATGTCCCCACAGACATAAATACTATCCAATTTGAGAACGTCATGGGGCACTATCCACATCTTGTACTCTTTCCTTCAAGCCTTTCAACATACCATCGATCAAGCCTAACCACAATCTCCCCCTCTGCATTGTCATCATGGTCAGAAACTTTTCCATTAAAAGGATCATGATAGATAATGGCTCAGCCCTAAATCTATGTACCTTAAAATTCATCCGATAAGTGGGGTTTATAGAGGCTGACATATCACATGATGTCATCACTATCAAGGCCTATGATAACTCAGAGCATACCTTAGAAGGTACCATTTTGTTCCCAATCAATCTAGGCCCAACAACTCAAGAGACCACTTCCCACATTGTTGAACTAGACCTTCCATATAACATCCTCCTCGGTCGACCATGGATTCATTCCATCAAAGTCATCCCATCCACCTATCACCAATGCCTAAAATTTCCACATCATGGCACTAAGATCACCATCCATGTCGATCCTCAACCCTTCACATGTTTTCATGTGTTGGAAGCATCATTCCCCCACTATAGCCACTATCCTATAATTGACATTGGCACTTGTGTTGCCAGCTCATCCCAATCCCACTACAATCTAGAGATAATCCTAGCCTCCACTCTCTCCTCTGTCAAGATCAATAATAGAGGTTGTGGTGAGTATATACTAACTGATGTGTTTTTTGTAGGGGCCTTCCCACTTGATCCACATACTCAAGGGCACCCATGTCACCAAAGCAAGCCTACGCCAGAAGATCCTGAAGTCAAATAACTCAAGCCATCAACTTTCATCTCCCATGGAATCCTAAACAGTCAAGAGATGGACCCTAATATCAACATATGGTTATACAAGGATCCCCCACCTCCTGACACTAAGCTCCTTTGTTACTTCAAAGACAAATAGCCTGCATCTCACAAATATGCCATAGAATAATGGAAATATCAAGGTGGTGTTCTAGGACCAAAAGAAGGTGGCAGAAAAGATCCAATAGAAGCCTCGTGAAATCCAAAACATTTATGCCTTGGCTTTAATACTCCTCGACTACATATACAAGGACCCACTACCACAACTAGGAGCACTAATCCGCCCAACGTTCCCCTCTTGAACATCTAGAATGACCTTGTAGAAATTGAAGACATCCCTAAAGAGGAAGAAAAGAAATCCTATGATGATATCTTTGATGATGAAACCTTCTAGGGAAATTATATCCTTTGCCAACTCACCATAAACCTCATCAAACTTCTCCTCATCCATCCCAAACTCATAGACTAGGATCAACCAAGCATCATGTACATCGATGAGTTCTAAAGCACAGAATCACTCCTAAGATTCATGGGAACATCAGGCCAACAATCAAATCGGGGACAAGAATCAACTTATGTCTACAAGCTTGACCCTAAAGAATACTTTGGGGAAGAGGAATTCTTTAGCTACAAAATTGAAAATAAAAAAGAAAAGAAAGATTCCTTTTGTGAAAACCCCTCTGAAGCACATTTTGACTCTAAAAAAGTAAAAATAAAGGGTGTATCTTCTGGTGAAAACCTCTTTGAGGTGCTAGAAGATGAGGACTTGCCTCTTCCCCCCATCCAGGACTATAGACCAGAGCATTCATCTATCATCATTGAAGACACCAAGCCAATCAACTTGGGAACTAAAGAATGCCCAAGGATTACATATATTACAACATCCCTAACCAAAGCTGAAGAACTAGCTTTCACAGTGCTTCTCCAAGAAGATACAATCAACTTTGTGTGGTCATATGCACATATGCCTAGGCTTGATCCTAATCTAGTTGTTCACCATCTTGCACTGGACCCCAATGCAAAGCCAATTAAGTAAAAACTTTGCAAGATGCATCCAAAAGTAGCCTTATTGGTAAAGGAATAACTTGAGAAGGTACTACAAGCCAAGATCATCAAAGACATAGTCTCTTCAGAATGGCTCTCAAACATGGTGTCAGTAACTAAGCCATCAGGAGAAATCAGGATCTGTAAAAACTTTAGAGGCTTCAACAAAGCATGTCCAAAGGATGATTTCCCCTTGCTAAACATCGATATGATCATTGATCTTATGGCAGGCCATGAGATGCTATCACTCATGGATGGCTTCTCATGATAGAATCAAATCTGAATAGTAGAAGAAGACCAACACAAAATAGTATTCACAACACCATGGGGTACCTTATGCTACAATATGATGCCATTTGGGCTAAAGAATGCAGGGGCTATATATCAACAGGAAATGACAACAATCTTCCATGATATGATACACAAAATCCTTGAGGACTACATGGATTATATCCCTGCAAAATTAAATGTAGGGTTGGAACATCTTGACATACTTGAGTGTGTGTTTGACCATTTACACTATTGTGGCTTAAAGCTAAATCCAAATAAATGTGTCTTTGGTGTCATATAAGGGAAGTTGTTAGGCTACATTGTATCAAGACGAAGCATAGAGATTGATCCTAAGAAATTCAAGGCCATAATAGAAATGCCTCCTCCTCCAACACTCAAGAATCTCATAAGCCTATAAGGCAAATTGCAATCAGTTTGAAGATTCATATCATAGCTGGAAAACAAGTTTTGACCCTTCACGCATCTACTCCACAAGGACACAAGCTTCAAATGGGATCCAATCTACCAAAGAATTTTTTAGAAGATCAAATAATATCTGGCCAAATCTCCTATTCTTTTACCACCAATCCTAGGATGCCCTCTTAAACTTTAAATCTCAATAACCACTACAACATTGGGGGCACTATTAGCACATCTTGATGACAATAGCAAAGAAAGAGCCATCTATTATATCAGTCAAACTTTGGTCGGCTATGAGCTCAACTACTCACCAATAGAAAAGGCATGTCTTGCAGTGGTCTTCACCACTCAGAAGCTCTGGCATTATATGCTTAGCCACACCATCAAGCTCATCTCAAAAGTGGACCCACTCAAATACCTACTATCAAGGATAACTCTCACAGGCCAAATGGCAAAATGGGTCAGGTTGCTAAGTGATTTTGATATCCAATACATCGATAGGAAAGAACTAAAAGGGTAAGTCATTGTCAATTAGCTAGCTAAAGCACCCCCGATAGATTCATATCCATTGATTATGGAATTCCCTGATGAACACCTATGCATGATCAAAGAATAACCAATATCGAATCCATACTTTGATGGTTCCTATACATCACATGGATCAAGAGCAGGAATCCTATTTGTCACTCCTCAAAGTGACTATATCCCTAAATAATTCAAATTGGGATTCCCTTGCACCAACAACATTGCAGAATATGAGGCACTCATCTCACGCCTCAAAAAAGCTATCCAGTGGAACATCACAAAACTGTAAGTGGTTGGAGATGCACAGCTGATAATCAAGTAAGTCCTAGATGAATTTCAAACAAAGGATGACAAGCTTCTACTCTACAAGGAATTGGTGGACAGATTAAAAGAACACTTCCTGAGTCTACAATTCACATAAAAACCTAGGCTACAAAATAAAGTTGTCGAGGCAATGGAAACCATCGGATCCTCATTGGAGATCCCTCGTGATTCAACATAGTATGAATTCTTAGTGGATCAACTACATACACCTACTTATGAGAATGTCAATTCTGAAATTGTGTGCATTTTGGCTGGTCCTTAGTCCCCATGGTACCACGATATCCATGCTTATCTTAAAAATGGTATCATATCACCCCACCTCACAAACACCCAATGCTAGAACCTAATTCATAGATCTTCCTGCTACACTCTTGTAGTAAACACCCTATATCATCAAGGATATCACAAGATCATCTCTAGGTGTTTAGATTTCAACAAGGTCATCATCTTGGCTTTACAAGAGGTTCACAATGGAATTTGTGGTGCCCACATGAGTGGCATGGTCCTAGAAAAGTAGTTTCTCAGAGTTGGATATTATTGGCCAACAATGGAGCATGATGCCTGTGAATTTGTAAATAAATGCTTACCATGTCAGCAGCATGCCAATCTAATCCATGCTCCAGCACAAGACTTGCAGCCCATTGCGCCATCGTGGCCCTTTTCATGTTGGGGCTTCGACCTCATTGGTTTAATCACTGCCCTTTCCTTAAATGGACATAAATATATCATAACTACCATTGAATACTTCACATAGTGGGTTGAAGCAATTCCTCTCATCCTAACTATAGGCATTCAAATATCCAAGTTCATCCTCTACCATATCATTTGTTGCTTCAGCATCCCATCCACCATCTTCACAGATCATGGCACACCCTTTGAAACCCAGCATGTCGATGATCTATGTGCCAAACTCCACATCCATTACCATTTTTCTATCCCATACTTCCCTCAAGGAAATGGACAAGCTGAGGCAACCAATAAAACTATCCTCAAAAATGTTGTCAATGATTTTGGTTGTGACTGGCATCTCTAAATCAACCCCGCCCCCTAGGCCTACCACACTTCTTTTCACACTCCCAGAGGCACCTCCCCATACTCCCTTGTATATGGTGTCGAAGTCATCTTACCAATAGAGGTCAAACTACCATCATTGCGTGTATCCATGAAGAACTATACCACTGATGAAGACTAGTGTATGGCACACCTCACATAGCTAGACCTATTAGATGAGAAGAGGCAGCAAGCATATGATCACCTGGTTGTTTACCAGAATTGACTCAAAAGGATCTATAACAAGAAGGTCCATCCCAAACAATTCCAAGTGGGCGATATGGTCCTCAAATAAAATCAAAAATTACAAGCCAATCGAGAAAAGAAAGGCAAATTTGAACCTACTTGGTTGGGTCATTATGTTGTCATGGCATGCTTTGGCTCAGGAGCCTATCATTTATCAACACCCAAAGGAGAACCCCTGAATGATCCTATCAATATCATACATCTAAACTGGTTCTATTCTTAAACCATCCTTATGATCCAAAAAATCTATAAAAATTGAAAATCCAAAAAAACACAAAAAAAACAAAACAACAAAGAGAAATAATCATCCAATGGTGAAAACTTGGCAATTCAAGCATCTTGGACAAGTGTTGGTAAAAACCTGGAAACAAGTGCCATACATAGTGGACCAGGCCATTATCTATCAAACTCCCATCCCTCCCATCCCTTCCATCCCCTTCATCCACTCATCATCCCTTTCACCCCCACAATCCCCACCACCCGTCCATCTTCCCAAGGTGTTCTATCCTCAAGCCTATCCAACACAGCACTCTATTAATATAATATCTCCCCTTCCTGTACTATATTATCATGTCCCATTGTACATATCCTCATCCATCCTATAGCAGCTATGATCAAATAACTTGTCTTACCCATCCTTGTACTTCAACAACATCTTTTGTCAACTATCCTTTCTCGCTTGATTATCCTTGATTCATCATTTTCCAACAACAACACAACATTCTCCTCATCAAACAGGTCCTTGCAGGATGTATCCTTCCTTATGTCCAACCTAATCTCCCCCCATCAATCAAATAATCAATCTCTCTCCTTGGCAAAGGACATTTTTTAGATTTATCACTTTGATCTTGGATTTTTCCCTTTGGATCTTGTTTATCTTTTCAACTTCTCATTGCTCTTATCCTGAAAGTCACCATGATCCTTTATATCATGGTGTGCTACAAATGAGGGCAATCTGAGGCAAGGTCTTTTGATCATCTTGTTTTTGCATGTGATTTAGTTGAATATGTCCCTTTCACATTCCACATGTACTCTTTTGGGTTACATGATGCACTTGGAAAATGCCATTTGTTTATGGGTTCTCTAGCATCGTTTCTACCATGCCTCCTCCTAGATTCATGCATGATGTTGGGGCCACCCTTACATTTTTTTTTATGTCAGTCCTCTGTAATGCTGGTGACAAGGCCTCACATTCTTAAGTAACCTTGGTAGGTCTCTATTTTTTCTACATAAAACTCGGTTGTGCTCTCCCCATTCGCGCAATGAAATCCCCAAGTCTAGTCAACTGCATCTTTATCTTGCATCATGCATCTAGCTTCATCCTGCACTCATGCATTCTTGCATCTTGCATTTTGAATCATACTATCTTCATGCATCTTTTCTCATGGTTGTACTTCTATTTATACTCTTTTCCTTCTCCTTCCTCCATTTTCTTCCCGCTCCTTTTCAAGAAAATTCCACAAAGTTTCCTCTTTGCATTATTTTCTTGAGGGGGCACAACCTCTTACCTTCTAACCTCATCTGAGGCATCTTATTTTCTTGTCTTTAACAAAACACCACTTGTGCCACTGCATCAAAGAGGGGCAAAATTTAGACACCTAAAAATCTGACTTATTAATTAAAAATATTTTAGTTAATAAAAGTTTTGATGACATCACAATTTTTTAATTAATTAATTAATTAATTATTATTGTTATTATCCTCCTTTATTTTAATTAAATCGATTTAATTAAAAGATCACTCCTAAAAATTTTTAAATCAAATTTAAACATCTCCTCTTTCCTGAATTTATTAAAATATTTAATAAATTATTTCAACCCAAACCCTCTTTAAATAAATTAAATATTTATTTAAAACCCTAAAATTTGAGATATCTTATAGACTCTTCTAAACCTATCCTCTCATCCCTAATCACTCCCTAACCCCGCTTAAAGGGTGATTCCTAACCCTCTTAGCCTAACCCTCTCCCTTTGACCCAAAGCCAACACCCTCATTAATGAGCCTTACAAACTCATTAATGGCTCTTACATCCTCTTACTGAAGGCCAATCTCCCTTCTTCCACACTTGTTCCCCTAGCACACTTCCCTAGTGTTTCTCACATGTGTGAGAAACCCTTGGGCCTTTCAACTATAAATGTCAATCCTATCCCTTCTTAACCATACCCCTAACCCTAAATCTAACCCTAACTACCCATCCTAACCCAAGGCCTTGGCCAAAATCCTATAAATAGCCCTCATTCCATGAGAAAAACAAGAATCACTCTTTCATTTCATATCATAGTCATAATGTTGAATTACATCTAGAATATCATAACATAGTCATAATGTTGAATTGCATCTAGAATATGATAGCATATATTAGCATTGTTAGATTTCCTTCATGTTTTCATGTTTTATAACTCATCCTAGCTTAGTTTAATGAATTAATTTAGTTTATTTCAAGTATTTCATGTCATCTTCAATCCATATCACATCGATATTTGAGTTAAAATGAATCTTCACTTCATCCATAAGCCTAGATTCTTCATTTCATCATTTGCACCCTCAGAACCCTAGGGGCAAAATAGGTTCCCTATACCTGATTTTGTGCCACTTTTGGGGTCTCCATGGCTTGAACATGATCCTAATATACCATAATCTACATTAGGTATATGTGCATTATTCTTAGAGAGCACACCCACATCCCTCTTAAGTGAGAAAATCAAACGGTGCCCAAGTGCTCCCGTTTTGGCTCAATCTGAGGTGGCCTTGTGAATTGTTTTTACTATATGTTGATGTATGCTTTATTTGAACTAATGTTTGAATGTCTTAGCATGCTACTGAAAGGTTAGTTTCACATCTCTAACATACCTATATCATAGAAATGTAGGGAAATGACACAAGCATTAGGGCATAAAAACCAAGCTGACCTGATCATCATTTCTAGTTGATGTGGCAAGTAACCATAAGCTTCAAGGCATAAGAGGCCAAGATTACCTGAATGGTTCTTGTGTAAACAAAAAAAAAATAGACAAGGAGATATCTTTGAGCTCACCTTAGTATCCATATAAAAAGATTCAAGGTATGTGTGGTATTCCAATCAATATGGAGGCTCTTACCACAAACACGCAATTTATTGGATAGTGTAGGATCATTAAAACCACACCGAGAAGTAGAAGACAAAGAAAAATGATTATGCCCCTACTCTATGTTCCTCTAGTCATTTTAGACATCATCAAGTTACATATAAAGGGATAATCAGTAAATCGAATGATAACAAACAACATACCAAGAAAATTCACAACCTTTATTACTTCTCTAGTTGTTTAGACATTGTCAAGTTGCAATAGAGATGTGATCAACATCAATTCAGGAAGTTTTGAGTGTTGTTTACATTTTAGTTTGTGTTCTAGCTTGTTGAAGTGTGTAGTGTTAAGAAATAATTATTTGATCATTCATGTCTATTGTTCATTTTGTTTTATGAATTAATCTTATCTAATAAGTGTTAAAAAATATTCTTTAGTGATGTCGTCATGTTGTGGGTGCTGAGAAACACCAGTGTGTGTTAGTGATTAACCTATAAGTGGTTTTTAGAAAACTTACTTTGATTCACATTGGAGTGAAGATCTGACTAGCTATCATGATAGGAAAATGCCCCCTAGCAAGACTTGGATGGCCTAGGACGAAGATAAACACAAATTGTTAGGATTAACAAGGCAGAAATAACAATTACATGCAAATATAACCAATATTAGAAAATAATGAACCACATAGAAGAGAACACAATACACAATACACAAAGATTTAAGATTAGAAGGGTTTACGGCTTTCTAGAAGATTTCTAGGGTTTTAGGATTTAAATAAATATTAAATTTATTTATGGATTATGACATTATTTATCAAATAATGATTAATAAATAGGACGAAAATCATTCAAATTTGATTTAAATGGTTTTGGGAGGGATTCTTTAATTAAAGGTCTTTAATTAAAATAGGAGAAGGGATACTGACAATAAAAACTAATTAATTAATTAATTAATGATGATGTCATCAGGGATTTCTGTAAAATAAAATATTGTTATTTTGGCAAAGGCTTTTTAGGTGTCTACATTAATTAAATTTATTTAGTTAATAATCCCTGTGATATCATAATTAATTTTAATTAATTAATCATGGTTGTTATTCCCCTCTACCCATTTAATTAAAATTATTAAATTAAGTTGGGTTCATTATCTAAAGTATTTAAATTTAATACTCTCTTCTCTAATGTATTAAACTTATTTTTAATACATGTCCCCTCATTAATCCCTTTTTGAATAAATTTCTATTTATTTAAATCCCCCACATCCTAATATTCTTCTAAGCTTGGATTAATCTAAACCTATGATAGGTAGGTATCTTGTTTCTAGTCCTCTTTCTCTAGGACTTCCTCTAGGTCTTTCTCCTGACCTATTTAGGATTCTTCTAAGACCCTGCTCTTAGAGGGATTCTTCCACAATCTCCTCTCTCTCCAAGACCTCACTACCAAGTTACAACTCATCACTAACTCATTATACTCTCCATGCACTCATCTTCCCAAGCCCATCACCAAATACCATCAAATTGAAAGTCTTTGCAATTTAGATGGAATGCATTCTAAATGTTCTTCTTCAATAATTTTGAGGTGTTCTAGGCTCCAAACCCCTTTGATCAAGATTCGATCTCTCCAAACTTAGGGAAAAAGGCTACAAGCCCCAATTAGGCCTAATTAGGTCTTCTAACTCACCTTCTAGGCTATAACTCTGCAACCCCCCAAACAAGTGCCTAAAAAAATTTGATATTTTGACACCCTTTTTGAAGACCATGAATATTTTTAGGGTTTCTAGGCCACACTACATCCATACAATACCTTTCTATTTATGAGCCTATTTTTTAAGGGCTAATGGATTTTCTCTTATCACTATGTTGTATGGCCTCTTCCTCAACCCACATGATTTTTCAACACTTATCCTTCAAAAAAAAAAGTCTTTAACCTTTGTTCTTCACTTCCTTATCATTGGATTGAGTCTACCAATCCTTTAAGCCTTCCATTCACTCTTTGCAACAGTCAAGTTACCTAGTCAGGTTCACTGTGACTCACCTAGGGCTTAATCATAAAATTAGTTTCCCTACACACATGGACAAAAGACTCTATATTTATATTATATACACATTTCCCACAAGTTTGTACAATACTTACAGGTTAATTTCATGCTAGAGTTATTTTTGGTCTCTCGACCATGTTTAGACCAATAGACTGGTCACAGATGAAAGAATTATTAAAAGGAAAGAAGAAAAAACCTAAATCCTAAACACACACACCAAATGAAACTAGATACATAATACTAAATTCACATGCAATTATTACTCACATATTTATCCATAGCACATATGATGATCGAGCTCTTCACACTATTCTGGAATTGCAAAGAATACCAGTGAATTAACTTTTTAAAAAAAACATTACCAAAGTTGTCAACCTTCTTCTTTGGTCAGAATATGACTTAAATAGGTTAGGAAGTCTGAGAAAAAATGTCCAAATAGATCCCTAACTGATTCTACCTTCCTTAACGCATTTTATCAATTTCTTGTCATGACAATTTTTCAAAGTTGCAAAGTTGTCATTGACAACTTTGACAACTTTTGTTGTCAAACTTGCTTGGATCACTCAAATGAGTTCCCATTGAACTCAATGGTATAGCTAACCCTATTAGACATTTTTCCTCCTTCATTCCCTCATTTTGGTAAGTCAAAATATCCTTTGACCACTTAGAACACCAACATAGCAATTTTTACAAACAAACTAAAACTAGACAAGTCTTGGGAAGGCCTTGGGAAGGCCTAGACAAACACTTCACCAACCTTCCTACTGACTTACTAGACTTCACACACACTCTTGGGAATCTTCATAGTCCTTATTAATCAATGACTTGGATAAGGTAACTACAAGACAAAATTATTGGACTAGGGTAGCCTAAAGACCCTAGGTGCTCCTGCACCATTCACCCCCTGCAAGAAGAAGTCAAGTTACACCAAGGGTTAAGAGATCTAAACTGATCCCCATCTTCTTAAAATTATTCTCTGCTATCCAAGTAGCCTTAGACTCAGGTTATTGTTTCCACTTGATGAGGTGTTCCATGTAGACACCATGCCTTGTTTTCTTCTTGACCCTTGAGTCTAGTATCTTTTCAGCTTGAGGTTTCAATGGTACCAGAAGTTTGAGGTCCTTTACATCTACATTCACATCAAGAACATGTTTTTCTTCTTTTATATTAGGGCCTCTGTATTTAATCAGATCTTGGACATTAAAAATAGGAGATATGGCTAGCTCCTTGGGTAAGCCTATCTTATAGGCATTATGACCATATTTAGCTAGGACTTTGCATGGTCCCACACTTCTCACTTGTAGCTTGTTGGGTATCCCCTTTTGGATTCTAGCCTTATTGAGGCATGTCATCACCCAATCTCCAACTTCAAATTGTAAGTCTTTTCTCCTTTCATCCACTCTAACTTTAAGATTTGGCCTAGCTTCTACTAGTGTCCTCTTTACTTGTTCATTGCCTTATTGCATGGATTGAGAAAAGTCTTCAACATGACCACTAACTTCTCCTTGGTTGCATAACTCTCTAAGTTCACACACTCCACTTGGATGGATTACATATACTATCTCAAATGGACTCTTGTTGGTAGATATATTAGCACTGTCATTGTAAGCAAATTCAGCTTATGGAAATACTTGATCCCACAATTGCCCATACTCCTTTCTGAGACACCTCAATAGGTTTCCAACTACCTTGTTAACCACCTCTATTTTTCCATCCATTTGAGGATGATAAGTTGAACCAAATGCAAGGTTTGTGCCCAATATTTTCCATGGGGTCTTCCAAAAGTGCCCCATAAATTTCACATCTCTATCTGATACAATGTTGATTGGTAGGTCATGAATCCTTACTACCTCTTTGAAGAAAAGATGAGCAATATAGCTGGCATCATGCGTTGTTTTGCAAGGTATAAAGTGACTCATTTTACTAAACTTGTCCACCACTACAAAACCATTGTCAAAGCCAGCAACTGTCCTTTGTAAACCGACTATAAAGTCTATGTTAAGACACTCCCATGGTCTAGTTAGAATTGGTAAAGGCTGGTATAGCCCTACATTGGAAGATGTGCCCTTATCTTTTTTACATACTACACACTACTCCACATACCTCCTAACATCTCTTGGCATCTTAGGCCAATAGTAAAACCTTTTTACTAGGTCCAATATCTTATTCAAAATAAAATGCCCACTAAGGGTTCTATTATGCTTTTCTTGTATAATTTTTTCCCTCATAGATGCCTTGGGTACACATAACTGGTTACCCTTAAACAACAAGCCATTTTGCAAAGTATAGTCAAAAAATTATTTGTGAAAGTGATTCTCAAACTCAACACATACTATATGTCTTTGAGAAGTCTTCATCAACCTCGTAGAGTTCTTTGAATCCTTCTATGCCAATGCTTTGGACTTGAATCTCTTGGACAGTGAGCAACCTTCATCTAAGTGCATCTGCAACTTTATTTTTTAGGCCCTTTTTATGTTTAATAGTGAAGGTATAGGCTTGGAGAAACTCCATCCACTTGATATGCCTATGACTTAACTTCTCTTGTGTATTGACATAGCTTAGAGCTTGGTTATCGATATAGACTACAAACTCCTTGGGCAAAATATAATGCCTCCACTTTTTAAGGGCTCGAATTAGTGCATAAAGTTCTAAATCATAGGAAGAATACCTTGATTTGGCTTCATTTAACCTTTCACTAAAAAATGCAACTAGCCTCCCTTCTTGGTTGAGGATTGCTCCCACTACTATGTTACTTGCATCACATTCCACAATAAATAGCTTATCAAAACTTGGCAAGACTAAGATGGGATGTGTTTCCACCCTTTGTTTCAGCTTCTCAAATCCTTCATGAGCCTCCTTGGTCCACTTAAACTTAGTTTTGACTCCACCTTTTATGGTATCAAGAAGAGGTGCATAAATCTCACTAAATCCTCTTATAAACTTCCTATAAAATTGAGCTAACCCATGAAACATCCTTACATCGGTCCCTATTTAGGGAGTGGGCCAATTTAGAATAGCTTCTACTTTTCTTGAGTCCATTTTCAAATCACCTTGGGAGACTACAAATCCTAGATAGACTAGCTCTTTCTTCAATTATTCACTCTTTTCTAGGTTAATTACTAGCTTCTCTTAATGCAACCTTTTCAAGACAACATCTAGGTGTTTCATGTGTTCTTCCTTGGTCTTACTAAAGATGAGGATATCATCTAAGTATACCACTACAAACCTTCCTATGTAATCTTTTAAGATTTCATTCATTAATCTCATGAATGTACTAGGTGCATTTGTGAGCCCAAAGGGCATAACTAACCATTCATAAAGACCTTTTGTGGTTTTAAAGGCTGACTTCCATTCATCCCCTTATTTCATCCTGATTTGATGGTACCCACTATTAAGATCAATTTTAGTGAAGTACCTAGACCCTCCAAGACAATCCATAAGATCTTGTAGTCTAGGGATAGAAAATCTATACCTAATAGTTATCCTATTTATAGCCCCCGAATCAGTGCATAACCTCCATTTACCTTCTTTATTTCATGTGAAGACCATTGGGACAACACATGGACTGATGCTCTTTCTGATTAGTCCTTGATCAAGTAGTTCTTGAATCTTCCTTGTAATCTCCTTGTTTTGATCTGATGCCATCTTATATGATGCTTTGTTAGACAAGGATGCCCCTGGTATGAAGTTCATTTGGTGACTGATTTCTCTTTGAGGTGGTAGAGTGGCTGGTGTACCATCACTAATAATATCTTTGAACTGCTCTAATAGATGCCTCACTTCCTTTGGTACACTTGTTTGTTGTGGTTTGGCCTCCTCTTTATGATTAAAAACTATAGCTACTCCAACACCTTCCTCATCCTCAAGTTCATTCAAGAACTCCTTACCACTCATGAGGAGTACATTAGTGTCCCCTGAAGTCATTTCTCCTTCCTCAACAAGTCATTTTATCTTGTAGGTGACCCCATTCTTTTCTAAGGTATAAAAGTTCTTCTTTCTATGGTGGACTACATCCTGGTCATATTGTTATGGTTTTCCCAATAACAAGTGGAAAGCATCCATTGGCAAGATATCACATAACATTTTGTCTTGATATTCACCAATAACAAAGTCAACCCACACTTGTTCATTCACTAAGACATTTTGCCCTTTGTTTAGCCAGGTGACCTTGTAGGGGTGTGTATGAGGTATCCTAGTGAGCTTTAACTTTTGGACTGCCTCCTCTGAGATTATATTGTCTATTGAGCCTAAGTCAATAATGGCCTTGCACACCTTTCCAAGGATCTTACACTTGATTCTAAACAAATCCCTTCTTTGTTTGGGTTCTTCTTTGACCGGTTCTCTGAGAAAGACTCTCCTAAACATGAGATTCTCCCCACTCTTTGAATCAAGACTCACCTCTGGAGATTTGACACTACCAAATTCTTCTTATGCATAGGCTTTTTTCTTCTCTCCTTGTGAACTTGATGCTCTATCAGGGCATCTATATGCAGGGTGGCCTAATTGACCACAATTGTATCATTTCATATTGGTAAAGTGTGAACCTCTACCCAATCCTCCAAATTTGCCTCTTCCACCACTTTGGAATCCTCTTCCCCTACTGAAAGTACCTCTATTTTTAGGATCACTATAGTGTTTAGTTAGTTTGGCTTCACCTTGATTCTTTGGTTAATTACCTCTACCACTGTAGTTTCCCCTATGACTCCCTCTTGAGTCTCTTCCTCTTCCTCTACCTCTAGAAGAATATTCTTGCTTCTTTCTACCTTTCTCCTCCACTTTAATGGCTAATTGGTAGTACCTATGAATATTAGTGGGACTTAAAAGACTGATTTATTCTTGAATACTCATCTAAATCCCATTCAAATATCTATCTACATTGACACTTTCTTCTTCTTTGATCTTGGATCTCAAGTATAGTTTTTGAAACTCCCCAATATAGGTTGCAACATACATTTCTCTTTGCCTAAGGTTTTTCCTCTTTTTATGTAATTGGATTTCAAAGTCCTCTTGTAAGTAGTTCTCCTTAATCTTGGTGACCATATCCTTCCAACTAGTTTTATAAGGATTCTTGCTTACCTTCTCTCTTTCAGTTTGTAGGAACTTCCACCAAGTTACTGTCGGTCCCCTCATCCTAGATTTAGCCACCTTTACTTTTTGAGCCTCCGTGATTCCTTCACATTCAAAATGATTCTCCATCCCTTCAATCCATTCCATGACCAAATATGAATCCATCTTACCAATAAACAGCGGTATCCCCTCAATATCTTTTCTAGCTAATGCCTTGATGGATCTAAGGAAGGGTTACTCTTGCAATGGAGGATTAAGTTTGAGTACATACTCCTCCTCATTCACTTCCTTTCCCTTTTTTTCACCAATTTCCAGCTTTTCCTTCATATTGTCAGTTGCCTCTGCAACTTCATCAAGTTTATCTTTCATAGCCTCTAAGGCTTCTTTAAGGAGTTTATTTTTATCCCTTTGTTCTATCACTTCTCTTGCCAACTCAGTATTTGTCACCATGGTGGTTTCTCCCACTGATTCACTTCCAAATTCAGACATACACAATGCCTTGTCCCAAATCATTTGGGGCTCTGATACCAATTTGATAGGGAGGTCCCTTGTTTCTAGTCCTCTT
This sequence comes from Chamaecyparis obtusa, assembly GCA_027943335.1. Classification (NCBI taxonomy): domain Eukaryota; kingdom Viridiplantae; phylum Streptophyta; class Pinopsida; order Cupressales; family Cupressaceae; genus Chamaecyparis; species Chamaecyparis obtusa. The sequence continues at coordinate 850,654 of BSBK01005588.1, read as the reverse complement.
TTTATAAGACTTCCTCTAGGTCCTTCTCCTAACCTATATAAGGTTCTTCTAAGACCCTACTCTTAGAGGGATTCTTCCACAATCTCCTCTCTCTCCAAGACCTCACTACCAAGTTGCAACCCATCATTGACTCCTTATACTCTCCATGGACTCATCTTCCCAAGCCCATCACCAAATACCGTCAAATTAAAAGTATTTGCAATTTAGATAGAAGGCATTCTAAAGGTTATTATTGAATGGTTTTGAGGTGTTATAGGCTCCAACCCATTTTGATCAAGTGTCGATATCTACAAACTTAGGTAAAAAGCCTAGAAGGACCAATTAGGCCTAATTAGGTCTTCTAACTCACTTTCTGGGCTATAACTCTACAACCCTCCAAATAAGTGCCTAAACAAATTTGATATTCTGACACCCTTTTTGAAGACCTTGAAGATTTTTAGGGTTTCTAGGCCTCACTACATCCTACAACACCTTTCTATTTCTGAGCCTATTTTTAAGGGCTAATAGCTTTTCTCTTATCACTGTGTTGTATGTGCTCTTCCTCACTCAACATGATTGTTAAACACTTATCCTTCACAATAATGAGTCTTTAACCTCTATTTTTCACTTTCTTATCTTTAGATTGAGTCTACCAATCCCTAAATCCTTCCATCCACTATTTGCAATAGTCAAGTTACCTAGCCAGGTTCACTGTGACTCGCCTAGGGATTCATCATAAAATTAGTTCCCCTGCACAGCTAGACACTGTGTGTGAATTTTGTACCTGTTCTGTAGACACAACACTTCAGTAAAACATTAGAGGTTAGCAAAAATGAAATCGTGCAATAATTGAAAGCTAAACTAACTAGGCAATTTACTACCTTCTAATAGGTGCGAGTATGATGTTCTCAGATTGCTATCGAGATCAATGACCTTGACGACACCTAAATGAAGGATTTGAATGCAAAACTGATATAAAATATGAATGCAATTAATCTATTTTTTTTAATTTTAGATGCAATAAGAATGATAAAAACTTGATATGAAATCTAATCTATATGAAATTGATCTAACAATAATATGAAAACAAAAGTGATCTCACAAAACGTGGTTGATTTGCAAAGAAGCTCTGATTCTCCAGATAGCAATTCACTAGCATAAGTTCACAAATTATGAGATGGTTTGAGATGAGCTGAAGCCTTAATTTATAGAAATCCAGGGCTTTGGAGGTGCATGGGAAAAAAAACCATAAATCACTCAAATTAACTCAGCTTGATTTTTGAGTTATTTTTAAATAAAGGATGATTAACTCACAAAAACATGCAAAAGTAGAGTTCAAATCAAAATAGAGTTTAGCTTTAATTGATAATTGATAGTTGTCTGCTTTTCTGATTGTGCATGATTTATTTATGAATTAATTTAATAATAAAGTGATTTATTTCCAACTTAACTGATTTTGAAAAATAAAACAATTGATTTATGGATTAATCAATTATTTTTCAAACTTTTATTCCAAAATTATATTATTAAAAATTGACAACTTGCTTTAATTAATTAAATAAGAATTTAATCAATTATTCATAAGATTTTGGATATATTGTCAAAATTAAATAATACAATTTAGGAATAAATATAATTAAATTCAATTAAATAATTAAGTGATAGAATTAAATCTAATTAATTAAATATTGAGAATATTTAATTAATCAAACTTTAGGATAAATTGGATTTATCGCCAAATAATTATTAAATTAAAGATAATTAGGATGATTAGGAATATTACTAAGAATATTCCCCGATGCAGAATTTGAGATAATCAATTAGGATTTGATAATGTGCAGATGTGCCTTAGGTTAGGACTTTGATGTCGATTTCATTCGATATGTTGATATAGGAGGTTAATGAACCTATAGCCCATTTTTGGGGTATTACATTTTGCCCCTCTTTGAATTACTGTGTGAAGCGCAATGGTTCAAAGACAGTCTGTGTATGATGTTGAAACTGATGTTTGAAATTGATATTGATATGAAATAGAAGCTGATTGAAAGATTGATATGAAGATAATAGGTCCTGAATGACCAAAGATAATGTTAACTATAACAGCAAATGAATCGATGGTTGCGAAAAAGTGTCAAAATACCTGATTCTGAACCTTATGATTGCGAAGAAGTGAGTGACCGATTCCAGACTCGATTGTCCTTAGAAGAATCACGTAGGTATCACATCCAAACCCTTTAGTTACCAAAGAACCAAGGAAATAACACATTTGAACTGATAGTTGCAAAAACTGATACAATTTACAAGATTAGGAGAGTACCAGATTGATATGGATCTCGATGAATCTGATATGCCCCGAGTGATGATCAATTTGCCCCAAGTGATGAGGTCTTTTGATGAATCAGCAATTAGATATGGTTGTTGTCTTGATTACTAAGGAAAGATATGATTTCAGCTTTGATTACAAACTTTGAATGATATGCAATACCATGCCCCCTTCAGGATAAAAATTGAAATCTGACAAGAAAAGCCAGTGTTTGATAGTTTAGAAGCATGCTAATTGATTGGAAAAATGGTTAAACACATTTGGAAATGCATTATGCATCGTTTGGAGGTCCAGAAGACCAAGTTTGACTAGGTTAAACCATGAGTTGACCATAGTTGACCAAGTTGAAATTTCAATAGTTTGATTGTAAGATAATCAGTTAAGTTGAATACTAGATTTCTGTGATGAATGAAGGTCAATTATGCAAGTAGTTGATAATATAAATGATCTTAGATTTCAATTTTGATCCCCAAAAAGGATTCTACTTGTTGTTTCATTGGAGGAACCTTCATGTTAGGTTCAGCTCTTGTTAGATTTGAAGATGCGATTTGAAGAATCATTTAAGCATTGAAGTTTAGCCAAAATGCAAAGAGACATGCAAAATGCAAAGAGACATGCAAAATGAAATGCAACCTAGGACCTAGGACCTACTCACTAATCATATGTCGATTTGTTATCATCATTAAACTTTTAGGTAACCGAATAAATCAATACAATGCCCACTAGCTATGAAACCATAGACATATGAATATTGATTTGTATGTGCAAGAATCAATACAACACCCACTGGTTAGGAAACCATGGATATATGAATATTGATTTTGTTTTTAGAATGTCAGATTAGATATAAGCACCAAGGCACAAGTGCCAACATGACCTGAATATCATTTCCATTTTGATATAGCAATTTGTATAAGCATCAAAACATAAACATCGTGATGACCTGAATACACCTTGCGTACAAACACATCAAGCAATCAAGAGATCATTCTAAATCCAATGTGAATTACCCATAGTGACCCTTTATCGTTCACATCCTTAGGTAAGATCGCATTCAGAATAGGAGAAAGAACTCACTCAAAAAGATAATAGTTAGATCAAACTTCCTTGAATTTTTTGGGTATCAATGGTCGAGGTACTCATGGCCATCCAATTCGAGATAGAAGCTCTTATAGTCAAACACCATTTCAATCCAGAATTTTCAAAGTTGTTAGATTTTCACATACAAGCAGAAGACAAAGAAAAGATTATGCCCCCAGTCATCACTCTCTAAATCCTATAAAGGACATCATCAAAGAGCTTGAAGGGACACAATATGCAAAAATCTCAATGTGAATCAGTAAGCATACAAGGAGATAAAAGCATGTAAAGAGCATAGATTGTTTTCAGTTGAGTTTTGATATTTGATTGCATTGTTGATGCAAAATCCTTTCTGGAGACAAGACTGACTGACTGACTCACATGAAGCTTCAAAGGACTCTGACTAGATATGATACGTCTAAGATATACTAGAGACCATAGGGTATGACTGTGATTGCCCCCAAGTGTTAAGCATTGATAAGATACATACCCTTGAGCTGATTGGTGTACAAACTGACTTATTGAGAACAAGAATGCAGAAACAAACTGGGAGATATGTACAAACTAAAGCAAGACTGAAAGCTGGGAAAGACCAAGATTGCACTGATAGATGGAGCATTTTGAAACAAGTGGTGCCCGTTTGCCGGGTTTTCACAATCTTGGCAGAGATTCTATTTTTTCTACCAAGGTGCCTATTTCTAAGTTTTCATCAAGGCACTTTTTCCTTTTCTCATTTTTTTGTATTTTCATTTTTTTCAAATTTTTTTTTTAACTTTTTCAGATTTTTAAGATTTTTTTAGGACATTTTACCATAGACTGAATGCCTTAGGCATAGAATTTATTCAGATGGAGAATGTTGATTGGTTCTTAGAGCTATTCTCCTTCAATCATTGAGAGTTGATAGGCACCAGAGCCAAAAGTAGCAGTGATTACAAAGGGACCCAGCCAGTTGGGTTCAAACTTCCCCTTGCATTCTTGATGTGATTGATTTTTAGGATTCTCTCTCAAGACTAGATCACCAACCTGAAATTCTCTATGTCTGACTTTCTTATTGTAGCCTCTAGACATTCTCTTCTGATATACTCTGAGATGATCATATGCTGCTTGTCTGCGCTCATCTAGTAGCTCAAGTTCTTGCAACCTAGACACTCTATAGTCATCATCAGTTACTAGACCATGCATTCTGATTCTTAGTGATGGGATTTCAACCTCAATAGGTAGTACCGCTTCAGACCCTAAACTAAAGTGAAAGGTGTAGCCCCAGTGGGCATTCTGATACTTGTTCTGATACTGGTTCTGATACTTATTCTGATACTTGTTCTGATACTAGTTTTGATACTTGTCCTGATACTGGTTTTGATACTTGTTCTGATATTGGTTCTAATATTGATTCTGATACTTGTTTTGATACAGGTTCTGATACTAGTTCTGATACTTGTTCTAATACTGGTTCTGATATTGGTTCTGATACTTGTTATGATACTTGTTATGATTCTTTTTCTAATACTTGGTATACTTGATATCATCTTTTTCCATTGCAAGCTGCCAAGCAAGATCATATCGTGAAATCTCAATGTCTAGCAAGGTGGAGAACAAGAAGGATTAGCAAGTTGGTGGAAGAGATGGAAGACAAGAGAAAGAAGGAGAATGAAGGGGAGAAATCCTCAAGGGAAAACTCCTCAAGAATACCCAAGCTAGGGAAAAAATTTCATGTAAAGTGCATTTGGACAAGCAATGAAAGGCCAGCATAGGATAAGTCACAAAAGCGTAATGCCAAAGAAGGACAAGATGTAGTCCAAAGGAGTAGACATGTCAAGAGGCTTCATAGCATCATCTTTTACTCTTTCTTTTTTTTATTAGATCAAGACCAAAAGGGAAAATGATAGCAAAAGGCTAGAATGAATGGAGGAAAATAAATATGAAAGCTAAAAAGGAAGGGAATGAAAGCAAGATCAACGGAAGATAGCTCACAACATAGTCAAATGTTCGTGTATAGATCAACATTGTCAAGATCAAAGAGAGAAGATGGAATGGATGAAATATGTAGAAGAACTACGCATGATGTCTGATTGCCAGGTTTTCATCATGGTACTTATCCAAGGTGCCACAAGGGAGTGGTTTTCACCATAGGATGAATTTATTTCTCTTTACTTTTGCTACCAAGGCGCCTGTTTCCAGGTTTTCACCAAGGCACATTTTCAATTTTTTGTTTTAAATTTTTATTTTTTCTCTTTTTGGAAGAAGGCAAGCTTTTTAGATAATGCTCCTTGAAAGGATAAACCATGATATGCCAAGGATTCAAAATGATATGCTCAAAGATGCTAATAGGAAAAAGAAGATGGAAGAGGAAAATGGAGGATAAGGTTTTATGTAAAGCGAGTGAGGTTGGAAGATAGGAGGAATAGGCAAGTGAGGAAAAAGGATAGGAGGTAGAAGGATAATGAATGGAAGGACTGTGAAAGGGTAGCTGGAAAGGAAGGCAAGATCAACATCAACACACTCCTTGAAGGGTGGCGAGAGGATGGAGGAAATGTGAATGAAGGAATACGTGAAGGAATATGGTGAATGGATAGTAGAGGTTGTGGTTTAGGCGCATGGAATGGAAGAATATTTTTGGAGGGAAATGAAGTGGAAGCCTTTGGAAGCTTGAATGTCAATTTCACTTTTTGCTCAACACCAGACTCTTTCAAGAGAGACTTTAGAATCCATATAGTCGTAGGCTTTTTATTTTCTTTTGATGATCTAGAGAGAATATCTTCAATGATGGATTTTGGAACCCATACTTGTCTTGTAGTTTTTTTCTTAGATATCTCTTTTGACTTTATGCCTCCATGTCGTTTAGAGGAGACATGGTGATCTTATCTTTTTGATGGATTCTTGTATTGCTTCTTTTTCTTGTATTGAACATTCAAGTTACTTCCAAAAGACTTGGGTCTTGTGGAAGAAGAAGGAGGATATGACAGGTTTAGATGGGTGGGTGGATGAAAAGGATTCAAGGGTATGTATCTATGTTGATCTTGAAGAAAGATGGGAGATGGAAGGATGTAAGGATCCAAGATGGATGGTGAATTAGAAGAGTTAGGAGGGGAAAGTGAAGGGACATAAGGACCCAAGATGGAAGGAAGACGTGAAGCCCTTTGTAGTGGTGGAAGAGGTCCCAAGATGGAAGTGGAAGATGCAAAAGGATAATTAACAAGTTCATCAACATTTATATGACAACCAAGGACATCAGCATCTTTAGAGTGAGCATTAAAATTTTCAATAGAATCATGGACATCTTGAATATGAGCACCTTCTTTGATAGGATTGTTCAAAGCTTGCAAAGACTTAGGAAGAGTAGAAAGTGGAAGTGAACATGGAGTGGTAGAATAAGTAGATGGAAGACTTTGATCTTGACAAGGATCTTTGGATAGCATAAGTGCATAATTTTTCTCTTGATTTTCAATAGGCTTAACATTGAAAGGAACAACACCATTTTTACCAACCTTAATGGAAGTATCATCTTTGGAAAGTGAAAGTGTAGTAAGGTTATTTTGATTGTCAATAAGCTCAACAGTGTAAGTAGTAGCTTGATCTTGCTTAGGAGAAGACTTAAGACATGGTGGAATGCATGAAAAAGGGTGTGCAGGATCAAAAGAACCCTAAGGCAGATAAGAGACATCGTGAAAAGGAGTGGATGACATGGAGGGTTCTTGATCTTGATCTTTCTTTATGTTCTTTTCTTTATCATTTCTAGAGTCCTCTTGACATGGAGCCACTTCTAAGGACAAAGAAGCATGTTGGGATCGTATGGAAGACTTTGGAAGAGATGGGGAAGGACTAGCTAGAGTAGGCATTATAGCATATAAAGGCTTAGGCTCTTTGGGTTTAGCATTATTAAAACTATTTGCAGCCAAGTGAAGGTTAGCTTGAGTATCTTTAGGAGGTATCCCTTGAGGATAACTATATGAAATCGTATGAAAAGTATCAGGGCTTGTGTCGGATGAAGGTTTTGTGAAAGATTTGATAGGCTTGGGAGCTTTAGGAAATATATGGATATTGGAGGAAGGAGGGGATGGAAGGGAACCATCACAAGACAAAGGTTTAGCATTAACATAATCTTGTTTGGGAGTTTCATTTTTATCTTCAGCATGAGATTTCTTAGAGGAAGTATTCTTATAATATTTACATTTCCAATTAGCACGGTGCATTTTATAGTCCTCAGCAGTAGTAGATGGATCATAATCAAGGTATTGTTCACAAAAATCATCAAAGTCTTTTTCAAAATCAAAATCATATGGATCACCCTCATGATCTATCCAATGTGATGGCCCATTTGTAGTAAGTAGGAACACACGACGAGGAGGACTCTTAGGAACAGAGGTGTCATAGGCATCATTATATTGTCCGCCATCATAGTCATCATAGTCTTCAAAGATGGGTCTGTCACTCTTTGTGGAAGAGGTATCATAAGGGTTATCACGTTGCTCATATTCTATCTAAGGGCATGGTGACATGTACAAGTCTTTATCAAATGGAAAAGGGCATAGAGCTTCCATGGAGAACTCTTTAGGTTCCTTTTCTTTCTCAAGTTTGTTAAGTTTGACTTGCATGGCATGCATCTGTTTCATCATAGTTGTGATTAGAATTTCTTCCTCATGTGTACTGATTCTTTGAGACATGTATACTGATTCTCAATGGATACTACTTTGTTCCTAACACAATGATTTGTTCAACAGATTTTGGAAATAGGTTGAAAAAGCTAAATATCTGGCAATTCTAACAATTTTCTGAAAACTTTTAAAATTTTCCCAAATGACACTCTGCAGACTCATACAACAGTGGGTAGGCTATGAAATGACAGTTGAAAAGCTCGTACGGTAGTTGCAAAACTCGTATGACTGTGGGTATGCTATGAAATGATAGTTGAAAAGCTCGCACGACAGTTGCTAGCAGGATTTGACTTTTTGAATTTGACTGGCAGAAAGGCTCGTACGACACTGGGTTCTCTATCATATGATAGATGGGCAGTAATGAAATGACACTTGATAGAAACTCATATGACTTTATGACCTCTTGAGATGACTTTTGACTCCAGAAAAGAATTTTACTTCAGATTTTTCAAATTTTGAGTTTTCAGATTCAGATTGTTTGCAAATTTTAATGTCCAGATTTGAGGATTGTAACAAATTTGTCTATTTCCAATAACCAAATAGATAAACAAGCATGCAAAATAGCAAGCAAGTGATTTCAAGCATGTCTAAAAACAATGAACAAGGGCAAAAGCAACTTTGCGCATGAACAATCAAGTGACTTATTCATTCTAATCCTCAGAAGTGCTAATTGTGTATGTTCCAAAATGTTTTGCAATGACGCACATATACCCTAGAAAATAAAATTTGGCTTCGCTAGGGTTTTTAGTAATGGTTTGACTTTGCAACTTTTATGATCCAAAGGGGTGAACTCCAATCCCGGCACACCATGGTTTTGACACAGTTCAAGAATTTAATCAATCAGGAGTTGCTAGGGAGATCTGACAACCCAACAATGAACCACACCTATGAAGATTTCTTCCACAAGGACATTTATATAGCAGTTGTTACTACCACATCTAAAATGGCTATTATCGCTTGAGGTTTCATCAATGCAATTTGCCCTGTGAAGGGATTGTCTGCTATGGTTAACCCTCTCTAAAGGTGACTCACAGTATGATACCACAAGGAGACTTGGCTCCAGATCCAAGGTTTTGATGTCTCTTCACTTTTAACCCAAACAAAGCAAGCAGATTAATCTGACACGCTAAGACAAAGTTTTTTTCACCAAGGTCTGTGATGTCAACCCCACGTGATCTATCAACCTCTCCAAAGAGAGAATGTATCAATCAATAAGAAAAGATGCACTAACCGAGTAGAACATGAAATGCACTAAGTATCCTTCCCACCTACAAGGATTTCATTGTCAAGAAGGATTTCACTAGGAATCCAATCTCTCAAGAATCACAAATAATGTTCATAAGGCCTAATTACTATGTGAGCACAGATATATTTTTGAAAGTAAATCTACCGAAAGTACCCAAAAGCAGAAAGAGGAACACTTAACACTTAAAGAGAATATGAGGTGAGTCCACAAGGCGGAACAATTAACCCCTCACACAAGCTAAAAATGAGTCCATAACTTAGAAAACAAGTGAGTTCTAAAAAGCAGAAAAGGGTTGCCTAGTGGAACAATTAACGCTTCTATCCTCTAGACCCCTCCCCTTTATGGTGCTGAGATTGCAACCACGGGGTGGAATGAGGGGCCGGTGAATTAGCGAGTCCAATAATCCAAAATAGAAATCTAGATCAATCACAAGTATCTAAGACTGCTTAAATGAATACCTAAGGTGTCACAACCTAGTATCAATTATGCAAGTGTGTAAAACAAAAGCATGAAAAGAAGCACTCAAGCTAGACACACGAGAGATTTATTTTAAGTCCAAATCAAAATATTTTTAGAACAAGTAGAATACCTAAGATCCTCATGATGTTCTTAGTAGATATTTACTTGATTTTTATCTTTGTTAAGCAATCCCGCGCAAGCAAACAACAAACTCTCCGATAAGAAAACAAGCAAACAAGCAAACAAGATATGCAATGTATGTTCAACTTATGAAAACCCTAGGGTTAGCTCTAAAAATTAGTTATTATTAGCAATAATAACCAGCAATTAACCCAAATGACAACTCATATCATTCATTGAACCATGTAAAAAAATAAGTGCATGCCCATCACAAAATTTTATTTTTTTTGCTGCATTTAACCTAGTCAACAAGATCTGATTTTTTTGATATGATTTTGTCCACAAAAATAGAAATTCAAAACAAAGACCCCTACTAAAAAATAGAGAGCTTTCCAAAAATGTAAAAATTTTTAAAAAATCTCTTCATTTGTGCCCTAGAGACCCATTTTACCAAAATAGACTAGTTTTTGTAAATTGACTATTTGAGCTATTATATTGCATTCAAATTTAAAATACAAAGAACGGACCCCCTATAGAATTTAAAGAGATTTTCAAAAATATAAAAATTTCCAAAAAATATGTTGATTTGCGTTAGATATTGATTTTTTCTAAAATTTTAAGAAAAAATTATTAAAAATTCAAAATAACTTAGAAAATTTTGAATTTTTTATTGTAGCTTCCCTAATACGTATCCAACTCGAAAAAAAATATTTAGAGCAAAAATCCAATCTGTTTGGGAGATAAAATTAAATCTTTAAAACTTTAGGGTTTTAGCTCCCCAAAAAAAATCAAAACTAGCATGTAAAGGTGGGTTGCCCCACGGTGGGCGCCAAAAATGGTGTGTGTAAATTTTGTACCTATTCTGTAGACACAACACTTCGGTAAAATATTAGAGGTTAGTAAAAATGAAATCATGCAATAATTGAAAGCTAAACTAACCAGACGATTTACTGCCTTCTAATAGGTGCGAGTATGATGTTCTTAGATTGCTATCGAGATCAGTGACCTTGACGACACCTGAATGAAGGATTTGAATACAAAACTGATATAAAATATGAATGCAATTAATCTTTTTTTTTTTTTTTAGATGCAATAAGAATGATAAAAACTTGATATGAAATCTAATCTATATGAAATTGATCTAACAATAATATGAAAACAAAAGTGATCTCACAAAATGTGGTTGATTCGCAAAGAAGCTCTGATTCTCCAAATAGCAATTCACTAGCATAAGTTCACAAATTATGAGATGGTTTGAGATTAGCTGAAGCCTTAATTTATAGAAATCCAAGGCTTTGGAGGTGCATGGGAAAAAAAGCCATAAATCACTCAAATTAACTTAGCTTGATTTTTGAGTTATTTTTAAATAAAAGATGATTAACTCACAAAAATATGCAAAAGCAGAGTTCAACTCAAAATAGAGTTTAGCTTTAATTGATAATTGATAGTTGTCTGCTTTTCTGATTGTGCATGATTTATTTATGAATTAATTTAATAATAAAGTGATTTATTTCCAACTTAACTGATTTTGAAAAATAAAACAATTGATTTATGGATTAATCAATTATTTTTCAAACTTTTATTCCAAAATTATATTATTAAAAATTGACAACTTGCTTTAATTAATTAAATAAGAATCTAATCAATTATTCATAAGATTTTGGATTTATTGTCAAAATTAAATAATACAATTTAGGAATAAATATAACTAAATTCAATTAAATAATTAAGTGGCAAAATTAAATCTAATTAATTAAATATTGAGAATATTCAATTAATCAAACTTTAGGATAAATTGGATTTATCATCAAATAATTATTAAATTAAAGATAATTAGGATGATTAAGAATATTACTAGGAATATTCTCTGATGCAAAATTTGAGATAATCAATTAGGATTCGATAATGTGCAGATGTGCCTTAGGTTAGGACTTTGATGTCGATTTCATTCGATATGTAGATGTAGAAGATTAATGAACTTATAGCCCATTTTTGGGGTATTACAGACACAAGACTCTATATTTACATTATATACAGATTTCTCTAGTATTTCCCATAGGGTCGTACAATACCCACCGATGGATTTCATGATAGAGCCATTTTTGGTCTCTCAACCCTATTTAGACTAGTAGACTGGTCACAAAGGAAAGAATTATCAAAAGAAAATAAGAACAAACCTAAATCCTAAACACACACAAAAAATGAAACTAGATACACAATACTAATTTCACATGCAATTATTAGTCTCAGATCTATCCATAGCACATAGGATGATCGAGCTCTTCACATTGTCCTGGATTTGCAGAGAATAATAGTGAATTAACTTCAAAAACAAAACATTACCAAAGTTTCCAACCTTCTTCTTTGGTCTGAATATGACTTAAATAGGTTACGGAGTCTAAGAAAAATTGTCTAAATGGATCCCTAACTTATTCTACCTTCCTTAAGGTATTTTGTCAATTTCTTGTCATGACAACTTTTCAAAGTTGCAAAGTTGTCATTGACAACTTTGACAAATTTTATTGGCAAACTTGCTTGGATCACTCAAATGAGTTCCAAATGACCAAAATGGAATATCTAACCCTATTAGACCTTTTTCCTCCTTCATTCCCTCATTTTGGGAAATCAATCTATCCTTTGACCACTTAGAACACCAAGGTAGCAATTTTTACAAAGAAACCAAAACTAGACGAGTCTTGGGAAGGCCAAGACACACACTTCACCAACCTTCCTAATGACTTCCTAGACTTCACACACACTCTTGGGACTCTTCATAGTCCTTATTAATTAGTTACTTGGATAAGGTCACTACAAGCCAAAATTCTTGGACTAGGGTAGCCTAAAGACCCTAAGTGCTCCTGCACCATTCTTCCCATGCAAAAAGAACTGAAGTTACACCAGAGATTAAGAGATGTAAACTTATCCCCATCTTCTTGAAATTATTCTCTACTATCCAAGTATCCTCAGACTCTGGTTGTTTCCACTTGATGAGGTGTTCCATGTAGACACCACTCCTTGTTTTCTTCTTAAACCTTGAGTCTAGTATCTTTTCAGCTTTAGGTTTCAATGGTATCAGAAGTTTGAAGTCCTTTACATCTGCATTCACATCAGGACTATGTTTTTCTCCTATTACATCAAGGCCTCTATATTTAATTAGATCTTAGACACTAAAAATAGGAGATATGGCTAGCTCCTTGGGCAATCCTATCTTATAGGCATTGTGGTCATATTTAGCTAGGACTTTGCATGGTCCCACTCTTCTCATTTGTATCTTGTTGGGTATCCCCTTTTGGATTCTAGCCTTGTTTAGGTGTGCCATCACCCAATCTCCAACTTCAAACTATATATCTTTTCTCCTTTCATCCACTCTAACTTTAAGCTTTTGGTTTTCTTCTACTAGTATCTTCTTTACTTGTTCATGGACTTCTTGCATGAGTTGAGAAAAGTCTTTAGCATGATCACTAACTTCTCCTTGGTTGCCTAACTCTCTAAGTTCACATAATCCCCTTGGATGGATACCATATACTATCTCAAATGGACTCTTACTGGTAGATCTATTAGCACTATCATTGTAATAAAATTCAACTTGTCGCAATACTTGATCCCACATTTTCCCATACTCCTTTGTGAGACACCTCAATAGGTTTCCAACTACCTTGTTAATCACCTTTGTTTGGCCATCTATTTGAGGATGATAAGTTGAACCAAATGAAAGGTTTCTGTCCAATAATTTCCATGGGGTCTTCCAAAAGTGCCCCATAAATTTCACATCTCTATCTAATACAATGTTGATTAGTAGGTCATGAGTCCTTACTACCTCTTTGAAGAAAATATGATCAATATAGCTAGCATCATGTGTTGTTTTGCAAGGTATAAAGTGACTCATTTTACTAAACTTTTCCACCAATACAAAAACATTGTCAAAGCCAGCAAATATCCTTGGTAAACCCACTATACAGTCCATGCTAAGACACTCCCATGGTCTGGTTGGAATTGGTAAAGGCTGGTATAGCCCTGCATTGGAAGATGTGCCCTTAGCTTTTCTACATACTACACACTGCTCCACATACCTCCTAACATCTCTTGGCATCTTAGGCTAATAGTAAAACCTTTGTATTAGGTCCAATATCTTATTCAAACCAAAATGCCTACTAAGGCTTCCATTATGCTTTTCTTGTATAAGGTTTTTCCTCATAAATCCCTTGGGTACACATAGTTGATTACCCTTAAACAAAAAGCCATTTTGCAAAGTATAGTCAGAAAATTCACTATGAAAGTGATTCTCAAACTCAACACATATCTTATATGCCTTTGAGAAGTATTCATCAACCCTTTAGAGTTCTTTGAGTCCTTCTATGCCAATTGTTTGGAGTTGAATCTCTTGGATAGTGAGAAACCTCTGGCTAAGTGCATCTACAACTTTATTGTTTAGGCCCTTTTTATGTTTAATAGTGAAGGTATAGGCTTGGAGAAACTCCATCCACTTGATATGCCTATGACTTAACTTCTCTTGTGTATTGATGTAGCTTAGCGCTTGGTTATCGGTATCGACTAGAAACTCCTTGGGCAAAAGATAATGCCTCCACTTTTTAAGGGCTTGAATCAGTGCATAAAGTTCTAAAACATAGGAAGAGTACCTTGATTTGGCTTCATTCAACCTTTCACTAAAAAATGTTACTGACCTCCCTTCTTGGTTGAGGACTACTCCTACTGCTATGTTACTTGCATCACATTCCACAATAAATATCTTATCAAAACATGGCAAGACTAAGATGGGTTATGTTTCCACCCTTTGCTTTAGCTTCTCAAATCCTTCATGAGCCTCCTTGGTCTACTTAAACTTAGTTTTGACTCCACCTTTTATGGTATCACGAAGAGGTGCACATATCTCACTAAATCCTCTTATAAACTTCCTATAAAACTGATCTAACCCATGAAAGCTCCTTACATCAATCCCTATTTTGGGAGTGGGCCAATTTAGAATAGCTTCTACTTTTCTTGAGTCCATTTTCAAATCACATTGGGAGACTACAAAGCCTAGATAGACTAGCTTTGCTTCAATAATTCACTATTTTCTAGGTTAATGGCTAGCTTCTCTTTATGCAACCTTTTCAAGACAACTTCTAGGTGTTTCATGTTTTCTTCCTTGGTCTTACTAAACATGAGGATATCATCTAAGTATACCACTACAAACCTTCATATGTAATCTTTTAAGACTTCATTCATTAATCTCATGAATGTACTAGGTGCATTTGTGAGCCCAAAGAGCATAACTAACCATTCATAAAGACCTTTTGATGCAGGAGCATCCTGGGTGTAAGAGCAATCTTGCATCACCCAAAAATATTTTTATTTTTGTATTTAATAAGGGCTATTTTGTGCAGAGCTGCTATTTATGGAAAGTTACTATTTTTGGTAATTTTTGTATGTGCTCAGAATGATCTTATTTCTTTCTTAGAGGTTCATTTTGGTCATATAAGTCTGCCAGTAAAGTTTCATTGCCAGATCAAGTGTATATTGGAAGATATCGAAGATTTTCGGTATTGGCAGCAGGGTACAGAAACTTTGAACTTAGTTTTGAAAGCTTTAGAGGCCCCGGATGAGATCAAAAATTTAGGTGACGGCCGCTTGTGCCGGTCAAGCCTGTAGAGCGCTTCATGGAATTTTTGAAATGGGGTTCTAATAGCCGAGCGGGTCAACTGGTGATGACTTATGGTCTTCGGAAGTTGGGCCACCTGAAATGGCGAAAAATAATTTTCTTCAAAATTTTTGTTCGGGTTTCAAAAGTTATCTTGAGCCAACTATGATGTAATAAAATGTAAAATAAAATAATTCTAAGTTGGTCGGCCTTATTGGCTAAAATTCTGGAACCTTCCCAGGCGGTGGAAAATTGCCTATATAAGGAAGGCTGTATTATTGTCTTAGGCAGTTCAGAATAGTTCTAGGCAGTAGATCTGGGTAATAGTTCAAGGCTTTGTCCTATAGAATATTGTAAGGGAATGCCCGTGTCGCTTTGCATATTGTAATTCTGAAAGTTTGTAATTCCACATTTGTGGAGATAATAAGAAGCCAATTTTCTGTTCTTGCATATTGTTGTTGTTTCTCTATATCTGTTATGTGTTTGTGGTATTAAGGGGAGCACCCTTCATCAGGTGGTATCAGAGCAGGATTTCTTGAGTGTGTAAATAGATCGTCGACTATGAGGCAGTTTGCACCAGGACCGTGGCTAGGGTTTTAGCGCGCATCATGAAAATGCCTCCACGAAGGGAACATGGCGGAAGAGCTGGTGTTGTAACACCTGAGGTTAGAGAGCTGCAGAGACAAGTGCGAGCATTACAAGAAGAGATTCGTAGAGGAATGAATCTTAATGTCAGAGACGAAAGCAAGGATGAAGCTGAAGAAGAATATCAAGAAGGAGAAGCTGAAATTGTGAACCAGGAGGAAGAAAGACTTTTTTGGGCAATTTTCAAGATTGGGAAAAGACCTAAGATTGAGGTTCCTACATTTTCTAGAAATCTTAACCCAGAGGAATTGATCGACTGGATCAATGAATGTGAGAAATATTTTGAGTATGAAGATGTTGAGGATCCTGATAGGGTCAAATTTGCGAAGGCCAGACTGAAAGGTCATGCGAAGATCTGGTGGCAAGAAATTCAATTGGAGCGAAATAGAAGAGGGAAAGATAAAATCACAAGATGGGATCCGATGGTGGATAAATTGAAGCGACAGTTCATTCTTGTTGATTATGAGCTTGATCTACTAAAGAAAATGCAAAGTTTGAAGCAAGCAGGAAGATCTGTTCAGGAGTATACAGAGGAGTTCTATCGACTCCTCATCAGAACAGGCCATGCAGAAGCTGATAAGGAGAAAGTTTCCCGATACCTTAATGGGTTAAGGCCAAGCATTCAAGAGGAGTTGAATCTGGTTCGAATGAGCAGTATTGAGGAGGCATACCAATTTGCCCTAAAAGTAGAGGAAAAGCTGAACAAAAAGTTTGAGAGCAGACAAAATGGAAGAGGTCCCGGTGGATGATCTGGTGAACAGTCATATGGTAGCTGAAATGAAGATCCAAAAAAGAAGGATGAGGCCAGTAGCAGTCAGAATCAGCGAGGAAATAATTTCAATCATTTCCAAGATCAAAATAATAGAGATCAGAGAGGAAGAGGAAGAGGACAAGGATCTAGAAGAGGTGGCTTCCGTGGAACACGTTTTCACTGTGGAGAAGAAGGTCATAGGGCATTTGAATGTCCTCAGCGCCAAGGAAAAACAGACAGGAGAAATGAAGGCCGGGCCAGAGTTGCACATGTAGATGAAGATGCCAGATCATCAAATTCTGAAGATGCTGAAAGAGGAGAAACGTTGATTAACAGAAGAGTCTTGTTGAGTGGTGAGAATGAACCCGAGCAAAGGAGGAGCTTGTTTTGCACCAGGTGCAAGTGCGAAGGTAAATGTTGTGATGTGATTATTGATAGTGGAAGCACTGACAATTTGGTATCAGAAGAGATGGTGACAAAGTTGAAGCTCAGGAGATAGAAACACCCACATCCATATCGGATTGCCTGGGTACAGGATGACCACAAGGTCATGGTCAATGAACAATGCCTGGTGAAGTTCAAGATTGGTGGATACCAAGATGAGGTATTATGTGATATCATATCTATGGATGCATGTCATATGTTATTGGGTAGACCATGGCAGTTTGACAGATGTGCTATACATGATGGTCGTGCGAATACATATTCCCTGATAAAGGATGGAGTGCGACATAAGCTAAAACCATTGAAGGAGACTGAAGAAAAGGTATGTGGTAATGCAAGGATAACTTTTGTTGATGGAAGAAATTTTCTAGATGGTATGAGGCATGAGCATGTATATTTTTCTTTAATTCCAAAAGCTGGTAAAGAGGAAGTAGAAGATGTTCCTGTAGAAGTTGCAGATTTTTTGAATGAGTTTCAGGATATTGTATCTGATAACGTGCCTGATGAATTACCACCGGTCAGGAAGATCAGTCATCAGATGGACTTGATCCCCAGAGTGAGTTTGCCGAATAAGGCAGCACACAGAATGACACCTGCAGAAAGTGAGAAATTGAACACACAAGTACATGAACTATTACAGAAAGGATTGATTCGAGAGAGTCTGAGTCCCTCTGCTATACCAGCGGTATTAGCACCAAAGAAGAATGGAGAGTGGAGGATGTGTACAGATTGTAGGGCAATAAACAAGATCACAATCAAGTACAGATTTCCATTGCCACGAATGGATGATATTATGGACTGTTTGAGTGGAGCTGTGTATTTTTCAAAGATAGATCTGAAAAGTGGATATCACCAGATTCGGATCAGAGAAGAAGATGAATGGAAGACTGCCTTCAAGACAAAGGAAGGACTATATGAGTGGTTAGTCATGCCTTTTTGGCTAACCAATCCACCGAGCACTTTCATGCGGCTCATGAACGAGGTTCTGAAAGAATTTCTAGGTAAGTTTGTCATTGTTTACCTAGATGATATTTTGATCTTTAGTAAGACATTGGATGAGCATATGATGCATATTCGTATGGTATTTGAGAAGTTGAGAGAAGAGAAATTGTTGATTAATTTGAAGAAGTACAGTTTTGTGAAGAAAGAGTTGGTGTATTTGGGATTTGTAGTTTCAGAAGAAGGTCTAAAAATGGACCCAGAAAAGGTACAGGCTATCTTTGAATGGCCTACTCCAAGGAGTGCTACTGAGGTAAGATCTTTTCATGGTTTGGCTAGCTTTTACAGAAAGTTTATCAAAAATTTTAGCAGTATTTGTGGTCCCTTAACTGAAACAATGAGAGGGGATAGAAAAGAGTTTAAGTGGACTAATGGGGCAGAAAAGAGTTTTCAATTGTTGAAACAAAAAGTTACAGAACAACCTATTTTAGCACTTCTAGATTTTAATAAGGTGTTTCAAGTAGATTGTGATGCTAGTGGTACTGCAATAGGAGCTGTTATGAGCCAAGAAGGTAAACCTCTTACTTATTTCAGTGAGAAGTTAAATGACGCCAAGAGGAAATATTCTGTATATGATCAAAAATTTTATGCTATAGTTCAGGAATTAAAAAAGTGGAGACATTATCTACTTCTTAAGGAGTTTGTTTTGTATACTGATCATCAAGCTTTGCAATATTTGAATAGTCAAGGAAAATTGAATCAAAGGCATTTGAAATGGGTTGAGTTTTTGCAGAGTTATACATTTATTTTGAAACACAGGAGTGGAAAGTCTAATAGGGTTGCAGATGCTCTTAGCAGAAGGCAACTATTGCTGACAGAAATGCAGATTGAAGTGGTTGGGTTCAAGGAACTCAAGAATTTGTATCCAGAGGATCCTGATTTTGGTGAAGCTTGGAAGGCTTGTACAGAACCTGTTACTCTAGACAGGATGAAATGGCTGGATTTTATCATCCAAGATGATATGCTATTCAAAGGGAGTCAGTTGTGCATTCCACGAAGTTCTATGAGGGAGAATCTCATCAAGGAGAAGCATAGTGGAGGATTGGCTGGACATTTTGGTCGTGACAAAATCCTTGGTTTGGTTAGTGAGAATTATTATTGGCCACAGTTTCAGCAAGATGTGAAGAAGTTTGTATAGAGTTGCAGAGTATGTCAGATGCCAAAAGGAGTGAAGCAGAATACAGGGTTGTATCAGCCATTATCTGTACCAGAGAAGCTTTGGGAGGATATCGGCATGGACTTTGTTCTTGGTTTACCGAGGACACAGCGGGGACACGATTCAATCTTTGTGGTAGTTGACAGATTTTCAAAGATGGCACATTTTATTCCCTCCATGAAGACTAATGATGCTGTTCATGTAGCAGAATTGTTTTTCAGAGAAGTAGTGAGACTTCATGGTTTGCCAAAAACTATAGTTTCAGATCGGGACACTAAGTTTGTTGGATATTTCTTGCGTACGTTGTGGAAGAAGTTGAAGATAGATTTGAAGTTCAGTTCATCACATCATCCACAGACTGATGGACAGACAGAGGTGGTGAATAGGAGTTTAGAAAATTTGCTGAGATGTTTGGTTGGAGATAAGCCAACAGGATGGGATTTGATTTTACCACAGGTGGAATTTGCATATAGTAATTCTGTCAACAGGAGCACTGGTAAATCACCATTTCAGATTGTATATGGAAGTAGTCAAAGAAATGCATCTGAATTGAGGAAGATAGATAAAGGAGAAATAAGTAGTGCTGAAGCTGAGGATTTTGCAGAACACTTGAAGAACATCCATGGGGAGGTGAGGAAGCATATTACCAAGATGAACGCACAGTATAAGGTTAAGGTAGATGAGAAAAGGAGGTATAAAGAATTTCAAGTTGGTGATGAAGTCATGGTTCATTTGCGGAAGGAGCGGTTTCCAGTTGGTACATATAACAAGCTGAAAATGAAGAAGTTTGGACCATGTAGGATACTGAAGAAACATGATTCAAGAAACGCATATGAGGTAGAATTACCTATTGAGCTAAATATTTCGCCAGTGTTTAACATTTCAGATCTGACAGAGTATCATGAAGGAGGTGTTGAAGATGAGATCATAGCAGCACAATGGAGTATTCCAGCAACTAGTTTAGACACTAAGGAGATCGAAGATATACTGGACAGTCGTGTTGGCAGAAGCACAAGGAACATGACATATGAAGAATATCTGGTCAAATGGAAAGGATGACCTATTGAAGAAGTACAATTTTGTGAAGAAAGAGTTGGTGTATTTGAGATTTGTAGTTTCAGCAGAAGGTCTAAAAATGGACCCAGAGAAGGTACAGGCTATCCTTGAATGGCTTACTCCAAGGAGTGCTACTGAGGTAAGATCTTATTATAGTTTGGCTAGCTTTTACAGAAAGTTTATCAAAAATTTTAGCAGTATTTGTGGTCCCTTGACTGAAACAATGAGAGGGGATAGAAAAGAGTTTAAGTGGACTAATGGGGCAGAAAAGAGTTTTTAATTATTGAAATAAAAAGTTACATAACAACCTGTTTTAGCACTTCTAAATTTTAATAAGGTGTTTCAAGTAGATTGTGATGCTAGTGGTACTGCAATAAGAGCTGTTATGACCCAAGAAGGTAAACCTGTTACTTATTTCAGTGAGAAGTTAAATGACACCAAAAGGAAATATTCTGTTTATGATCAAAAATTTTATGCTATAGTTCAGGTATTAAACAAGTGGAGACATTATCTACTTCCTGAGGAGTTTGTTTTGTATACTGATCATCAAGCTTTGCAATATTTGAATAGTCAAGGAAAATTGAATCAAAGGCATTTGAAATGGGTTGAATTTTTGCAGAGTTATACATTTGTTTTGAAACACAGGAGTCGAAAGTCTAATAGGGTTGCAGATACTCTTAGCAGAAGGCAACTATTGCTGACAGAAATGTAGATTGAAGTGGTTGGGTTCAAAGAACTCAAGAATTTCTATCCAGAGGATCCTGATTTTGGTGAAGCTTGGAAGGCTTGTACATAACCTGTTACTCTAGACAGGACAAAATGGCTGGATTTTATTATCCAAGATGATATGCTATTCAGAGGGAGTCAGTTGTGCATTCCATGAAGTTCTATGAAGGAGAATCTCATCAAGGAGAAGCATAGTGCAGGATTGACTGGACATTTTGGTCGTGATAAAACCCTTGGTTTGGTTAGTGAGAATTATTATTGGCCATAGTTGCAGCAAGATGTGAAGAAGTTTGTACAGAGTTGCAGAGTATGTCAGATGGCAAAAGGAGTGAAGCAGAATACAGGGTTGTATCAGCCATTATCTGTACCAGAGAAGCCTTGGGAGGATATCAGCATGGACTTTGTTCTTGGTTTATCGAGGACACAGTGGGGACATGATTCAATCTTTGTGGTAGTTGACAGATTTTCAAAGATGGCACATTTTATTCCCTCCAAGAAGACTAATGATGCTGTTCATATAGCAGAATTGTTTTTCAGAGAAGTAGTGAGACTTCATAGTTTGCCAAAGACCATAGTTTCAGATCGGGACACTAAGTTTGTTAGATATTTATGGCGTACGTTGTGGAAGAAGTTGAAGACAAATTTGAAGTTCAGTTCATCACATCATCCACAGACAGATGGACAGACAGAGGTGGTGAATAGGAGTTTGGAAAATTTGCTGAGATGTTTGGTTGGAGATAAGCCAACAGGATGGGATTTGATTTTACCACAGGCGGAATTTGCATACAGTAATTCTGTCAACAGGAGCACTGGTAAATCACCATTCCAGATTGTATATGGAAGTAGTCAAAGAAATGCATCTGAATTGAGGAAGATAGATAAAAGAGAAATACGTAGTGCTGAAGCTGAGGATTTTGCAGAACACTTGAAGAACAGCCATGGGGAGGTGAGGAAGCATATTACCAAGATGAACACATAGTATAAGGTTAAGGCAGATGAGAAAAGGAGGTATAAGGAATTTCAAGTTGGTGATGAAGTCATGGTTCATTTGCGGAAGGAGCGGTTTCCAATTGGTACATATAACAATCTAAAAATGAAGAAGTTTGGACCATGTAGGATACCGAAGAAACATGATTCAGGAAATCCATATGAGGTAGAATTACCTACTGAGCTAAATATTTCGCCAGTGTTTAACATTTCAGATCTGACAGAGTATCATGAAGGAGGTGTTGAAGATGAGATCACAGCAGCACAGTGGAGTATTTCAGCAACTAGTTTAGACACTAAGGAGATCGAAGATATACTAGACAGTCGTGTTGGCAGAAGCACAAGGAACATGACATATGAAGAATATCTGGTCAAATGGAAAGGATGACCTATTGAAGATTCATCATGGCTGACAAAGGAGGAGGTTAGCCGTCTTGGTTTTCCTCTGCACATCTGAGTCGTGACAGGGTCACTTCTCAAATTACCCCGAGTGTCTGATGCAAGAGCATCCTGGGTGTAAGAGCAATCTTGCATCACCCAAAAATATTTTTGTTTTTTAATTTAATAAGGGCTATTTTGTGCAGAGCTGCTATTTATGGAAAGTTACTATTTTTGGTAATTTTCGTATGTGCTCAGAATGATCTTATTTCTTTCTTGGAGGTTCATTTTGGTCATATAAGTCTGCCAGTAAAGTTTTATTGCCAGATCAAGTGTATATTGGAAGATATCAAAGATTTTCCGTATTGGCAGCAGGGTACGGAAACTTTGAACTCAGTTTTGAAGGCTTTAAAGGCCCCAGATGAGGTCAAAAATTTGGGTGATAGGCACTTGCGCCAGTCAAGCCTATAGAGAGCTTCGTGGCGTTTTTAAAATGGGGTTATAATAGCCGAGCGGGTCAACTGGTGATGACTTATGGTCTTCGGAAGTTGGGCCACCTGAAATGGCAGAAAATAATTTTATTCAAAATTTCTGTTCGGGTTTCAAAGGTTATCTTGAGCTGACTATGATGTAATAAAATGTAAAATAAAATAATTCTAAGTTGGTCGGCCTTATTGGCTAAAATTCTGGAACCTTCCCAGGCGGTGGAAAATTGCCTATATAAGGAAGGCTGTATTATTGTCTTAGGCAGTTCAGAATAGTTCTGGGTAGTAGATCTAGGTAATAGTTCAAGGCTTTGTCCTACAAAATATTGTAAGAGAATGCCCGTGTGGCTTTGCATATTGTAATTCTGAAAGTTTGTAATTCCACATTTGTGGAGATAATAAGAAGCCAATTTTCTGTTCTTGCATATTGTTGTTGTTTCTCTATATCTGTTATGTGTTTGTGGTATTAAGTGGAGCACCCTTCATCAAGTGGTATCAGAGCAGGATTTCTTGAGTGTATAAATAGATTGCCGACTGTGAGGCAGTTTGCACCAGGACCGTGGCTAGGGTTTCAGCGCGCATCGTGAAAATGCCTCCATGAAAGGAACGTGGCGGAAGAGCTGGTGTTGTAACGCCTGAGGTTAGAGACCTGCAGAGATAAGTGCGAGCATTACAAAAAGAGATTCGTAGAGGAATGAATCTTAATGTCAGAGATGAAAGCGAGGATGAAGCCAAAGAAGAATATCAAGAAGGAGAAGCTGAAATTGTGAACCAGGAGAAAGAAAGACTTTTTCGAGCGATTTCCAGGATTGGGAAAAGACCTAAGATTGAGGTTCCTACATTTTCTGGAAATCTTAATCCAGAAGAATTGATCGACTAGATCAATGAATGTGAGGAATATTTTGAGTATGAAGATGTTGAGGATCCTGATAGGGTCAAATTTGCGAAGGCCAGACTGAAAGGTCATGCGAAGATCTGGTGGCAAGAAATTCAATTGGAGCGAAATAGAAGAGGGAAAGATAAAATCACAAGATGGGATCCGATGGTGGATAAATTGAAGTGACAGTTCATTCCTGTTGATTATGAGCTTGATCTACTAAAGAAAATGCAAAGTTTGAAGCAAGCAGGAAGATCTGTTCAGGAGTATACAGAGGAGTTCTATCGACTCCTCATCAGAACGGGCCATGCAGAAGCTGATAAGGAGAAATTTGCCCGATACCTTAATGGGTTAAGGCCAAGCATTCAAGAGGAGTTGAATCTGGTTCGAATGAGCAGTATTGAGGAGGCATACCAATTTGTCCTAAAAGTAGAGGAAAAGTTGAACAAGAAGTTTGAGAGCAGACAAAACGGAAGAGGTCCCAGTGGACGATCTGGTGAACGGTCATATGGTGGCCGAAATGAAGATCCAAAAAAGAAGGATGAGGCCAGTAGCAGTCAGAATCATTGAGGAAATAATTCCAATCGTTTCCAGGATCAGAATAATAGAGATCAGAGAGGAAGAGGAAGAGGACAAGGATCTAGAAGAGGTGGCTTCCGTGGAACATGTTTTCACTATGGAGAAGAAGGTCATAGGGCATTTGAATGTCCTCAGCGCCAAGGAAGAATAGACAGGAGAAATGAAGGCCGGGCCAGAGTTGCACATGTAGATGAAGATTCCAGATCATCAAATTCTGAAGATGCTAAAAGAGGAGAAACGTTGATTAACAGAAGAGTCCTGTTGAGTGGTGAGAATGAACCCGAGCAAAGGAGGAGCTTGTTTCACACCAGGTGCAAGTGCGAAGGTAAATGTTGTGATGTGATTATTGACAGTGGAAGCACTGACAATTTGGTGTCAGAAGAGATGGTGACAAAGTTGAAGCTCAGGAGACAGAAACACCCACATCCATATCGGATTGCCTGGGTACAGGATGACCACAAGGTCATGGTCAATGAACAATGCCTGGTGAAGTTCAAGATTGGTGGATACCAAGATGAGGTATTGTGTGATATCATATCTATGGATGCATGTCATATGTTATTGGGTAGACCATGGCAGTTTGACAGATGTGCTATACATGATGGTCGTGCGAATACCTAGTCCCTGACAAAGGATGGAGTGCGACATAAGCTAAAACCATTGAAGGAGACTGAAGAAAAGGTATGTGGTAATGCAAGGATAACTTTCGTTGATGGAAGAAATTTCCTAGATGGTATGAGGAATAAGCATGTATGTTTTTATTTAATTCCAAAAGCTGGTAAAGAGGAAGTAGAAGATGTTCCTGTAGAAGTTGCAGATTTGTTTAATGAGTTTCAGGATATTGTATCTGATAACGTGCCTAATGGATTACCACCGGTCAAGAAGATTAGTCATCAGATGGACTTGATCCCAAGAGCGAGTTTGTCGAATAAGGCAGCACACAGAATGACACCTGCAAAAAGTGAGGAGTTGAACACACAAGTACATGAACTGTTACAGAAAGGATTGATTCGAGAGAGTCTGAGTCCCTGTGCTGTACCAGCGGTATTAGCACCAAAGAAGAATGGAGAGTGGAGGATGTGTACAGATTCTAGGGCAATAAATAAGATCACAATCAAGTACAGGTTTCCATTGCCACGAATGGATGATATTATGGACTGTTTGAGTGGAGCTGTGTATTTTTTAAAGATAGATCTGAAAAGTGGATATCACCAGATTCGGATCAGAGAAGAAGATGAATGGAAGACTGCCTTCAAGACAAAGGAAGGACTATATGAGTGGTTAGTCATGCCTTTTTGGCTAACCAATGCACCGAGCACTTTCATGGGGCTCATGAACGAGCTTCTGAAAGAATTTTTGGGTAAGTTTGTCATTGTTTACCTATATGATATTTTGATCTTTAGTAAGACATTGGATGAGCATATGATGCATATTCGTATGGTATTTGAGAAGTTGAGAGAAGAGAAATTGTTGATTAATTTGAAGAAGTACAGTTTTGTGAAGAAAGAGTTGGTGTATTTGAGATTTGTAGTTTCAGAAGAAGGTCTAAAAATGGACCCAGAGAAGGTACAGGCTATCCTTGAATGGCCTACTCCAAGGAGTGCTACTGAGGTAAGATCTTTTCATGGTTTGGCTAGCTTTTACAGAAAGTTTATCAAAAAATTTAGCAGTATTTGTGGTCCCTTGACTGAAACAATGAGAGGGGATAGAAAAGAGTTTAAGTGGACTAATGGGGCAGAAAAGAGTTTTCAATTGTTGAAATAAAAAGTTACAGAACAACCTATTTTAGCACTTTCAGATTTTAATAAGGTGTTTCAAGTAGATTGTGATGCTAGTGGTAATGCAATAGGAGCTGTTATGAGCCAAGAAGGTAAACCTGTTGCTTATTTCAGTGAGAAGTTAAATGACGTCAAGAGGAAATATTCTATTTATGATCAAGAATTTTATGCTATAGTTCAGGCATTAAAGAAGTGGAGACATTATCTACTTCCTGAGGAGTTTGTTTTGTATACTGATCATCAAGCTTTGCAATATTTTAATAGTCAATGAAAATTGAATCAAAGGCATTTGAAATGGGTTGAGTTTTTGTAGAGTTATACATTTGTTTTGAAACACAGGAGTGGAAAGTCTAATAGGGTTGCAGATGCTCTTAGCAGAAGGCAACTGTTGCTAACAAAAATGCAGATTGAAGTGGTTGGGTTCAAGGAACTCAAGAATTTGTATCCAGAGGATCCTGATTTTGGTGAAGCTTGGAAGGCTTGTACAGAACCTGTTACTCTAGACAGGACGAAATGGCTGGATTTTATCATCCAAGATGATATGCTATTCAGAGGGAGTCAGTTGTGCATTCCACGAAGTTCTATGAGGAAGAATCTCATCAAGGAGAAGCATAGTGCAGGATTGGCTAGACATTTTGATCGTGACAAAACCCTTGGTTTGGTTAGTGAGAATTATTATTGGCCACACTTGCAGCAAGATGTGAAGAAGTTTGTACAGAGTTGCAAAGTATGTCAGATGGCAAAAGGAGTGAAGCAGAATACAGGGTTGTATCAGCCATTATCTTTACCAGAGAAGCCTTGGGAGGATATCAGCATGGACTTTGTTCTTGGTTTACCGAGGACACGGTGGGGACACGATTCAATCTTTGTGGTAGTTGACAGATTTTCAAAGATGGCACATTTTATTCCCTCCAAGAAGACTAATGATGTTGTTCATGTAGCAGAATTATTTTTCAGAGAAGTAGTGAGACTTCATGGTTTGCCAAAGACCATAGTTTCAGATCGGGACACTAAGTTTGTTGGATATTTCTAGCGTACATTGTGGAAGAAGTTGAAGAAAGATTTGAAGTTCAGTTCATCACATCATCCACAGACTGATGGACAGATAGAGGTGGTGAATAGGAGTTTGGAAAATTTGCTGAGATGTTTGGTTGGAGATAAGCCAACAGGATGGGATTTGATTTTACCACAGGCGGAATTTGCATACAGTAATTCTGTCAACAGGAGCACTGGTAAATCACCATTCCAGATTGTATATGGAAGTAGTCAAAGAAATGCATCTGAATTGAGAAAGATAGATAAAGGAGAAATAAGTAGTGCTGAAGCTGAGGATTTTGCAGAACACTTGAAGAACATCCATGGGGAGGTGAGGAAGCATATTACCAAGATGAACGCACAGTATAAGGTTAAGGCAGATGAGAAAAGGAGGTATAAGGAATTTCAAGTTGGTGATGAAGTCATGGTTCATTTGCGGAAGGAGCGGTTTCCAGTTGGTACATATAACAAGCTGAAAATGAAGAAGTTTGGACCATGTAGGATACTGAAAAAACATGATTCAAGAAACGCATATGAGGTAGAATTACCTACTGAGCTAAATATTTCACCAGTGTTTAACATTTCAGATCTGATAGAGTATCATGAAGGAGGTGTTGAAGATGAGATCACAGCAGCACAGTGGAGTATTCCAGCAACTAATTTAGACACTAAGGAGATCGAAGATATACTGGACAGTCGTGTTGGCAGAAGCACAAGGAACATGACATATGAAGAATATCTGGTCAAATGGAAATGATGACCTATTGAAGATTCATCATGGCTGACAAAGGAGGAGGTTAGCCGTCTTGGTTTTCCTCTGCACATCTGAGTCGTGACAGGGTCACTTCTCAAATTACCCCGGGTGTCTGATGCAGGAGCATCCTGGGTGTAAGAGCAATCTTGCATCACCCAAAAATATTTTTGTTTTTATATTTAATAAAGGCTATTTTGTGTAGAGCTGCTATTTATGGAAAGTTACTATTTTTGGTAATTTTTGTATGTGCTCAGAATGATCTTATTTCTTTCTTGGAGGTTCATTTTGGTCATATAAGTCTGCCAGTAAAGTTTCATTGCCAGATCAAGTTTATATTGGAAGATATTGAAGATTTTCGGTATTGGCAGCAGGGTACAGAAACTTTGAACTCAGTTTTGAAGGCTTTAGAGGCCCCAAATGAAGTTAAAAATTTGGGTGACGGGCGCTTGCGCCGGTTAAGCCTGTAGAGCACTTCGTGGCATTTTCGAAATGGGGTTATAATAGCCGAGCGGGTCAACTGGTGATGACTTATGGTCTTTAGAAGTTGGGCCACCTGAAATGGCAGAAAATAATTTTCTTCAAAATTTTTGTTCGGGTTTCAAAGTTTATCTTGAGCCGACTATGATGTAATAAAATGTAAAATAAAATAATTCTAAGTTGGTCGGCCTTATTGGCTAAAATTCTAGAACCTTCCCAAGCGGTGAAAAATTGCCTATATAAGGAAGGCTGTATTATTGTCTTAGGCAGTTCAGAATAGTTCTGGGTAGTAGATCTGGGTAATAGTTCAAGGCTTTGTCCTACAAAATATTGTAAGGGAATGCCCGTGTGGCTTTGCATATTGTAATTCTGAAAGTTTGTAATTCCACATTTGTGGAGATAATAAGAAGCCAATTTTTTGTTCTTGCATATTATTGTTGTTTCTCTATATCTGTTATGTGTTTGTGGTATTAAGGGGAGCACCCTTCATCAGGTGGTATCAGAGAAAGATTTTTTGAGTGTGTAAACAGATCACCAACTGTGAGGCAGTTTGCACCAGGACCGTGGCTAGGGTTTCAGCGCGCATCGCAAAAATGCCTCCACGAAAGGAACGTGGCGGAAGAGCTAGTGTTGTAACACCTGAGGTTAGAGAGCTGCAGAGACAAGTGCGAGCATTACAAGAAGAGATTCATAGAGGAATTAATCTTAATGTCAGAGATGAAAGCGAGGATGAAGCCGAAGAAGAATATCAAGAAGGAGAAGCTGAAATTGTGAACTAGGAGGAAGAAAGACTTTTTCGAGCGATTTCCAAGATTGGGAAAAGACCTAAGATTGAGGTTCCTACATTTTCTGGAAATCTTAACCCAGAGGAATTGATCAACTGGATCAATGAATGTGAGAAATATTTTGAGTATGAAGATGTTGAGGATCCTGACAGGGTCAAATTTGCGAAGGCCAGACTGAAAGGTCATGCGAAGATCTGGTGGCAAGAAATTCAATTGGAGCGAAATAGAAGAGGGAAAGATAAAATCACAAGATGGGATCCGATGGTGGATAAATTAAAGTGACAGTTCATTCTTGTTGATTATGAGCTTGATCTACTAAAGAAAATGCAAAGTTTGAAGCAAGTAGGAAGATCTGTTCAGGAGTATACAGAGGAGTTCTATCGACTCCTCATCAGAACAGGCCATGCAGAAGCTGATAAGGAGAAAGTTGCCCGATACCTTAATGGGTTAAGGCCAAGCATTCAAGAGGAGTTGAATCTGGTTCGAATGAGCAGTATTGAGGAGGCATACCAATTTGAGCTAAAAGTAGAGGAAAAGCTGTACAAGAAGTTTGAGAGAAGACAAAACGGAAGAGGTCGCAGTGGATGATCTGGTGAACGGTCATATGGTGGCCGAAATGAAGATCCAAAAAAGAAAGATGAGGCCAGTAGCAGTCAGAATCAATGAGGAAACAATTCCAATCGTTTTCAAGATCAGAATAATAGAGATCAGAGAGGAAGAGGAAGAGGACAAGGATCTGGAAGAGGTGGCTTCCGTGGAACATGTTTTTACTGTGGAGAAGATGGTCATAGGGCATTTGAATGTCCTCAGCGCCAAGGAAGAACAGACAGGAGAAATGAAGGCCGAGCCAGAGTTGCACATGTAGATGAAGATGCCAGATCATCAAATTCTGAAGATGCTGAAAGAGGAGAAACATTGATTAACAGAAGAGTCCTGTTGAGTGGTGAGAATGAACCCGAGCAAAGGAGGAGCTTGTTTCGCACCAGGTGCAAGTGCGAAGGTAAATGTTGTGATGTGATTATTGATAGTGGAAGCACTGACAATTTGGTGTCAGAAGAGATGGTGACAAAGTTGAAGCTCAGGAGATAGAAACACCCACATCCATATTGGATTGCCTGGGTACAGGATGACCACAAGGTCATGGTCAATGAACAATGCCTGGTGAAGTTCAAGATTGGTGGATACCAAGATGACGTATTGTGTGATATCATATCTATGGATGCATGTCATATGTTATTGGGTAGACCATGGCAGTTTGACAAATGTGTGGTACATGATGGTCGTGCGAATACCTATTCCCTGACAAAGGATGGAGTGCGACATAAGCTAAAA
The DNA here is from genome assembly GCA_027943335.1 of Chamaecyparis obtusa. Classification (NCBI taxonomy): domain Eukaryota; kingdom Viridiplantae; phylum Streptophyta; class Pinopsida; order Cupressales; family Cupressaceae; genus Chamaecyparis; species Chamaecyparis obtusa. Next base: position 819,913 of record BSBK01005588.1, on the reverse strand, counting down.
CCATTGAAGGAGACTGAAGAAAAGGTATGTGGTAATGCAAGGATAACTTTCGTTGATGGAAGAAATTTCCTAAATGGTATGAGGCATGAGCATGTATGTTTTTCTTTAATTCCAAAAGCTGGTAAAGAGGAAGTAGAAGATGTTCCTATAGAAGTTGCAGATTTGTTGAATGAGTTTCAGGATATTGTATCCGATAATGTGCCTGATGGATTACCACTGGTCAGGAAGATCAGTCATCAGATGGACTTGATCCCGAGAGTGAGTTTGCCGAATAAGGCAGCACACAGAATGACACCTGCAGAAAGTGAGGAGTTGAACACACAAGTACTTGAACTGTTACAAAAAGGATTGATTCGAGAGAGTCTGAGTCCCTCTGCTATACCAGCGGTATTAGCACCAAAGAAGAATGGAGAGTGGAGGATGTGTACAGATTCTAGGGCAATAAATAAGATCACAATCAAGTACAGGTTTCCATTGCCACGAATGGATGATATTATGGACCGTTTGAGTGGAGCTGTGTATTTTTTAAAGATAGATCTGAAAAGTGGATATCACCAGATTCGGATCAGAGAAAGAGATGAATGGAAGACTGCCTTCAAGACAAAGGAAGGACTATATGAGTGGTTAGTTATTCCTTTTGGGCTAACCAATGCACCGAGCACTTTCATGCGGCTCATGAACGAGGTTCTGAAAGAATTTATGGGTAAGTTTGTCATTGTTTACCTAGATGATATTTTGATCTTTAGTAAGACATTGGATGAGCATATGATGCATATTCGTATGGTATTTGAGAAGTTGAGAGAAGAGAAATTGTTGATTAATTTGAAGAAGTGCAGTTTTGCGAAGAAAGAGTTGGTGTATTTGGGATTTGTAGTTTCAGCAGAAGGTCTAAAAATGGACCCAGAGAAGGTACAAGCTATCCTTGAATGGCCTACTCCAAGGAGTGCTACTGAGGTAAGATCTTTTCATGGTTTGGCTAGCTTTTACAGAAATTTTATCAAAAAATTTAGCAGTATTTGTGGTCCCTTGACTGAAACAATGAGAGGGGATAGAAAAGAGTTTAAGTGGACTAATGGGGCAGAAAAGAGTTTTCAATTGTTGAAACAAAAAGTTACAGAACAACCTATTTTAGCACTTCCAGATTTTAATAAGGTGTTTCAAGTAGATTGTGATGCTAGTGGTACTGCAATAGGAGCTGTTATGAGCCAAGAAGGTAAACCTCTTGCTTATTTTAGTGAGAAGTTAAATGACGCCAAGAGGAAATATTTTGTTTATGATCAAGAATTTTATGCTATAGTTTAGGCATTAAAGAAGTGGAGACATTATCTACTTCCAAAGGAGTTTGTTTTGTATACTGATCATCAAGCTTTGTAATATTTGAATAGTCAAGGAAAATTGAATCAAAAGCATTTGAAATGGGTTGAGTTTTTGCAGAGTTATACATTTGTTTTGAAACACAGGAGTGGAAAGTCTAATAGGGTTGCAGATGCTCTTAGCAGAAGGCAACTATTGCTGACATAAATGCAGATTGAAGTGGTTGGGTTCAAGGAACTCAAGAATTTGTATCCAGAGGATCTTGATTTTGGTGAAGCTTGGAAGGCTTGTACAAAACCTGTTACTCTAGACAGGATGAAATGGCTGGATTTTATCATCCAAGATGATATGCTATTCAGAGGGAGTCAGTTGTGCATTCCACGAAGTTCTATGAGGGAGAATCTCATCAAGGAGAAGCATAGTGGAGGATTGGCTAGACATTTTGATCGTGACAAAACCCTTGGTTTGGTTAGTGAGAATTATTATTGGCCACAGTTGCAGCAAGATGTGAAGAAGTTTGTACAGAGTTGCAGAGTATGTCAGATGGCAAAAGGAGTGAAGCAGAATACAGGGTTGTATCAGCCATTATCTGTACCAAAGAAGCCTTGGGAGGATATCAGCATGGACTTTGTTCTTGGTTTACCGAGGACACAGCGGGGACACGATTCAATCTTTGTGGTAGTTGACAGATTTTCAAAGATGGCACATTTTATTCCCTCCATGAAGACTAATGATGCTGTTCATGTAGCAGAATTGTTTTTCAGAGAAGTAGTGAGACTTCATGGTTTGCCAAAGACCATAGTTTCAGATCGGGACACTAAGTTTGTTTGGATATTTCTGGCATACATTGTGGAAGAAGTTGAAGAAAGATTTGAAGTTCAGTTCATCACATCATCCACAGACTGATGGACAGACAGAGGTGGTGAATAGGAGTTTGAGAAATTTGCTAAGATGTTTGGTTGGAGATAAGCCAACAGGATGGGATTTGATTTTACCACAGGTGGAATTTGCATACAGTAATTCTGTCAACAGGAGCACTGGTAAATCACCATTCTAGATTGTATATGGAAGTAGTCCAAGAAATGCATCTGAATTGAGGAAGATAGATAAAGGAGAAATAAGTAGTGCTGAAGCTGAGGATTTTGCAGAACACTTGAAGAACATCCATGGGGAGGTGAGGAAGCATATTACCAAGATGAACGCACAGTATAAGGTTAAGGCAGATGAGAAAATGAGGTATAAGGAATTTCAAGTTGGTGATGAAGTCATGGTTTATTTGCGGAAGGAGCGGTTTCCAGTTGGTACATATAACAAGCTGAAAATGAAGAAGTTTGGACCATGTAGGATACCGAAGAAACATGATTCAGGAAATGCATATGAGGTAGAATTACCTACTGAGCTAAATATTTTTCCAGTGTTTAACATTTCAGATATGACAGAGTATCATGAAGGAGGTGTTGAAGATGAGATCACAGCAGCACAGTGGAGTATTCCAGCAACTAGTTTAGACACTAAGGAGATCGAAGATATACTGGAAAGTCATGTTGGCAGAAGCACAAGGAACATGACATATGAAGAATATCTGGTCAAATGGAAAGGATGACCTATTGAAGATTCATCATGGCTGACAAAGGAGGAGGTTAGCCGTCTTGGTTTTCCTCTGCACATCTGAGTCGTGACAGGGTCACTTCTCAAATTACCCCGGGTGTCTGATGCAAGAGCATCCTGGGTGTAAGAGCAATCTTGCATCACCCAAAAATATTTTTGTTTTTTTATTTAATAAGGGCTATTTTGTGTAGAGCTGCTATTTATGGAAAGTTACTATTTTTGGTAATTTTCATATGTGCTCAGAATGATCTTATTTCTTTCTTGGAGGTTCATTTTGGTCATATAAGTCTGCCAGTAAAGTTTCATTTCCAGATCAAGTGTATATTGGAAGATATCAAAGATTTTTGGTATTGGCAGCAGGGTACAGAAACTTTGAACTCAGTTTTGAACGAGCGCTTGCGCCGGTCAAGCCTGTAGAGTGCTTCATGGCATTTCTGAAATGGGGTTATAATAGCCGAGTGGGTCAATTGGTGATGACTTATGGTCTTCGGAAGTTGGGCCACCTGAAATGGCAGAAAATAATTTTCTTCAAAATTTTTGTTCGGGTTTCAAAGGTTATCTTGAGCCGACTATGATGTAATAAAATGTAAAATAAAATAATTCTAAGTTGGTCGGCCTTATTGGCTAAAATTCTGGAACCTTCCCAGGTGGTGGAAAATTGCCTATATAAGGAAGGTTGTATTATTGTCTTAGGCAGTTCAGAATAGTTCTGGGTAGTAGATCTGGGTAATAGTTCAAGGCTTTGTCCTACAGAATATTGTAAGGGAATGCCCGTGTGGCTTTGCATATTGTAATTCTGAAAGTTTGTAATTCCACATTTGTGGAGATAATAAGAAGCCAATTTTCTGTTCTTGCATATTGTTGTTGTTTCTCTATATCTGTTATGTGTTTGTGGTATTAAGGGGAGCACCCTTCATCACCTTTTGTGGTTTTAAAGGCTGACTTCCATTCATCCCCTTCTTTCATCCTAATTTGATGGTACCCACTCTTAAGATCAATTTTAGTGAAGTACCTAGACCTTCCAAGATAATCCATAAGATCTTCTATTCAAGGGATAGGAAATCTATTCCTAATAGTTATCCTATTTATAACCCCCGAATCAGTGCATAACCTCTATTTACCTCCTTTATTGGGTGCCAAGACCACTAGGATAGAACATGGACTGATTCTCTTTCTAATTAGTCCTTGATCAAGTAGCTCTTGAATCTTGATTGCAATATTCTTGTTTTGATCTGGTGTCATCTTATATGTTTCTTTGTTAGGCAAGGATGCCACTGGTATGAATTCTATTTGGTGACTAGTTTCTCTTTGAGGTGGTAGAGTGGCTAGTGTACCATCACTAATAATATCTTTGAACTACTCCAATAGTTGCCTCACTTCCTTTGGTACACTTGTTTGTTGTGGTTTGGCCTCCTCTTTAGGCTTAAAAACTATAGCTACTCCAACACCTTCCTCCTCCTTGAGTTCATGCAATATTTCCTTACAACTCATGAGGAGTACATTAGTGTCCCCTAAAGTGGTTGCTCCTTCTTATCCAAGTGATTTTATCTTGTAGGTGACCCCATTATTTTGAAGGTATACAAGTTCTTTTTCCCATGGTGGACTGCATCCTGGCCATTTTGCCATGGTCTGCTTAATAACAAGTGGAAAGAAACCATTGGCAAGATATCACATAGCATTTTTTTCTTGATATTCACCAATAATGAAGTCAACCCACACTTGTTCATTCACTAAGACATTTTGTCCTTTGTTTAGCCAGGTGACCTTGTAGGGGTGTGTATGAGGTATCCTAGTGAGATTTAACTTTTGGATTGTCTCCTCTGAGATTATATTGTCTATTGAGCCTGGGTCAATAATGATCTTGCACACCTTTCCAAGGATCTTACACTTGATTCTAAACAAAGCCCTTCTTTGTTTGGGTTCTTCTTTGACCGGTTCTTTGAGAAATACTCTCCTAGACATGAGATTCTCCTCATTATCTGAATCAAGACTCACCTCCAGAGATTTGAAACTACCAACTTCTTCTTGTGCATAGGCTATTTTCTTCTCCCATTGTGAACTTGATGCTTTATTAGGGCATCTATATGCAGGGTGACCTAATTGACCACAATTGTAGCATTTCATTTTTGAAAAGTGTGAACCTCTACCCAATCCTCCAAATTTGCCTCTTCCACCACTTTGGAATCCTCTTTCCCTACTGAAAGTACCTCTATTGTAGGCTTACTATAGTGTTCAGTCAATTTGGCTTCACCTTGATTCTTTGGTTCATTACCTCTACCATTGTAGTTGCCCCTATGACTCCCTCTTGAGTCTCTTCCTCTTCCTCTACCTCTAGAAGAATATTCTTGCTTATTTCTACCTTTCTCCTCCACTTTAATGGCCAATTGGTAGCACCTATGAATAGTAGTGGGACTCAATAGACTAATTTCTTCTTGAATACTCCATCTAAGCCCATTCAAATATCTGGCTACTTTGACACTTTCTTCTTCTTGGATCTTGGATCTCAAGCATAGTTTTTGAAACTCCTTGGTATAGGCTGCAACATCCATTTTTGTTTGCCTAAGGTTTTTCCTTTTTTATGTAATTGTATTTCAAATTCCTTTGGTAAGTAGTTCTCCTTAATCTTGGTGATCATAGCCTTCCAACTTGCTATGGGATTCTTGCTTACCTTCTCTCTTTCAGTTTGTAGGAACTTCCACCAGGTTACTGTCGGTCCCCTCATCCTAGATTTAGCCACCTTCACTTTTTTATCCTATGTGATGCCTTCACATTCAAAATGATTCTCCATCCCTTCAATCCATTCCATGACCAAATATGAATCCATCTTACCAGTAAACAGGGGTATCCCCTCGAGAGATTTGCCACCCAATGCCTTGATGGCTCTAAGGAAGGGTCACTCTTGCAAATTAGGATTAGGTTTGGGTACATAGTCCTCCTCATTCACTTCCTTGCCCTTGTTTCAGCAATTTCCAACTTTTCTTTCATCTTGTCAGTTGCCTCTGCAACTTCATCAAGTTTATCTTTCATAGCCTCTAAGGCTTCTTCAAGGAGTTTATTTTTATCCCTTTGTTCTATCACTTCTCTTTCCAACTCAACATTTTTCACCATGGTGGTTTCTCCCACTAATTCACTTCCAAAGTCAGACATACACAATTCCTTGTCCCAAATATTTTGGGGCTCTAATACCAATTTGATAGGGAGGTCTCTTGTTTCTAGTCCTCTTTCTCTAGGACTTCCTCTAGGTCCTTCTCCTAACCTATTTAGGGTTCTTCTAATACCCTACTCTTAGAGGGATTCTTCCACAATCTCCTCTCTCTCCAAGACCTCACTACCAAGTTACAACTCATCACTGACTCCTTATACTCTTCATGGACTCATCTTCCCAAGCTTATCACCAAATACCATCAAATTGAAATTCTTTTCAATTTAGATGGAAGGAATTATAAAGGTTATTCTTGAATGGTTTTGAGGTTTTTTAGGCTCCAACCCCCTTTGATCAAGAGTTGAGCTCTCCAAACTTAGGCAAAAAGGCTACAAGCCCCAATTAGGCCTAATTAGGTCTTCTAACTCACCTTTCGGGCTACAACTTTGCAACCCTCCAAAGAAGTGCCTAAAAAAATTTGATATTCTAACACCCTTTTTGAAGACCTTGAAGATTTGTAGGGTTTCTAGGCCTCACTACATCTGTACAACACCTTTCTATTTTTTAGCCTATTTTTAAGGACTAATGTATTTTCTCTGATCAATGTATTGTATGGGCTCTTCCTCACTCCATAGGATTGTTCAACACTTATCCTTCACAAAAATGAGTCTTTAACTTATATTCTTCACTTCCTTATCATTGGATTGAGTTTACCAATCCCTTAAGCCTTCCATCCACTGTTTGCAACAATCAAGTTACCTAGTCGGGTTCACTGTGACTTGCCTAGGGCTTGATCATAAAATTAGTTTCCCTGCACACCTAGACACAAGACTCTATATTTACATTATATACACATTTCTCTATCATTTCCCATAGGTTCGTACAGTACCCACCAGTGGATTTCATGCTAGAGCCATTTTTGGTCTCTCAACCTTGTTTAGACTAGTAGACTGGTCATGGAGGAAAGAATTATTAAAAGAAAATTAAAAAAAAAACCTAAATCCTAAACACACACACCAAATGAAACTAGATACACAATACTAAATTCACATGCAAGTATTAGTCTCAAATCTATCCATAGCACATATGATGACTTCACACTGTTCTAGATTTTCAAAGAATACCACTGAATTAACTTCAAAAACAAAACATTACCAATGTTTACAACCTTCTTCTTTGGTTAGAATATGACTTAAATAGGTTAGGAAGTCTGAGAAAAAATATCCAAATGGATCCCTAAGTTATTCTACATTCCTTAAGGCATTTTGTCGATTTCTTGTCATGATAACTTTTCAAAGTTGCAAAGTTGTCATTGACAACTTTGACAACTTTTATTGTCAAACTTGCTTGGATCACTCAAATGAGTTCCAACTAACCTCAATGGCATAGCTAACCCTATTAGACCTTTTTCCTCCTTCATTCCCTCATTTTGGGAAGTCAAACTATCCTTTGACCACTTAGAACACCAAGGTAGCAATTTTCACAAAGAAACCAAAACTAGACAAGTCTTGGGAAGGCCTAGACAAACACTTCACCAACCTTCCTAATGACTTGCTATACTTCACACACACTCTTGGGACTATTCATAGTCCTTATTAATCATTAACTTGGCTAAGGTCACTACAAGCCAAAATTCTTGGACTACGGTAGCCTAAAGACCCTAGGTGCTCCTGCACCAATCTAGTTTAAATTAATATAAATCCCTACCTAAAACCTAGCCTATATCCATCACCTCACATTGTTAAACCTACCCTCCCACCTAATCACTCTATTAACCTCACTTAAAAAGTGATTTCTAACCTCATTAGTGCTAATGAGTTTCTCACACATGTGTGAGAAACTCTTCCCAAGGAAGCCACCAAACTTCCTTAAGGGCCCGTTTGGTAGCGGGAATTAGGAAATGTTGCATTTGATCAAATGCTAGAAATGGTCAAATTATGGATTTGATAATCCAGTTTTTCATTTTTGGATTATAGTTTGGACTGTTTGGTTGACCCGGAATATGAGTGAGAAGATGTATTTCCTCCATTTGGTTCCACTTTTTGAAACTGGAATTGGAATTTGAGTATGATTTTTATTTAATTTTTTGAATTGTTTTAATATAATAATTTATTTTTATTAATTTATTTTTTCATTTTATTTTTTATTTTATTTAATTTTATAGAAAAAATCATAAATATTTATTTTTTTATTTTATTTTATTTTATATAGAAAATCAAAAATATTTTTCAATTTTTTTTAATAAGGTTAATATTTAATTTTGTTTAATTTTATATTCAAAATCATAATGAAGTCATAAACAACAAAAAAGTTCATGAGTTTATCAAAATATGTCCAATGTATCTACTTGAAATTATAAAAAACTTCATGTATCTACAATAGCCATTTGTTAACCAAATTTACGCATATGGTCCCAACAAAGTAGTGCACAAACTACACAAAGAAGGCATCGCAGAAACATGATTTCTGCTTTGGCCATTGAAGCAATCTTGGCGGCACTATCTACCTCTCGAGCCTTGCACAAGTTGTAGTCATTTCCTACATCAGGTACAGATGTAGATGGGGTAGATGTAAATGTTGTTTGATTGACCCACCAGAAGTATTGACATCCACTATTTCCTTGCAAAACCAAAACTACATCAATTGTTCCTAAAATGATTAGTTGTCACATTATTTATAAACGTAAAATATAATTACATATCCAGACCTTTTTCCTATTTGGGCAACACCAAAATTGATGCCCAAGATTAGTCGTTGTGTGTGACGTCCTTAGCATGCATGGCCCAACACCGCATTGACACATAGGCACATTCATCAAAGTCATGGACGCTATACTAATGACACTCAAAACAAAATGACAAACCAAAGACAATGATGCAATAAAAATCAATTACTAAGGAACTAATTATAATTTCAATAAAAAGAAACATACTAATGTTCAACATGAGAATATTCAACGAGTTCGCTACTTTTATTTTCATTTTTACAATTCCTCTCGTAACTTCTTCTCTGCTTAAAACAATTGGGAGTTCCCATGAAAGATGAAATGTTGTAGGCCTATACCCCTTTTCGGGTCTGGGAGGATAGTGGTTTTGTGATCCACGGCTTTGATTTCTCTTGAATCAAGTACTACCTACATGATCATCTGCAACTACTATGCTTCTTGGTCGTGGCCACTTCCTATGCAACTAATTTCTTATCTGATATCTTCATTGCCTTGCATGCTTTGTCCTTTTTATATGTTGACTGGACTTGAATTGAGGGACATCGAAGCCATTGATCTCTCACCGCTATATTCCCAGGCCTGAAAAGGGCATAGTATAGTACTATCATCTTACTCAGGTACTAAAAATAGTTTGAAGTGGTGAAGAAGTAATGAGAGTTCATTCAAATACACTTCATAACATTTTAGAAACTCCACATAATCAAATCTACTCTAACAATCCATGGTTGATTAAAGAGACTTTCTATTTGAAACTGAAAGGATCTAATAACACATCTATACTCATACATAGAAGATGGGGAAGAACAAAATCCAACAATGAAATGGTGGTGTGAAGACACACCATGCAAATTTCCTGTAATAAATGTAATACACCAAGGAGTAACATCAGAAATATGTGTAGTCATCAGAAATATAGATTGTAAGTTGAAATCATGAACAACATATGAGCGGTGAAGAAGTAATGAGAGTTCATTCAAATACACTTCATAACATTTTAGAAACTCCACATAATCAAATCTACTCTAACAATCTATGGTTGATTAAAGAGACTTTCTATTTGAAACTGAAAGGATCTAATAACACGTCTATACTCATACATAGAAGATGGGAAGAACAAAATCCAACAATGAAATGGTGGTGTGAAGACACATCATGCAAAGTTCATGTAATAAATGTAATACACCAAGGAGTAACATCAGAAATATGTGTAGTCATCAGAAATATAGATTGTAAGTTGAAATCATGAACAACATATGAGCGGTGAAGAAGTAATGAGAGTTCATTCAAATACACTTCATAACATTTTAAAAACTCCACATAATCAAATCTACTCTAACAATCCATGGTTGATTAAAAAGACTTTCTATTTGAAACTGAAAGGATCTAATAACACATCTATACTCATAATAATAAATGTAATACACCAAGGAGTAACATCAGAAATATGTGTAGTCATCAAAAATATAGATTGTAAGTTGAAATCATGAACAATATATGTGTACTCGAAGAACTGTCAACATGTATATAAGATGGCAACCATAAAAGTAGGTGTTGGAGCAATGTACAAAATTTGTACAAGCTGGAGTACTATTTTCAAAAAATACTCCAGCTTGTAGTTTTTGTGAATTTCTACAACAACAAACCATGTATTCTAATCTCACCAGATTCTCTGAGCTACCACTGTCATAAACTAAGCCCAATGCATATATAGTCTTCTTAGGCATAATTGACAAGCCAGACTTTAAATTACAATTATGAGTTAAGTTGTCTCTATACACTAGTTTAAGTAGAAGGGCTTGGGCACATTATAGTTGTAGAAGCACAGTGGAGAGAAATTCATGCTCAAGAATACCACTTATCATCATTCTTGAGCAACTGAATCAGTGTCTTGTATTGTTCATTTTGTTGCACACTGAATCAGTATGTAGTACAATTGTATGAACATAGTAGACCATATATAATTACAATACTAATTTAGTGTGCAATAGAATGAACACTACAAGACACTAATTCAGTTTCTCAAGACAGAATGAACACTACAGGACACTGAATCAGTATTGTAATTATATATGGTCTACTATGTTCATACAGTTGTACTATATACTAATTTAGTGTACAACTATATGAACATAGTAGACCATATATAATTACAATACTGATTCAGTGTGTAATAGAATGAACACTGATTTAGTGTGCAATAGAATAAACACTACAAGACATTGATTCAGTTGCTCAAGACAGAATGAACACTACAGGACACTGAATCAGTATTGTAATTATATATGGTCTACTATGTTCATACAGTTGTAATATATACTGATTCAGTGTACAACTGTATGAACATAGTAGTAGACCATATATAATTACAATACTGATTCAGTGTGCAATAGAATGAACACTAATTCAGTGTGCAACAGAATGAACACTACAAGACACTGATTCAGTTGCTCAAGATAGAATGAACACTATAGGACACTGAATCAATATTGTAATTATATATGGTCTACTATGCTCATACCATCATAAACAAGTTCTTAAAATTGATGAAAAATAGCTCTTAAAATTCTCTAGGGATGATAGAATATCTTACGTATGTGCCACAGGATACTACATATCTACCATCACCATCATAAACAAGCTAACTAATATAGGTGCAACTACCTTGAATGTCAGTGATTGTATAGAAGGAGAAATATTCTAAATAAAAACTCATCTTGTAGAGTTTCTTTTAGTTTAGAAATCAATTCATACTATGCTCTGCTATCTCTGTAGATTCATAGAGTTTATAATTGCCATCACAATGATAGAATAATAAGTGAGCAGGATGTAATTATCAGCTATTGGACCTTACATATGTCCTTTGAAGGAATATTCAGATAGCTTGTAGGCTCCTGGAGACAACATCCACATACAACAACAAAATTTCCCACTTGTGATCTGAAAGGTGGAATAGGACTACCCAATAAGGCATTCTTCTACTTTAAAAAATTGGCAAAAAATTGGACAACATTATTCATGGTTTCATCAAGTATTTTAATTTAAAAGTTTTCATTACAAATTTAAAAAATATGTATATTAAATCAAAATTCCGAGAATGGTTTACCAAAAGTTTGAGCTGGTAAGGTGCACAATTCACTGTTCAAACGCTAACACAATGTTTTAGTGTATGTGGGCAACTGCAATTTTTGCTGCTGACCAAAGTGCAAATTGATTTGCAATTAAATGGTCTCATGAGTCATAAAAAATATACCTATATGTTGTAGCTTTCCAGTATTCTTCATTTGAAACTACTTGTTACTTGTGCAAGAGTTTATTCTCATCTTTCATGCATAAGTGGACTAGGGGTAAAAGGTTGTGAGGCTAAACTTTAGCTACAAAGGCTAAGGTAGCTAGGTTGCATATGGAGGGAGTGGCAAGAAAGAAGGGAATTCCATTGGAAAGCATGTAGCCAATTATGTCATTGCTTATGGAAACCATAGATGTTGGCATTCAAAGGGGAGATAGCTCTACTCCAACAAAGGGAAAGAAAATAACTACTAGTGTTGCAGGGTTGTTTAATACACAATCATGAGAAGTGGTTGACTCTTCCATTGTTCTTTTATGCTCATGCCATACCATTTAATGTGGCATGTTCTCCCTATTTTGAAAAACTGATCAAAGATGCACTAGGTGTTGGTATCTCATTTCTCCCATATGGATAACATAAGCTAAGCACCACCTTCCTTGATAGGGAAAATTCTAAGGTGACTGTGTTGATAGAAGAAATGAGACAAACTTGGGTAAGGGATGGTTGCTCCGTAAGAAATGAGACAAATTTGGGTATGGGATGGTTGCTCTGTCATCCTAATATCATGTCAGCCACTTGAAAAGGTGGAATTGGAATTTGAGGGCCAAATTCCACTTTTGGAACTCCCATTTTATAAAATCCCATCGGGTCCACGAGCTAAAATATAGTTGGTTTGGTGTCCGCGTTGTTTTTATCTCTACCATTCTTCATGGTGAAGTCACTATATCAGGAGATTTGAAACCATGATTGACTCCAATGTGACTCCTTGTAAGGATAATATATGCATTGGGCTTAGTTTAAGAAAGGCTAATATAGAGACAACTTAACTCATAATTGTAATTATAAGTTTGGTATTAACTAAATTTATAATGAAGTCTATCCAGCCTAAGAAGACTATATATGCATTGGGCTTAGTTTATGAGCTCATCTAAAGGCATAGCTACATTCACAATCATGAAATAATAGTAAAAACAATATCATCATGGCCGAAATAGCATGAAATAACAGTAAAAACAATATCACAATTATGAGCTCATCTTCATCATGTGTTACTCCTTGGTGTATTCCATTTATAATCATCAAATAATAGTAAAAACAATACCATCATGGCGGAAATAGCAGAAAAATATCATAATGCATGAAATAACAATAAAAACAATATCATCATGGTTGAAATAGCATTATCGCTATAATTGATCTTCATCATGTGTTACTCCTTGGTGTATTCCATTTATAATCATGAAGTACTAGTAAAAACAATATCATCATGGCTGAAATAGTAGAAAAATATCATAATGCATGAAATAACAGTAAAAACAATATCATCATGGCTAAAATAGCATGAAATAATAGTAAAAACAATATCATCATGGTTGAAATAGCATTATCGCTATAATTGGTCTTCATCATGTGTTACTCCTTGGTGTATTCCATTTATAATCATGAAGTACTAGTAAAAACAATATCATCGTGGCTCAAATAGCAGAAAAATATCATAATGCATGAAATAACAGTAAAAACAATATCATCATGGCTGAAATAGCAGAAAAATATACTAGAGCATATATAGTGCAAATGCTGATAAACAAAAACAATGTATGGTGTTGATAAGATAAGTATCTTGGCTAACCTTGCCAACTTAAAAATTATCTTGGCTAGCCTTACCAATGTTTAAGTAATAATACTTTAAAATGAAAAAAAAAAGTAGCTAGAGGTCTGCAAACTTCATGGCAATATACTGCACCCTCTCATCTTCATTCATTTTCAAGAACCCTTTGGCTCTTTCTTTTTCAGTCATGAAGGTGTCATGCTTTTAGCATAGTTGGTTGACTCAAATCAGGGATGCCTTTGAGAACCTCTTAGACACTATCCAAGACAGAATCTGATTCAGAATTGTCCACTTTGATTAGAAGAGGTGCACGGAAGTCCTCTTCTATTCTTTTCATAGTTTCACAAAGCACATCCAATGAACCAGTCATGGTTGCCTTCTTCCTCTTTCCCCTCCTTGGTGATGATGTTGAAGGATTTGGATGACCACTTGCACTCGATTGATTGGAATGATATAATTCATCATCCAAATCAGGTGTAGTGTCAAGAGGTGTACTCATAGGGACATCCTCATCATAATCCACGTAGGCGGGCCCATCCATATTAAGCCCTTCTTCTATCTCTTATGTAGTAGTAGCTGTGGTACCTTCAGCTATGTCATTACCTATAATGAAGGATATGTCATTGTAGTACTGGAAGGGTTGTCTCTTGTACACTTTGGCACTTTTGAATTCTTTTCTCTGCATGTTTTCATGATGAATGAATTAGATCTTTGTCTTGTATCTAACTTAATAAGAAGGAAATATTGCTAAGACCAACATATTCAAAACAACATGTTACCTTTAGAAGCTCCTCCCACACCATGTCATCAGCGTCCACACATTGAGTAGCTTCATTCCATGCAAACCCACTCATATTCTTCAACTCTCACATGACTCTAAAACCTTGCTTCCATCCTTTAAGCTTATTTTTGAAATTTTCCTTTGACAAATTAAGGTTCATCTCAGCATTGAACTTCCTCTCAATGGTTGTCCAAGCTTCTTTTTTGAAGCCCCCTTCGCCTTTCCTTCCTAGGTGAACTTGATCATGGAGCAAGTTTAGGAACTTTCGTTCCATCTCTCTTGTCCACATAACCTTCTTAGAGGAAGAAGTTGACTGGCTTACTTGAACCTCATCGTCCATGCTCATCATGAGATTTGTGAAGGACATCACCTACACCACCTGTTATATTCAATCATTAGCTACATGCAAATAAGAATGGATATTAAAGAAATAGTCATACAGCAATGGAATATAATCCAAAATATTGCATTTATGCATGATATCCAGCAATATGTAATATATTTATTTATTATCCATTCTCATTTGCATGTAGCTAAGTATGCATGTATATATGGTCTACTATGTTCACACAGTCTACTATGGTCTACTATGTTCACATAGTTTACTATGGTCTACTATGTTCATTCAGTATTAACAATATATAATTACAATAATGATTCAGTGTCTTGTAGTGTTCATTCTATCTTGAGTAACTAAATCAGTGTCTTGTAGTGTTCATTCTATTGCACACTGAATCAGTGTTCATTCTATTGCACACTGAATTAGTATTGTAATTATATATGGTCTAATATGTTCATACAGTTATACACTGAATCAGTATGTATTGCAACTGTATGAACATAGTAGACCATATATAATTAAAATACTGATTCAGTGTCTTGTAGTGCTCATTCTATCTTGAGCAACTGAATTAGTGTCTTGTACTATTCATTCTGTTGCACATTGAATCAGTGTTCATTCTATTACACACTTAATCAGTATTGTAATTATATATGGTCTAATATGTTCATATAGTTGTACACTGAATCAATATATAGTACAACTGTATGAACATAGTAGACCATATATAATTACAATACTGATTCAGTGTCTTGTAGTGTTCATTCTATCTTGAGAAATCGAATCAATGTCTTGTAGTGTTCATTTTGTTGCACACTGAATCAGTGTTCATTATGTTGCACACTGAATCAGTATTGTAATTATATATGGTCTACTATGTTCATACAATTGTACTATATACTGATTCAATGTGCAACAGAATGAACACTAAATCAATGTTTATTCTATTGCACACTGATTTAGTTGCTCAAGGTATTCTTGAGCAACTGAATCAGTGTCTGAACACTGAATCAGTGTTTATTCTATTGCACACTGATTTAGTTGCTCAAGTTATTCTTGAGAAACTAAATTTGTGTCTTGTATTGTTCATTCTATTGCACACTGAATTAGTATATAGTACAACTATATGAACATAGTAGACCATATATAATTACAATACTAAATCAGTATTGTAATTATATATGGTCTACTATGTTCATACAATTGTACTATATATACTCTAGTATATATGCTCTAGTACATCTTCCACATGAAAAGGTGGAATTGGAATTTGAGGGCCAGATTACCGTTCTCTCAATCCCCATTTAGAAGAAAAAGTGTCAAACAAGATACACACATGAATGTTAATCAAAGAGAAATCAAAGTTAGAAATCATACACAGGCTTCATTTCTTTCAAAGAATATTGTATATGTAAACTATGAGAACACATGTTTTGAGCATCAGCATTACAACAGTATGATTTATATTTCATAATGCAACAAGGCTTACAAATTCAAGAGGCATAGACAATAACTAGTTAGGAATGAAAGCACATTAAAGAACAAAGAAAGGTCTTGTAAAACTACAACTATTCTCTATGTCTGTATTCTTCCCACATCCTACTTGCTATATCATCTCTAAAGTTCCCCCAATCATCCCTATCATGCTGACTCAACCCATATGTCTCAAGTATTGGTACATTTATCCCATCACGATCATCATCCTCTTCAATAACCACTTTGGATGGAACACCGTCCTCTATAGTAATGAAGTTGTGCAGTATGCAACATGTCAAAACAATACGTGCTTGTGTCATGATTGGATAAGACGTTGCATGCCTCAGGATATGAAAACGCTACTTCAAAATGCCAATTGTACACTCTATTTCATTTCTAAGAGAGGAGTGTCAATGATTAAACAACTCTTGTGGGCTATTTATAGGGTTTTCTCTTGAAAAATCCTTCAGGTGGTAACGTGTACATCGGTAAGGTACAAGTAATCAAAGGACATTTGGATATCCAGCATCGACTAAATAATATTTTCCTACAAAATAACATATATTGTTAAACCATGAAACATTGACACCATCAAACATTTATCATTTTCTTCAGTAAAAATACGGTGTGAAATGGCATACCAAGGGGAACTACAAGTGGATCGGCTCTACTAAGAGCTGAAGCTAGAACACGGCTATCTACAGCAGACCCTTCCCAACCAGTAAGAACATATTGAAACTTATAATCAAAAGAAGAGGCAGCCATAACATTTTGTGACAAGTTCCCTTTTCTATCCCGATATTTACCCTATAAGTCGACATCAACAATGACTGGTATATGGGTTCCATCAATTGCTCCAACATAATCCTATAGAAAGAAAAACTATAGTCAAGAAAGACGCAGTAATAAGATTATCACTAAGCAAAGAAATTTGTAGTGCTAGGGGGTTTACCTTGAAGTAAGGATCGAAATGGTCCTTCCCACTAATTTTAGGAAGAGTGTTTGGCCCAGGTGGTATGAGATAATCCGCATGGAGTGCTAAGACAATCGTCAAAGCCTTGTGGAAGTATCGGCTTACTGTCTCTCCGGAGTGACCAAAGTTGTGGGTAATCTTACGATTCCTCAGATTGTGGCCAAGGGTGTGGAGGAACATGACTAATTGTTCTTCTAACGTTATTCTCATCATATCTGATAGGCTTCCTTTTTGCCTTACAAGATTGGCTAGCTAAAAGAAGGTTGCTGCACTCATGCAAATTTGGTCGTGACAATGCACCTCACTTGAATGAATAATGCATTTATAAAAACCACTTCCATCACTTCTTTCGTTACACTTTGTTTGCCTACCTTGAAGCATAGACACTACTTTCGCTACTCCAAGGACAACAAGAATAAGTGTGTGAATATGAGCTTTTCTGACCTTCCAACAAATGATTCCTTGAATGTTTATATTGTTGATAAGATCCATCCCTGAAAAGTACATGGTGAAGAAGGTTTGAGATACAAAATCGACAGTCATAGACATCAAGAGGAAAAGCCAAGAAATGTATGTACTTATTGACATAATTGTTTGTAAATGTATTCCTAGCTGGTTATTATCTATAGGTGTTCAATTTGTTAGCATTGATGCATTAGGAAAGAAATCCAAATGAGGGAAAAACGTAGAAGATGTTTTTTGTAAAACATGATTAATAATATTATTATATACATGTATATGTGCATATATATGGTTCTTATATAGGCACATATATATTTATATAAGTATGTAATATTATTAATCATGTTTTACAAAAAGATCATTGAAATGAACTTTAGATTACAGAGAATATAGTTTCATGGCCAGCCTTGATTAATTGCATCATGTATATAATTTAGATGGATGTAGATTAATTAAATCACATTTTCATGGCACCAATTGATGCATTATGCCAATATGCCAATATAGGTAGTTGCTAAAACTAGTAAACACCCAACCCACTTTAGTTCAAGATTTCAAATCAGCTTTATGCTTAGGATTGGGATGCACAAGCTTGACCATTTTGGACTAATAAATTCTATTCTAAGAAATACCATTTTGGACTGATGCATTGCATACCAGTTGCTACAGAAAAGGAGGACATGACAACAGAGCATTAAGGGACAACATTGACAGTACATCTGAGCATACAAAGCAGGCTCCTAATTGATATCATCATCATGTAAAGACAAACACTGATTGAATGCAAAGATTAATTCCCAAGAATCATGGTGTGAAAACAAAGAGGAGCTAATGATATAATGGAAAAAGCAGTTACCAGTGTTAATTAGATAAACAAGTTTCAGTTGAGAGGCCAAAAATAGTAACAGGTAAAGCAAAGGCATTGTTTCCACAAGGTACAGCAAGATGCAATAGACACATTCATTGTTATGAAAAGATGGAGCAATTCATTTGTATGAGGAGATATTTTGTAACAATTAGTAAGCCTTCAAGAAGATAAGAGTTCTTTGTAGGTCTTAGACATACAAATAGTTAACTACAAGGAAAGCTAAGGTAAAATTGAATTTCAAGATGCAAATAGATCAAAAGCTACATGAGCATCAATGGTGTGTAAGCTAGTAGGGCCTTCATTTTATGAGCATGAATGATAATCATTCAGTAACATAATCAAAGAATGAGAATCTCAATCCACAGAGCATTTATATATCATTACAATGGTTGGAGACAAAGAAGCATGTAATGTTTAAGAAGCAAGTTGAAGAAAACACCTACAGTACAACATGCTATAACACTACAAGAGCATATTTATCAAAGGAGCTATGACATGGAAGCAACCATTGAATAATCTTGAATAGTAAATGGATATGTAGTGTTTTGTTTTAAGATCACTGTCATCAAGTCGTCCATATTTAGTGCAAAAGTACAATGTTACCATGTAATAATGTGCAGATATAAAAATGGTCAAAATTAAAGATCAGTTATAGCAATATGTTGGGCATTTTTCAGAGAAATCATTGTTAAAGGAGGGTAAAAAATAGAATTTAGAGTAGGATTCCTTACACGGCGATGAGACAAATACACTGAGGATTGTTCATGATAGAAATGAAAGGTCAGCATACCATCAAGTCCAAGAAGACATTCAATAAAAACACAAGGAAAAGAAAGCCATTATGTTTACAATGCATTAAAAGGTACAGAGGTTTAGCCTACTAAAAAAACTTAAAAATTATAGCCATAAAATGAGTCTCAGCACGTCTGAATATATAAGAAAAGAGTGTAAAGTGGTTAAGCTTTCACAAAGCCCTCATGGCAGGTATATGCAAGATACCCAATTTTGTATGGCATCGAAATAAAGCAATCTGAAAGTGAAATTCAAAACAAAGAGGTTTCTTGTCTCAATATATAGAATAAATAAAACCCTTGAAGTTTTATTCAAAGGGATGAAAAGAGACAAAATTTCCATAAATATACAGAATGACATGGATCTATCAAAACCCTCATGATAATTGTTCTAGGTGTTTTGAATATTGTTTCAATAATGAAAAGATTATATTACCGCTGTTCATTTCTTCAATATGATCACCACAACACAGTCAGCATGATCAAAGCCAAATAATAATAGGTAAATAATAGAAACAGAGATCAAATATGCAAGATAAGAAACACCAAGTTCTATATGGAGAAAAGAAAGTACATATGAAGAAAATCTAGGAAGAATATGCCAAAGGCATCTCAAAACACTATCTCATACATTCATTATAGGTGTTACATTATACAGGAAATGAAGAGGCATGACCACCAAGATACACAACAAAGAAACCCTTTCATAGCGTGATTGCAAAGGCACAAAAATACAACAGAAAACCCATGAACTTGAAACTCCCAAAAACATTCAAGATTCTTTAGAAAATAATGGCCATAGAATATTAGGGGCGAGCTTTCATAATCAATGAAGATTTGAGAGGGGATGGAGTTAGAAGATGTGTTTCCAAAACAAGCGAGATACAAGTTGGGAAGGGGGAGTTAGTAGATGCATACCAGATTAAAGAAGAATGCAAGCGCTTCACCGTGAAACGCCTTGGCTTCAAAATGAAACAAATGTAGGATGCCCTCAAAACCAAAGTAGGATGCCCTCAAAACAACGTAGATGCAAATGTAGGATGCCCTCAAAACCGAAGCAGGATGCCCTCAAAACAACGCAGATGCAAATGCAGGATGCCCTCAAAACTGAATGTGGATAAAAAAACAACGCGGATGCAAAAATAAAAATTATGAAGCCCGTGGACCTGATGATGTTTTATAAAATGGGGGTTGAAAAAGTGGAATTTGGCCCTCAAATTCCAATTCTGCCTTTTCAAGTGGAAGATGTAAATGCTCATTTTGAGCCAAAATGAGCATTTACATCTTCCACTTCTATTTCTCTGTTGCACTCCCAAACTGAGGATTTGACAAAATGGGAACAAACAAATGTCAATTCTAGTCTAATTCCTGCTACCAAACGGGCCCTAAATGCTCCAACTCCTTACAACTTTGTCCCCCACACTCTTCCCCAAAGTTTCTCACACATGTGTGAGCAACCCTAAGCCCTTCAAATCTTAAATTCCCATCTTGTCTCAAATTGAGCTTTTAATGTAGTCATCCTCTCTAGCCTATGTGTCTCGTATGTGGCTCCCATGTGGGTACCACATAGGTGCCACCTCATCCAAGCCCTCTCCTTCCGTCCAAAAATCTATAAATAGAGGCTCTTCCAAGAGTAAATGAATCATTCATTTTTTCATTGTTATCATTTTATTTTAGCTCTAGAATTTCATAGTGATTTAACATGTTAGTTCTTTTTCTTGCTTTCAATTTAAATCACATAGCATGCTTAAAGTTAATGGTGAATGAATCTTAGCTTACATAAAATTGTAGTTTCCTTTTGATCTAAATCATATAGCATGCTTAATGGTAAATGAATCTCAATCTTGAATATCATTTTTAGTTGTTAATCCTCATCTTCATCATTCTCATCATTGGAATCCTTATTGTAAACTAGTTCTTCATACTAGTTTTGCATCATTTTGGATCTCCTTTTAGTTTGCATTTAGTCTTTAAACCATTCCAAGCTTGCATTGGGGATTCTTTTATTGTGTTTTTGAGAGCACATCCACATATATCAACAATGAACAAATCGAATGGAACTTGGGTGCTTCCATTCTAGTTCAATCAAAGATGATGTGTTTGAATCTTTGTTGTGTGTTGCATGCTTGTTTAAACTAATTTTTGATTGTCTATGCGTGCTCCTAACAGGTTAGGTTATTCACATTCATAGGAAGATTATTATAAAATCTAGCCATTTCAAAAGAAGATAAATTACCAACTAGGAAACTCTTATCACCTTGGTAATGGTCTTAATCAGTTCAATTGTAACAACTTTGTTATCATAAGCAAGAGACAAAGATCTCAAAATTTAAGAAACAATCTCATCCTTATCTATTGTTCCACCAGCACCTCTGATTCCAAAAACAAGTTTGGTCACCTCATGAATATAAGCTTAAATATTTCCATCTTCACTCATCCTTAAAGATTCTAGTTTCCCTTTAAAATTTTGCAACTTCCCTTTCTTCATGCAGGAGTCTCCTTCATGTAATGATTCAAGTTTTATCTATACCTCATGTGCAGTTTCCAACTCCATAACATTTGTATGTTTGGCATTTGATAAGGTACTCAACAAGGCTTCCTTGGATCTGATGTTACATCTAAATTCTATCTTCTCATTAGCAGTAGCAATAGAAAAATATGCAGAAGGCTTGGATTTTTTCTTTGTAACATCCCAATATTCTTCTCCAATGCATCTCAAATGTTTAATCATTATGACCTTCCATAAAGAGTAATTGGTTCCATAAAATATCAAACTGTCAAAAGCTACCACACTAGATCACCTCAAGTGGTTAAGCTTCACAAAGAGGATCTAGCTTGTATACAAATTGATACAAATAAGTAACCACATACAACTAAGAGGGAGGGGGGTGAATCAGTGTCCAAAATAATTGTGTCAAAACCAAAACTTAACAATGGTTAACTTCCTTACTTATATATTTAAAGATAATCATGAAACAACTGAACTGACATCACAAGAACACATAACACCAGAATTTTTGTGTGGAAACCCAATTAAGGGAAAAACCACATTGGGGATCAAACCCACTGGATGATGTACTAGCACATATAACCCTGTTAAAGGTATGTTAGTGAATAGATTTATCTTTTAATAAAACCCTTTCAAAATGATTCCAGAATGCCCAAATAAGAAAACAAAACTCTACAGCTAACAGTTGAGATGCTTGCAATGGTTATGTGCAAGCGCTCTCTGAATTTTGATGTGAAGGTACAACTCCCTTCATTGGATTTTCAATGAATAGAATCATTGGTATGCCTTTAATCGGAAGGCATAGAAGGTGAGCAACCATCTATCCATAAACATGGGATAGATGGGACAATTTACAAATAGATAAATACAAACTAAGAACTCAAAGATTCCCATCCCAACACATACAAACAACATGAGAAGTAGCAAAACTAGAGATGTGGGAGCTATTCATGTCTCCCCAGGAAGGCCCTCAAATCATAAAAGAAGAGCTCTAGAGACCAGTAGGAGCATAGCGGATGGAAGTCAAAGAACCATCCTAGAGTCCAAACCCTTCCATAAGCAATGAAGATTATTTCTTGGAATGTACAAGGATTAAATAATCCTCATAAGCAAGACATGGTTAAAAACATGATAAGGGATAACAAGCCAAATATTGTTCTACTTCAGGAGACTAAGATGTCAAAGGACAAAGTTGAGAAACTCCATTTTTTTTAGCAATGGTATATCCCTTGGTGGTGATGTGGATGGGGCTTCAGGGGGTATTGTGACAATCTGGAACTATAATTTAATTAGGGGGGAGGTGATCTCCCAAGGAAATAATGTGGCTAACATCATATTTTGACACATTAAGGATGGAACCTCTTGGGTTTTGATGAATATCTATGCTCCCAATACTAAATGGAGGAGGAAATATTTTTGGAGTGATGTTTCTAGAAAAAGGAGTGACTTTGCTTATGAAGGATGGATTATAATGGGGGATTTTAACACTCCTTTAAAGGAAAATGAGAAACTGGGTGGAAGCCAACCTAATATGGACAACAGAACTGGTCTCATGGACTTTATTGATGGCCAAGCATTACATGACATAGACTTGTAGGGGATCAACTATACCTGGACTAATAGGAGGTCTGGTAATGAGCTTATCCAAGTTAGACTTGATAGGGTGCTTGCTAGTAGGAAGTGGTTCAATAGTTATTCTTGCACCTTATTGACTTATGTTAGAGCTGGTTCTAATCACTATCTGATCACCCTTATTGCTGAGCCTAATGGGCTGAAAAGGAACTTCCCTTTCCATTTTGAGAAAATGTGGACAATTCATCCTAATCTGGAAAAACTTATTGAGGAGTGGTGGAGTATTAGGATTGAAGGAACGACTATGTTAAAAATTGCTAAGAAACTAAAAAATGTGAAGGACAATATCAAAAAATGGAACAAAGAGACTTTTGGGAATATCTTTACCAATAAAAGGAAAATTGCAGAGGAGCTGAAGGAAATTCAGGATAGTATTTAGAAGGATGGGTATAGCTTTTTTCTAAGAATGAGGAAGATACTAAACTTGTGGAATACCATGATATTATCTCAAAAGAAGAATGCTTTTGAAGACAAAGGTCTAGGAAGATTTTTTTGAAGGAAGGGGACAAAAATTCAAAATATTTATTCATGACCACGGTGAAACATAGAATGGGAAACAAAATCTCTAGACTTAAGATTAATGGAACCATCAGTGAAAAAGAGGATGATTTCAGGGGAGAAGCTAATGAGTTTTTTAGGGAGCTCTTGAAGAAAGATGATAATCTGAATGAGGAATGTCAAAAGGAGTTGTTGGATGGTATCCCTTGAATTTTGAATCAAGAACAAAAGAGAGCAATTACTACCATCCTTTCTAAGGATGAGATTCATAAGGCGGTCTTCTCCTTTGAAGGAGACAAAGCCCCTGGCCCTGACGGGTACCCTCTATTCTTTTTTCACAAGTATTGGAGTATTGTGAAAGATGATGTTGTTAACGTAGTTAAATATTTTTTTGGTTCAAGAAGGATTCTTAAGGAACTTAATGGTACATTTATAGCTTTGATTCCAAAGAAAGTGGGGGTGGATAGTCTGGATCATTTTAGACCTATCAGTTTATGTAACTCTGTGTACAAAATTATCTCAAAAGTCCTTACCTCTAGGATTCTTCTTTTTCTTCCTTCCCTAATTTCTGGACAGCATAATGGATTTGTCTTGGGTAGGCAAATTCTGGACTCAATCATTTCTGTCCATGAAAACATACATTCCTTGACTATGTCTAAAAAAGAAGGCTTTTTGTTGAAGTTAGACTTGTCTAAAGCCTATGATAGGGTTGATTGGGATTTTTTGAAGGCTACTTTAGAGGCTTTTGGTTTCAATAAGAGATGTAGAGATCTTATCCATTGCTTGGTTTCCTTAGCTATTTTCTCGGTGCTTGTGAATGGATCTCCCAGTCCCTTCTTCAAGTCTTCGAGAGGTCTTAGACAAGGGAATCCTTTATCTCCTATCATGTTCATTATTATGGTGGAATGTTGGGTAGATACATTGGCAGGCTGGTTAACAAAGGTGAGTTTATAGGGTTGAAACCTTCTTCAAAAGATTTGATTTGTTCTCATCGGCAATTTTTGGATGACTCCATTATTATGGGAGAAGCCTCTATAAAAAATTGTAAAATTATAAAAAAAAGCCCTTGATAAGTATGTTGTTGCTACTGGACAAATTATAAACTGGAACAAGAGCTCTATTTTCTTCATTAATGTTCCTAAAAGAAGACAAGAAAGGATAAAAAGAGTGATGGGATGTGAGGTGGGATGTATCCCTAGATCCTACTTAGGTTTGCCTATGTGCCTTGATCCCCTTGATTCTTTTTGGAGAGCTATGATTGATAAATTTCACAAGATTTTAGCAAGTTGGAAGGGTGCTCTTCTGAGCCAAGCTGGTAATATTTTGGTGCTTAAAGCTAATCTCCAAAGCATCCCTCTTTATGCATTAAGTATTTTTAAAATCCCTAGGAAGTTTGCTGAAAGTATTGAGAAAATCCAAAAGAATTCCTTTGGTCTGGAGGGGAACATAAAAATAGAATGGCTCTCATTGCTTGGGAGAAGGTTTGTAAACCTGTTAGAAAAGGGGGCCTTGGTCTTCATAGTATAAGAAGTATGAATGACTTTCTTATGGCTAAAATTATTTGGAGATTATTCAAGACCCCGGGAGAATGGAGTACCATCTGGCACAACAAATATAACAGGGACATGAGTGACTTAAAAAAAAATTGAATTAGGAAATTACTCAAGGAGGTTCTAGCATTTGGAATAATGCTTTGAGAAGGAAGGATTTGATCAAGAAGGGTGTCAAATGGAAGGTGGGAAATGGTAAGACTATTCTTTTTTGGGAAGATGTCTAGATTTTAGACCACCCTCTTAATTCTAATCCAATATGGAAAGAAAAGATGTTGCAATGCAAACAGGTTTTTGGATCACATGTGGCAGGCTACTAGGAGGGGGATAATTGGACTGACTTGGCTAGGGTGGATCCCTCTCTTAGAAGCCTAAATAAAATTATGAATGTTGTCTTTCTCATTGATGAAGAGGATACTTTAATCTAGAAATATAATTATAATGGCTCTTTCTCGGTCTCTTCTTTGTACATGCAGAATTTTGAAGATAGCCCCAGACCATGTTGGGCAAAAGCTTGGTTCAAAGGTTTAACACCTAAAATTAATGTGTTTTTCTGGATCTTATTGCAGGATAAAATCTTAACTATTGACAATCTTAGGAAAAGGGGTTTATACATAACCAACAGATGTTTTCTTTGCAAGAATGATGAGGAGAATATTAATCATATGACTATTCACTATTCCTTTGCTAGAAAAACATGGGAGAAATTTTTAGATTTGATGAATATGGATTGGGTATTTCCATAGGGTATTCAGGAGCTTTTCACTTCTTGTAAATGTCCTACTAATAATAACCTTTTACTTTCCATATGGAGCTTCTTTCTACCCTACATTTTATGGGGGGGTTGGAAAGAGAGGAATGATAGGATTTTTAGAAACAAGGAATCTAGTTGGGTTGTGATCTTCCACAATATTAAGAGAACCTTGCTGGAGAACATTAGGTTGATTAATAATTATCAGGATCTGAAAGATGATTGGGAGGTGAAAGTCTACAAAAAATGGAAGCTTGATGGTAGGAAGGTCCATGATATCAAGAGAAGTCTGAGGAATGAAGCCCATCGGGATTGTCCCCCTAATGGTTGGATGAAAATCAATTTTGATGGTGCCTCTAAGGGAAACCTGAGGATTGTTGGTTGTGACATAGTTATCTGAGATGAATATGGGAATTGCAAAGGTGCCAAGGCCATCCCTATTCGCTTCAATACTAACCATGTTGTTGAGGCTAATGCTACTCTTTATGGTCTTATGTTGGCTAAAAGTAAAAACTATAGAAAAGTGTGGGTTGAAGGGGATTCTCTAAATATTATTAAATGTCTTAATAATATCATGACCGCTTCATGGAAAATTGCCAACGCTATTAACAAATATAAAAACATTATTGATTCCTTTGATGAGTTTATTATTACTCACAATTTTAGGGAGGCCAATTCTGCGGCTGACTGGGCTGCGAATGTGGCTTGCCATAGCCAGGTGGACATTAATGGGATGATGGGATTGTCCTTCCTCTTGAAGGGGTATCATTAATTGATAAGGATCAATTGCATAGTAGACAACACATTCTTAATGAAGGTCATATTAACGAGTAATAAGTGCAGAATTTCATGTGAGGATGATGAAGGACATTGGGGTGATTTCAAGATGATTATTGCTTTCAATTGGCATGATTTATGGGTCTTTCAAGGTTTTAGAAGGCATTATTACGACTTCAAGCCTAATTTGCAGAGTGTTGTGAGAAATTTTGGGAAGGGTTTTCTTAACTATTGCTGAGCCATGGGAGGTCGAAAGAAAAGGTGTGAACCAGGGAATTGCAATGAGTGAAACAAGAACCTAGAGGTTTGGAACATTGTCAAAGATGGGGGTCTGGCAGTTTATATGGAAAAGTTGCATGGAGGGAAGATTGTTGTTACCAGGCATTTCATCAAGACCTGGAACAATGGAAAAGTCATGGTGGGAATGCAGAGCATGGAGGTGACTGAGGGATCATCGTAGAGGCGACAAGTTTGAAAATAGAAGGAATCAACTTCTATAGGGACAGGAAGGTGTTGGATAAAGCTCTGGAGGTTTTTGCACCTACGAATAAGGAAAGGAAGTGTATGGTTAAGGTTGATAATTCCTACTTTAACCCTAAATGCACTTCTAGGCCATGGAGACTGGTTCTCTTTGTGATCATTAGTTACATTACTTTGAATGGTAGATATACCAAAATTTACAACCACCATCTGATTATGCTAAATCATTTTAGACATGGGGTTAAGGTTAATTTCCCCTTTTATCTTTTGAGCTCTTTAAATGTTACTATTCTCAGTTGGCAAAGGGATCCTGATGGTGACCACACCTGTCATGATGGGCTGATGGTCCTCATTTATGAGGTTCTTAAGTCTAAGAAGGTTGAGAGGTCATGGTTGAATCAGAAGGCCCTCAAAGACTATGATACTAATGGTAATGATTCAAAGGAACCCTTCATGGAGGATACTGAAGTTGATGAGGGCGACTCTGAGCAAACTGAAAAATGCCTCAAGAATCAGGAGTCTGTGCCCAAAAGAAAAAATAAGAAGATCAAGATGGAGGATTCAGTTACTGACATGGATATGGAGGAAGAGGAGAGTAGGGAGGATAGTGTGAAGAAGAAGGGTAAAAATAAAATGGAGCCCATAGGGAAGCGTACCAGAGCCAAAAATGGGAGTAAGAAAAGGGCTAAGAGGGTAGTCATTTCCTCTGATGATGGCTCTACCTCTCAGGAGAATAGCCAGGATAAACAGGAAAAGCGGGTGGAGAAGGACCCTATTGTGGAGGAGAGTGTTGGGTTGGACCAAAATGTTTTGGTTAATGAAAATGTATTGCAAGATGTTGCCCAGGATGTGGCCAATATGGAGAAGGATGGTCAGGTTGATAAAAGGGATAGGGTGGAGAGCTCCAAGGAGGAGATGGTGGGTGCGAATAAGGATTTTGAAAATTTGGGGTGTCTTGCGTTCCTTATTAACCTCAACACCATGAAAAATGACATCACTGCTATGAAATCCCATATTCATCAGCTTCAAAAGGAGATTGGGATTCTTGGAAAAATGAATCTGGGGGAGAATACCATGGGTCAATGTATTGATGAGCTGAAGGAGATTGTTGGCAGGGTTGAGGGGCTTTCTACCTTTAATGACAAAATCATTTCTATGGAGGAGAAAATTGAAGAGGGATAGGTGATGAAAAAGAGAATCAACATAATGGAAAATAGAGTTGAGAAGATGGAGAAGACAGTTGATAATATCGCAGAGCAGAGTTTTGCCATTCTTAAGGCTTCGACTGAGCATGTCAAGATCCTAGTGGACAAAATGGATCAAGGGAAAGGGTAGCAGATGATCATAGAGGTCAAGGAGGATCATGGACCTAGCAAGAGAACTAGATCAAGGTTCAAAAAGTTGGAGGAAAATAAGAAAAAAGACATTAAGGAACTCAAAGCTTCCTCTGCTAACATGCAGATGCTGGCCGATTAGGCAGATGATCTTATGAAATGTATTTAGCCAGCAGGTTATTGTCCTGTTGTCTTTTTGTTGTCCTTTTTTTACTATCTTTCTATTAAAGGACTTGCTCATTTTTTGTATCTCTTTTTGGTGCTGTTGCACTGTTTTTGTTGGTACTTTAATGCCTATCTTGTAATCTTGATGTAAAAGGTTTCAGGTCCTTTCAAAACCTATTTTTACGTAATCAAAATAGATTGAAAGAAAGATCAAAGTCTGTTTCAGATTATGTGATACATGAAATTCAAAGTAACCGCGGAAAGACATTAGTAGCTGGAATTTATCAAAAGTAACTGCATTAACACAAAGTTAAATAGCAATATAAATGAGTACTTCCAAACTCAAAGATTCAAACTATAATACATCTACCCTCTGATACAGAATGGTAGCCAAAAGACAACCATTTCCAACTACACAGAAAATTAAATTTGAAAACAAAATCTATTCCCCTTTCCTCCTCTGCAATTATAATTTAAAACAAGAAAATAAAACCCCTCTACCCGCAATCCAAAGTCTCTAGCCAAAGGTGGAAAAAAATGGAACCCTCACCTTCTCTTTTCCTCTCATATTTATATTATTGTCGTGATGATGTTTGTCAGTTATAAAAACTGATTCTGGACACTATTTCCACTTATTCTCTTTAATCTTTTTCCTTCTTTCTGATAACATTCATCACCTTTGAGATACCCACTTATAACATTATAAACATAATTTATAACATTATAATAATAGTGATCTCATAATATATCCCTTTATACAATAAGATGCATTTGAATATATTAAAACAAAATAAAGATAATCCTTTTGCTCGGTGGACCAAAATATTTCTGACAGTAAAAATCAGTCATCTTGCGGGGGGTGTAACTTTTTATTACACCTTTGGATCTCGCTCATTTTGAAATATGTTGTCGCAAACCTAGTTTTCTTCCTTCTCATTGGAGTGATTTTCCAAATAATATTCGAGTCAAAAGTTATTTTCTTCTTTGTACAGGTCTATAAACTGTCAAAACAATTCACTTATGTTAATGTTGCTGAACCATTGAACTTGTTGAACTACTTTGACCTTGGATGAAGTGGATGAACCCTATTATAACTTGCCAATACATAATTAACCATATTGTATCCTAACATTTGAATGGAGTCAACCTTCTAGGAACCATGCTGAACCAAATTGAGCATAAAACTTTGCAATTTACAGTTTTAGATTTTTCCATTGAACCTGTGGAACCTCGTGAGATGCACCTTTTAACTAAAAATTTGAATTGAAACTTTGGACCTCTTTAAACTACTTTGAATTGAGGTTCAAAGTGATTCATGAGTGATGAAGGACTACTAACACTTGGTCGAAGGGAGCCGACTAGACCAAAACAAGTTTAAAATGTCACGACGGTTAACTCAAGGGCAAAGCTGACTTTGAAAGACCTTTTGATGCAAATTTTGAAAAAGGAGGAAACCAGACAATGATCAAATATATCAAAGGTTCAAGGACACTTTTAACATGGTGACTCAAATAGACCCTAACAAGGTACAATGGGGAATGCACATGCATTCAAGCTCACTACCTAGAGCTCACTTCTCAAATACAAATGATGACAACAACCCAAAATATAACTAGGGCTATAACCCCAAAATGGATTGTAATCCATCATGGAAAACAATCCACTAATTTAGTGAACTAACTGATAGCATCTCAGACATGCCAATATAGCTCCAATGAAGTGCAACTTTGTTATGAATTTATTTTAGATCCCACTCATGCCTCTTTGCACATCCATTGATATCATTTCATCCAACATCTCACACATCCATACCATGTCTCCGCAATTACAAGTGATTTCATCTTTAAATATATTACATCAACTCATTACAACAAGGTCAATCATGGACCTAATTATAAAACATTACAAGGATTAATCACAATCCTCAATGTGATCCAAGACATGTTGGCTAAGACATAGCTAGGACAAAAATCTCTATTCAAGAACATGCCACAATCCAAATATCATGCCTCAAATAATTACAACACACTAACTCACCAAGTCATCCAAGAACACCAACATTCCATAGGAAAACCATTAAATCCAATCACATTACCCAATGCAATCCACCAACATGAATAGAACATGATCCAGAAACATCAACAAGTAATATGAAATACCACAATAGCAACACAACCATCTCTATCTTAGAATTTACAACTATCTTTGCACTATTCATCAGGAACACTGAACATCAACTTATGTCACTCAAGAAGAATAGCTTTCCAAAATCCAAATGACAAGCCATTCGAGCTAAGAATAGACATCCATGTTTAGAACTCACCACCAGGTTAGAAACCAAAGATATTGCATAACATATCCTCACTAATCCAAAAACTACAACACTATCTCCACTAAAATAACCAAAAAAATGTCCTCTAATAAAGCAACCATAACTTCCTCAAATCATCAAGAGAAACTCTACAAATTTAACACAATCAAGTACAAACATTCCAAAACACATCTCCAGCTTCCCAGAAATTGATCTAAAATACATTGTTCATGATGAACCAAAGCTTGTACTAAAAAACAATGAAACTATCAAGAATAGAGAAATATGTTGACATCAATGACAAAATATTAATGCCAACATATATATGCATGAAATATCCAACAAGTTTCATATGGTACCAATGGGGGTCTTGGAACCTCAACCCCTGTAAATGTTGCTTGATGTTAATTCTCAGCTAATTCCTCAACTATGTATACCTACATTGCTCTACCTAGAGAAGGAGGAGGGCCTTGAACATCCTACTCTATATTTTACACATGCTCATACTTGCCTTCATATATGGTTTGAAAGTTATCCATCATCAACTCAATATTATTCACTTCACTCTCTTCATTTGAGTAAAACCCTTTAAAACAAGGCCGGTACATCCTTCTCAATTCATCTTCAATCCTTATAAGAATAGCCCATTTGTTCCTTCTATGTATAACAAAGGTAATAGCAATCCAATTTCTAATTACATCTTCATTTTAATAAACTTTATGAGCAATATGAACCCTATTTATATGTTCATTCTTGAGCCATTACATGAAGCCCTCAATGTCATAATCTCTCATATTCCCAAACTTAGGAGCATACCTTGCAATAATATAATTTTGCAACTTGCCCAAGAATTTATCACCAATGGAAAAATAGTCAAACCTAGTGGACCTTGGAATAAAATATCCTTTCTTTTGATTGGGCGTGTACATTTTCTTCATCCAAAGAAAATGCCACATGAACTCCAGAAAAAAAAAAAAGCCTTGGGGAAACATATACTGGAAACTGATGAGGGGGTTAAGGATAACCATATACTCTAATAAGACTATAGTTTGAAAATAGGAACTAGTAACCAAAGTTGATCCTTCCACCCTCATCAATCCTTTCTCATTTGGCATCAATATTTACATAACCTTAGATGGTATATTGTTAAGGTCTTAACCTAGCCAATGTAAAACTCTCATCACAAAATGCTAATGGAAGACTACATAATTTGCAGTGTCACAATGTCTATCCCAAATGAAACACCATCTCTAGACTAAATATTACCTCTCTTGATTGTAATAGAATATCAATTGAAGTTCATCACTCTATTCATACTTGTGTTGAAGCAAAATAAGATGACATAGCAAGGATGAGTATTTGAATTTTATTTCTAGGTAGTTTTCCAAAACTTTCAACAACCCTTTATGAATCTGCTTTGAAATGTATGATGCAAAATCATACTCAAAATTTGACATATTTGTGCTCGATTATCATTACCATCAATATTATCCAAATAGGGACTATGTCTTCAACATCTACTCCCTAAATTTGATACAATGCATAATAGGTTTTGATGAAATATTTCTCAAATTTATTGACTGAAAATGGCTCACTCTTTAATGAAAAAATAGGGACAGTATTGTGAGCCCAATATTTCAACCTGAAAAAGAGGCACCTCCCTTTCCCTATAATTTTTGTACTTTCTCATGTAATCTACCTCAAATTCCTTCTCATCAATCTCAACTAAGGTCTTCCTAGTTAAGCCAAAACAACTAGCAATTTCCATCTCACTTATGTCCACAAGAACAAGACCATTTGCAATCCTCACTATCCTTCAAGCTAGGTCATACCTAGTAGCTAAATATATAATGAGGTCCACTTCTATAAACATATTATGAACAATGAGTATTGTCATGTCTAGATACCAAGGGTTAGAGCTAGGGAAAAGCTCATCCCTATTATTGTAAAAGTAAGAAAATGAATTCCACCCTCTTTCAAGAATATATGCATCCCCAAAATGCATACAAAGGTCCTTGAGATCCTTTTTGTCCCTATTGCTCATGGTGGAGGGAGGATGCACATCTAGGTCTTGATTAAAAGATTCCTTTCCCCTTGTATAACTCTTCCTAGTTGTAGCCTATGAAACTTCTACATTGACCTCCTGCCTCTGGGCGTGCTCCTCCAGCCTTACTAGAAGAATCTCATGCTTCTTAGTGTGGATTTATCATGGTTTCCCTTATGCAATAGGCTTAAATCCCTTTTTATTTCTTAAGGACATAGGCTTATTTTATTTTGGAACCAAGGGCTCTCCTTATTCCACCTTCTTTTCCAAGGAGTCTTAGGTTTAGGAATCTGAGCTTGGCCCATAGCCTCAGTCTGTGAGATTTCTAACTGCATGGGTTCATCTTTAGTGACAATTATAGGAGGCACCATAGGAGGGGTTTCTAATTTCTTTACAAATTTATCCTTCTTCTTATTGGTGGATGTTTCCTCTTTCTTTGACATTTTTCCTACTAGACAGAAAATTAAGGTTTTTAATTTATTCACTACCCTTGTACACCAAATTTTAACCCTTAATCTTGCACACATAAAACCTTTCTTGGATAAACGTAAGGATGCAAATAAAAACTTATTTTTTAAGTGCCTTGGGTACTCATAAATCTCTTGTACAATCATCTTCTACAACTACAACCTTCCCTTGTTCACCTGGCTTCAAATCTCTTCAAATTCATATAGTCGAATGAAAAGAATGCCTTTCAAAATTAAATTTATTTCATCTCTAACAACATGAGACTCCTATCTTTTCATCATTAATGTGTGCCACCTTGAGTAAACAATAGATATTTTTGAGCCATTTCAAAACATGGCCATCAATGCATGCATGTCCCTTAATCCAATGACATGACTGACATAGAATACCATTGTGGAATCCATCTAACATTTTTGAATTATCCAACATTACTCCATATCCCCATACTGCATTTCATTTCCTATGCATAACCCTCGTGGGGACACATGGCTTTAATTTTCCTTTGGCATTTATCTTGTATTCACCGTGCTCACTCACAAGGTACATCCTTTAGTATAACAATTCCCTGTGGTGATGTAGGGTAATATGTTCTTGGAACGTAGCTTCAACATGACCATAGTATACTTTATCCATCATTGACAACTTGTGCGAGGACACAAGGTCTCAACTCCTTCAATATTTATTCCTCTCGCACACCCGTAAGATACTTTACCTTCTACATGCAACCCATGTGAGGTATTTACATCCTTTTGCATCTACCTTTATTATACCCCCTACATGCCCACATGATGTACCTCTTACTTTCCTACGCCCACATGGGGCCGCAGTGTATTAACTTTTCTTGTCACTTACCTTCCCCCCCCCCCCCACCTCCACACACTAGTTTGAAGACATTGCAAGACAATGTGAGGTTGCAGGGTAAGTAAAGTTCATTTGTAACATGCATCCCCATGCACAACCATGTAAACAAGGAAGCAAAAAAAAATAAATTTGAAGGGAGGTGGGACGACCTAAGGGGAAAACAATAAACCACATGGAAAAACATATACATAACAAAGGCACCAAGCATATTTAAACTTAGGAAAAGATTTATAAAACCTTAGGAAAAAGTTTATCAATCAATAAAGTTACTTATGGAAAATGAGGGGTCAATTAAAACACAAAGGACAAACCCATAAAAAGGACTTTAAGTAATATGCCAATCAGCCAAACAAGTCAACTTCCAAATCAAATGAATTTGATCAAGGGCTACCTAGGGCTTCATACTTAACCTTTTTTTTGCAAATTTTACACTTGTGGAAACTTAACATAATGAAACCACACCCAAGATGAGGAAAATTATAACATCCCTAAAAAACCCTAAGAAGTGAAGCCAAATACTATAATGGATATCTACAACTCTTATTGAAAAAGTTAAATAAAGGTACCATCAAATTACAAGAAGGTGCAACTTCTACCATCATAGCACCAATCAAGCACATCAAAAGGTTTAAGGTTGATATCAAAGAATTTTCCAAAGATATCTTTGATATGATATATAAAAGACCTAGCTTGTTGGTATTTTCAATGGACTTGATCAAAAAGAATAATGAAACTCTTTGAAGATGCTTCAAATACCATGCCTTGGAACAAAAGAAAAATGGTTTAAGATTTCTTTTGGGAAAGAATTTTTCAAGGTAGGAGATTTTGATGTCCCCATCTCATCTTTAAAACCAATTAAGCATAAGAAACATATTTTGGGTCCAAGTGTGGGAGACCCAAGACACCTTTATGTTTGGTAGTAATCTAGAAGCAATAAATATATATAGGAAGAGTAGAAAAAGGAGTACTAAGCAATTGTTGTCAAGTAGTTAGAAATAGTTAGCCTTTGTATTATCTTAATGAAGGGTGATAGTACACATTATACAAAGACATTTTGTATTATGGACCATGCAAATAATCAACAACAAAGAAAGACATCAAGGAATCTATCATGAAAGTTAAAGTGATA
The DNA here is from genome assembly GCA_027943335.1 of Chamaecyparis obtusa. Lineage (NCBI taxonomy): Eukaryota > Viridiplantae > Streptophyta > Pinopsida > Cupressales > Cupressaceae > Chamaecyparis > Chamaecyparis obtusa. Next base: position 784,029 of record BSBK01005588.1, on the reverse strand, counting down.
TCATATCTCCCAAAAAATTATCTTATCTATAAAAAACATATCTTACAAGATTGACAAAAACATATTACACAAAGAAATCAATATATCAACACCTCCATAATAGTAATTTATTTATAAAGATCAATACATTAATGAGCTAACAAAGATCTATTTAGATTAAGAAGACAAGTATTAATAACAACATCTCCATAAGCCGCCCAAGAGGAAGAATTTAATAAATAGTTTAGAAGTTTATAGGCAATAATTATCATTAAGATGAGTAGTTAAGATAGAAAACCAACAGTGGATTAAAAAATATCTATTCACATAAGAAGTTCAATTTCCAAGAGTTAATCATTTATTATCCAAGAGGTATGATTTTTAAAGAGATGAGATTCATTAAGATAAGAACAATTTAATCAGTGAAGAGTTGCAACCCCTCACTTCATATCTCTTCATGTCATATTAAAGATACAAACTTCTCTCATCTAAGGATGAATTCAGATTCTTTACTTAGCATTATATATTGATCACTCCAAGAGCCTTACTATAGCCATGTAGGGTATGATTAATCCACCATTGGCAATATAATAGATTGCATGTGCATATAGCCTCAACTAGAGATGACAACATAACAATAACATCACATAAGCAATAAGAATACAAATTAGATACAATGATAAAAAGAACTTAGATCAACTATTATATCAAGCTATCATTTGAATAAGAAATTAGATTATCACATGCATAAGATAGTCAAAATTTAGGGGAAACGATACCCATATCTTTGTATATTTCTATAGTTGTGTTTAAATTTGTAGTTCTTTGACATAAGATCACAAATATATCATATTAGACTGGATGCTTCATACAAACCCAAGCAACAAGTGATCGATACTTAGATAGATACATATATTCAAGACCGACATAAACTCTCACATTCAAATTGATATAATATATTTATAATATAAGGTTTATATAGTCAACATTTGATGATTAAAAACAATCTCCATTAAAAAATAATTATACCATCATCAACTTGGTTTATCAAACTCCAATCAAATGATAATACTAGAATTTTTGTTTGACAATAAAACCCCTACAAATTAGTCTTCATTAATATCAAAGTAGCATACATTTGCATTAATCAACTTTAAATATATTAGCATACATTAATATTAGATTAGTCTTCATTAATATAAAAGTAGCATATATTTTCAAATCATATTCAATATATAAAATTGTGGGAAATAAAATAATTGTGTGCAAACTATAGATAGAGAGAAGTATCTTGTAATTTAAGAAATTAGATAAACCCTAAACAACTACATACATGGACATTACAAAACCTGCAACTCATGGCTCACCCAAACCATCCAAATACTCACACATGTCTTCCATAACTAAATTATAATAAATTTGAGAATACTTTGAGTACAATTGCCCCGAGTGCTTAACACTCCACCTTTTTATCTTCTCAGAATCCCATCTTGCCAAGAAATCTACCACCTTATTCCATTCCCAATGGATGTAGCAAAAGGTAACAAAGTATAAAGATCTACAAAGTCTTGCAATATCTCAAACCACCAAGGCAAATTGCTAGCTTACCCCCTCTAACTATTGTCTATTTATCATATCAGCAATAATTTATGAATTAGATACACATATGATTTTTCTCCATCGTAGGGTGCAACATCTTTTCAAAGCATAAATGATCATCAAAGTTTCCATAAAGTTATTAGTATGGAAACCTTTTCATAAATATAAAAATAACTAAACCACTCCAAAACTATGCCCACCAACTCCTCCAATTCCAACATGCACAAGATTATCTATAAATGAACCATCAAATATATATCTTCAAAACATTTGAAGGAGGGGGTGACCAACAACCATCCTATCAAACCTTTCCCTTGACTTGGAAACTATCCCTAGAAGAGGGGGGCCTTTCTTGATATCTATTAGATCCAACCTATGGACTATACCCAAATCATAGATCCACATGTGTATACATATCACGTTACACTATTAAGGTTTCTTGCAGGGCACTAATTACGTGCATCCAATGTTGATGACAACATTCTTTTATCTAGGAAAATCCTTATGTTCCTCTCTAACCAAATCCATGAAAGGATAAATAAAAGGCCTATGCCCCAATAAATGTGGATAAATTGAGTCTTAACAGGGGACTTCCCTACTCGATCCTAGAACTGCACCAATCCAAACCCTCCACCAACAGTCCCAAATTTCCTCAATGAAAGGGTATAAGAAGAAAATATGAGAAGATTTTTTCCTCACGTTGATTGCATAAAAAGAACATAGAAGATCCCTAAAATCCTCTTTTTCTTTAATTGGCCCATGTGAGACACTAATTCTAAACAACCAACCACATAAAAAAGATGCATTTGGTCCAAGAAAACTTAATCCATACCTGTTTCCACCAAGAAACCCAACACTCATATACCAAATTTTTCTATATAGAGCCTAATAACCCAAAGCAATAGAAAATTTACCTCTCGAGTCAGGGCCCCAAGAAAGAGTATCTCTTTCCTCCAAAGTACTAAAAGATCTTCCAAACAAATTATTTTTGATTGAGGTAACGACAAGTTTTGAAGAGCACCTGAAACCCTTTACAAGCTAGAAGAAAGATAAAGCATTAAGAACAACGATAAAACAACAATTGCCCATAAGGAAGCAACAAAACCAAAATGGGCAAGCCCCAAGATATTACAATAAGCTCAAAAAAAATTGTTAGAGTTTTAGGCGACTCTACAACACCCCTAGGATCAAATGCAAGACCAAGATAACTTCCACAAGATATTGGCAAGATAATTGCATTAAGATGCAAGAATATTATTATTGATAATGGACATGATTAAAATGTACTTAATAAGTTTCCTTATAATATAGGAAAGGTGATAAGAGACAATGATAAGAAGTTGATAAGCTATCACCTATGCAAGGTGTAATCATATGTCCACCAAATGTGGATCATCCTCCATTATGCAATGAAGTATGTGCCATATGATGAGGATGATAATGTAATATGAGTACTAAAGGTGGATCTCACACATAAAGTGGAATTTCTCCTATACCATGTGCTTAATTGAGGTGCAAACTCCTAGGTGTCTCAATGATAAACTAATATGCAATGTATTATCCTAAGTAAGATTAAGTTAAGTGTAATTAGGAATATTTAATTATACCGACAACCCCCCCTTAAGTACAACTTAGGGGAATGCACTTAAACTCACAATGCAAGATGGGACCTGACTACTAGGCCATGTTAGGTACCCATGTACAATATGAAATACAATACATGAAATGCAATCTCTCATAAAGTGGAGAAATAGGGAAAACCTCATGGGAAAAACCCTCCCCCAAAAAGAGTGAAGAAAACACAAGGTGCATGGATGGATGGAGTACTCAAGACCCCCCAAGAACTACATACATTATGTATATACAAAGAATTATCCCCCCATAAGAAGGATATAAGGAGACATGATATCCACCCCATAATGCAGAATCTCCTACAAAAATGGTGAGTGCTTGAAGAAAAAATATAGTCCAATGACTACAAACAACATTTCTCCCCTTGGGAAGAAGATATACCAAGTACAAATGTAGGAATGCTTCCCATTTTGGATAGGAACTAGGAAGTGGAATCCAAATGTTCAGTATGATGAGGATGCCATGAACCAATCCATATCCAAATAAAATGAGGAAGGTCTCCATGTATGCATCTATGAAAACTGAATAGGTATCTCCAAGCTCAAAGAATCTATCACATCATCAAACTGAACTAGGAGATGTGATAAACCAAGTGAAGGAGAAGAATCAAGAATGTCAATCTCCAAAGAAGGTGAAGAAGTATCTCCAACTATGATGAAACTGTCATCAAAGAGAAGAGAAACCCCCTCAAGTATGTCTCCCAAATCTACAATATGAGACTCCACAAACAATGAACCAATATATGGAAAATAGGAATCCCAATCGGAAGAAAAATAGATATCTCTTGCAATGAGTCACTGGAATCACCAATAAGAGATGATTGTGTGATCTCAACTAGAGAAGTAGGAGCTGCAAAAGGAGTCATTGGATCATCCTTGCTCTCAATCACTGCAAATTCTTCAATCTCTTTTAAGGTAAAATCATCATAGGGAATGTTATCTGCATCATTAAGAGGAATGAGGAAATCTGAAGCAGGATCATCTGAGAATGGAGGACCATGTGGATCACCAAAAATTTCCCAAATGATTGTCCAAATTATGTGTAGACACTGGACACCTCTAAATATGGGGTATATGTCATAGAAGAGACACAAACTGATGCTACTAATAATCAAATTTATAATATGAGCATTCTTTTCTCCCCAAACATATTTCTTCCCCTGTGACCTTGGCTCAAGAATGAGTCCATAAAGATGAGGCAAGAGATTAAGCCATCTACAACATGTGATGATTCAGTTTACCCATGACTCATAATTATCCTTAGTCAAAAGTACTATTGCAAGATGTGTTTCATAATCCATGATTACATTAATGATACACTTCTCTCATTACAAATTGAGATCGAAAAATTATTACACTCCACAATCAGGCTATAATAGTCTTAGATCACTATGCAAAAGACCAAGCTAAGGCTTATGCATTACAATTGCAAATTTAAGCTAAATTCTAAAAGTACAATTTCTGATCATAGTCACTGAAATATGATTCTAGATCTAGAAAATATAGAAAAAATATGTACTTTCAAAAAAAAAATTGTACCTGAAAAAGGAGTTCATATGAGCACAAACGAGGCCTTGTAAGTTGCAAAAATTGAGATTTGCAATTTTTAGAAAAAATTAGGAACAAAGATCAGAAACCACCTGCACCATTATGTAGATCGTGAAATTCTACCCCAAAACATAAAAAAATTGCTCGAAAAAAGGAGCCCAGATGATTGAGATATCGCTGTTTGAAAATTGCCTCTGAAATCATTTTTTTTAAATCATCGCCGTCGCACTTCCAAAATTCAAATGGCTCTAGATTTGGCCTCAGGTATTCAATTTGGATGTAACAAAATTTGATTTAGGGGTTTTTGTACCTTCTTAATATGATGCCAACCTCTAATTTGCACTAGTAAGCTCCAATATTGACCTGCAATATAAAGCCACAAAATACGAAACCCCAAATTTTATCCAAATAGACTATGCAATGGTGATGTCCAAAATCCTTTATTCTACACCCATAATTGTATCAAGCCAAGATTGATATTCTTGAGAAGAGGTCTTCACACCTTGAGAGCTTTGATACCACATTAGAGTTTTAGGTGACTCTACAACACCCTTGGGATCGAATGCAAGACCAAGATAACTTCCACAAGATTGGCAAGATAATTGCATTAAGATGCAAGAATGATATTATTGATAATGGACATGATTAAAATGTACATAATAGGCCTCCTTATATAGGAAAGGCGATAAGAGACAATGATAAGAAGTTGATAAACTATCACCTATGCAAGGTGTAATCACATGTCCACCAAATGTAGATCATCCTCCATTATGTGATGAAGTATGTACCATAGGATGAGGATGATAATGTAATATGAGCACTAAAGGTGGATCTCACACCTAAAGTGGAATTTCTCCTACACCATGTGCTTAATTGAGGTGAAAACTCCTAGGTGTCTCAATGACAAACTACTATGCAATGTATTATCATAAGTAAGATTAAGTTAAGTGTAATTAAGAATATTTAATTACACCAACACAAATTATTATTAAGCTCTTAATGATCCTCCTCTGATTCGCTTGGAGGCCACTCATGAGGTTCTCTCCACCTAAATACATTAACATGGCCAAACCATTGCGAAGTTTTAAAATCCTTCACTTTACTCCAACTAGCCTCTAGAAAAATATTTATAAGGATCACAAGTATGGATAAGATGAAATGATAGGAGAAAACCCATCACAAGAATCACACTAGAGTAGAGATTTTGATCCTCTTTTGCATATCCAAAACATACTTTGCTAAATGAATTTAGCTCTTATTTTTAGGGTGCTCCAAATTATAGGTCTCTTTCCCTCTATGCTATACCAAGGGATATCATTACTTTCTACTCCATTTAGATACTTAAAATTTAGTATCCTGGCCCAATCCTAATCTTAATGCTAACACTACCTCCGATAGAGTTTTCTGTCAAAGCTTGACCATTAAGACTTGTCTATTGAAGACCAAAACCCCCTTCTCGCATCAGTCTACAAATTGAATCTGATTTAACCAAACACCATTTCTTTGACGATAAATTATTGACCCATACAAATTGGCAAAAAAGAGCATCAAACTCATCAATGAAACTTGATGGGGTGACCTACACGAAACACTTGCACAAAGGGAGATCCGAAATCAAATACTTAAGGAGACTTACCTCCTAGTATAATAAATCTACATATTAGGGCTTAGTAGTGGATATATTACATTCAATTTATTTTTGTTAAAATTTGCAAGCCACTTCCATAACTATAGAAGTAATTTGCATAATGACAAGATCAATTACATAATTGTGGATTCAACCTAGGTGCACAACTATGATCTTTATGAAACTTTGAATGTTTTCCTTCAACTTTTTTTTTTTATATAGGTAAGGGGTCGTAGCCAAAGTATTTTATTATTAATTAAAGAAATGTACAACAATCTTGGTTCTAGAGAGCATGCCTATAGAAAAGAACCACGAAGAAAACATATGATTGTAGCTCAAATAAATCTTAAAAATACACGTCTACATCAATTGACACATAGTTGGACTTAGATACAAAACACTAGTACAATGTGTCCAACCTCTTATACAATATATATAAAATATTGTCACAAGCTATTACTCAATCATCTAAATACTTTACTAATGATGTCATGGGATATAGGAAGCAACATCCGACCCATCACATGATAATGAAGTATAATGATGAATCAATGACTATTCCATAGAATCCAAGCTAATAAACTCCTTTTAGCCTTTTGCCTACACATGATTACTACACCAACCAAAACAACTCGAAAGTACTTGTTAACCATAATAATAAATAGTCTAAAAAACTAATGATACCAATCATCAAGGATCAATAGATGCAAAGGTCAATATCAGATCACATATTATTCCATCCCCATGCGATGTACCATATTTAATCATAATCTAACTTATAATACCTAATGTGTAGTATAATAAAGACATGATATCACTTTGCCTATAAAACTATAATGAAATGGAAGGATCCCACCCGTAAATTCAAATGAACCCTAAAATCATTGACAAAAGGAAGGAAATGATAATCCATAATCCACCTGATCAAACACTCAAGGATAAAAGACAACCCAGGTATAAACATTCTCGATTCCTCCCAAACTTGAAGGTCTGATCAAGAAAAGGAAGGCCATAATTGACATCTATATTTCAAAAGAGAAGGGTGAATATGCCTTATATGCTAAATGGTCTAATAACATCATATTGGAAGTCTTAATTAAGCTGGAGGATATGAGCAACCACAAGATAAGATAAAATTACATTTAATACTTACCTACTATGTTTACCTATATATAGTTGAACTAATTACTCATTTGCTTGTTTTATGTGCTCTTTTGTCTGCTATATACTTCTTATCATTAGTCCTTAATTCATCTCTTCTATATTGCCTTTAATGGTCTTCTTTGCAGAGAATCAAGAAATTATTTCCTTAGAAAAATATATATAGAGGATCATATAAATTTTATCATTTAATTTAGAGTCTGGCCATGGAATTATCATCTTTTTATACCCTTCAAACAATGTCTTTCTTTAATACAACAATTTTAGAATTAAAATTTCAAATTCCTTGAGTCAATAACTAAGAGTTCTTTTTTTAAAAGACTTAAATTTATGTATTACCAAACTAACCAATTCAAACATCCTTCTTGAAAAGCTTTGCTTCTTTAGTATTACAAATTCTATAATTTTCCTTCAACTTGTTTTGAATGTTGACCTATCTATTCGATTAAAACTCAATCAGGTGGTTGTGATTTTTCTAATTCTTGAAAATATGCTCCCCTTTAGTTAAACCCCTAAGGATAGCAATTTAATGACTTTGTATAAATATTAAAAAACTAATAATACAATCATGTGATTTGCCTTAAAATACCAATACATATGTTGATGCCACATAGAAATATTATTGTGCTCATTGATATGTACAAGAAATGTTCTTTAATACCCCATAGATTCTCATTCCTAAACACTTACAAGAATTGTGGTTAGTCCTTAATTGCAACTCCAATTCACACATGAAATGTTAACACATAATGGCTAAGTGAAAGGAAAAAAGTTGGCCCAACACTTAAATTTTGGGGTCATTTCATAAACAACACGTTTGAAATGAGAAATATAGATAATTCAAAATCCCAATTGGTTCCTAGGATTGAGTACAAATGAGAAGACATACTGTGTACTAGAAAAAGTACCTTCATAGGGTTAGTATCATCAATAATTCAAAATAACAACTAAATTACCACAAATAGCAATCTAATTAAGCAAATAATTGACAATTAAGCACTCTATGGATCTCTATTTAGGGATGCTAATGCAAAGATCTCAACAAGCCTCCATTAGTGACAGTCCTAAAATGAGAATGATATGATAAACCAAGCTAAATGTTCAATTCCAAATGAAAATACAACTAATTAGCTCTAAATTGCCTTTCTAGCTCTAAATTGCAAGAGGTTTGATGCTATTCTTAGATTTGTGGATGATTAATGAGTGAATTATGCCTTGCTTTGATAGATTTTGGCAAGGGTAGGGGGTGTGGTTAAGTTGATCAAGGTTAGGTGAGAGTTGAGTCCATGGTTCCACCTTTGGAGACCATTTAAATATTTTGTCCTCAAAGCTTGGGACAAGAGGACAAAATGAGTGGACAAGATGCATTCTCCAAGTGAGTGATTGAGATTCGATTTAGGCTTGATCCATGTGAGCTTGGTCCTCAATTCCTATTGGTTGATTCATTGTCCTCCCATTTGGTGGTTGAGAGAAAATATGAATGAATTTATTTAATTTGTTTAATTTGTTTAGTCATGTGTACCCCTTAAATGGGTTGATTTGATTTAATTTGAACTATACAATTAATTAGATTAATTGTATAATTATTGATTAATCATGATTTATTAGGTTTAAATTGATTTAATGGCATTTGATTTTCAATTAAATTTGGATTAAGGTTCAATTGCAATTTATCTTTGATTTTGTCTTGTTTTGATTTAATTGTATTTAATTGCATTGATTTTTGCCTTGATTTCTCACTTAAATGATCTTGTCCAATTTTCGGTGATTACACATACAATTATGATTATGTTCCAACACCTAGAAAATATTGTACCACTTTTACATGTGCCATTGTATAAAGAATAATTGATTAAGTGAGTCCAAAATAAAGGAGCACTATTACACAATTAAAAACTTACACAAACATTGACAAGGAATTTTGAATGACATTTTATGCATTTTGTGAGTCGTATATTTGTAAAAGAAAATAACCTTTCCCTACTCTTTATCTAGGCTAATCATATAATATAGATCTTGACATAAATATAAACTAACCTCTATTAAATAATTAAGAGTTGAATGCATTAAAATATTGATTTAAATGTTCAATTGCAAAGAATGCATGTGATAATGAAAGTGCTCATCTTTTTTTTCTTTTTTTTTGATCGGTAAAAGGCCGAAGCCCTATACAGATTTTTTATTAATATTTAAAATTATTTTACATTGTGTCCCCGCTCACTGCAAGCGCTGGTAGGAAAGAGCGGGGTTGAGAAAACCTCCAGCCTTGCCCGGGACCAAAGGTCATGTACTAATACAAAATTTATGTGGGCATACCCACAACTCAACATACGTCGAGATTTGTTTGTTTAAATACATCATTCTCGTGGGCATTCCCACATCTCTTAGATCAATTGGAAAATGTCTATGATTACAAATTTTAGTGGGCATACCACTGCTCGATAATATCGAGGATTTATTGTTGCATTTATTACATTATATTTTTTGGGATACAGCTTCGAGTTCCATACAATTAGTATGTTATTTTGTAGATATCAGTTCTAGAGTCTTCAATGATTGAGTAATTTGGGTACCTGCTTGATAGTATCCTCCTTCCTCCAGTGTAGAAATTCTAGGGTACTTGTTTCACTGCATAAGACATAATTCTAAAACCATCCCAACGTGCATCATTATGCTAAAGATCTATACAAAAATTAATAATTACAAGGCCTGAGGAGTTTTAAGCGTAAAATATTTATACATAGGTCTACAAATAACCAAACATTCTGACCATCCTTGTATAGAGGTTAACACAAAGATTGTCCCAATAGAATATCAGTCTAAATCCTCTACACCAATTATAAATGTTAAATAGAAACCCTGCGGAGGGCCATCCACTACAAGTGATGAACCTTATAATCTAAGTCAGAACACTATTTAGTCTATGACATAAAAAATAAAAGCAAAAGATCTATGTTGGGATGGGTAAAACTATACTCAAGGATTCTGTTCTACCAATGCTTTACTCTAAATACATATTGTATTCCCTATTCACATGATTTAAGAGTGGTTGTTTAAATCTCTACAAACTCTTTAACTACAACTGCCCCCTGAAATCATCAATTTTTTACCTACCCGCACCTGTAACATTCTCCTCAGAAACAAAAAAGAAGAAAAAGCCCTGCCAAAAGTTGCACCGCTTTGAAAATATCGTTGGTCGCATGATCGCATGAGCCCAAAAGACCGCATGCGATCATGCGACAAACCACTAAGATCTCACCCTGCAGCCACATAGACACCTTGACCTGCAAGATGTGTCACCAGTACCCCGTGGCCCAACAGGAGTCGACCATATCACCACCCGATGACCCACCGATGGAGTAAAGAAGTCCTTTACTGAACGTTAGAAGGCTTGTGTTTTGTCGCATGGTCACATGCTGTCTTGAGACCACATGTGATCATGCGGCAAACCGTAACATCTTACCCTTAATTGTGAGCTGGGCCCACGGTAGCATAAAGAGCCAGGCACAAGAAGTAACCCCTAGTCACATGATCACATAGGGTGAAAATGCTCTATGCGATCATGCGACTAGGCATTTATAAAGAAGATAAGGGGTGACAGCCACATGATGATATGTGGCAAAGTGACCTGAAGGGGGAAAATGCAAACTCTTTAACTACAACCACCCCCTGAAATCATCAATTTTTTACCTACCCGCACCTGCAACATTCTCCTCAGAAACAAAAAAGAGAAGAAAAAGCCCTGCCAAAAGATGCACCACTTTGAAAATATCATTGGTCACATGATTGCATGAGCCCAAAGGACCGCATGTAATCATGTGACAAACCACTAAGATCTCACCCTGCAACCACATAGACACCTTGACCCGCAAGATGTGTCACCTGTAGCTCGTGGCCCAACAGGAGCCAACCATATCACCACCCGATGGCCCACCAACAGAGTAAAGAAGTCCTTTGCTAACCATTAGAAGGCTTGTGTTTTGTCGCATGTTCGCATGCTATCTTGAGATCGCATGCGATCATGCGGAAAACTGTAACATCTTACCCTTAACTATGAGTTGGGCCCACGGTAGCATAAAGAGCCGGGCGTAAGAAGTAACCCCTAGTCGCATGATCACATAGGGTGAAAATGCTCTATGCGATCACGCGACTAGGCATTTAGAAAGAAGATAAGGGGGGACAGCCACAGGATGATATGTGGCAAAGTGACCCAAGGGGGAAAAAGTCAACTTAGGAAAGGCCACGAGTGCTAAAGGGGCACATATGAATTAAATAATCTTTAAAACCAGAAAACCAGAAGGCATATGATCATAACGACTCTGAGACTAATTGTTGGTAATGAATCTAATCATTAAGGGAGTAATGATCTTTAGTAAATAATATGGTGACTAAGAAAAAAGAAAACAAGGGACAGACCTATAAATGGGGTGATCTTACATATAAAATGTGATGGTAAAGTCATTGTCGTGTCTCTTTTAATATATAATATGATAACAAAGTGGTAGAGAAGATGAGATTGTCTAGTGTCGATGGTATTTGATAATCTTACTTGGTTATTTAGGCTTAATCTTGTGATCTATATCAAGCTGGGAGCGATGTGAAGAAATATAATGATATTGTAACTCTACTATTTCACTGTACAGAGCACTGTAACTAATTATACTCTATTCTTTGATCCATTTGTACATATTATCTATAAGATATCATTTGAGAAATCTGACCAAGGGAGGTTATCCTTATCAAGTTGATACAAATGTATATTATTATTGACGTCTATTTATGATTATATAATTTTAGTAAGTATCTATAAAACCTATGCTGATCTAAGGCTAGATCTTATAATTATTACAAAGTGAGCCTAGTTATGTTAATTCTTGTCTTGTTATACAGAGCATAGTTTCTATTCATTACAGGCTAAAGGTGTCTATTGTGTTAAGATATTATGAATTACACATGTGCTATCCTACCGAAAAGGATGATTAGTAAACTAGGTCTAAATTTTCAAAGCATGTTCATCAGTTGAGATTTAGTTAATGATACTAATGGTTGCTATGTTTAATAGATAACCTCCCAAGATTATCTAAAGGATAGTTCTTAGTCCTATTCTTATATTGACTTATCCTTTAGAAAAAATTTAGATATATTGATCCATTGTTACCAATCTGCTAGCCCCTAGATTAGCTAGCTTGTCTGCATCTATATTGCCTTCTCTAAAAGTATGTCTGATTTCATATTTTGAAATACATTCCATTAATACATTAATCTCTTCTATTTTAGAGTTCAACATCCAGTTGGGAGTTTTTTTAGTGCGAATGGCGTTGATGATAATTTGGGAATCTCCTTCAATAATTACTTTTGTTAAATTAAGTTTCTTACATAATTTAAGCCCTTCTAATGCCGCTATACACTCAACCATGTTGTTTGTCGTAGGACTGATGGGTTTAGAAAATTTAGCAACAACTTCTGACTTCCAATTTTGAATGATCCCTCCAATACTTGCTTCCCCTGGATTTCCCCATGACGCTCCATCAAAATTGAGTTTGTACCAACCTTCTTTTAGAGGTACCCATTTACAGGAAGCTTTGTCAGTTTTAGTTTTGGGGCCCCCCTTGCCATAAAGGGGAGGGATTGCTAATTTTGGCCATTTACTCCTAATCTTGTTGTCCCAGCTCTTAAATGAATCCTCATAGCTTAGTTAGTCCCTAAGTTTGTTGTTAATAATTTCCACGATAGACGCTTCTATCTTATTTGTAATCGAATTCCATGTTAATTTTTGATCCATAATTATCCTTCTGTTTCTTTCTTTCCATATTTCCCATGCTACAATCGAAGGTGTTATTGTCCAAATATCCTTAAATAAGTTATCTTTGTAAAGAGAAGGCCAAGCTTTAAGGTTGCTGATTAGATCGCAATGCTGAGCAGATTTCCATCCTAAGCTTTGATGTAGCCAATTCCAGCATCTTTGTGTGAAAGGGCAATTAAGAAGGATATGGTTAACATCCTCAGATTGATTTTCACATAAAGGGCATCTAGATGGCCCTTCAAATCCAATCTTATTAAGTCTGTCTGCTGTGAGAATTCTATTTTGCATAGCCGCCCATAGGAACATGCCAGCTTTAGGGAGGCAGGCTTTATTCCAGCAAAGATTCAAAGGTATGTCTATATTATCCATATTTTGATCCCTAATAATTGAATTATAACCCTCCTTGACTGAGTAATTACCATTGTTTGCTCCTACCCATATTAGAGTATCCGATCTATTTTTGAGTGATATCTCCCTATCCTTCAATATTGCCAAAAGGTTTTGCTTCTCATGCCAAACTTCGTCTATTTCTTTAAGATCACTCCACTTTGAAGCTTCTGCATTACATAGGTAATCCTTAAGATATAATCCTATGCCTCTCTTGCATTCTTCCATAAATTCCTTTAAGAAGCCCAGTTTGTTAAGGGGAGTAAGGCCTGCCCACAAATCATCCCAGAAAAGGGCTAGATTACCTAAACCTACATCCCAAGAGAGATGTTTGCTAATAATCCTTCTGCAGTCCTTAATAAAATTCCATATCCGTGATCCTTTCACATGGGAGTGTGACCTGAAGATATTGATGGGATCCAAGTCAGGGATGTACTTGTTTAATAATATGGAAGCCCATTTACTGCTTGATTCTTTGTACATTCTCCATATAAGTTTAGCCCCCAGTGCTTGATTTTGCCAAAGTAGGTTTTTGATACCTAGACCCCCTTTTGCAATTGGTTTGCATAGGGTATCCCATTTAATCAGGGCAATTTTTTTGTCTTCTGAAGGTCCCTGCCAATAAAATTCTTGAAACATTTTGTCTAAATCCTTTTTAACGTTCATCGAAAGGGGTAGGATAGACAGCTGATAAGTGGGTATGGCTGAAAGGATGGATTTGATCATTGTCGACCTACCTACTTTAGTTAACCATTTACCTTTCCATGAACTTTTTTTATTTTGAACTTTGGTTATGACTTGTTGCCAAAGTTTGGATGATAGGATACCTTTATCGAGGTCTATTCCTAATTATTTGCACAAGAATTTGCCAATTTTGTATCCCATCATACTACAAATTTCCTTTTCAATTTTTGGGCATGTATTAATAAAGAAAATTTCCGATTTGGTAGGATTAACACACTGCTCAGAAGCTTTCACGTATAAGTTAAGGACTTCTTTAAAGGCTCTTATTTCTTGTCTGTTAGCATAGCCTGGAAGAATCGTGTCATCTACGAACTATTGATGAGTGATGTTAGGCATGTTTTTCAACACCTTCAAGCCCAAGATTCTCCCCTCCTCTTATTTCTTTGTAATTGATCTACCTAATGCTTCCGCCATAATGACATAGAGAAAAGGGGAAAGCAGGTCCCCTTGCCTAATACCCCTGGAGATACTAAAAAATCCTTCTGGGGTGCCATTGATAAGAATTGAAATTTTGGGGGTCGAGATGCAGTTAAAGATAAGGTTAACCCATTGTTTCAAGAAACCAAAAGCTTCCAAGCATTTACACAGGAATCTCCAGTCTACTTTATCATATGCTTTTTGAATATCAATTTTCATTAGCATACTAGGTTCCTTTGTTAATTGGGTAGTATGAACTATTTCTTGTGCTATAATAATTCCATCCAAAATAGATCTATTTGCTACAAATCCTGTCTACTCTTCCGAGATAATAGTTGGAAGAAAGGTTTTTAATCTATTTGCTAAGCATTTGGAAAGAATCTTATATATGGTGTTACATAGGTAGATCGATCTAAAATCCCCTGGATCCATACTTTCATTTTTTTTCGGAATTAAGGTAAAAAAGGTGTTGTTGATTTCATTAAGTAAAGAACTCAAATTTCTGGTTGCTTCCACTGCTTGCCAAACCTCTTCACCAACAAAATGCCAACATTTTTGGAAGAAGCCCGCTTGGAAACCATCTGGTCTCGGGGCTTTATCTGGGTGGAGTTGAAACATGACAGTTTTGACCTCCTCTAGGGATAGCTTGTTGTTCATTATTTTGTTGTCCGACTCAATAATCAATTTAGGAATGGCTTTAAGCATTTCATTTTGGGCATTGAGGTCAACTACCTCAGTGTTATTGAGAAGGGATTTATAGAAATTTGTGAGAACCGTTGAGATTTGAACAAGTTCTTCAGAAATAAGTCCCTCAGTTGTCTTGATTTTGGCTATTCTACTAATGCTCCTTTTATAATTAGTTGTATTATGAAATAATTTGGTATTACTGTCACCCTCCTTAAGCCATGACTCCCTGGATTTCTGCTTCCAGAAGATTTCTTCTTTGAGGAGGATACCATTGTATTTGGCCATCAGTTCTTTTTCCTTGTAGTAACTAAGATCATTCATACCTTGTTCTATAACTATATTGTTTAAATTGGATATTTCTTTTTCTAACTGGGTTTTCTCTTCAAAAATATTATTAAAGTTATTCTTGTTCCAATCTAACGCTTTATTTTTGATGATTTTTAACTTGGCGGTTAAGCAGAACATTTTTTATCCTTTAACCGAGATATGTTTCCACCAATCCTCTAAGAGGTTTATGAATTCTGGGTTTTGGAACCACATAAATTCAAACTTAAACGAGTTTCTTGATGGTTTGGAATTCTCTATTATTGTAAGCCTGACAGGAAAGTGATTTGATCCTGCTTCTAGGAGGATCTCTGCATTGACTAACTGATTAAAGTTATCGGGGTTAGTTCTAATAAAGAATCTATCTAGCTTTTCTGCTATGTAGCTGAATCCAGCTCTTCTGTTATTCCATGTATAAACTCCATTAATTGTATTGATGCTTATTAGATGATTATCTGAAGCCCAGTTGCTAAAATCTTTATGGGCTTGTGATATGTATTGAGAACCCCCATACTTTTCTTCTAGATTTAAAATAGCGTTGAAATCTCCTCTAATTACAAAGGGGTGTTCTCGATTATTCGTTAAAAGGACTTGTATCTCCTGTCAAACTCTTCTTTTTTCTTCATTAGGGATTGGCCCATATACATTGATTAGGTTAAATTTGAGATATGATTTCAGGCTTTTAATTGTTAGTGTCATCCAGCTATCATTAGTAAGTGAGGGTGAAGCCACCACTTTACGAGGGTCCCATAAGACAGCAAGTCCACCTGAGTGACCTGTTGACCAAGCATATTTTGACTTCCAAATACCTAATCTTTTACTAAATTTAGAGCTTTCCTCTTTGTTAAGCTTAGTTTCCTGTAATAAGATGATTTCGGATTCAAAGTTTTTTAAGTATCTTTTGATTAATCTTTGTTTGTTAGGGGCATTTAGACCCCTAACATTCCAAGTAGTAACTCTCATTGCTCCTTGGGAAGGAACTTCCCCTTCCCTATGTTCAGAATGTCAGCTATCTTTTTTTGATTGCCTGCATTGCCATCTAAAGATCTCAGTTCTACGACTGATTTCCTGCCTCTTTTCTTTTTAAGTTTGTTAATATTAGGAGTACTTAGACTGCCTCTAGTCAAGGCTATGCCCAATTCTCTATTTTTGTTAGTTATTCCAAAGAGACCTTCAATTGCTTCCTTAACCAATGTTGAGTCTTCAGGGGACCCTATTACCAAATTAGCCTGATTACCCGAGCTTTTTTGTTCATTAATTATATAAGCTAAGGGTTCCAATCTATCTATAATCTCCTTACCAAAAATTTCTATAATATCTTCTGTTTTCCCTGGTAGGTCCAGATTTAAGGTTTCTATTTCAAGAGGTATTGAGACAACTTGTGTTGTCCCCTCTTCAATGGTATGATCATTTTTTATAATATTTTTACTTTGCAATTCATTATCTGCTATTTCCTTATCTGGGCTAGGGGAAGGCTGGTTAAGTCTATTGCCCTCATCCTTACTTTCTTCTACAATACATTCCTAAATCTATTTGATTAAAATTTCTTTTTGAACTTTTAATTCGTCAAAATCACAGATCTCATCTAGAAATAAGTCCATTGATTCATCCGTTAGTGATTCTCCCAAGTAATTAATGATTTGGTTTACCTCCTCTTCTATTTTATTTACCTGATCCACTAGTTCTACTATATTAGCACATTCAGGTATAAGAGACTATTTTGTTTGAAGATCAGTCCTTTTTCCTTCAGGTTTTATATAGATTCTGGTATTTTCTTCTATTTCTGTATATACTGGTTCAATTTCCATATTATTAGATTCACACCTAATGCTTGATATTTTATCAGTTCTTGGAGATGATGCTTCAGTAGTTTGGGGAAAAACTAAGTTTTCAATAGGTATATTAATTAAATTCCTTATAATATCTTCCTAAATATTTGCTAGAGATAAAACTTTCTGTGGCGAGCTAGTTGTGTTGCTATGTGCTAGAGGAGGTACATAGGTATTTTCAAATCCCATGTTTTCAAAATTACCTTTATCATTATTACTAAGATCTTTATCCATATCCACCCCTGTTTCAAAGGTATTGAAAGAAGTAGGGATCTCCTCCTTATTCTGAGAATCGGAGGATACCATGTTGAGCAAGCATGTGTCAGATAGTAGTGGGGGGGAGGGCCTAACTATTGTAGGGCTTGGACATTCTTTATTCAAAGACTACTCTGAAGATGTATCTTTCTCAAATACATCCATTTGCTTTTGGTCAATACCTACTGATTCGGGAGCAATTGTATTAATAAAATTGAGATTCACAGGCTGAATTGCTTGCTGGCCTGCCTCTACTATAAGTATAT
The DNA here is from genome assembly GCA_027943335.1 of Chamaecyparis obtusa. Lineage (NCBI taxonomy): Eukaryota > Viridiplantae > Streptophyta > Pinopsida > Cupressales > Cupressaceae > Chamaecyparis > Chamaecyparis obtusa. The sequence continues at coordinate 765,772 of BSBK01005588.1, read as the reverse complement.
CAATCTTTACTTGCTCATTAACATTGGTCTTGTTAGTAAGATTTAGTTTTAACTGCTCTCCAATACTAATCTTACAACCATAGTCTAGACTTTTTTGATTGCCGTTAATATTTATAGTATTTAGACCGGTATCTTCAAAGTTATTGAAGAGGGGAGTTTCTAGCCTCCTTAATAGAATAGGAGATTTGGAGGATTCCTGGGGATTGTTAATACTAACCAGAGCATTGATTTCACACACTTTGGGAGGTGGAGCTTCAAAGTGCCCAAATTTAGTGTTCAAGAGCTCAAAACCACCTTTGTAGTTTAAGAACTTTATTTTTACCCTATTATTAGGGTCTTGGAAACCATCTGCATAGATTTTATGAGTAAGTGAAGGTGGATTCCTTCCTTTCTCAGAATCTTCTATGAAGTCCTCTAGGATCTTGGGATTAATAATTATAGTGTTTGAATTAAAACACAGCTGAAGGGGTGGGATGTAATTGTCATGATAATTTAACTTAACAATGATAATCACATCTGATTTATTATATTTAGTATTAACCATCCTTTTAAAAGTTCCAATTTTATCTCCTATACTTTTCACAGTTTCTAGATGAATACACTCTAGTGGTAGATTTCTTAACATAATTGCTTTTTCTACTTGGGAATCCGCTGTTTTTATTGGATTAAATAAAGGGAACCAAGAATGTACGAAAAAAGGGATTTCTCTGAATTTCAGAAAACCTTTTTCTAAAATTTCATTTTTTAGATGACTACTTTTGCAGTCTACAAAAATAAAGTTGTCTACTAGGATAGTAGTACTTACCTCCGAGGGGAGAAGAGATAACAGACCTTTGATTATATCCTTGATATGGGCACCTGTTCCCATCCACTTGCATATGACACCTATCTCTGCATAAGCATTTTGAATATGAAAAATGTGACTTTCATCCAATGATACCATAAAATGATTAGGATCATGATTACCATATATTGGAAATATTGAATGTTGATGGTTAGCTGAACGCCTATGTGGCAGAGTGTAAACATTATCATTACTCTTAGCATGTGACGGGTTACCCTCATTACAAGGTTTAACCATATTTTGTGGTTTGCTATTCAAAGGACTCATGTTTCCCCTCCTATGGTGAGGAGGGATGTACGCATTTGGAGATCTATGAATAAATGTTAAATCATTTCTATCTTTTAAAGCTTTTTGTTCCAAAGCTAGTGTTTTGGACAGGGGGAGGGGAGAATTCCTCACATCAGATTGTGCAAATTTACAATCTAGATGTGATTTCCCCCTGGGGACTTCTCCCCCTCCCAAAACCCCAGTGCTCTGATGCGGAAGCTTTTTACAAGGAGTATTATCTCTGCTTAATAAATCAAAGGAGTTTTTAAGAACAATATTGCATCTATTATGCTTTTTAGGAGAAGATTTTACCAGTTTCTTGCCTTTAATCGTGTGCCATTCTTTTTTTCTTGATTTGCCACCACCGAAAGACGCCTTAGCCTCTGGCATTCCTCCTCCCCTTGCAACAGATAGAGGTTCGTAGGAGCTAGTAGTCGGAATTATCCTGGATGATAGAGCCTTTGCGGTCCCGAGGTGTCTACTTGCTAGTTGCCTTGTTGGGGGTTTACTCACAATGCGAGCGGTAAGGGCCTGAGCGGGTGCCACTCCACCTTTCCCCAATTCGGAGATGGCCTGAAGTGAGACCTGTTCAGTATATTTTTCCCTAACCGGCACTATAATAGCTTTCCCCACATTTGCATATTTAGTTTTTTCAAAGAAAGCAATTTGTGCGTCCAAAGTTTTGACAGAGAAAATCTTATGTTTCAATATCTTGTTTTGGAACTGGTAGCCATATTGAAATTGGGTTTCCAAACTGGGAATTGAAACCCTAATTTTAGGCGTTGGAAGTTTATCCGCTTCCTTCAAGCTAAGATCCTTGGAGGCATTATCCATAAGAATATCAATTTCGCCAAGAGGAGCAGAGCTCTTAACTGAAGATTGTCCATTTTTCTGTGCTTCCAAAAGACTTTTAGCCTTCTATTTTGTGATAAATTCCTTGAGGTGATCGTAAGTGGGGTGGAGATGTCACACATCCCTATGTTTACAATCTTTGTATTTGTGCCCATATGACCAGCAGTTGAAACAATAGCTGGTGAATTCCTTGTTCGGGCTTGAAGATCTAGTTATCGAATTTGGAGTATGCTTGGAGATCGGTTTTATAGGAGTAGAATCCGGGTTTCTAGCTTTTTCTCAGTCATGGTGAATTAACCCTAATTTCACTTGGCGATTCTGCAACGCTATTCTCCTTTGTATCCTGATTTTTCACATTTTCGCTATTCTATAATTCGATCATGAAGCTATGTTATTTATAGTGTTGAAAGTGAAAGTGCTCATCTTTATGCTAAAGGGAGAAGAACAATATTGATATGCCACTAAATTTTGGATGCCTTGGGATTGAAAAATGATCATCTATGTTTACATTTTAGCTTGGAATGTAAATGGCCTACCCACTTTGTGAGGGCTTGATCTTTAGGTCTAGGTCCTTTTTGTAGGTGCAAATTTGTCTTGCAACCCACAAAAATGATTTGATCTTTACACTTTTGCTCTTTAATTCACTTGGTCACATCTATTTATTTTGCTGCCTAAATCACTAATAATTATTAATACCTTTAGAAGGTTGCCAAATCACCATGGTTTATGTTCTCATAAGTCAACCCCCTAGCAAATGACTAAGTCATGTCAATGGTTGAAAACAATAATATTCAAACATGTACATGTGCCAAAGTGATGTGATGCATAACTAGATTTGTTTCAATGCACCGATTAAAACATTTGTAGCACATTCTTTTTAAATGTGAATGACTTATTAAATAATAATCAAATGATTAAAATGAATAATACAATAGAATATCTTTAAACACAAGTATATAACAACAATAATTTGCAAAAAGCATGTTTAGTTTATTCTAGATAGAAAAGAAATATACAAGAACATAATAAAATTTAATCTGAAATTTAAATTTAAAAACCAGTTATGTGAGCAAGACCTTATATATAGGAAAATAAGATAAAAATGAAAAATAGATGTATTAAATATTATGTACGTATTAGAAATAATAATACATAATTCACAAAGGAATCTAATTTTAGATAAAAAATATGTAAAATCAAGATGAAAGGAAAAGGGGAAACAGCACGGGAATGCAAATTTCAACATACAATATTTGTTCCTCCGGAAAAATGGAAAGGGTGGGCAAAGGAGATTTGATTAATCGTTTTCCGAGCGTAGAACAACAGTAGAGTTGCAGGGCAGTTAGAAATGGGTAGCGTGGAGGGCGGTAGAAATACGTGTTGAATAGGGTGGAGTGACATGTATTAGAGGAGATTATAGTGGGAGGTGTCTCCCTTGCCCTTGCCCTTGCCCTTACCCTCGACCTTTTTGCCCTTGATTTTGCCTGTGCCTTTGCCCTTGTTGTCCAACACGCAGGGACGGAAGGAAGCATTCTTCCGTCATGCACATCTTATGAATTGTGCAATGGTGGACAGAGACGGGAACGGAAATACCCCAAGCTGGACATCAACTTCAACTTGATGGGCGTAGTGAGCAGCAGTTTTACAGATGGAGAGATCGCTGGGTCAAATCCCCGGCTCCTCCTCTTGTTCCATTGAGCGTCAAAGGTACGACCACCTTTCTTCTCTTGATAACAACATTGACAAGAGATTGATAATGGAGAGGAGCACCAGTGGTGGACGAGGTGCACCGCCCGCAGCAGCGGAGAACAACGTGCAGAGGGGAGGCCCTCTTCTTGAGAGGTTTCGCTCTGTTATTCTCCGAGAGAAGGTAAGACAGGAGGAAGAAGAGGATGAGGAGGAGGAGGATGATTTCGAGGACGATCACAAGAGAGAGAGGCCGCGGAGATTGGTAGACGAGCAAATTGTTGTTGGCGTTTACAAGAATGCCCTTGCGGAGCTCACCTTCAACTCTAAGCCCATCATCACTGATTTGACAATTATTGCTGGGGAGCACTCTCATGCGGCCAAGGGCATTGCTGCCACTGTTTGTAATCACATCTTGGAGGTACTCTTATGTGCCTTTTTTCTTTAAACTTGTATAGAACTCCTGTAAAAATCTTACATGCATTCCCTTTCTTCTCAATTGGAAAAGCAATTAGATTCCACTGTTCGTTTTCATCAACATTAACAAACCCTTCTAAGAGGTAAAACAGAAAGCTTCAAATCCTGTTATGAGAACAAAATGCTCCGGATACTAGGGGTGTACTTTTATATATTTACTGTATTGCATGCTTAGGCCACATCGTTTTCCGCCATTCCTGTACCGATACGACGAATTAGACCACTGAGCCTTTGAAAGAATTGCGGTATCAGTTGAAATCACATACTTTCAAACTAACTTGAAATAAATCAAGTAGGCCCCTTTTCAAGTACTCAGTGCAACAAAATGAAAGGCTTCCTTTCAACTCTATGGAACATTTATTTACGCAAAATTATTTTATCCTTGTGCAGCAGATCTTAAACATTTGGGGACATTTGGGAAAACCCTAAAATTTTTAAATAATCGGCATCTATCAATGATTTTGATACAGGCTTAATTTGAGATGTATTAATTTTAAATCAATGATGTACATGCATAATTGTATTTTGCTCAATAATTTTCCATATATTTTCATCAATATGCAAATAATTGGCAGGTAGGGGAGGTGATGGATGGACATGACAAACATTGTGCGTTTAAACGAAATATAAATAGAAGTTGGCCTAAAATGAAGGGCTCGAAGGGCCCAAGTTGACGAGTACGTAGGGCCTGAGGTTAAAACTGAAGTTTATTATTTAGAAACAACCATGTGGACCGAAAGATTGAAAGGACAAACCCTTTGGGTGAAATTTATAAGACCCAGATTTAATTGTCCTTTGTTAGTTTTTATATAGCACCCACTATACTGCAAAAGTTGGTCTTTTAAGAGAATTGATCTAATTGTTACTTTTTTGATAGCTGAGTTTAAAGTCTGCAGTGCCAAAGCATACCGGGGATTATTTTTCCACTGCCTATCAATAACTTAAACTTGTCTATCAAGAAGGGCAATTCCCATGTAATGAATTTTGAACTCACAAATAAAGATCCAAACATTTTTATAAATATAGTTGGAAAAAAGAGGTTAAAAATAGTGATTTATAGTCTATGCAATGAAGTTCATATTCAGAAGATCAAATATTGATGTAATTTTTTCAGTACCAATCTTAAGCTTCTCTATCAGGATGGTGCCTTTCCAATGAGTGACTTTCCATCTGGCAAACAAAGATAAATTTATGCATTTTTAAAAACATCATTGAAAATAAATGAAAATTATGAATTTGGTACAAGTTATACAATGAGATCAAAATACAAGGAGAATTGCTAGAAAAAATTAAGTGGAATAGATGAGAAATAAAAGAATAAGCTATTACAGTAATATTGATCAATGATAAGAATAAATTAAAGCCACATGGTGATTTTGACAATTGTTTTGCTAATTCTTGAGAAAAAACGTAATTCACATTTATAATTTTTTTGTAATAATCCTCCAATTTAATTACATAATGATCGGGCTAATTTGTTATGTCTTTCATTTGATATATGCAGATATTTGTTACTTGTAATATATGCATAATTAATGGAGATGATTCCCTTAAAATCTACAACCAATATGCTGTCCCATTATGAAGGGGAGAGATGGTACAGATAAGGAATGCAATTAGCTAGGAAGCCATTCCGGTAGAGACACCCCAAGTGGGGCTGGGAGGCCAGATGGCGGTTGTCTTTTTGTGCTCCTGGGCTGGGTGGAACAGTTCAAGGCGCTTGTATGATCTCCCAATTGGTGCTCTGTGATGTCCCCTTCCTGGAATAGAAATTAATAATAAATAATAAAATTAAAATATAAAAAAATAAATAATTAAGTAAAGAAATCAATTACAATATAATATGAGTTTGTGTCTCAAGACAAAGAAACAACTGAACTCTGTGAAGTCTCTGAAGAGACAGAATTGAGATATTTTACATGAAGAAGTCTGCTATGCTATGCTATTAATGACTAGGATATATATATATATATATATATATATATATATATATATATATATATTGAGACAACAAGACTTACATATATATTAGTGTATTGACAATCGGTAAGTATTTTGATTGCCCCACCCAGTCTAGACGTAACTAAAGTCTTTGGAAAGATGCAATTAATGTCATGGGATAATGTCGATCCAATAATATATCGCAATAATAATCCCTTAAGTAAATATTAAGGTCTACATGAATTCTATAGTCCTGTATGCCTCGATGTAAGTCTGGGAGGTCAACGATAAGGATTGAACCAAACGTATATCAATACTGACTATAGTGGCTAAGTGTTGATTGGAAGAAGATATGTCAGAAGCCGTAAGATGCAGCGCTTAAAGATATAGATGACTATCACTCATAAACACGGCAATATGGAAGTATTGAATATCAGCTATGTTTCTGAAGAAGGCGGCACTTAGACTTACACATACGACTAAATAAAAGAGCAATCAATCATTAATTATGTTAGCAGCGATTAAGATAATATGAGCAAATTGAGTAACTCATGATAGCAATTATTTAAGGCCTAACGAAAAGTCACCAAGCAAGAAAGATGCGATTTTCTTATGTAATAAGGATATATGATCTGATTGGGAAGTCATATCTCTTGGCTCTCAATGCAACCATTCCCTCTTACAAGATATATAAGGGAGATAACTCATTCCCACTAGGGATCATCAAAGGTTTTTGGAGTTTAGGAAATATATTGGATAAACGGATCAGGAAAAATAAGATATTAAAAAAAGATATACTCTCAGCGCTGACTGTGACAGTATCAGCAGATTGGTCTAAATAAGAATTATGGTATGTAAAGGCAATTTCAGTAATATTTTATAAGTGGCATTAGATCACTTTGAAGATATATATATATATATATATATATATATATTCATATTCTATAAGGGATAAACAATCTTATATAGTCTATTATAAATATTATATGTTAAAAGGATGAAATCAGAATCATCTATATATAATGTATATATCTATCTCTAAAAGGTCTAATATTTACATCTGTAATATATATATACACGCATTAGTAATAATGGAGTCATAATCATATATATATGTCCATGTTTAGATCTGTTATTATTTAGTACCTGAAGAGGAATGGACTAAAGTGTTTCCAAGGAGAGTCCTGTCTAAATCCAGCCAATAGGTTGATTCCTAAGATAGGGTAGGGATCAATGTCCCTTTAAAACCTTGAGGGCATAGTCCCAAGACAGGATAAGGGCTTGGATCTATAAACTTTGAGGGAACCTATTGTGATTGGTATCTAAGCAACTTGGTTACATCCTAATCTTCTTCTTCTCAGACTGAAATGGTAATAAGGGTAGTATGGACATTAAGGATCATAAATAGTAAGATTGCTTAATATGTTTGGTGAATGTATAACTTTCCTTACTTTGAATAATGGAATAACATAGATTTGATTCAATGCAACTTAGTCCATTCGGTTTAGGCCATAAGAATATAAAATATGGGATAATTCTGGTTATAACAGGCCTAAACCTAGCAGGGGACATTACATGCTCCATAATGACGATGGATCGTTTGGGTAGAACTTTAAAGAAATCCCTCATGTACACTCTGAATGTTGTAATAGTGAATTAGAATTCTATTTGTAACATTGTTGAATTATATGTTTATTTATCTTTTAAAATTAACCTGGTTGCAGACTCCAAATCAGAGAATTAGGTTGACACTCACATTTCCCAACATCATCCATACCTTATTTGAGAATTCTAGGGCAAATTGAGTTATTCTTATGAGTCCCAATAGGGGACATTGTATCAAACCTTATTTCAAAATGGGCACATTACACTCACTGCTTGCATGTAAAGCTTGATTGTGGTGGATTTCAGTTCACTACCTTATTGACCATATGCTACTAGACTAATTGAAGTGAATTTCACATGCTGAATTATGGGACAATCTGTGTATGCTTGTTCTTTTCCAATCAGCACACATTCATCCTTGTAATTCCATTTAACCCACATTACACACATTCATCCTTGTAATTCCATTTAACCTACAGTACTGAAAAGTGTTCATCAACTTCTCCAATAAGGAATTTTATTCTCCAGTCCAACCTCTCAAAAACTAACACTACTATCTTCTGAACAAGGAGGTTCTTATTTATATCGATCATTAGATCCATCATTACTTGAACTCATAGCCCAAGATTTAGGAACGTTGACATTAGAGCATTGTTGTTGTCTTAAGTTTTTTTGAAATTTTAACCAATGCACAGGACAACTGAAGGAAGATGTTAAAAGGTGCATAAGGGGTTTTGTTGAGAGACCAATGGCACATGTAACATCTATAAAGAGATATGTTGGAGTAGCAAAGTGTTCAAACAAAAAGAACGTGTGTCTCCGTGTAGGATGTTGACAATTTTTCCCACTCTATGAAGAACCTCCATGACTCAGAACACAATTACCAATCCTTCCCATGATACTTAGAATCACTATCTTTTGTCTATCTAGTTGTCCTCCTTCCGTGAACACATACATAACTTTAATGTAACGGAGAGGTGGTTTTAAGAGATACTGCTGAATGCCATTGAATAGTTAGAGAGGCATTTTCTATGTTAGTAAGAACAAAGTGGGAAGAATTAATTGCAACTTTCTATATTATACAAAGCAAGTATATGAAGACTGCTTATTTATCAATGGATAATGGTATTAATTTAATGTTTTCTTTCTCTCTAATTATTTCATGTATTCCTTGTTTAGGCTAGACTAGGAAGTAGTTTAGTCATGTATGAGACATTGTATTCGCATAGATCATCACAATGATCAAGCATTACTTATGGCTGTAATTGCGTGTGAGTTTTTTGCATTGATGGTTTGGATCATACTTCATTAGCCATCATCTTGATGAAATGAATGTAAGGTAGATTGTAGACAAGTGTTCACTAAATAGAAGGGGGGAAGAGAGGGTGTTATAAAACGAGGGCCCCAAAAAGAAGTAATAACAGAAGCTTGATAATTGACACAAAATATAGAAAAAATTGCCCATAATAGTTAAAAAGTTTCTTATTATAGTTTGTTAGCATACAAAAGGGTGTGTGTATGTGTAGCCTAAAAGCATGAATTAAGATCAAATCACATAGCATCATGTAAACAGCAAAACCACCATAAACCTGGATGTTTAAAACATAAATGATAAATATTATATAATATTCATCGTTTGAACTTCAATTTCAGTATCAAAATAATAATATCAAGTTCAACAATTAGTTTTAAACTTTTTTTTTTTGATAATTAGATAGCTGGATTGGGCCAGCTCCCTTTATATTAATATCAGAAAAGAGCATACAATGTTCTGCAAAAGAGAGACCTTGATCATCAACTGATTTCTACCATACCTTCCTATTATAGCATCCGAAGAACACTACCCACCAAAAACCTACAGACCATCCACTGTTTATCTACCAAAAATGGTGGCTTCTATACATATGCCAGTCACATAAATCATATACGTAATACCCTTAAGCCCAACACAGCACCAGACACTTTTAAACACTTATGGCTATCACATCATATACCAGGAAAAAAGGGAACTTACTGACCACACAGAGTTACCGGAGCCTTCCATGTTTCCTATCCCACGAGCCACGAAGGTCAGTTAACAGGGGGCTGTCGGGGCTGATCGGAAGATGATGCTCTTCCGCCTCCTTCATCCTTTTGGCATGGGCCGCTCTGGCTTTGACAGGAGAGTCACTCTTGCACCTCCTATGCGCTGGGTCGTTGGCTATTTCCTCCATGTCCCACTGATCTTCCGCCCATCAGATGTCACCTGAATCTGGCAACTATGGGAATCCAGATCAGCCAACTCCAAAGTTTCTCCATCCGGCACCCAGTAACCCTTTCTATTTGTATTTCTTCAGCCAATCCACCGTTGGAGGTGGAAGGATGGCAGCCGCCTTCTGCAGGAAAATCAAGTTCCTATCTATGCTGCCCAGCCTACTCTTTAGCTCGTCCAATTCCACAGTAATAATGAGGGGGAACCTCTTAATCACACCCATGAAACCTCGCTTCGACCCGAGATAATATTGTTGAGCAACAAGGATCATGTTTTGGGCATCAACATTATTGAGTACCGCATCAATTTCTCCTAAAGACTTGTGTTTAAAGAGCCTTTGACACAGGTTTTTAGCCTTGACTTTTGCCATGCCTCTGGTAAGAGTGAAAGCCAGAAACATGGCCGTTATATCAGTGTTAATAACCCTGTGCCTGTGGTATGACCACAGGCACTCCCGCCCAAGAACCTCCTTAACCCCATGGAGAATGAGCGGATGCCTGACTGTGAGCATTTGCAGCAGGCATTTGTCCGACACTTCTCCTAAAAAGGCTACCATATTTCTTGTGGACTCTAGACAGATGGGGGTGTCCATTTCTCCAGGTGTCTTGCTCTCCAGCTACCAAGACTGTGACTCATCATTCCTACCAGCTATGTTTATATAGGCAAGTAGCATCTGTCATAACTGCTCCAGATCTTTCTCCAAATCTTGCCACACAAGCATTCCATAAAGAGGCCGTCATTTCAAGCGTACCTTCCAATAATTATCCTAATAATTGTCCGACACTTCTCCTAAAAAGGCTACCATATTTCTTGTGGACTCTAGACAGATGGGGGCGTCCATTTCTCCAGGTGTTTTGCTCTCCTGCTACCAAGACTGTGACTCATCATTCCTACCAGCTATGTTTATATAGGCAAGTAGCATCTGTCATAACTGCTCCAGATCTTTCCCCAAATCTCGCCACACAAGCATTCCATAAAGAGGCCGTCATTTCAAACGTACCTTCCTATAATTATCCTAATGATGTTGGGTTAAACGTGTCACCTTTGCACTTATAAAGAATCGCCACCTTGTATGGATTCCACTGTCCTAAGATCTCCTCACCTATGTCATAAATGAAACGTCATCAATCCTTTATTCCACTTTGGGGGATGTGTGCTTCAGCATCCTGGCACCGTCGTTCCCATAAACCTCCCACTTGTATCCAACAATTGCTGTCCCATCATTATTGCATACCCATTCCCAATGCCTTAGGAATAGGTGTCACATGGCCAATATATGGTGGGGATTGGGGACGCACAGATCAAGGGTACAATCTTCTACCTACAATCCTCGACTCATTTAGATGCACTTCACACTTAATTGCTTAGGCCCCGTGCTCGTCTTCCTCTGTGATGGCTCGCTTAGCAAGTTCATCCGCTACAAAGTTGCCCTCATGGTAGACATGATTGATTTTGAAATCGTCGATTAATCTGATAAGTTCCTTGATCCGTTTAACCCACCTATTGAGCTTCCAATCTGGTGTAAACTCCTGCCGAATCGCGTTAACAACAATTAGTTTTAAACTTTTAATCATCAAATGGATTCTCTAAATCACCAATATATCATCATCGTTGACATTAGATGATGTAGGAACATTATGTCCACTTGCAATAAAAATGTGTTGGCTTTTTTAGACTCCTTGAATGCAATTTGTGGGGAAGTGGAAGCATCCAAGTTAGTATGCTCAGGCTCTATATCCCACAACTTCATGCTCCCTACCTTGTTGCCATGTTGTTTGTGGGAAAGGAGTTACAAGTTGGAGTGCACATATACCTATGGAGACAAAGGAAAGAGATGTACTTTATAAGAATAATAAAAAAACAGAAAGTTAAAACTTCAAAGACCAAAAAATAAAAAATTACTTGTCATGCCGCTGCCTGAGGAAGATATCAATGCCCTAGAAAATCGTCTTATCTCTTAGACTTCACGATTTTCTATACTAGGAATGAGCGATCAGACAACATGAAAATGAGCAGAGGTAATCACTTGACGGACAACGATTAATAGAAACAACCATATATTAGACAGTGATCAATGTTACAGCAGCGATAATTAGTTTATATTGCCATGAGCCGTAATCAACACATGTACAATATCAATAAAGACATGAATCCATAATCAATATTATTAATCAACGTATATTTAATATTAATATCAAACCATTATAATATTAATAATATTAATATAATCAATCAATCAATATAATTGTATTAATATTTGATCATTATAGTTTGTTAACCAATATATAATTAATATTAATATTAATCATTTATTGATCAATGAAATATAATTATATCGATCAACCTATAATTACTAATGAACTAAATAATAAAGCAACCCATCGACTAATCACTAATATTAATCAATGTAATTAATTGACTCCAAATGACACCCTGTACATAGCGACGTAATATGACAAGTTGCGACCCATGAAATGTGGTATACAAATTCTGAATCACAGAAAATACAGTAAGGATAGGGGGGAGTCGGAGAGAAGAAAAGGAAATAGAAAAAGAAATATATGAATCTACGCAGATAATTATGGAAGGCGGTAAGTTTTCAACTATGACTTTCAAACCCAATACTAATGTCGAAGAATGGTCAGTATTAAAGTGTCAGTGATATCTTGATTATCTGCAATCTGTTGAAGGTGATAACCACTATGGTCTCTATCCTCATCGATGGAGTTGTAGATAACGTTAGCTATCCCCTATACTAACATTATACTAGATAAGCATTTGAGTTCTTATTTGTATGATTACAAACAACAATGAGAAGACGACAGTCTGAAGAAAAGGGATCCTTCGGTATGCAATTCACTACAGAGTGTTATCAAATTTTATAGTTAGTGATGCTTCCGTATGCATGCATCGATGAATATCATGCTACATAAATCGATAGCTAAATCAATTAATGGTGAAAGACATTATGAATCAATGGATGGTGACATAAATCGATAGCTAAATCAATTAATGGTGAAAGACATTATGAATCAATGAATGGTGACTGGTGGTAACAATGTTTCCGAGATCGAATATAATCATAATTGGCTAAGGCATAACCGATAGCAATAGAAGTTATCATATTAATCGATAAGGTTTGGGTCAATGTCTAAATTAGTGCAAACACCAATAATTAAATAATTATTGATTATCATCTCTATCCACAATCGATATCATAGGAAGAATATACATATATGAGATAAATGGATACTCTGATAAAATGAAAAGGAAGAGAATATAATAGATCTTGAATTCTCTGCGGATCGAATAGGAGATTACATAAATAAGTTGGGTACTGATCACATAGGAGGAGGAGAATCATAAATGCATTAAAAACATATATCTGAAAGATCGAATGTGTATTATATATATGAAGTATACATCTGAATTATATATTCGAATAATCTATTATATATATATATATTAATAAGAATAATATTAGAATAATATAGCTAATACATATGTATATATTCAAGACCTATTACTATTTTAATCCGAGAAGAGAAGCTGTAATGTTACCAAGGAGGGGCTTGTATAAATCTAAGCAATGGATATCTGTCCCAAGATAGGGTAGGGGTCAGTGTTCCGAAAGCCTTGAGGGCAAGACCCAAGATGGGATACAGACTTGGACCTGTAAACTTTGAGGGAATCCATTGTAGTTGGTATCTAGGCAACTTGGTTAACACCTACTCTTTCCGTCAGTAAGCTGAATAGTAATGAGATTGGATATAGGGGTATTGATGTTACATATAGATAAATTGACATGATTAAATGAATTAATAATTATTATTTATAAATATCCTAGCTTGAATTATTATATTAAGGACATGCAATGTAGAGTTTGAATTAAATATGTAATAATTATGTCTAACCTATCAGGGGACATTACATATATACACCAGCGATGGAAGGAGCATTAAGATGTGTGATTTAGTGAACTATCAATGGTTTTGATTGGTTATGAAGAAGCATCATGAAAGGTCGGTTTTGAATATGCACAATCCTTTCTGAAAGACTAGTAACTTCCCAAGGGTCATCTTTTTTCATGGAGACATTAAGATATAAAATAGGAAAGACCACGATGGGGACAAGGCATCAAGGATAGGAATTGAATAAGCATTGGTGCTCATAAAGAGCAGATCAATTCATAATATAACAGCGATAAAGCACATAGATCAGATTAGAAATTACTGCTGATTGCAGGCAGTAGCATTTGTTCATTTGTGGTATTCATGAGTATATGTTTGATATGCATGCTTAATATATGCAATGTGGATGAATGTTATCTTATACACTTGTGATCCTTTATTATTTCTTACTAGATATTAATAAACTTGTTATGCTTTTTGATTATCCCCATAAGCAATCATACAAGAATGAAAGGACATATATTAGGGAGAGGTGTAGACATAGGTTCCCCTGAATTAATTAGTCCACCCCAAGGGATGGAATCATCACGGGATGTTCCTGCCGCTTGTGGGACCAAGGGGCAAAGTTGTCTTGGTCAGGTGTTGTGTGCTCTTGGGCTTAGATGGGCTGAATAGTCTTTCTCTACGATTTGGGTTCCCTTGAATTAAGTAGTCCACCCCAAGGGATGGAATCATTATGGGATGTTCATGCCGCTTATGGGCTAAGGGGCGAGTTGTCTTGGTCAGGCACTATGTGCTCTTGGGATTAATCGGTCTGAACAGTAATCAGGCACCCTTTGTGGATTTCCTCTCCAAACTCTAAATATGATTAATTGTGGGAAATGGAACCATGGATGATTATTAAATAGAATAAGACAATTATTGTTGTGATATGCTAATAATTGTTAGGATCCCTAAGCCTAACTAGAAATTGTTTACTGCTATGCTTGGTAATTTACATACATGGAATAATTATACAGACGACAACACGTACCAAATATAGGAGATAAAATATATCTTTATTCGCTCATGGATTCATTATACAGAAGACCAAAGATGGTCGGCCAAGGTTTACAATTCATTCGACTATACACTACTACTTTCATTGGTAGTACACAACATATTTAAAGGACTCAATGGTTGCCAAGAGGAACACAACCGTCAACCAATCGACACTTACAACCACCCGGAGTACCAACCAACGAACAATTAATACATTGACAACAATTAATTCACTGACGGATAACCAATATTATCAAACATAATATTAAGCATTGTACGTCGACTATTGAAATAATCAGTCTCATGAATTATATTTCAAATATTATCTAACATGGGTGCAGGACTTATGTTCATAACTATGTTATATTCCATATTTCAATTAATTTTGTGATTTTAGGGCAAGATCTGGGTTTTTCCCAAAAGGGGACATTACGTTATATAATTTACTTGTAATAAAACTTTGATTACAAGGGGTTGTAGATTCTGAAATTGTTGGCCATAAAAGTTCCACCAATTGTGAGCATCCTTAAATTTATCATGAAGAGCTGTAATACTTTGACTATTTGAGTGTACAAAATCAATGAACTCACTCATGACTATATCTTGCGAATGAGGATGAGGAAAGAGTCTATAAAATGTTGCCTTGTACCCTACGGCAACTTCAAAATTTCTATATGGGGTAACCCTTGTTGGCACAAAAAGAATCTCAGCATTGTAGTATTTTGGACTCAATGCAAAGTAAAGAAGATGTAATAGGGTGGTCATTGTGTGCAATCTTCCTTCAACAATTGTGCACTTGTTTGAAGTAATTCTCTTTAGGGGCTTGCTCTCTCACATTGATGATGCTCTTCATCTTCTTAATTGTTGAGTTGATGCTATCATGTGTCTTTTCTAAGAAAGGCTTGTCCATATCAAATATTTGGAACGCTCAAAATGGGGTTGGTGAAACTAAGGAGATACTCCACATGATCATGCCAAGAGTCATCTAAGATCACCCGCTTAATATTTGGTCCTCTATTGAATGCTCAAAATGGGCTTGGTGAAACTAAGGAGATACTCCACATGAACTATATAGACAATTTTGGCAAACCACCATGGTAGAAAGTGCCTCTCTAGTTTTCACAGGTCTTATTAAGATGATTGTTTTAGAGGCAAAACAGGTTTGAGCAACTTATTTAAAAATAAAATAATTAGAATTTAAAAACAAACTTTGAAGAAGAACGCTACTTCACTTAACTTCAATAGCTCCAATTTTGAAAATGATTTAAAAATGCTTTGCAAGATGTGGTGGTTGGCGATGATCAATTGGATGTCTTGAGACTTAACATAAATTTCTTTGATCCACGAATAGTATTCCTCAACCAACAACCTAACAACTCTACAATTCTTTGCGCTGTTCATTATGACTTCAACAATGATACAATTTCCCACTTCCTCAATGGCTGCAACTAGAATATCAGCAATAAATTGGCCATCTTTCACTTGCCTTTCACAATCTATAACCTCAAAAAGATTGCCCCTATAAGGGACACCATTATGACATTGATCAAGGGCCGATTTTTGCATCTTTCCACCCATTGAAAACAATGGGCACACTCATCTCAATTCATGAACCCCTTATGGGCTTCAATGAATCTTCTACGAGCTTGACCTCTTTTTCCAAAAGGTGCTACACACCGTCTCCTAAGTCAAGCCCTTGTACCTTTTTGGAGTCTCATTAAAGCAACCCATTTGCATAAATACATCTTGCTATATGTTAGTCGGCAATGTCTAGATTCTCATTTTGAAACATAGTTTCCAAAGGTCCCTTTGGTCTTCTCTTTGTAGTGGGCTCTTCACTTTCAAGAGTGGCCAAAACTAGGTCGCTCTCTACTACAACATTGATATTAGATGGGAGTGTTGGGGACTTCATTGCCTTTGATGTTTTTTATTAATGGGTTATTTGATTTACGACCTTGTTCATCTACTTGTTTTTTGCTACATAATATATCCTATCACTTTCTCTGGAGGCATAGGTACACCATAATTATGTGCCCTTCAATATACTCCCTCTAGAACACACATAACATCGAAGCTTGAACTAACTCCTATAGTAGTGAAGAATTTCAAAACATGTGTTAGTCTCTATCTGAGGGTGGCAAAAGAGTCAATCTAGGTTGTTAAGAAGGATCCAACCCATGTTGTTGGTAAGTTAAGGGGGGGGAACGTGGTAGTGTAGAAATTGTGAGAAACATCATCTCACAAGTCTATCCGTGTTTGTGTGAAGTAGTAGCATCCAAAGGCAATTTAGAGCTATCAATCTCTTGTATGGGTGGAAGGAGGAGGTATGATCAATTTGGATCCTATAGGCTCGCTACAAGGATTTGTGCCGAAGTGTAATGACAGCCAATAGATAAAGGGCTAGGCACATTGGATCTCTTACTAAATGGGGCATTTAAAGATGAAGGGCTCTTTAATCACTACGTACTAGAGGGAGCAAAGTGATAGGTCTGGTTTTGGGAAAGAGTTCGATGATCCATGTCAACTCATATCTTGTGATAAATGATGCTAGAGATGGTGAGGATGACATAAGATACCATCTTCCACTTGTAAGAAATGCTCAATGTAGAGGTCCACTTGAACTGGATGTATAGCTTGTAATGTGCCCTCAGATCTTGTTTGAATGAAGGAACTGAGTAGGAGTGTCCAAATAATACTTGAAAGGAGGTAGTCTTCAATATGATGCTTATAGAAAGGAGCAAACTAGTCTTAGAGTACCAAAAATGTTGACATCAAATGAGGCCCAATGAAACTTTCTACTTAGAGGAATGAAGAGCTAAGTATAGAAACCTCTCATGGTTGGACATTGAATTCCCCGTGGAAATGAGTTTGTGGATGTAGAAAGTAAGAATATAGTTCCACGGCATAGCAGGTGGAGGAAATCTCAACCTGGATGATACTTTGAGGAACAATTTGTTTACAATGAATCAAGCATTGCAACTTGAGCTTCTAGACCTTCTCAACAAAGGCCCAATTGTCGAAACCCAAGCTATAGTTGCAAACTTTAGAACCATATAAAATTGTAGGCTTGATGATTGTATCATAAGGACACATGTTTTAAGGGATATCTCAGAAGGGGATTTGGAAACAGTGACACTCCAAGATAGAGAGGGAGGCACAACCATTGCATAGGCATGATTGAGAAACAATCTTCATGTTGAAAGAGGGACAAAAAATTTGGACTCCCGAGTATGTGTAAGTCACTGTGATCTTTAAGGCTGCCCCCTTGTAGAAGAAATGAAATTGGGAAACAAAATGTTTGGGGATGTTGAAAATCATGACCTTTGTTTTACCAAGCTTCACTACAAATTGTCAAATTTCACAAATGTGAGTAAGTGCATCAAATTTCTGCTGTAGGCCCTTGGTATAATGAGAAGGAGAACACCATCTGCAAAAAGTAGAATAGCTATAATCACCTCATTCAAAATTCCAATAGAAAAAGCTACGGAGAATAGAAAAGAAAACCAAGAAAAAATAGAACAAAACAAGCCTGGTGATTACCTTTCTAAATAGATTCCAACCATTGATAAAATTCTTTTTATATGATGACGAACACTTCATGGAAGTTTAGAAACAGAAAAAGACAATTGGTTGGAGGGTTTGTTAGTGGAAAAATTAGGGGAAATTATATAAAAGACAGATTTAACATAGTGGCCAAGTCGCGAGTATGGATTTGCAGAGTTCATTATGTGCCAAGTTCTTGCTTTAAATTTACCTCATCGATGCATGGACATGTCTTTTGCTTGGCCGGTACTTACCAAGTTTCTATACCACAGTTATCATATTAACATAGGTCCAGATAGAAGGTACTAGGACATGTTTTAAAAGCTACGATAGAAGTGCAGATTAAAGCTAAACCCAGGCTAGGTTAGGCCTGGCAAATCCTAGATAGGATGTAAACTACAGAAAGTTGATGATTTCAGACATGTTGAAGGAATCTTTCAAAGTTAAATGGATTCCTGAAAGAACACCTTGCAATTCACAGATGCAGTTGTAGCTATGTATGGCTACTGTAGGTGGTTAAAAAGGAAAGCCCAGTTGTATTTCCCAAGTTCTAATTCTATTGCTGTGATAACTTTGTCATACCTAAAATAGATGAAAAGAATAATATAAAGGTGTGGTTGGGACCTGGGAGTGACTTAGAAGCAAGATTGTTCATGAAAGGCAAAGATTTGAGGGACGGAAGTGAGGGCACCACAAAGGAAACTCTGAATTTGAAGCAGACCATCCTAATTAATTCTTCACAGCTGAGAATTTATAACATTGAGACGAAGCCACATTTCTTTGACTTGAATTGCGTTAACTGGTGATGTTAGAAACTATGTTCAAGGATGGTTGTATATTGATGAATATACGCTGGCTGTCAATTAAGCATCTACCTTCACAGACATATTTTGTTAAAGATAGCAGATCTCCACAATCCATGAAATGTTGCTGAAATGCTTCTGGATAAGATTGTGTGCAAATTTTTAACATTAACGTTTCAGATCATATTCCATGATCCATCATCAGGATGAGAGAGTGTAAGAATGCAAAAGATGATGATGGATCATTCTTATCCAGAAGCATTTCAGCAACAAGACATATTTTGTGTTACGTAGGACAGTGAGGATTGGGTACTTTTGTGGGAAGGCATACAAAATATTAAATGTATGTATAGGGCCTTCTACCAAAAATAACTAGTCTGGTGAATGCTAGTTGATCTCCAATTCCTTTTGAGGCCAACCATGGAGTTTGAGTTTTCAACTAGCATTGAGGGTGTGCAATTTGCCACTTGAAGAAATGCTATAATTATTAATGTTTATGCAGATTCAAACAACCATCTATGGGATTGAAAAAGGATAACACAAGAGAACTTACATGTAGCTATCTTAGACTAACTTAGAACTTATATGCTTAGGTTAGAAATAGTATGATGCAATAACTGGTAGACCTGAAACTCAGTCAAGAGAAGGGAAGATGATGACTAAAATGCACACTAATGACTGCAAGACAGTTGTTGTAATGAGTTTGGTTTATTGTTTGCCACAAAGTGACAACTTTGGGCATGGTTGATTAGATAAGAACAGGTTTGGCCTTGGTTGAACATGCTCAGCTAAATGTGAGACAGAAACTAAAGGAACTCATGAAGTAGATTGGAGCTCAAGGAAGTTGGATGAGAGGATAGAAAGCAGTAACAGGAATCTGAAAAAGATACTAGGGTGTTAGAGGAATCAGAACCCTAAGGGAAAAAGAATTAGGAAGCTATGGGAGATTAGTTGAAATAGTGAGATACAATTAAGAAGCTAAGGATGAAAGTGCATTGGGTGAGTGCTGCATTTATACAAGTATAACTGGCATAAGTTAGTAACTAAGGAGTGGAAGCTAACATGATATAGAGAAAGCATCCCAAAAGCTGGTATTCTTGGCAAGGGTAAGACCCTAATGTTTACTATGAGTCCTAGAGGTATGAAGTGTGAGAAGAATGATTTGGAAAATAATATGATATGAAAAACAAGGAATGTGTTAACTAGACCCTAGTTTATTGGTGAAGTTGAATGGCTCACAAAGAGCTCACCAAGGATCAAGTTTTGGTGAGTGCGAAGGCCTGACACTTTGATGAGATGAACTTGAGATTGTGCCCCATGGAAAATTTGGCAGAATGAATACTCCTTTAGGCTTTGGTGCTAAGCTGAAAGGACCCATCCAAAAGGAGGGTTCAAGTGGGGTTTGCCAAAATCTATTCACTTAAATAGACGTTCCCAATTGTGCTATAGTAATGGGAGGGGCCACTCTGTGTACATCCAAAATGATAATAAGCATGTAATATGTTTTAACATAAAGCAACCGCAACACTAAACAAACTAAACAAATCAAATGGACCAATATAAGCAAACAAAATAAAATGAGCGGGTAAAGGGGGGCTTAACCATGGGGAACTTCCTGGCATAGAGATCTCCCACTTTTAGTAGAGTGTCTTCAAGGTTTGATGGCTATAGACGAAGCCTAGGTTGGTATGGGAAGCCTGGGAAATCGAATAAATCAGGTAGGAGCAAGTGCCTAAGTTTCTGATCAGGTCAGTAGCATTCTTCTACTCTTATGTGCTGTGAGAAAGTAGGCTCCGATAAAAGTTTTGTAGTCCTTGTAGATGGTCTGTTGAGCCATTGTAAAATCTGCTGTTAATGCAAATTCAAGGGCATTATGTTGTATCCTTATTTTGGAAACTGACTCAGAGAACTATTTAGACGTGTAAATATTTAAGGCTAATATTCCAATCAGGTTGACTTTGTCAGCTGGGTCACATATGTTTGCTAAATTTAGGGACAAGATTTTTAGAAGCTCTTCAAGTTTTGATGGCTTAAGATGAAGCCTATAAGTGTAGGGGAAACCTGGGAAATCTAATAAATCAGGTATGAGCAAGTGTCTGAGTTTCTGATCTGGTCAGTAGCATTCATCTACTCTTATGTGCTGTGAGAAAGCATTGGCCAATGAAAGTCTTGTTGTCCTTGTAGATGGTTTATTGAGCCATGTAAAACCTGCTGTAAGCGCAAATACAAGGGCTGTCTGTCAGGCTGTATCCTTGTTTTGGAAACTGATTCCAAGATTCACTATTTAAATGTGTGTCAGTATTTAAAGGCCAATATTCCAATCAGGTTGACACAGTCAGCTGGGCCACGTGTTTGCTAAATTTAGGGCTAAAATATTTAGAAGGGGAGGTTTGGCTAGGGTTTTTCTTGTCCGAAGGGATTTAAATGGCTTAGGAGGGACAAAAAGTAGGCTAAGTGAGGATCAAAACAGCATATTTTAAGGGTAAAAACATAGTTGCACAGAGACAGGTCCTCGACCCTCTGGGATGTGTACTGGAGACTGGGACGTGTCTCCCGTACCAGAGACTTCCGTGGAGATTTTGTTAGTTTAATGGTGAAAGATCTAATGATTTTGGATGCCATTTTGAGGTTTAATAATTTAAGAGCAACTGTAACAGTGGAAATGAGTGGGTATTTAAGTGTTGGTAGGGGATTTTGGTGTTACAGTCTCCAAGTATCATTTAAATCATAATTACTATCCACTATATTTTCAGATATTCTATAAATTATTAAATTATATTGAAAAGAAATAGTGACGTCTCCAAGTACCCCCGTCCCCTATTTTGGAAAAATAGCCGTACCAGTACTCGTTCCCGTCTCTGGAGTCTCCAAGTACCCCTTCTCCGTGCAACCTTGGTAAAAATGATGTGTAAGATTTTTTAAGTGACAAAGGCATCTCAGACACACTAAGTGCACCTTAAAATGAAAATGATGACTCAAATGTTACTGCTGAGCCCACCACAATATCATGAATGATGTGTCAATGATGGGAGATGCACTGCACCAACAAACACCTTGTTAAAATATGGATTATTTAGTAATGCATTTGGAGTTAGAGAGGTAAAATTTACCAAAGTTGTAAAAGGATGGATCTGCGAAATGGTTAGATATGCCACCCTACCAAAGCTCGAAAGGTACAGAATTTGAGGTTGATAATGGTATTATTGCTCCTATTTCAGCCCTATGCAAAGAAAGTAAATAACTATTCAATATAAGAGGACAATTGCTGAAGGGAAGGGGAATTCGCTATCTAGACATAAATAGGAGGCAAAAGCCCCTTACCAAGGCCAACAATTAATATGGGACTGTGATAGGCTTAAAAAAATGAACAGCAGTAAGTAAAGTTAGAAAATGAGAGAGGAAATAAAACCTTCTTTTAGTCCATTCGTGTTGAACATTTATAGCTACAATGGGAAATGCAAACAATAGCAATTACTGGTGATGTTCAAGATCATTTATGTTAATCCTTGTGCTAGCTAAATGCATATCAATGCTGATGACAATTCCTATGCTAATGCCTGGCAAGAAGTGTCATTGATGCTTATAGTGGCACACTATTTGAATCTTTTTTGTAGTTATCGTCATATGTTTCTGATTAACGAAAAAGCAGGTTTTGATGGGGCCCCGAAACCCATTACAATCAGATTTTGAGGGGGACCTGGAACCCCAGTAAGACGAGACACTGCAACAAATAAAACATTTACAACACAGCAGCTCACAACCAGCCCACAGCCAGCAAACAGTCAGCAGCCATAAGATACAAATCATCCATAGCACCAGCTGCCCAAAATAACCCCACAAGGGGCCCAAGCCTTACATCAGAGAGGCAATCTCATAAGCAATGAGATCCATGGGGATTTGATGGTTCCCTAAACCACAATATTTGGGTTTTAATATGGCTCCCAAAACCATAATCTGAAATCGTCACAAAAGATTGAGCATCAAAGAACCAGCAACCTTCCCAGTGGGTTTTAACATGGCTCTCAAAACCATCATCGTAGTCTGCCATAATGATTGAACAACCAAACACGGGCTGAAACAATGGAGAGAAGAAAGGTACCCCGGTCCAAACAGAGAGAGATTTGACTTGGAATCCACAACCACCTTGGGTTTTAGAATGGCTCCCAAAACCATAGCCAGAAACTGCAAAACTCCCAAAAGATATAGAACAAAAAAACCAGCAACAAAAAGATATAGAACAGGTAAAAAACCAGTTGCACCCGGGGGTTTTAAAATGGAACCCAAACCATCCCAGAATGGGCACCAAAGATCTTACCAAACATCAAGGGGTTTTGGCAAGCTCTCCTAACCTTAACAAACAGAGAAAGAACTCCCTGCCAAACTTTCCACACCTCTCCAACACAACTCCCCACTTCAATATGAGGGGGAACCACCTGGTTAGCAGAGAAGGGAAAAAATTGGAGAGGAACCAAGATGACATTCATACTTGTAGCCGAGTAGTCACAACAAAGGATCAGCCCAAAACAGAAACACATTCTCCAAAACTCTCACACCAACATCCACCTCAATAGGATGAGCTGCCACCTCCATTAGACAAGAGAGATAGGAAAAAGGAAAATGAGTGAGCCATTGCCAAGTTGAAGCCGCACAGAGCCACCCCACCTCAATAGTGGTAGGTTACACCTCTAAAGGAACCCAACAGATACAAATTCATCCACAAGCAACACCAGCCCATTCAAGGAAAGAGCAGAAAAGCGCCAGGGCACTAACCAAACCGAGTTGAAGCCAAAACCCACTACATCTTAACCAAAAACAGAACAAGGCCAGACAGGGCCCTTGAAAACTGACAACCCTAGGCCAACAAACTTAAGAGAGCCTCCACAAAACCTGAGAGAAAAAGAGCTAAGATGGAACCACTAGCAAGAGGCCAGCAACACAGCAACCACTGCATGATAATCAACAGATGCGCCTAGAGTCCTTCCAAAAGATAAAGTAGAGGTCCCCACAATATCCATTCCCCAAGAAAAGCCAAGCTCAAAGAACCTCTTAAGCAGTAGGGACGAAACACAGCCCAGGGAAAGGGGCGTCTCCAAAAGAAACACCACAGCATCAGGACGAGTCAGTCTAGCAGCCACAACCGCAAAGTATGATTTGAGACTATACCAAGACTCTCCAAAAGGCCAACCAAGCCTCACAATGGTAACAGAGGAGAAGACCCAAGCCCCAAAGATGCGAGCTCTCCCAGACCCAAGGCAAAGCAGACACACAAAACAAAAGAGAGAGGCCAAGCTGAAAAGACACAGCCTCCTCTCGCAGAAGGGGGCTAGAGCAGACGAAAACAGAAGCCTATGAAAAAAACAAAACACCAAACGGGCCACAGAGAAGACAGCCGAAGAGAGGTGGGGCCAAAACCAAGACAGAGAAAAGCCCAAGCTGAACAACACCATCTACCTCCCAAAAGCATAGAGCAAAACGGAGGAGAAAACCAAGCCAGAGGGGGACAAGTCTCCGCCAAGGAATGAGGCACAAGGAAACCTCCCTACTCCCGTAGCCACACAAGAAGACAACCACCACCCAACTGTAGCAAACAGCCACCCAAAAGCAATGACCAAGCCAGGACGTGAACCTCCGAAGAGCAAGACAAGGGAAGGGACGCCAAAACACAGATTGCTGCACCAGAGACAGAAAACCACACAGGAAAAAGCCGTTACTGGGAGAAAAGGGAACCGGAAGAAATGGATGCGCACCCCCTTCAAACCAGACAACAGAAAAGAGGCACAAGCCATCCACTTCTGCGTCATCTTCTTCATCCACAACCGCCTCTGAAGCTCCCCTACAACCTACTGAAACCCTAGCACTGTTCAAACGCCCACTCCTGCTCCTATTCCCACCCATCCCGATTTAATTATCGTCATATGATTATTGATGATATTTCCTCATCAGCAAATATGTGCAAAAGATATATGAAAATTGTGATAGGTAAAAAACATTAAAATTCACAAATTTTTGTCCAAGGGATGAGGATTCAATTTTACCAAGGATGTTCATAACCCCAATAACATGGCCCATAGCTTCAACAGTGAATATGGATTACATTTAAATGTAACCCAGGGTTGAAATCTTATGATTGTTTTGTAAGCTTACCACACACCACAATAAAGGAAATTTGTAACCTAACCCAACCTTTGACAACTAATTTTTTCAACACAAAGTATGAGCAAATTTACCATACTGTCGAGGTTGGCATAAATGGATAGGCTAACTTTATATAATTCGATCATTGTGGATACTGGATATGGGCTTTTTATACAAATTTAGTTTTGTTGGTAATGGTTCAAATGCTGTGACAACACATGCCTCGGTGACTTGACAAAAATGAAGTGATTTGACATGCCTCAACATTTTGGCATGTGAAAGATCAAGTGAAAAAAAAATGGAAATATTTTTGGCTGCATCTTAATTCACTCTTTGTTTTTGAAGTTAATTTGATGTCCTTGTATGTCAGAAATTTGATAGTCTCGCATGAAAGGTTGAACCAAAGCAATTAAAATATGAAAAATACAAGACGTTTATGCTTTCTATTTGTTCATAATTTTTTCCAATTGTTAGAGAAATATTCTCCACTTGTCAACAGTTTGGAAGAACGAGATTAGAATGAGCGGAGGGATTTGTATAAATTGCAAATATAGTCGGTATATTTACATAGTTGGGAGTTACAATCGAACCCACTTCATACTAATTCATGAAATTAATGTCTTTCATTTCTTTGACATGTAGGAAAATAACACTTTTTATTTAAATCAAGTTTTGGAGTCTGATGCTCAAAATACTCTCTGGCAAGCTTGAAATTTCAAGCTTTACCACCATGAAGCTGCATCCTATGAATATCCATACTTCCTGACTGCAGTTAAGTGATCATATTTGCCATTTCTGACTACAACATAGACTTCATTCCTCAAATCAGCTGTTGGATAATTTGTATGTCGTACATGTGTTTTTGGTTCGGCATGTTTATTGGTTGTCTGCTCAATGACATTTTGAATGCCTGTATTCCTAGAACCATTTTTTCTTTGTAAGTTTGTTTTTTAACTAATGTACATAATAATAAATTATATTTCCAATTATTATCTGATATTTTGAATACCTCTATTCTTGCAATTATAAGTATTTTTTTCTTTAAATATTTGTATATAATTATAATTCCTTATCTATATAGGGTTGAAAGGATTTTTTTGTAATTTTCTCCCTTGAATATATTTAGTGCTGCCTCTTTGGCCAAAATTTATCACTGTTTTGTCTTTGTTTTTTAAAAATTGGCATCTTTTTTTTTAATAATTTATAATTATATATAACCTGCATTATATTTTTGGTACAACATTTTTCTATGTAGTTTTTGGTCATTACCATGCTTCTAGTTCATTTGTTACTGAATTTTTTGATTTATCCAATGCCTGATCTTTCAGAAGAAGATTATGCTGCAGCTTTCAATTTTTGGATGCTTTGTTCAATATATGACTTTATAACTCATCATCAGTCTCTGACGTATTTGCAGGCACCTGTTGAGCAGAAATTGCCTTCTCTTTACCTTCTAGATAGTATTGTAAAGAATATTGGTGGGGATTATGTCAAATATTTTTCAGCTCGACTTCCAGAGGTAAGATATTTTGCCTGGACAATTTTTTTAACCTTTTTGTAGATGCAGCTTGGCCAGTAATGAATACAAAGTTTCGGATTGTAGTTATAGTCTATAGATATGACTACTAAAGCTATTGGTTTTCAGATTGCTTGTGGTTATTCAATTCATTAAGGTTTCAAATCTCCTTTATCTTAATCCTATTATATTTCTGGCTTTCTTTTTTAAAGGTATTTTGCAAGTCATACAGGCAAGTTGATCCCAGTTCATATCATGCGATGCAACATCTTTTCCGGACATGGGGCGGAGTATTCCATTCACCACCTCTCCGTATTATTGAAGCAGAACTCCAGTTTCCTCCTGTTGTAAATGGTCCATCACCTGGCACTACATCTTCAAGGCCAACTGAGTCTCAGGCTCAGCGCCCTGGCCACAGCATCCATGTGAATCCAAAATACTTGGAGGCAAGGCAACAATTTGAGCAGTCAAGCATGGTGAGTGTACTTACGGTGTACTGATGTTGAATGAGGTTAAAATATACATTTGAATCAAACTTTATGATTGGAAAACCTGCAGTAAGTATGCTATATATACTTTCTGGTGTTTCTGTAGAGGAATCATCTAGAGTTTTTAATCTATCATGTATATCAAATAAACACTGCTGTAAAACGTTACCATCTGTATGTTGCTTTTTTTCAGGCTGAAGGATCAAATTCAGAAAATAACGAGGACTCATCAAGTCCAGAACCTGAGAGATCTGGCAGATCTGTACATGAAAGTCCAAAAGCATGGTCTGAAGCTCCTCGAAGATTACATGTATGCTACCCTTTTGCTCTTTTCTGTTATGATCAGAATATAGATGCCAAAAAAACTGTTAGGTGATTTCTTCAGATATTCCATTAGCTTTACACTGCATGCTTTTGGTTTGTTAGGCAATCTTTAACTTCACCTTTAAGAAGCTCTCATGGTTCTTTATGATCTTTTGTCCATGTCTGCAGTTTGCAGATTGAAGTTGAGATATCATCTTAATTAATGCTTGTGTAGATTTTGAATATATCCCTTTCTAGGTTAATATTACTGTATATTAACCTCCAAAAAAAACTGCCTCAAGTTTTTCCATTTGAGGTCCATGTACTCTGATATTTCTCATCTCCCTTGTTCTCATCAAGCTTTTGTGATTGATTATTTGTGCAGTAAGTTGCTCATGCTGAAAGAGTAAGGTTTTAACATTTTCGAAAAAGTCTTACTCTGCAATAATTTCTGTCATTTTCAATCAGTATAATTTAATAGAGAAAGGGCTTGTTTCAAGGAAATTCTTTTTGCTGGGATTTTTATTTAGATTGGATATTTTTCAAGTCTGTTTTTCTTTTAATGTTATACACCAACTGTGGATATTCTCCTAGTTGCTGCTTGGTGCTTTGCACTATTTACATCTGTTTGTCTTTGTTTAAGTTCATTCACATTAAATTTGTGTGATCTTTATATTTCTTCCCTGTCTTATTACTGTGTATGTGTGCTGGTTTCAGCTCACGAGCTTATTATTGATGTAAATTATCCCTAAAACTTTCTGATATCTCTTGTTTTGCCAGCATGCTCATCGATCGGAAAGGGGAGATGATTTTCATCAAACTGTGTATGTACAGAAACCTGCTACGCGCTATTTTGACTATGATTTCAGTCTAGGTGATACTCTGTCTCCTTCAAGGGTTGGAGTTGGGAGACCTCCCTCTCCCTTTTCTCGAATGGGAGGTGGGAAGCCTTCCTCTCCCCTCTCTAGGTTGAGAGGTGGAAGGGCTCCCACTCCACCAAGGTTTGGAATAGGAAGGGACACTTCACCATCAAAGATTGGAGTTAGGAATGCTCCCTCTCCCTCAACATCAAGAATCGGAGCTGGAAGATCTCCTTCTCCATCAAGGATTGCTATTGGAAGGCTGAATGAGAAGATTATTGACCAGGGTAATGGATGGGAAAGGCCTTGGCATGGGAAAACTGATGGAGATGGACTTCGACCACTTGATTCAGCTAATACAGTTGCTGCATACAGTCAAAGGAATGGCTATGATTGGCAACAGCAGCCGATGCAGGATGCTCTGATTGATGCCTATGGAAATATCAGGGGTCAGAGGTCTTTGAGGGGACCACTTTCACATTTACAGCCACCCCAGGAACTTGACATGAAAAATACTAGAGTTGTGTCTAGAAACTGGAAAAATTCAGAGGAAGAAGAGTACATGTGGGAGGATATGAGCCCTAGATTGGGGAATCATGGCAGGGGGAGTGAGAACGTGAGGAAAGATGATTGCTTTGTTGGAGATATGAATAAGTGGCCAGGTTTAGTAAGGGGAAAAAGAATGGGCACAGAACCTGCTCTTCCTGACAGTGATTGGTGCATGCGTGGATCCATGTCTCACATGGATCAGCCAATGATAAGTGGGAAGGATATGCTACCTCTTAGGAGGGTATGGTTCTCTTGTTACTGCTGTGTATTGTATCTAGTCTTGTTCAATCAGAAATAGTATTTTTTTTTTCAACTTTTTCCCCGGTTTTCTTATTTTGTTAGTGATTTTCCTTAGATATGTGAAGGATGCCTATCAAAATGGTCTTCTGGCTACATCTTTAATCTTATCATTTTCAATTGGAAGCTATATATTTTCCTCTGTTCACCAGTATAGTTGTTCTATTAATAATTTTATTACTTGGATACAGTAATTGGTGTCTAATTAAATCATGTTTTACAAAATCTAGGAATCAGAAGAGCGCCACCCATCCTCTCTTTCACAATCAGGTATTGTGTCATGGAATGTTAATACTGCCACTGAGACATCATCTTTTCTGAAAAGTAGTGAAGGTGTATTAGGACATAGATTTGGACCAGTTCGACCACCTCATTTTTCTCATCAAAATCTTAGCACAACTTCACAATCAAGGCTGAAAACGGTGCAAGCATCTGTTCCCGGTTGCAGTGGTTTAAGTACTGGCATTGCTTCTTTCAATTTAGCTCATTCTGGTGGTCCTTCAGCAGGTTCAGTGAACAATTTCAGGTCAGTGGGTACAGAACTGCGATCGGGAATGTTATCAAAATCTCCATTAAATGTTGGATCCTCACTTGGCAGTGATTCTTTGAACTTTGAATTTCTGCCACACATGATGCCACCATCTAGTAACATTTCCTTCCCAATGAGGCAGCAACCTGAGAGGCATGTTTCATTGTCACCTATAACTCAATCTGTAAGGCCTTCTGCTCAACCAATTCCTCCTGTGCTTCCATCTGCTCCACCACCACAAAATCCTCATTTTCAATTAATGCAACATCAGAATAATTTTATGAAGGGCACTCATCCACATGTTGAGGATACTCCTTTCCATTCTCAAGGTTTGTCTTCACAGTCATCTAAACAATCGCCACGTCAATTGGAGCCGGTTGAACAAGTTCCGCAGCAGCTTCCCTGGTTTCAGCAGGTGCCGCAGTCTCAAGCTCTTGCAGAGTTGAATCAACTTCCATACAATGTTCCACAAGGTAGCTATATGCCACAACAGTTACCAGTGCCACAAGAAGTACAACAAATTCCCCTTGCTACATTACCACACACGATTCAGTCTCAACCATTGATGCAATCCCAAACTGTCACACAATCACAGTTAAGTGGCGGTGTTCCTCAAACTTTGGGATCTATTGTCAGCAGTAGCATGGCAAATTCTAATTCGAGACTAAATGCTGTGTCTTCATTAATTCCACCTGTCCCCAATAACTTATCTTCACAGGTTTTAGGGAGAGTACAACCACCTCTTCCCCCTGGCCCGCCACCAGCATCATTGTTGCTAGCGTCAACATCACAGGTGATGAGTTCAGCTACCATTCCACAAACGTCCGGGGGCTCTCTCTCGAGTATTCTGAGTTCACTTATGGAAAAGGGTTTGATATCTGTGACAGCTGCATCCTCTGCTCCATTTTTATCTGTACCTGTAACATCAGCTGTAATGGCAAATCAACTCAAAGATATTAATGCAACTGCGGCTGAAGCTTCTACTACAACATCCTTACTCTCTGTCCCACCTGTTAATGAATGCCTTTCAAAAGATGCACTATCAGAAGCACAGGATACTCAGGATCCCATTGGAACTCAATTTTGTTCAGAAATCCTCAGGGTTCGTCATGAATCTGTTCTCAATGCATTATATAATGATTTGCCAAGACAGTGCACATCATGTGGGATGCGCTTCAGATATCAAGAAGAGCACAGCAATCACATGGATTGGCATGTGTCTAGAAACAGAACCATTTCAAAGAGTCGCAAACAAAAGTTTCTGCAATCCACATCTCGTAAATGGTTTATGAGTGCTACAGAATGGCTCAACGAGACAGAGAATTCGGCAGCTGAGGTTGTTCCTGCCTTTTCTCCTGTCGAAATGATTTTGGATAAAAAAGATGATGAGGAATTTGCAGTCCCTGTAGATGATGATCAGAGTGTTTGTGTACTTTGTGGAGAACTATTTGAATTCTTCTATAGTGATGAAACAGATGAGTGGATGTATAAAGGAACAGTTTACATGAATGTTCCTGGTGGAAGCACAGAAGGCATGGGCAGGTCTCCACTGGGTCCTATTGTACATGCTAAGTGCAGGTCAAAATCTGCAGGAGTTAATTTTGCAGATTCCGAGGAGGATGAATTGGTAAGAAGACTTGGAAGCCATTGTGATCTTGTTTGTTTTCATTTCTTCATGTTGTTTGGGCGATATCAGTTTAAAGTGCAAATGAAGAAAGATGAAATTTCTATACATCTCTCTGACCACACTAAATGGATTTGTGTGCTAGAACTTAAAATGGAGTCATTTTGTTCTGTTCTGTTGACAGTGATGTGGGTTTTGTTGCCATTCTTTCCTTTTCATTGTCTTCAATTTTCTATGCTATGGGTAATTCTTTATTTCTTTTTCCTGTTTTGATTGTCTTTTATGCCTTCCTGTGTATGGCTTTAGATGGGATGGCCAGTGAATTTGCAACATTGTGGGTCACACTTGTTCTTGACATGTACAAATTTTGGTAACTAAGCAGAAATATATAAGTGGACGCTCTCTCCATCATGGTTGGCATTACTAAGAATTTGATGTGCAGCCAGCACAGGCTGAGTTTTGTGCTTCGTGTCTCATCCATTGAAACTAATTTGAAGAAATTTTTATTTGATTTATTTGGCATCCTGCGGTTCTCAAACTCACCTTTGCCTCCCAGACAAATATCTAGGGGCTGAAAGAGAACCATCAAACTAGTTTGAATGGAGGAGTGCAACAGCTTGATTAACTGTCGTTGCCTTGTAAACACTAATCATATGTGGTTTCTTTCTTCGACGAGGTGCAACTCTCTGAATCAATTAATTACTGAGATGGATCAATCAATAGAATTATGTACTGTTTACAGTTATAGAACCGGGCTCTCTCCCACAGCACGAGGATATTGCTAATTGTTCATTCAGGACAGGTTGGGTAGCTCGCTTCCCATCTTGAAGGTGCAACACACTGAATCACATTAATTATAGAGATGGATTAATCTATGAAATTATGTACTGCTCACAAATATATAACTGGGCTCTCACTTCAGCAGCATGAGGATCTTGCTAATTGTTTGTTCAGGCTGGGCAGCTTGTTTCTCGTCTCATCTAATCAAACTCTAGTAAAGCATAGGTTCAATTACATTTGAATTTTTTATTTGACATCCTGCAATTCTCACGCTACTTTGCCTCTCCAATGAATATAAGTTCAGAAAGATGGTCAGCACTTTAGTGTGAAGGTGGAGAGCAATGTGTTGAATCAGCTGTGTGTTTTAATGGGATGGGTAAATGCATGTTCTCTACTGACATAGGTTAGTGTTGCAAAGAAGGCCCGATATATATGCGGCCACTCTCTCCAACTTGGTGCTATTTTTGTTTATCTGATGTTCACGCTTAGCACAGGCTGGGTAATTCGTATGCTGTCTCATCTGTTTAAGATTCTGTAGAAACCCGATCAATTTCATTCTTATATATAAACAGGCATCATCAGCCCTCGCAAACACATTTTGGATTTCACAAACAACTTTTGGATTCAAGAAAAACCAACAGCACAATTACAATTTCGTTGAGTCGAGTCACTTAACTATAGTTGCTACTCGATTGAGTCGATAGTACATAGTATGTAAAATGTCATTTATTCTTCCTCTAATCCTTTAGGTGGTCCTGGTATGTATAACAACTCTTATCATCTCATCAACTGGATGATGCACGTATTTTTCCTTAACTTTTTCGTCCTGTTCCTTTTGTATGTAAATATTCCCCCTGGTTTGTAGCTCAATCTAAAACCTCAGTCTAGCATTTTTCAGTTTTCATACCTTGTGAATGGATGGTTGTTTGTATAAAACATATTCATTATTTCCTTCTAAACCTTATGAATTTCATGACATTTCCTTGTGAATTGCTATCTTCATCTATTTACGCAAGTTTGTTGTATAATTCCGGGCCTCTATATTTTCTGTATTCTATTTTCTTTTTACAAGCCTTCTATAATAATGAGGGAGCTTGCCAATTTTAATTAGTGAAAGTTCAAGCTGACGTTGTTTTGATTTTTGTCCATTGCAGGAAGGTAATGACGATTCTGAGAGTAGAAGGAAAAGGTTACGGTGTTAATTTTACTGTTGATGTAACTTTGAGTTGTAAATGTAGTCGAATTAATGATGAATCAAATGAAGGAAGCATGTGATTCTCACCAATCTTTTGTAACAAAGCGATGGGTGACTATTGTGATTTCTGTGAGCTTCTTATGTGCCTGTGATTTGCGATTTGGTCTTAGTTAATTTTACAATTGAGCTAACAGGAGTAGGTTAATATATGCAATGATCCTTTCCTTATAATGTATGCCTTTTCTATGTGCTTTTGATTTGCGATTTGGTTTTAGTTAATCTAACTGAGCCACCAGCAGTAGACTAATATATGCAATGTCCTCCATTTCTCGTAGAATCAGCATTCACCATGGTATCACTTAATTTGTATTGTTAGCTTCAACGAACGTTTCTTGTAAAATATAAGATTCACAATGGCATCGCTTGTTTTCTTATTCAGTTTCACAAGTGCAGTTGACACATGCAACTACTTCATTTGTCAGATTGCGTATGGTATCATGATGAGAAGTATAAATTATTAGTTTCTGTACCCTCTTGGAATGAGAAGGGGCTTTTCAATAAATATGGTGTTGTGTAGGTTGTAAGTATGACATTCTACTGGAGATTTTAATTCTTGTATAATATGTTGTGAAAGACTCGAAACAATTCCGTTCCTCTAATTAGTAAGAGGCTAGAAAAGGTTGAGAATATTATTGTGTTGTTTATGGTAATTTATAACTTTCTTTTTCGATACCAGGAGATGCATATTGGCTAAGTATTTGTGGTGTGAAGAATGGACAAAACGTTTATAACCATGGCTTAACTCAAAAGATTCAACTAGAACTCTTAACAGAAATTCCGCTGGTGTGCCTCGTCTTCTTTGAAGACTGTTTACTGTTTTAAGAATGAACAATAGTATTAATATTAAAGATTTATAAACTGGGCTTAACCCACTAGATTAAATGTAGATAATGCAGCAAAGCTGACTACGAAGTTATTGCACAAAAGGTAATGAGATGTGAAGCCATTAACGTGGTTGGAATAAGTATGGTGGCCAAAATTTTCATTTATAGTAATTTGGTTTTAATATTTTTTTTCAAAGATTAATCTCCAAACATGGGAAACGAAGGCTAATAAGTTCCTCTACGTTATGACCAATAGGTGGCACGCGAAAAGTTTGGTGCCTATGCACTTGAAGGGCTGTCCATACTAATTTCTTTTTAACGAAGGTTAAATTGTAATTTATTAAAAACGTAATTGCGTTTCACAACTATACCCAGGTATGTAACAGTTTTTTAATATTAGCGAGCATGTAAAAGTTTACGGTTGCAAGCAGGAGAGAAACACTCTTCACTAATTAAAACTTGCATCTTTGCTTTTTGACATAACAAAAAATTAAGACTTACTTCTAACACGTAACATATTATTATAATTTGCAAGCAATGAGGAACTATCTTTTAGTTGAAAATCACTTAATATCTATTGCTTGTATCAATAAAGTTTTGCACGCGTGCTCTTGGACACAACAATTATGAACATGCAATTAAGAAACATCTTCCAACTAAGGAATTGTTAAAATAAAATTAGAAGTGTGCAAGTTTTCTTAGGTTTTTTTGGCAACGCATTGCCATTTGCATGATTGCTTTTTAGATTTTGCATTTTGTTAATTATGCACGATACGTCTTTGTATATGAATATTCTAAGTAGACAAGGTGTTTTTGGCTGTAACGTCAAAGAGGTTGGGTCCTTTAAAGCTATATTTGCCATCATCAACTTTATTGTAACATGTGTGTTGCTTCCCTCTTTTTCCTTGCGAGCGTTCATAGGATTCTATCTACAAATAATTTGAATTGTTGTCACCTTTCTTGTTTCTCACTTACATATATTATTCTTTTCCATTGATCTTTGATTGAACTCCACCTCTCTTCAATTATATGTTTATCTTCTTGATCGCTCTCGTTTCATGAACTATTGGTTCCATTGAGATTTTTAGATCCTCGAAGTTATGCCATTGCCTCATCATAATCAGTTTTTTTTTTAAATTTTAGTTTCCAACTTAACTTTCTAGCTTTCTATTCTCTAATCATATTGCATTGTAGCTCAAGATTTAAGCTTTCCATCAAAGGGAGCATTCCTTCACCAAATGTTCAGCTTCATGGAAGCATAAGTATTTAGTATAGTTGCACTCATATTTATTTGTTGAATCTATTCAAATCATGTCACTCATTTCTCCAAGTTAATTCTATATGTGAAATGTTTGATCTATATCCAAGAACATATAGATCTGTACAAATTTTGCTACTTCTCTTTCCAAAGTCATTTTAGAAGAATAAATACATCTGGAACACATCTTTTTCCAAAGTCATTTTAGAAGAATAAATGCATCTGGAACACATCTTTATTTTGTAACTCATGGCAAAGGGCATACATGTAGATCCACAATGGGGCATTGGATTATGTTTTCTTTGTAGGCTTGAAATTAATGTGTTGGCAAGAATGGGGCACACATCATAGGTTTGAGCTTTAGCTTCTTTAGAGTTGTATTTATAACTCAAAATGAGGGTAAGTGTAAGGTTCATTGCTAATGTGCTAGATTATAGAATCATGTGAGAAAATAGAACATGAATAACCATGGGGAATATATATTGTCAAGATGCTCAACTACATTGTAGACCATAACTCATTATATACTCAATATATAATTTTGTAGTTTATGATTGCTAACACACTATATCTTTGTTACAATTTGTTATATGTCATTCTTGAATTTTTCTCTTATTATATTTTTCAATCTTCTACTCATGTAAATACAATTAAAATTTTGGAGAGGGTGCTTCTTCTCGATGGTCTTTATATAAAGTCTTTTTTTTTGGTCTTTTGGACATATTGTAGGTTGACCAAATGTGTTGCATTGACTTGTGCTAGGTTTAGTTTGCTTTGATTGGAAGAGGGCTTGTTTTTATTCAACTAACCTTTGGCACCCTTGTGGGTTTTCGCTCTTGGCTTCCATTAGATTGTCCTTTCGGGTTTTCGACCTAATGAAAGAGGTCTACCTTTATCTTGCCAAGAACATCTCTTAGCTAAACTCATGTTTTGTTCTCAAAGACATGCTAGCTTTTTCCACTAGTGCAACAAACTAAGCCATGTCCACTGAAAAATATTCAAAATTTGTACAAGTGTGAAAAAATTTAGGATCATGGAAGGATATTCTTAATGCTCTCTTGAAGTGAGATAATATATGAGCCCAATTTCCTAGCAAGACCATGAATTTGAAGTAAAAATGTTTCACCTGCTTCAAGATAATTTGGTACTACAATTGTGTTTGTGAATGTTTGAGTAACCACTAATAGACTTGAGAGATGTGCCAATCTTAAGTTTACTACTCATGACAAGGCCATTTGGGTGATGAGATCTTTATGTTGCTCTTGCATGTGATGATACCATGCATAGACTTTCTATTTCCACCTAAATAGTGTCCAAATCTTTCATAACATCATAAGCAATAAATGATTGCAATATTTGATTTTCTAGACTTCAAATTGATTTTTGAAATTTCTAATGGAAGTTGGCCTAGCCAAACAATATTGGAACACATTTACATTGTTGCAAGTGGCTTACATATTATTTTTTATTAAGGTTCAAATAGGTTTTGAAGGGATCCAAAACCCTCTATACAAATATTGCCCTTAGCAAAGCATTAGTAAACTGGTAGCCAACCATAACCAAAAAGGCAATACTAACATAGAAACAAAACAAATTTGAGAAAAACAAACAACTAAACAAGTTTTTTTATGGCCTCATTGGCCTTGGCCTCCGATTGGGAGGTGTCCAGAGCAATTTTCTTTAGATCTTGAAGATCCTGTGCAAAGTGAACTGCCACTCTCTTAAGGTTTCCTCTTGTTCTGGTACACAGACCTTTGATTTCTTCCACATTCCCTTGAGCCTTCTTCTTGTTGATGTCAAGATCAACAACCACCATTTTCTCTAGGTGGAGTCTCTCAAATTTGTTTAGAGGTGTCCTTAATAACCTTATGACTAAAAGTGACTAGGTTGAAGAGGTTATCATTGATGCTTTTGAGTTTGTTCTCAAGGGCAACAATTCTACCCTCATAATCAATCCTCATTGTTTCCACATCCTTAACCCCTTACTTCAGTGAGGCAACAAGTGTTTTGCCTCCATTCTCTTCCCAGGGAGCATCTTTATGTTGTTTGTTCTCCAATTAGCATTGTATCCCTCTCAACTTGATATTAATTTGGTTAATTTCATGAAACATCCATTTATTCATTTGAAAAGAATCTACAACCACATTGTGCATAGTTGCCATGATATCTAGAGGGCATTCATGTTCAGAGTTAAGGAGCAAGGAGTTAGGAGGAAGCTCGCGGGACAAAGGTCTTGTCTCCTTATAAGAATTAGGGCCCTATTCTTTAGAGTCTAGAACCATGTCAACAAAGTGCAACTGGAGGTAAGAAAGATCATGGGGACTTGGTGGAGGGGGGCCTGTCTAGGTTTGGTCGGGCTCTTCTTCTTGGAACTACTAGGGATAGGGCCTTCCATCTTAAGAGATACTGGTTTTGAGTCATTCTCAATCTCCCAATCATCCCTTTTTGAAGGCAGACAATTAGAAGCCTCTTTCTTAGAATCCTCATCCTCTTTGGAGGGAACATGGGATGCCTTGGGTTTTGACTTGGAGAGGGAGGGGCAAGATTTCCAGTGCTCCATAATAAATAAGATAATACCCTTGTGTAAAACAGGGTTTTAAGGAATTTTACCATGTTCTTTTATACTAGCAGCAAGAGAAGACAATAGGAAGAAGGGAAAAGAGATGGAAACCTTATGTCCAAAATGATTAAGTAGAACGTAATGGTGCCCATAGACAATATAAAATCTTCCATATAGGGAAAAATACTAGATAATCACCTTCAAAACCACCGCCCACAGTTTCTTGATTGAGTTCATTGCATATCCATTCTTCTTTTTCTTGGTAGGGTTTCACCTTCACCATATTTGACAAAGTTCTTCGCAGCAGTGTTCAAATCCTTTCGGCTTTTGAAAAACATTTTACCATGATTTTAGCAATAAGCTCCTCGGTTACCTCCCTTTTACGCCTAAACATTTAGACAATGTCATTCTCCCAATTCTCAACGAACTTCTTTGTAACCTTAGGATCAAATCCATGGAGTCTTTCTAGGAAAGGGGTGAACCCACCCTTCTTCAAAATCATCCAAATGGTAGGGTCCTTTACTTCATCACAATTAATGGGTTTGAGCTGATTTCTATCACCACCCATTTTGCGATTAGTAGCTATGAAAATCCCTCAATCCCTCAAAATCACAATTTTTTTGATAAACAACCTTACTGAACAATGAAGGAAGAAGAAAGATAAAATTACCCAGAAAGCATGTGAGAGGAAAGTCCAGAAT
Source organism: Chamaecyparis obtusa (assembly GCA_027943335.1). Classification (NCBI taxonomy): domain Eukaryota; kingdom Viridiplantae; phylum Streptophyta; class Pinopsida; order Cupressales; family Cupressaceae; genus Chamaecyparis; species Chamaecyparis obtusa. Next base: position 726,872 of record BSBK01005588.1, on the reverse strand, counting down.
GTTTTGTACTTAATGACATTCATTATTAAAACTACCAATGTGATTCTGTGCATGTCTCCTTTCTATTTTAATCATTTCCAAGACTTCATTGGCAAGAGAATGATACATCTGACACTTAACTTTATCACTTCAAACATTGATATTGGCAAAATGGTCCGCAATAGCATTACCCTCATGGAATAAATGAGATATCTTACATTCAACAAAAGAATTAATGATATCTTTGGATTCATCAATCTAATTTTTTATTGTCCATGAAGGGGTTTGGTTTCCTTTTAAAGATTGGATATTGTTGTTGGAATCATCCTAAATCCAAATCTTGGTGATGTTCATCTGTTTAGCCAAGCTAAGGCCATGGTAGGAAATGATAGCTTCAATAGTGTGATTATTCTGGCTTCCCAATGGGAGTGCCACTGCTACTAAGAACCCACCATATTCATTTGTTAGCTTTCTCCCACACCCTACCGGCCTGAGATTACCGTTGTCTGCCCCATCAAATACTTTAACCTATCTTACAGGTGGGCATTCCTAAATAATGTTGTCTCTAGCCCTTCTAGTGGGATTGATGAAAATAGAGATGTCAAAGCCAAGCTTCCATATTTGCGCAATATGATATTCACCATCAGAGATAGGGAACCTCACATAAGTTTTATTATTAGAAACAACAGATTGAAATTTTCCCAGAATGACTCTCTTGCAATTAGCAAGCACCACCAAAGATGGCACAGAGTCCTCATAGAATACCATATTGTTTCTTTATTTCCAAATACCCCAAACAAGACGAGGGATGAAAAGAAACCACAACAGGGAAATAACAAAAATGGAGGAGGGAGGAACCCATAGGGGAAAAGCTATTGGAGGGAAGCTAGAAAGACCAGTTCACACCCCAAAGATTAAAGAACAAACTCTAGATATCACAAGAAAAAGGGTAGTCCAAAAATAGATGAGAGACATTCTCATAATCTTCATAGCAGAGTAAACATCTATTAGCAATGGAAAAACCTCTTTTACAAAGATTAGCCATAGTTAGGATTTTGTTTTGAAGGACAATCCTAAAAAAAATGTAATTCTTTGGGACCAGTTTAGATTCCAAGAACGAGCCCACCAAGGAGAGTGACAAGATCTTCTATAAAGAGAGGCTACAATAGAAGAGACAAAATAGTTACTTGATAGAGTGAGATCCCACACCTAATAGTCAAGACCATCTGAAAGCTTGATTGAATTCAACATAGATTGTAGCTATGACAGATTACTATTGACTATGTCAAAATTTTCTAGTTACCTTGTTGGAGGTAATCGATAACATAGACGACATATTTGTTGATACAATCATCCTTATATTGCCCAAACAAAGAGGATGAAAGGGGCATGTGCCCAATCCAACAATTGTTCCAAAAATGGGTTCTCCTACCTGAGCCAACTATCCATCTTAGGCCATTATCCAAAACATAATTGGAACCTCAAACATGATTCCAAATAGGTATATCTTGATTGTGGGTGAATTTAGAGATGAAGTTAATATTTATTACGCCATATGCAACTCCATTCATCATTGGCCTTGAACATCCTCCAAACTTGCTTAGCAAGCAAATCCAAGTTGAAGTCCTTTATTCTCCTCATCCCTAACCCACCAAGTTGTTTTTGTTCTCACACAGCTTCCCAAGCCACAAGAGAGATCATCTTTTTGTCTTTCATTCCAGACCACAAGAAGTATTTTTTAATATGCTCTATTGCTTTAACATATTTGGAGGGAATCTTAAGTAGGCTCAAAGCATACATAGGCAAGTTTCAGAGGGATACTTTTAATAATTGTACCTTTCCAACTTGAGTTAATAAGGCCTCCTTCTACCCAACCAAATTAGAATTGAATCCGTCAACCAGTTTCGCCCATAAACAATTCCGAACTTTGAGACACATAGGTAACCCAAGATAATTATAAGGGAGGTAATCAACATTGCAATCCTTTGTTATCTTTTTGTCAGCGTGTTAAAATAGAAGATTACACTCTTGTTCAAATTAACCATCTATCCCAAAGTACCCTTAAATTAACAATGCCTTCTTCAAGTTCCTTACTTCCATGACAAAGGATTCCCCTCACAACATAGTATCATTGACAAATTGTTGGTGAGAATAGACCAAATTGCAAGAAGGTCTCAAACCTTTCAACAAGCCTCTATTGACAATGTGCTGAAAGAAACTTCCTGAACTATCTACTATAATAATAAACATTAGAGGGGATATATAAGATCCCCTTGTTGAATCCCTCTGGAACGATAAAAGGAACGAGAGGGGGAGTCATTAACCAAAACAAAGGTTCTAGTAGTAGACACCATATTCCCTATCATTTCAAGGAATTTAGCTCCAAATCCAAAGGCCTTAATCACTTTTACTAATATATTCTAGTTGACTCTATTGTAGGCTTTCATAAGATCCAATTTAACCTTGTTTCTTGTTATCACTTAACGAATGGATGTTATCGTGAATAGTAATAATGGAGTCCAAAATGTGACACGTCGACATGAAGCCATTTTTCTCATTAGAGATTATCCTTGGCAAAATAGGTTGGATTCTAGTGGCCAAAACTTTAGACACTAGTACATTTGAGGCCAAATTCCGATGATTATCTATCGGATTTGCAACGCCTATTTATCGACACTTCGACAGATGTGTCCGTCGGTGTTTTTGCATTGCAAATTGCTATGGAAGTGATAACCATCAGTATTCTAGCATCATTTTCCATCAGAACTTGCCACATTAATAGCAACTTTACTATGGGATTTCATACGGTATATCTATCATAACTCCAACAAATCACATGGAAGTCCCGTTGAAAACATATGTCGAAAAGGCTGTCAGAATGGTGACACATGTAATGATCGTTCGACAGGAAAACCCATCGGAGAGATAGTATTTCCGTTGTGAATATCTGTTGAAAAGGGACTCTCTTTGACATTGTAACTATCGGGAGTGCGACGGATACTTAGTGACTATCTGATAGGACAACTCGTCAGATGTATAGAAGTCCCGTTGCACATATTTGTCGAAAAGGGGTTCTCTCTGACATTATACCTGTTGGGAAGGTGACGAATATGCAGTGAATGTCCGACAGGAAAACCCGTTGGATGTATAGCACTGCTATCAAAATAAATTTAATTCCCATTGAAAAAGTGAAGGATAAGCACATTAAAGATAACAAAGCTCAAGAGACCATCATAGTTTGTCTCCGTCTTTGGTCCATATACTAAAAAAATGTTTTACCTTTTGTTAGCTCATCAAATGAGGGGATTTGAAAGAATTTAATAGAATATTTTTATGATAACATATATTATTTAAGTTGACGTTGCATGAATTTATCTACTTTGCTCACTTATAGACTACAGGGACAACGATAAAGAAGCATCTCCTCCCATGGCCTACGTTACTCAAGCCACGTGAGGAGATTCTTCTTTATGGTTGTCCTCGTAGTTTACAAGTGCGTGAAGTAGATAAATTCGTTCAATGTCAAACTAAAATAATGTACGTTATACATGAAAATATCATCTATTAAATTCTTGCAAATCCCCGCATTTGATGAGCTAACGAAATGTAAAACATTTTGTCAATAATATGGACCAAAGACGGAGACCAACTATAATGGTCTCTTGAGCTCTGCTATCTTTAGTCCTAGCTACTAGGTAAGGCCTGTAAGACTTATACCTATCGATCATCGAGAATAATCACCACCTTACCTTTATGTACACTGCACAATATCCAATATAAGAGAAGGCAGAGAATATGAATGGATAAAAGAAATGAAAGATACAATAATATTATCTTGTTGTTTACCTTCTCATAATTGATCCCAGTCTCACAAAAGTAATTTTATACGATCACTAGCACATTTCGTGCATGGATGAGAAACAGTATCCAAAGTTTCTAGATTCTGAGAAGAGGTATGCGTGGAGGCCAAAGAAGGGATATTTGTGAAGGTTTTACAGACGTAGGTTACTGAATCATCATCTATACACTGGTACTCAATCTGGAAACCCTCATCCTCACTTTTGTCTCATCTCATCTCAGTAAAGAAGACATTCTCTAGAGTTTTAGACATCTAGCAAATCTCCACAAAAATCCCTTATGGCCTCCACTGAATATACATCTTCTCAGAATCTAAAAACTCTCCATCATTGATTCTCATCAATGTATGAATAAAATTGTCAGAAAATGCTTAATCCCTAATTCAATCTTTGACAAATAAAATTGTGATAGAACACTTAAAGAATAAGGAAAGCTCACAATGTTTAGAGACACACTTGACTCCAAGTGCCATGTACAACAAAAATAATTTGTCCAATTTGGATAGTAATTCTAATTTAACTAAAATGACAACCATAGCTAACACAAGAGGCTAACCTATTTTAAATATTCTTCACTTTCTCAAACCGTACTTTATGATACTTAGTTGTTCCTCCATAAGAATATCTGCAATCAATGGTTCTTACATGATCCCACAAGATTAGCTTAGTAGCACAACAATTATAAAATAAACATGTCCTATATTATAAATAGCATTTGTTTTCACTGAAAATCAAGACATTTAACTAAGTACAGGTACATGATGTTGATGTCTATAATTTATTTCACTTAGTTATTGCGTACAGGTACATGAAATCAAATGACAATACCACTAGGAATCAACACATCTTTGATAATAGTTGCAATGCCATTCTTTATGAAGTAACCATCTGTTTCCCTTGCACCTTCTTGCACACCATCCTTGTTGATAATTTGACCCACAAACAACAACTTTAAATTCAATCAAGTATAAAAACCTTTAGAAAATATGATAAAGACACCTCATTCTCCTTTCCAGATGCCAGGGGCAAGAAAAAGACAGTAATCGTACCTTAACATTATCTCCTATTCGAGCATTCTTGTCAATAATTACCCTTTTCACATGGCTATCTCTTCCGATGCCAATTGGTACACCCCCTTTTCCTGAAAGCAAGATTCTCTCTCTTCATCCATCTGCACATAATCATATAAATATTAAGTTCAATGAATTCTTGAATTTGAGGTAAGAGTATCAAGGAAAATATCTAAGGAAAAGATAAGAAAATATATACAAAATTTTCTTAACATGAATATTACTTCAGTGGGAATACAAAAATAAAATCAAAGTTAAACAAGAAAAGCATGATAGAAAGAGCCAATACTTCGTAGTAATCAACACCCATGAGTAAGGCATCCTCAATAACTGAACGTGCTGAAATCTAGGATCGTAGTCCAACAACAAAATGATGAATTTTGTAGTTCTGCATCAAAAACCAATACAATCAATGCCTAGAGTATACGCATAATTATACATGTGTGCTTATGTTCATGATGAAATATGATGTTAATACCCTCTAAATGAGACTATGCATGCAGGAATCAACATAAAACTTAATACTCAAGAAGTGACAAAGACCCTTTAACGTGGCTATATATGTAAGAAACAATATAATAATTACCATTATAATACATCCCTCCCCAATAACACTGTCAGTGACATTTGCATCAAGCATCTTGATGGTGGCACAAATCTAGACTGTGTATATATTGGAGTTGATATATCATAAAAACTGCCAAGCATAATAAACTCTTAGTGAAGAGATTTGATGACAGTTACCAGATATCTTATCAACTAAACATAACATTTGTATGAAAAAAAACTTAACATTACTAGATGTCAAATCTAAAATGTCACCAATGAACCATCTTGAAGTTTATGAAATTGCAAAATAGAATACCCGAAATTCAGAATAGGCTTCTTGGTGATACCCAAATTTGCATTATAAAATGTCTCAATGGTACCAATATCTTCCCAATATCCAAGCATCAGTAAGTGAAATAAATTATAGACATCAACATCAACATCAACATCAACCTTTTCCAATCAAATGATACTTTTTCACTACTTGTCCCCTCTAGAAGGCATGACAAGCCTACAAGTAACCTGAATATGTGGTATAAGTAGCACCATAATCATTAGAAGCATGGTAAAGCACCAACGAGAGAAGGCCAATTCCAAACTAAGCCAAATAGTTAATAACTAACTTTTATCGGTTACATGGAGGTTGTAAACTAGTTGGAGAGGCTTATTAGAGCATGGATGTGTATTTTTGAGACACAGGGGAGTAAGGGAAGATAGAAGAATCAGTAAATGCCAAAGAAAAAATGTAACATACTCAAGTTTTTAATGAAATGTAAATTATTCTCCAACATACCTTGTCACTACCCGTGAGGGTACAGTCAGAATCCTTATTGATTTATTTCTTCTTTCATGAATGGTATGAATAGAGATGGATTGGTGTAGTATGGTTATGTATTTACCATGAGTTTTGGATAGTTTTTATGAAAGTTGAAAGTATTTTGAATCCTCTAGACATGACTGTTCCTGTATAGTCAGGGTATGTAATGATTAAAATGTTTTGATGCAAGGTTGAATAGATTTAATCCTCTAACATTGGTGTAAAGAAGTAGTATGGTTAGTATTGATGCTATGTTTCATTACTTAATTTTTTCAAGGGTCTTTGAGATGAATGGAGGGGTTTGAGCACTATTTATGGATGACTGTCCCTAACTAGTCAGTACAGGCAACAATGAAATGTTGTGAAAGAGTGATGGTCAAGAGTGTTCCTCGAAGGGAATGGAATGGAAAAGGCTTACTATCATATAATATGAGGTTTCAATTGTGTTGAATGCATGGCAGACAAGAGATGTGCAAGTTAGTTCACTGATTGCTTGGATAACCCAGTTTGGGGGTCACTTGTAGAGGGGACAGTCAAGGTCTGGATGATTGGTCCATTGGAGGACCTTATTTCTTTACATAGATGATCATTATATGGTCATAGTATGGTGTTTGATCCATTGAAGGGATCTTAAAAGGTGTGGAAGTGATTGTTTGGGAAAGCCCTAGGGTATTACTCGTGTTATCGATGTTTTATGCTTATGTGGTTAGTAGAGCATTAATTGTCACTCCTATGCCACCATATATAGATAGAAAGAATCGATAATCTAGATCCAAACTACAAATCAATGATATCTTCATGGCACCTACTTGGTGGTAGCTTATAAATTATATCCTGTGATACTGAGGGGGGGGGGGGGGGGTGAATCAGATATCACCTATTAATCCATTTTTGCATTATTAAAACTTTGCATAGCTTTAAACTGAAACTATAACAATGTAATGAAGCAAATACATTAAACAACATTCAAGAAAGTACTCATAACACAATAATTTTGGTTACCCAGAAACCCTTGAAAGGTAAAACTGGGGTGGGGATGACACCCACAAATCTTCACTACTGCAGTATAAAGTTTGCTTGTTAGGGATACAAATTTGATCACAAACTATGATCTACCCTGTGAGGGGTCTACCTTGTTAAGAGCTAAAAGACTTATATAGTCTACCTTGCAAAAGGATTTAGAACTTACAATAAAGTAAGCACTTGGTTAAGAGATTTCAATAGGTCTATTAAAACCACTCGGTTAAGAGATTTACCCTGACACACTTGTTAGAATGTCTCAGTACCTGATCCTTCAGTTTGCACTGAATGCAAATTACAAATCTTCTCCTTACAATATTGTTTTGATCTCATCTATTAGGTTTATCTTTGTTTTATCCTTCATTGCTTTACTCGGTCACTGAACTCTATCTGAATGCTTCACTAGTCTGAATGTACTCTCTGCTCATTCCTTCATTCCCTTCACATTCTCTCACACACACTAACATGTTTTAGGGTTAAGATCTTATCCTTATATAGGCAACTAAACTTCTTCAAGATTTAAGATCTACGATCCATATTTACTCTTTTTTTCGCTTAAGCTTTACTAATTTTGATTGGCTCCAAGTGTTGCATTGGGATCAATGAATATAAAATAGGAGCGTAATTGCCTCTGTAATTTCCTCAATAAACAAAATTCAAAATATGAATGTCGGCCAAAATGTTTTACCTCAATGAATGTGCCATAACAAACTCGTATGTCAATTCTGGCTAACTCAACAATTGATGTCTCTGGTACTCGGCATCCACTGTACTCGGCATTTGCTGATATCACTATTTCTCAGTATTCATTACTTACATAGCTCGACAAAAACTTAGCTCGGTTAATACAAAAATACATAGTGACCATAGGTTTAATCGGCAGTACTACTGCTCGGTAAGTATACATTACATGACTCGGCCTATTCATGATGACTCGGTTGCAGTGATGATCGACCATCATTGCCTAGATAACGTCTAAGTGTAAGTTACTAATAGTCAACAAAAATATAGAGATCTACAACCCTTTCCAAATAGTGAATAATGAAACCATAAGTCCAATTACATTCAACTCTTGATCTTTCAAGATCATTTGACCTTCATGAGTCTACATGACTCTCTTTACATGCCTTTGCCAGGGAACCCTGCACCATAGATCGATGCTCAATTTTGCATAGCCTCTTGTGTTTTACCAATAGTTTTTGTATCCAAGTAGGTTCATTGGGAGTGATTGTCCAAATCAACCCAAAATAGGAACTTGAATCATCAATGGTCCAGGAGCACCAAGGTCAAAGGCAGGAGCCATGGAGTGCACCAGGGTCACTAATAGATCCTTGGGTGGAGTTGAAGACAATATGGCCTTCAAGGGTCATTGGATTATGTATTAGACCAATAATGGTCATGTAATGTTGTTTGGATCACATATTGATCATATTGTAATCAAATCTTGAATGTAAGCCTTATTGGCATTGATAAGCCTAAAAGGTACCTAGGGGTCACTAGGAATGGATATGTATTGATCCTAGGTTAGGGGATTATGAAAATGACCTATAAGGGTCTAAAAGGATGTAATAAGGCCATTAGAACCTTTAAATATTGTTAAAATCACCAACAATGCAAAAACTTGTAAATTGCCTATTTTGGCAATATAAGCCTAAAAGGCTTAGTTGGGGAACTAGTAAGGGTTATAGGTTAATTTGGTTTGCCAAAGGTTGTTTTTAAACCTTTTATAAGTCTTTAGAATGGGCTATGGGTCTTGTGTTGTCGAGTTGACAACTTTTGTTGTCAACTTGACAATAATTTCTTGTGTTTTGTTAGTGACAGTCAGTTTTGACTGTTAAAAGACAGTTAGAATTAGTTGGATGGTTACTCTTGGGTTATTTGGAGAGTTAATGTATTTTGGGATTGTATCCATGAGGAGAAGGTAGAGAGGTATGATATAAGATGTATGAAATGAAGAAGAAGAGGAATATCAATAAAAGATTAAAGTCTCTGCAACTCTGGTAATCCACTGTCCCATGGATCAGTCAAAGTAACAGTGAATCATTGCACTTAAGTTAGATGTGATTTGGATTGGGAATGGTATAAAATACATTGTTTGAATAACTTTTGATATCTTTCTCACACTTATTTCATTCACTTTATTGTTTTAAGGCAAGCAAGGGATAGTTAACCAGTGACTGTGACTGGTTGAAGGACACAGTTAGCAGATTAAGGGTTGTAACCCTCTATCATGTAAAGGCACTCCCACCCATGTGACCTCTATAGTTTTGTGGGAGATGCATTATTATATTCCTTGTATTATATGTGGTTTTGGATGCAGGGAAGGGCACTAGAGGATGAGGGAGTAGTGGCAAGCCTGGTGAAGTCACAATGAAGGGTGCAATTGGTAAGTACCAGTTATGGTTAGAAGATACCCGACGAAGAGAGGGGGTATTTAATGGTTGAAAATGTCTATATGGATGTAGAGGAAGGTGTTAGAACTAGTCTTGGGGTTGTGAGTTATAGGGTAGGGTGATTTCTACAAAGCCCTAGGTTGTTAACCCAAAAAATGAGGGTTTATTGAATGGGAGTGTAGAAGAGTGACTATGAACAAACTAAGTTGAAAAATAGTTTCCTTTTATCCTTTACCAAGATTGTTTCATGCCTTGGAGTTCTGGAGATTAGTGTTTCTATGAGTTTCTTTGTTATGGGAGGGCTAATTAGGCTTAGATGGAGGGCTAGAGGGTGAAGGAAGTGTTCACGAGTCAAATGATGGAGGAATGAGGTTGACATGGGGTTAGTATCTCTGAAAAGGGTATTTGAAAAGGTAGGTACTTCACCAGGGTGTTCGGGGACTTTTTGTGAAAGTGGTAGATTACTATTTGTGTAGGGCTACAAGATAGACCTAGAAGGGTTAAAGGAGAGGAATGGTGTGTGTTGAATAAACCAGAGTAAGTGGGTGTTGAAACATGGCCTAGGACAAAATTGGTGCTAGGAGGAATTGCAAAGGAATGAGGAAGTGAACTTGTGTAGCATGGATGTGGGAGTGATTAACAATGTTAGGGAACTCTACTTGATCCTTGAGTAAGGCTAATTCCTTGAGTGGATTCCAAGTTGCTTGTTGAATCCTCGAGTTGAGTTGGTCTCCTTAGGGTGATAGTGGAGGGCTCTGCATCAATCAAGTTTGGATGCTATATTGAAGTTAGAAGTTGTTTTCAAAGGTGTAGAGCCTATAGTAAGAGATCTAGTTGAAAATTTGAGAGATTCAATCCTAGAGGACAAGTGAAGCTATAAGCTCTACGTCAAGTGGTATCAGAGCTCGGTAAGAGTTCTTAGGAGAAAGATAAGATGTCAGTGGGAGATGGAGAAACCAATCTTAGAATACCACTTGAAGCCTTGCAATGTTGAGAGTGGGATAAAGGCTACATTTGAGACCCTATATAAGGAACAAACTTATTGAGCTTCACTTTGTTTCGAGAATAGTTTTATATTCTATACTAAACAGATCCAACCACGTGAAGGTGGAAGCTCATTTGGATCCACCCCCCCTAACATCACTCTAAATTCCCCGTTAACATCTAAAATTCATTCATTATTTCATCCATTAATAAAATGTAACATTCATTAATTATCACATGATAACATTCATTAACATTCATTAACACATTATAAAATTTATGAACATTCAATAGCACATAATTAAATTCATTGGCATATAAAAATTAGTCATTATCAATTAAGGTGCATAGATGACAATCATTTTTTTTTCTTTTGGTTTCTTGTTTTTAAGAAGAAATCGCTAAGAGGAGCATCGATATCATCATGATCATTTCCCCTCTCATTAGATCTCAATGCACGCCTAGTTCTCTATTGATGCAAAAGGGGGTCATCTGCAATAACATATAAAAGGGTTAAATTAAAAATATTTTATTATAATTTGTTACTAGTATTTTAGTACTTTAAAGGCCATAATCATATAGCTCTTTACCTGATCTAGTCACATCATCAACTTGGAGACCAGTTTGTCTGGCCTCGGCCTCAACCTCAACCTGCTCATTAACAACGACCTCTACACTGTCTACAATTGCAATACAAATTGTTACATTAATCCAAACACCAATTGCAATTAAATTTGTATTACTACACCAATCAATTTAAGATGTTTACTTGTATTAATAATTACATATTAAAAATTGAATAGCAAATGTATACCTCCATCACTGTGATGCACATCCTCATTGTCATCATCACGCATAGGTTGTGTACCAGAATCGACAGGCTACATTCCAATTTCATACACATTCATGTTATCAATGTTTTCTTACTTAAAACAAATATACTCACTTTATGTTGGAACTTAACATCAAATAAACTAATTGGTAAATAATTAAATTTGAAATAATCATCATTTAGCTTACTTACCACGATGGATCCATCAGTAGAACCTTGTGCACTTCTTATTCTTTCTGCCATGACTTTATAGCCTTGTTGGAAGCCAATTCTCTTGTCCTCTTCTATGAGACTTATATTGAACTCCACACTCTGCATTTTTGCTTGGTATCATCAAATTTTATTTCATTGTTTCATCAAAACAAAAAAGATTTCAAATTATAAATAAATATTATAAAGATCAAATTATTATTTTCAGTGTTAAAAGACATCTACAGATTGTATTTTTCCTCATATAAATATGATAATATTAACACTCTCATGCAACAAGTTTGGAATAACCGCCAGAGCCTAGCTTGTGTTGCCCGTGCTTTTGTAGTCTTGCCTTTGTTGCCTTTGATGTGTCAGGCAATCTATGAAGAGATTGAAATATGTTAGTTCATATAAATATGAAGAGTATTTAGTACACAATTACATTCTTAACAGTATCACATACCTTTTTCTATTTTTTGGTGGTGTAATTCCTTTTTTAATTTCATTTTTCTCATTCGCATCTAGAATAAGACTTTGCCACTCTAAATCAAGAATGCAAGGGGGGTGCTGGTAGTTTGGGTTTTTGGATAATGTACACCTATACTGGTCCCTAATATACCTCAAACATAACCCAAATTTCTAAAGGAGCTTACCCTTCTGAAATGCACGAGGTCCAAATAAGTTTGTCATACTCTCTACGAGAGCATCCTTTAACTTTATATCTTGGCTTTTCCACCTTTTAAGAAAAAAATAGTGTTAGATTAAAAAATGAAGTGAAATTACCTTTAATATAGTTTAAGAAATGGATGTAATGATAACTATCCAAGCAATGGTATAAAATCAAAATAGTGGATTGGGGTTTTAGTTTGGATATGATGTTCCACCGTGTATAGATTGTAGTCTTCCACCTCAAATGCTTTCCTATTGTGGCAAGAAAGAAAGATATTCAAATAATATAGTAGTTTGTAAATCAAAATAAAATATCATATATATTATACACAAAATATATCAGAAGTGAATCAAATTTGACCAAGCACTACTGGGAGCTAGACCCAACAACAAATGGACTTGTGATGAGTGATGTAGGAGCATCTTGGGTCTTTGAGCAATCTTGCATCAACCAAAAATATTTCCTGATTTCTGTACCTATTTTCTGTGTTTGCATTATAATTGTTGCCTTTTTTGGTTTCATGGTGTGCGAAGCTTACATGATGTTGAGGACCTATTTGGGAACCTTCTCCTATGAGCACATACAGATTGGATGGACCGTTCCAAAGTTACAGCTGTTTTCCTTGCCGTCGGAGCTGTATTTTCCTATAGTTTTGGTGCTGATTGCATGTAGTGGCGACGTTGATCCTTAAGGAATCAGCCTTTGCTCTCTTAATGAATTTAAGAGGACCTAAAGTAATATCATTTCCCAAGAGTGCAAGTCCTAATTCATTATGAGTAAAAAATTTATGCCCATTTTTTCGGGGACCTATTTTCTGCCAGTTTTCACGTGAAACGTGGAGTGTTTATTCTTGCACGGTTCTGTGTGATGAAATGGGGATTTTCATAGTTAAAGGAATGTTTTTGGGTCATGTGTGGACCTTTATCTAAAGGCACATCAATTGGTGATCATTCTTTCATTAGTTTTGGTTTAAATCTTCCAGACTGGACCTATAATGTAATTAAATGCCTGATTGGCCGACTTGTGGCTTTGCTGGCTATATAAGGAGTCTAGATTTATGTAGCAGGGAATCAGGAGGTAGATCTAGGAAGGATTATCAAGATACATAATTGGAGACAAAGATAGGATGCAAGCTATGATTCTGATTTCATAATTCTCATTGTATAAGGCTAAAACCTGGAAGGCCTCACAGCCGGGCATGTTGAAAGAAATAATATAATTCTCTATTGTTGCTGCCAATTGATTGTCTCATATCCATTATGATTTCATTTATTTCATTTGATATTATATTGATTCCATTGTGTAACTATGAGCAGGGCTTGTTGTTGATTCAAGTGGAGTCAATTCTTCTTGATTCTTCTTGTAAATACCCCGCCCCTACGTCAAGTGGTATTAGAGCGAGTTCTTTCTTGTGAATTGGATCATGGAGAACCTTATTGGATTGGTTGTAGGGTGGTAGATCTGAGATCTAACCTATAAATTGTAGAAGGTTATGATCTTGCTGGAACCTGATTGTCAAGATGGTTCATGGTAGAGAAAATGATAATGCTATCATGGATATGTTGAGGCAGATTGCAACTAGGCTTGAAGCTGTAGAGACAACCCAGAGAAGAGGAGCACATCTTGAAGATGTTAGTAATGAAGAAGAAGAAGCATCACCTAATCCTCAACCTGAAGTTGAACAAGATGAGGAAAGACTCTTGAGAGTTTTGTCTAAGGCTAACTCTAGACCTGCAGTTGAAGTTGCTTGCTATGATGGAAGACTTGAGATCGATACACTTTTGGATTGGATCTCTGAGATGGATAAATACTTTGAGTATGAAGGTACTCCTGATAATAAGAAGGTTAAGATAGCAGTCACAAAGTTGAAAGGTCATGCATCTCTTTGGTGGGATCATTTGCAAACTGAGAGACAAAAGAGAGGAAAAGAAAAGATCAAGACATGGATGAAGATGCTTGGAAAGATGAAGAAGAAGTTTCTTCCATCTGACTACCAAGTTAGTCTGATGAGAAAAATGCAAGATCTGAGACAAAAGGACATGAGTGTGAAAGAATATACTGAGGAATTTTACAAATTGGATATCAGATCTGGACATGTGGATGATGAAGTTGAGAAAGTAGCTAGATATCTGAATTCCCTGAGGACATCTATTCAAGATGAGATCAGTTATGTGAAGATAGATAGTGTGGAAGAAGCATACCAATTTGCTTTGAAGGCTGAAGAGAGATTGACAAAAAGACATGAACAAAGACAAAGAGGAAGAGGTGGTAGATTTCAAAGAAGTAGAGGAAGATATTATGGAGAAAGTAGCAGATCTAAAAATGCAGCACAAGATAAAGGATGGAAAGATGAACTTGATAAAAGAGGCAACTACTCTAGAGGTAGCTATACTAGTTACTCTAGGAATAACAATAATGGAAAAAGAGAAGAGAAATCTTGGTTTAAAGGTACTTGTTCCAAATGTGGTGAAGAAGGACATAAAGCCTTTGAATGTACTAACTCTGGAAAGAAGACTGGAGGTAATGGTAGAAACAATTTGGCTTGTGAAGAAGTTGAGGAAATGTCTAATGAACTTGAACATGGTGAGAACTTGATGCTAAGAAGGATCTTGTGGATTGAAGAAGCTGATGAGGAACCTGTTCTAAGGAAAAGTTTGTTCAGAACCAGATGTAAGATCACTGACAAATGTTGCAAGGTAATCATTGATAGTGGAAGTTATGATAATTTGGCGTCCAAAGAGCTGGTTAACAAATTGCAATTGCAGAGATTGAAACATTCTAAGCCTTACCATATTGCTTGGATCCAGAAGGAGCATAAACTACTTGTAAGTGAACAATGCCTTGTTAAATTCAAAATTGGGAATTATCATGATGAAGTCTTGTGTGATATTATGCCTATGGATTGTTGTCATATTCTTTTGGGTAGACCTTGGCAGTATGATAGGAAATCTTTGCATGATGGTAGATTGAATCAATATACTATTTGGATGGATGGAAAGAAACAAGTGTTATTGCCTTTGGTAGAGAAGTTTGGTGAAAGTCATTGTACTACAGTCAGAGTATGCTTGGTTGATGGTAAAAAGTTTGGAAGAGAAATGAAAGAGCATAATGTTTATTTTGCTTTAATTCCAAGGAAAACTGAGAAACAAGATGAGTTAGAACATGCACCTGAGGTTAAGCCTTTGTTGAATGAATTTCATGACATCATTTCTGATAATGTACCTAATGGTTTACCACCTATGAGAAGTCTAAGTCATTGTATGGATTTGATACTTGGAGATAGTTTGCCTAATAAAGCACCACATAGGTTGACACCTGATGAAAAGACTGAATTGAATAGACAAGTGCAAGAATTTCTTGAGAGAGGTTTGATTAGGGAAAGTTTCAGTCCTTGTGTAGTACCTACTGTATTAGCACCTAAAAATAATGGAGAATGGAGAATGTGCACTGATTCTAGTGCTATAAACAAGATAATAGTAAATTACAGATTTCCTTTGCCTAGAATGGATGACATAATGGATAGTTTGAGTGGAGCAAAGTATTTCACAAAGATTGATTTGAAAAGTGGATATCATTAGATTAGGATTAGAGAAGGGGATGAATGGAAAATTGCTTTTAAGACTAATGAAGGTTTGTATGAATGGTTGGTTATGCCTTTTGGTTTGACTAATGCACCTAGTACTTTCATGAGGTTGATGAATGAAGTTTTGAAAAGATTCTTGGGTAAGTTTGTAATTGTATATCTTGATGACATTTTGATATTCAGTAAGAGTAAGGAAGAACATCTTGAGCATATCAGACAAGTATTGTAGATATTAAAGGAAGAAAAGTTGCTGATTAACTTGAAGAAATGTTCATTTATGAAAGAAGAGATTGTATACCTTGGTTTTGTAATTTCAGCTGATGGATTGAAGATGGATCTTGAGAAAGTGAGAGCTATACTTGATTGGCCTACACCAAAGAATGTTGGAGAGGTAAGATCATTTCATGGATTGACAATTTTTTATAGGAAGTTTATAAAAAATTTTAGTTCTATTTCTAATGCCATGACTGAAACTATGAGAGGAGATAAAAAGGATTTCAAATGGACACATGGAGCACAAAAGAGTTTTGAGACATTGAAACAAAGAATTGCAGAGTTTCCTACACTTGCTTTTGTTAGGAATAAGGTGTCTCAACCTTGGATAATTCCTATTCTTATTATTTGTTTTGTAAATGTATTTTTTGCAAATAATGTAATTAAGTGTGAGTGTACATGTCTAGTTGGCATGTTGATGTGTCACTCCACTTGATGTGTCGACATCTTGTGCATAAGGAGATCATGACTGAAATGGTCATGATGGATTCCTATGATGCGTAAGAACTATTTAAGGAATGTGCTATGATAGGTGTAAGAGCATCTTATGACTTGGGCCTATTTGGGTGCCCAAGAAGAAGTGGTTGGTGCGTGTAAGAGAATATGCCAAAAATAGGTTGGTATGATAGATTCTCTTACACTTCTCTTGTGATCATTATTTTTGGCGGATTCTATGACAAGCTGTCATAGTCTATTCTAGGGATGGACGCCTATTCTTAGGATTGCATGTAACAACTGTGTACATGTGGCTTTGTGCATGGGTCTTGGTGGTTGTGCCTATTTTTGGGTCCAAAGGAGTCTATATATATGATGCTGCTCCTATGGGAGAGATATAATAGAAATTTAAGTCTTGTTGGCTTTGTCTCTCATTTCCTAAAAGAACTTGCATTGCAAGTGTATTGTAATCTTTGTGTTGAAGATAATACATTGTGCAGGTTTTGGAGTGCTGGGGTTTTTTATCGAAAGGTTTTCCCCAGGGTATATCATTGTGTCATTCTCTATTTTTCTATATGCATTGTATGTGGTTGCAATGTCTTTGTTAAATTAGTTAACGAATCTAAAATTGTAAGGATTTATAAGAATTTGAACAATAATCTCCTATAGAGATTAGCGTAGGAAGCTATTTCTGCACCTGAGTTTCCTTATAGCTTTGCCTGATTTTAATAAAGTTTTTCAAGTTGAATGTGATGCTAGTGGAAGTGCAATTGGATCTAGTTTGAGTCAAGAAGGAAGACCTATAGCTTTCTTTAGTGAGAAGTTGAATGATGCTAAGAGAAAATATTTAGTTTATGACCAGGAATTCTATGCTATTGTTCAAGCTTTGAAGAAATGGAGACATTATTTGATGCCTAAAGATTTTGTGTTGTATACTGACCATAAAGCTTTGCAATATTTGAGAAGTTAGAATAAGTTGAATCAGAGACATATGAAGTGGGTTGAGTTCTTGCAAAATTTTTCCTTTTCATTGAAGCATAAGAGTGGATAGTCGAATAAGGTTGCTAATGCCTTGAGTCGAAGAAGAAGTTTGCTGACATAAATGAGAGTTAAGGTACTTGGTTTTGATGATTTGAAACATTTGTATGAAACTGATATTGATTTTGTATAATTTTGGAAAGCTTGTAAGGAACACATAGTGAGTGATAAGTGGACTGATTATTTCATTCAAGAAGGCATATTTAAAGGAGTTCAGTTGTGCATACCTAGAGGATCTATGAGAGAGAACATAATGAAGGAGAAATATAGTGGTGGACTTGCTGGACATTTTGGGATTGATAAGGCTTTGAATTTGATTTTAGAAAGATACTTTTGGCCACAGATTTATAGAGATATATAGAGAATGGTTAGAGGTTGTAGAATTTTCCAAATAGAAAAAGGAACTAGTCAAAATTTGGGATTGTATACACCTTTTCCTGTATCTAATAGACCTTGGGAAGATGTGATTATGGACTTTGTTCTTAGATTGCCTAGAACTCAGAGAGGTAATGATTCTATTATGGTAGTGGTTGACAGATTTTCTAAGATGGCTCATTTCATACCTTGTAAAAAGACATCTGATGCATTGCATGTAGCTGAATTATTTTTCAAGGAAGTGTTAAGATTGCATGGTTTGCCTAAATCTATTGTTTCAGATAGAGATACAAAGTTTACTGGTTATTTTTGGAGAACACTTTGGAAAAAGATGAATACTGATTTGAAGTTTAGTTCTACATTTTACCCTTAGACAAATGGATAGACTGAAGTTGTGAACAAAAGCTTGAAAAACTTGTTGAGATGTTTAGTTGGAGATTAGCCTACTAATTGGGATTTGATTTTGGCACAAGCAGAGTTTGCATATAATAATTCAATGAATAGAAGCACTAAGAGGACACCATTTGAGATTGTTACTGGATTTCATCCTAAGGTAACCAAAAAGCTGAGAGATTTACCTACCAAGACAAGAAGAAGTGCTAAAGCTGAGGATTTTGCAGTATACATGATAACTTTACATGATGAAGTCAAAAAGAATTTGGAGGATAGTAATCTGAAATATAAATAGAGAGCATACAAGAGAAGGAGACATAAATCTTTTGAAGTTGGAGATGAGGTTATGATTCATTTGAAAAAGAATAGATTTCAAGTTGGTACCTACAGCAAGTTGAAAATGAAGAATTTTGGACCTTGTAAGATTCTGAAGAAGTTTGATAGTGGAAATGCTTATGAAGTGGAATTACCAGAGGACATGGATATATCACCTATATTCAACATTGCTGATATATTTGAGTACTTTGAATCAAATGATGAGATAGAAGATGATCTGGATTATCCTAAGAAGAAAAAAGAAAACATTGAGAAGATTTTGAATAGCAGAGTTGGTAAGAGTACAATAGGAAAAGACTACATGGAATATCTAGTTCAGTGGAAGAACAAGCTAGTTGAAGATAGTTCATGGATTACATAGTTCATGGATTACATAAGATGAGTTGGATATTTGTGATTCAGGTTAGAATTTGAGTAGTGTCTAATGTGAAAATCAGTTCTTTATTCACCCCAGGTGTCTGATGCAGGAGCATCTTGGGTCTTTGAGCAATCTTGCATCAACCAAAAACATTTCTTGATTTTTGTACCTATTTTCTATTGTTTGCATTATAATTGTTGTATTTGTTGATTTCATGGTGTGTGAAGCTTACATGATGTTGAGGACCTATTTGGGAACCTTCTCCTATGAGCACATAAAGATTGGATGGACTGTTTCAAAGTTACAACTATTTTCCTTTCCGTTGGAGCCGTATTTTCCTACAGTTTTGGTGCTGATTGCGTGTGGTGGTGATGTTGATCCTTAAGGAATAAGCCTTTGAAATATTAAGGAATTTAAGTGGACCTAAATTAATATCATTTCCAAAGAGCACAATTCCTAATTCATTATGAGTAAAAAATTTATGCCCATTTTTCTCGGGGACCTATTTTCTACCAGTTTTCACACGAAACGTGGAGTGTTTCTTCTTGCGCAGTTCCGTGTGATGAAATGAGGCCTTGCATAGTTAAAGGAATGTTTTTGGGTCATGTTTGGACCTTTATCTAAAGGTGCATCAATTGGTGATGATTCTTTCATTAGTTTTGGTTTAAATCTTCCAGACTGGACCTATAATGTAATTAAATGCCTGACTGGCCGACTTGTGGCTTTGTTGGCTATATAAGGAGTCTAGATTGATGTAGTAGGGAATAAGGAGGTAGATCTAGGAAGGATTATCAAGATACATCATTGGGGAAAAGATAGGATGCAAGCTATGATTCTAATTTCATAATTCTCATTGTATAAGGCCGAAACCTGGAAGGCCTCACAGCTGGGCATGATGAAAGAAATAATATAATTATCTATTGTTGCTGCCATTTGATTGTATCATATCCATTGTGATTTCATTGCTTTCATGTGATATTATATTTCTTCCATTGTGTAACTCTGAGTAGGGCTTCTTGTTGATTCAAGTGGAGTCAATTCTGCTTGATTCTGCTTGTAAATACCCTGCCCCTGCGTCAATGAGTTTCACAATAATACATTTGTTGCAGGGTAAGGTCCTAGTAGTGCTTAGGAAAATCTACATGGTGAAGGTTGTATATGTTGTGTGTGTGTGTGCGCGCATAAAAAAAGGGGGCATTTATCTTTGATCTTAAAATGACAAATATGCCTATCTAACACTTTTTGAGGGTGTAGGGAACAACAAATGGAGGCAACTTGAGACCACAAATGGAGGCAAGTTTTTGATTGAGGGTGCATGGAACAACACTCATCAGTACTTTTATCAAATTGTAAATTTCAATTTTCAACCATTCTGTGAATATAGAACATGGATGTAATCTCAGAAAATAACAAAATGTAGACACAACAGATTACTTATTTTGTTACTCTACATTACTTACTATTTGAGTGCACATTCCACCTGCAACTTGATCAAGTCTTGTTTGATGCTTCAATTTTGTGTTGACTATCTTGTAGAAGTACACAGTTTTGTATTTACTCAATATGTTATTCAAAAAACAACAATAGAATAAAATACTGTTGAGAAAGATCATCATAGGAGTATAAAAAAATTGAGATCCAAAGGTAACTCAACATTGTAAGACTCTTACATTCAACATTCATCTCATGCACCTAATAAATAGGAGATAAAATACATGAAATTGAAAAATTACATTACAAAACATTGAGCTATTGAAGTCAACCAAGATAGAGATATGACCGATAAATTAAGAAAATAATAAACAATATTAGATAAATATTAAGAACTATTGATATCCTTTAAAAACATTGAGATATATGAGTGTGAGGTGAGAGATAACTATCCTTTGAAGAAAAGAAGCCAAGGCCTACTAGAATGAAGCTGAAAGCACGTTAGTGTGCAACCAAGGTGATGTAGGTGTGCAACCATCAATGATAATAATTTGATATATTTAGAGATATGGTCTTGAGAACAATATCATGTAGACCAATCCATTTCCTTGGGAAATTTAGACTAAACTGTCCAATTTAGCATTGATAAATAATCACACCAGAAAAACAAGGATTTCCATTCATGGGGGAAATCACATCTAAGCTACAGACATGTATCCTAAATAGTTTCATTATTATCATTAAATACATATATGTGTATAATGACCTTAAGTGGAGGTCAACATCCACAAAAGGAGTGGACTTTTATCCCTAAACATATTATCATAAAAACATCACTACAATTGAGGAAGATAGGGAGAGTAGAATAAACCACCTCATGTTTGATTATAATCTATAATTTATGAAATCAAGTATGATGGAAGCTATTTAAACAAAAAGCTTTCATTCTTTTAATGAGATAAATGTTGGAAGTGAATGAAATCTGAGAGGGGGTGAATCAGAGTTCCTAAAAACTTTTTATCAAGTTGACAAATATTGAACCTCTTTCTTAAGACAAAGAATTAATCTCCGCATAAACAAATATCTTTATTGTATTGGGTATTGGCCATGGTCAGATGATATATCTTGATTATGAGGGACAAGAATATGTGAATGAGAATTTATCTTTTGATGTTAAAAGAGGCAGATTTATGTACGGGAGTATAAATTAAGAAGGGAGGGGTGGGTTAACATGGATTTTATTTATTTCTTGTTTAACAATTAGTTTGGAAAAAGGGCAATTATATGTTTAAACCACTCTACACCAAAGCCCAATAAATGGAGAATGATAAGGATGAGAGTCCATCTGATAGGATTATATGGCACATGAAAGTGAACATTGATCAAAATAATTGTAGGTCTTCCATTGTGAGATCAGATTCCTTAGGAATGCTTGACTCATCCCAATTTATGATTTCATTGGCATCATTCTTAAATCCAAGACCCTCACCTTAGATCTGTAATCTCATATAATTTTTTTTAAGGCTATTGGTCTTCAATCTCTATTTTAGCAATGTTCTTGCTAGTTATAGTCAGTTTGACAATGAATGGTTGGTTCTTTTTTTTGAAGTTCTCTATGCCATGATCATTTATGTCATGAAAAGATTTATCTATGTTCAACACAACATTCTGTATATAATCCAGTCCAGTCGCGTTGGCTCTTTGTGTCTGTCTTGTCCAGTGGCTACCATTGCTAGAGTAGGCATTATGAGTAGCAATATGTACATAAAAGCCTGAGAACATTTTGCATCTCTTCCATATTCAAGGAATGAGCTAGATTTTTATTTTCAAAATCAAACTTCTAAGTGATGTAGCTCTAACATGTGTGTGCTATGATTTCCTCAAAACACCGCTCCATTTGCTAATCCTTGCAAAGGAACAAGAGAATCCTTTTCCATCTCTTGTTTTTTTTTTGTATTAACTATAATATAAATGGAGTACAAGAGGCAGAATTACATCCAAAGACCCTTAGGTCATTGTCCCAAACTGTAGCATATATTTGAAGGTTATATAAAATACATCCTATGCAGTTGTCCTATACAAAAACAACATATATAGTTAAAGCTATACATCACCAAAATACAAAAGGATACATATAGGTTCTATACATAACCAAAATATAGAAGGATGCATATAGTAGTATGTCTTAAAGTTACGACTTTCACTATATTTCTCCCATTCCCATTGTCCCAGTGGGGGTGACACTTAAGAAAGCTCTTCATTTGATCTATTTTGTTTTTCTTGGTTGTGGTTTGGAGCTTGATTTTTGTGTAATGTCCCCTACTGGGACTTCATTTTCCCTTGATTTTATTTTAACAAATTGTGTTTGAATGCAGGGTCTTCTAGGTGAAGGGAGATTACATTGGGGAATTACTTCACCCCTACATATCGAAGGTCATTCAAGACCAGTAACTCTTGGGACAAGAGTTTCATTGCTGGTGGGGAGTATGGTGCAGGGGCACCAAGGATCAACAAGAAAGCTATAAAGATATTCAAGACATTGAAGACACCTAATGAGGATCAAAGGGAAAAGGAGGTCAAAGGGATTATAAAAGATGTAAATCACATTAATTATCATGTGTTGGCACCTATAATGTTTTAATACCATGAAATGACATTCAAATTTATGGACTTGAATTATAAATTTGTAAGGGTCATTTGGATGTAATATGGACCATTAGTGTCCAAGGGTGTCTTAGGGTAGTTAGGATTATAGGAATGAAGAAATTAAGTCTCCTAGGTGTTTGGAAACGTTTGGAGTTCTTAAAATTCCTATTAATAAGGTTTTTAAAGCATTTTCATAGTTTAAGTTTTCAAATATTTAAAATACAACGACTAGTAGCCATTTAGGAGGGAAGTTAGGATTTTGATATCTAAACACTCAACTAATCCCTCTAATCGATTAGGAGAGGTTGGGAAAGTTTTGACTATGATTCCTATTTGTAATCAAAACCCTTAGTATGGGTATGATAGACCTAGTGTGTATGGGATGAACAGAGAATAACAAAGAAAGTTACATTTGTTTGCAATATTGGTGTTGAATTTGTATTTCATTTATATGTGATCTTTGTAGAAGTGTTATAGATGCATTAGGAGTTTTTTTTTATCCATTTTCAATCTCTACTACTTAAAATATATCCTGTTTGAAGAGCTTACACGCCTAACATTGATTCACAGTCTGGATTAATAGACTTTTCTGGTAACAGTCTGAGTTTTCTTTGAAGATGAAATCATCCCATGAACTCTAAGGGCCTAGAATTCATGGGATGAATACATCTAACATGTATGATAACCTTTTAACTTATTAAATGCAGGAACAAGTGCAGATTTGACTGATCTTCACAGGACAGTGAAGGTAACCTAGTGAATTTGCTAGGTACAATACACTAGTGGGAGTTTGGTCTAAGGGCATGGTATTTTTATGATCCAAATAGTTGTACCATGTTGTATGGATGGTGAATCAATCACCAATTGGTTCTGAAAGTGTCTCCATAAATAAAGATTAGGAAACTCTTCTTCTAAAGAACAAAAAAAAGATACATGCAAATATTGAATAAAAACCATACATAGATGATGACATGTCTGAACATGATGAAGAACTAATAACCAAATCACTTATTTATTGGTTTAATGAATAAAATATAATCAAATATTTTGATACAACTAATATTGGAATTTTTCCATAGAAAGGCTTTAAGCCTCTAGGTATTTTTCAAGACACTTATTTAGAAGAGATGAACTTATAAAATCTATTTGATGGATCTCCTTGGCCAATTGATGTTACAAAGAAATTATCATACCAAAAAAAAGGGGAGCTCATACATAAAAACAATGAATTTTTAATGCACATAACAAATGTTTTCTTTAAAGCAATTAAAACCATTATTCAATAAATACTTTTGTTTTCATAGATTTGCATAAGAAAAGTTGAGTTAAAAGGTAGAAAGCTAGTTGTTAAGGATGTGCACGCTCCTATGTAAATCTGGAGAAAATACTAAGAAGCTCATTGGGCTTTAGATCTTTGAGAAGTATTTGCATATCTCCAGATTATTTAGAGAACACAAAAAAATAACATATTTGTAATGATAAGACAATAGGGACCTCCAACCTTTTTTGTAACATTGACAAGTGAGGAACATTTTTGGGAGCCATTATGCAAGGCCTTATTACATATATCTAACAGGCCCAAGAAGTCAAGTATTTTGACAATATAGAGGATAGAGACCTAGAATTTGAAATTAGAAAAAAAAACCATTACTTTGTAGTCGCTACTTCTACTATAGGGTCAATGCATTTTGAATAATGATGCTAAAAAATGATCAACTCTTAGGCTATTTTTTTGTCACAAAATTTCAGAATCGGGGAAATGAACATGTACATTTTATGTTATGGATAAAAGATGCACCTATCTATAGAAAGTGCATTAACATTGAAATTGAAAATTTTGTGGACAAATGCATCACATGTGATTCTTCATTGCTTGATGCAAATCTTATCAAAATAAAAACTTATCATAATACAAAAACCTATAAAAAAATAAAAAACTTCTAGTTATTGATTTAGTTTTCTATTGCCTCCAAAAAGAAGACCGACAATATTAGAGCCCTTGCCAAATCCAAATTCTACAATGAAAGACAATGAAAGAGACTTCTTCAAACAATTCAGAACCAAAAAATACACAATAGAAGATATATTGGACTATTTCTTTGATGAATTCAAATTAGATGAAGCAAATTATATTGCAATGCTACAATCAACATTGTCACGAAAAATTGTAATGCTAAAAATATATCTAGCTGATATATGGATAAATGCATTTGCAAAACACATGTTGACTTTATTGTATGCAAATATAGACACATAATTTATCCAAGATGCATATGTTGTTGCATCTTACCACAACTTGTAATGATTAAACAAGACAAAATAATGTGTATTGTATTTCACCAATTGTGAGAACAATTTACTTATGCTTATGATGAAAAAACACAATTCATATGGAAGCTAGGTAATGAATTTCTTAACTATCAATAAATGTCTAACTCCCAAGAAGTGTACACGGTTATCTCTTTTTCTTTATGTATTATCTTCAAGGAAAACTAGTTTCATCAATGCTACACCATCAAAGAGTAGAATTTCCATGTTGAAAAGTCCAAATCTATTAGGAAAAGAACAAGATAATTCTGAAAAACATGATGTTTTCTTTTGAAATAGAACATATATTCAATGATTAGAAGCTTTTGAGGAACTGTCACTAGTTGAATATATAACTTTTCATAAGCATGCCCTAATTTAGGCACTCAATGCATAAATTATTTCATTCTTTCAATGTGATAGGTGAGAACAAGTAAACTTTATATATAATGAAAGAATGAAATCCTTTTTTTCTTTTACCAATTAGTTAATCAAAACTTTTCATAACCATGCCCTAATTTAGGTGCTCAATGCCTAAATTATTTCATTCTTTCAATGTGATAGGCGAGAACAAGTAAACTGCCACATTCATCCCATGTTAGAGAATGGGATGAATGCGACTGTTTACTTGTTCTCACCTGTCACATTGAAAGAAAAAGACCCGACATAGCTGGGAGGAGAAGCCCAAAATAACAGTGAAAAAGGGGAATCCAAAGCATTGAGAGTATGGATGATTGCAATGCTGAGTTTTGGGGCTCAATAATCACATACCTCAAAATCTGTCAAGGGTCTAAAACTATCTTCATCAATCGCTTCATCCCGCTCCTAAAACTCTCTTTGTGGGCAATCAAAATAAAAATGATTTGGTCGTTTCACTTTTTTTTTCATGTATACCCCAAAACTGTCAGAATTCCAATGGTCTATTTAAAACCCATTGGAATTTCGACACCATTGGAGACTATTACAAAAAAAAAACCCAAATTCATAAAAAAAATTATCCGTTGGAACTTTCCATTGAAATTTGGCCCCAAATGTAGTAGTGAGAAATAATCTTGTAGAAGGAATTACATAAACTAATTGGTATGAAGTTACCAAAGCAGTTCACACTTGGTACTTTTGAAATTAGGACAAGAAAAGTGGAGTTTAGTTCTTTGAGAATCCTCCCACAATCAAAAAACCCTTTTACAACATTATAAATGTCTTCCAAAATAGTATCCTAGAAAGACTATAAGAAAAACATAGGAAAGTCATCTGGGCCCGGTGCCTTGTTCACTTCAAAAGAGAAGACAACATCTTTTATTTCTTCCTTGTAAGGTATAAAAACAATCTTATTATTAATATCCTAAAAAATAATAGAAGGGATAACATTCGAAGTTCTATTTGACTCATAATCTAGAGGTGCATTTTCATTCAAAATGTCTAAACAAAAAGGTAACTACTTCCTACAATATCTCCTCTTCTTTATCAATTATTATTTCATTCTTTAGAATATGGCCAATTCTATTTGAAGCTCTATGCTTTAAACTAGAAATATGAAAGTACCTAGTATTCTTGTCCCCTCTAGAAAGCAATATTGCTTAAGGCTAATGCTTCAAGAATTCTTCTTCCTTAGATATGATATCATGGAGTTGAGACAAAATGGAATTCTCCTGAGAAAGATAATCATTATGATAGTCTTCAACCTGGATTTTAGATTGAATATCCTTTGATTGAAGTTGAAGGGAGGACTTCAAAGAAAATATATGATCAAAATTTTCATGTTCCATTTTCTGAATTTAGCTTTAAACATGGGGCCCCAACTTCTTGGAAACCTTAAACATTGTCATGCCTTGAATGTTAATATTCCACCATTTGGAAAATTTGACCCTGAAATTAGGATGAAAGAGCCACATTTTTAAAAATTGAAAAGGGAATTTTTTCTAGTTTGAACTAGCCTCTTCCAGGAAACTAATGGGGAAGTGGTCTGAACCCGTCCTTGACAGAGGTGATAAAGAACATGAATACTTCAAGAACTAGTCGAAAGAGATGAGAACCCTATCCAGTTTGACTTGGATGAGGTCACTACTAGCACATCTATTTCGCCAAGTATAAGCTACTCCCACGAGGTCAACATCATGCATATCATGATTATGAATAAAGTCCCCAAGATCATATCTACTATCTTGAGAAGTAATGATATCTCCAAATTTTTCCTCCTCCATAAGAGGGGTGTTAAAATTTCTCATTGCCAACCAATTATCATTAGGATATTGAGCTCTTAAAGAGGCAAGAGCATACCGAAGCTTTCTTCTATCCAACTTATTGTTAGTGGCATAAATGCTACAAATAATCCAAGTAAAGCCATCTCGAATATTAGTGAACTTAGTGGCAATATGATTAGGATCTTCCCATAGAGTTGAGGCCTCCATATAGTGGGGATTTCATTAGAGGTTCCCACCTCACTATTGCATTAAATAGAAATATTATTAAAGAGGCAAATTTTCAACATTTTATCCTTTGACATCTTAGTCTCTTAGACAAGAAAAATATTAGGTTTATTATCTCTAGCCAGATTAGCGAGGATATCATTCTTGTGAGGGTTATTTAACCCTCATATATTCTAGGAAATAATCTTTATTTTTTTAGGGATGTGCTTACTAGACAGATCTCTGATAAGGTCTTCTGTACTCCATCAACAATTCCCTAAAATATCTCTTTCTCTCTTCTCCACTTGGAGGGTTTCCTAACCACTGCCTTGGCTGATCTGTAGCTTTCTTTGAATTTATTACAAGTTATAACCCCAGAAGAGATCATCTTTCATCAAAACTCTTTACAACACTTTGAAGATCCTCACTAGCACTATCCATATGAACATGGCCAAAGTTCCAATAGATAGATGCTCACTGACTACATTTGAGGAGAAAAGGCTACTAACACTGGTAATTGGGGAGCTTGTATTCCCCAAATCCACCATGATCTTTGGTTGCTTGATAGGTATATGGATGGGTTGAGAGACTGAGGTGGGAGCCTCTTCTGTATTATTTTCTTCATAATCATATTCAAAGCTCCAATGCTCAACAGGAAAGGTGGGAGCCTCTATTATATTCACATCTTGAAAGTTACTCTTTTCTTCCATATTCTAACAAGAGATCTGATCCTCATCAAGCTTCAAGATCTCATTGGAAAAATCATCCAAAACCATATCGTGAACTAGGGCCTGCCCATCCCTTTGTTTTTCCTTTCACACCTTCATTCTAACAAGAGCTTTGGATGGGCATATTTTAGCCCAATGGATACATTTTTTACACACAAATAAAACAAAAGGAAATGTTTCAAACTCGATGCTCTAAGTCCAAGTACCCAACTTAGATTTAAGGTCAGTGGTGCATGTAAGATTAAAAAGTGACCAACATTCACATAGATTCTTGTAAATACGAGACACTTTCTTGAAGAAATCATACTATCTATTGAAAGTAGGGTTACAAATGAAACCAAAGTGCCTTTGATTCTAGAACTGCATAGGAAATCCTTGTAATCTTACCCACACTAGAGACACATTAAAAGAAGAGTCATTAAAATTGAATCCCAATTACCATTTCTTAAGGGTCAGGGAGATCTTCCTGCTAACCCAAGGGCAACCATAGAGAATGGTACTCGAGTCCTTTGAGCAGGAAAATGAAAATGAAAAGAAACCCTTGGGCTTGGCTGAGACATCCACCTACCCCTTAGCCTTCCATTTCCTCTTGAAAAAGGAACACACCACCTCTATGTTCAACGTGGGGCCCATGAATTTTCCAACCAGAGAAGTTTCCATACACATGGTATTCTTGTCAATGATCGAGTCAATAATAGAGACAAAGAAATTACCACTTTCCTAATCTGAGAGATTCACCATTAGAGATAAGGATGAAAGAGAAGAGGGCCTGATGCCAAAAATGAGCATACCACTATTTCAAAGGGCCCTTTTCCTCCTTGAAACTCTCACTCGGGGCCCTCTTTGATCTACCTAGCTCCACTTGCATTAAAGAACCTCCATTAGCATTCCCATCAGACTTATCAGGGTTAGACCCATCCCTCATACTCACATGGTGAGAATTCGATGCTTTAGAGGGAGAAGCACCCTTCCTTGACAGGTTTAGCTCCCGCACTGCTTCCTTCCCTCCCATTTCAACAATGGTTTTACATATTGTTAATTTGGATATGTAATTGGGTATGTGTAGTGACACAGTTGAGTTTATTTTTTTCTAATTATTTTGTTATATCACAATCCTTCGCTTCAAATTTTTTCTTTGCTTCTCAATTATGCATTCTTTCAATAGTAGTACGAATGATTGATTTAAACATGTGGGTAGAAGGGCAATATTTTGTCAGATTGAAATTTCCTGAAGATTGAATTTAACTCATATTTCTGGCATTGTTGACACCTACCAATTTTGACAAAATTTAAAAATGCCATCCATAATTTTCTTGAGAGATTAATAGTCATTCTACTAGTGCAGGTTAAGATTCTAACCTAAATTTATAGATCTTAATAATGTGCCCTAAGTTTATCTCCTCTCCATAACCTCACCCATAACATACCCAAAAATTAGGGCTTGAAAAAAAATCTCAAACAATATAAATATCAAACTAATGATAAAAAAATTACAAATAGGAATGTAAAATCAATGATGTGGTGCATGTAGTTTGCAAATATTGAAGAAAGTTTGATGGTTTTGCCTATAGGTGGATGAAAATTCTAAGTCTAAAGGACGAGCTTGAAAATTACCCATACGTTTACTTGCTCTGAATTTGTCACTTCATCGATTTAAGTTGTGTGTGTCTCCAGAGCCGAATTGAATTTCATCTGCATATGAATTCATGGAACATTGAATTATAAAGAACTGTCACTAGGTATGAAATGAGATAAGAGGGTGAAGTTTGTAGTACGAACCAGAAGCTTCCAGAACTGACGTTTAAAAAAATATTACAAATCTCACAAATATTTTCTTCTCCTCATTTATTATTGGCCACACAACATTTTTTTAATTTCTGAATGGAAAAATAAAAAAACTACTGGCAAAAATATAAAAAGCCAATAATAAATAGAAATATTCTTTAAAAAATAAAAATAAAAATAAGAAAACTATTAAAACATTAGGAAAGTTGTTTAATATTTTGTAAGGCACAATTTTCAAGACAAACAAATAATGAAAAGAGTAATTGGAAAACATAAGTCTCCACCCATAAGTTTTCAGGCATTTATTTTGCAATACACCCTACTTTGGAAACTGTACAATATGAAAAATATTCCCTCTATACTATGGTCAATGCATTAATACTTTATTAAAATAAATTTTTGAATTAAAAATTTCCATTTTTTGATTGGCGCAACTCTTTTTTGCCGACGGTCTTTTTATTTTTCGTCTCAAAAAATTTGCAGAAAAAAGCTTGGGGATTCTTTGCCATGTAAATTTGGCAGTTACCTCTTCGTAGAGCTGTCACCCTCTGCTACAATTGTCCGTGGTGAGTGATGGCCGAAGAAGCCTCTTCTACAGCTGTACCTCTCTCCTTCACTTGACACGGTTCCTTCACAGATGTGCCTTTTGCATGACAATCACCGCTTTCCAAACCGACTTGGCTATGTATACATATGACAACCAACATTTGTGGATGAATTCTCTGTGTGCTCTGTATTTCCTCTATTCCTTTGATTTCCAGCTTGCACTTTCACAACTCATTTCCACCTCTTCTCCGGTTCATCTTTTCGAGGGTTTGACTGCAACTATCTTCATCAAGCTATAAATTTTTAATAGGTTTTTCTTACATATGTATGAACTTAAAACTTGATTTGTTTTGGTGGGCATTTTGTCTTTTGATGGGATTTTGATGTTTGATTGTGTATAGGGTTTTCTAGCTTGAACTGGGACTCATTTTGTCAGTTTTTTGGGTCACAAAGTTGTCTAGGTTGCATTATTTCCATGTGATTGATAGAAAATTGCATTCGTTCATCTAATTGTTAATAGTTTTTGGCTGCATCTATCTTCATCGCATGTTATTTGTAATATTGATCAGGTTTTTTCTTCCATTTGGTTAGGGTTCATCCTCTTTTCAACATTATTTTAGTCATCGTACATTCCTTTGGGGCCATTTGATCTAGTTTGTGCAATTTGAAGGTGTTATATTCTCTTGTGCAAATTTTAATGTTTGACTCTAGGATTTAAGCATTGTTTGCTGGACACATTTATATTACAAATAAAAAATTAAAATTTTTTAGATTCCTTATGCCTTTAGACAACCTTTCCTCTCATTGCCCTTTATATGTATAATGATATTAGTAAATATTGGTGGCAAGCTACCCATAAATTTTGCATTTGGATGCTTCCCCAACTTCTTGCATTTGCAATTTATTTGTCATGTCCAGATTCCTGGACAAGATTGTCCATGTTACCTTTCAAAGATTTGGGGACTTTTGTCAAACTTTCTGAGATACTTTTTAAACATACTATGAAGTTTAGAATACACAAATTTTTTTATGTGGAAGCTTGA
The DNA here is from genome assembly GCA_027943335.1 of Chamaecyparis obtusa. NCBI lineage: Eukaryota > Viridiplantae > Streptophyta > Pinopsida > Cupressales > Cupressaceae > Chamaecyparis > Chamaecyparis obtusa. The sequence continues at coordinate 694,827 of BSBK01005588.1, read as the reverse complement.
AATAATGTCCTTTTTTTTTATGAGTTTCATCCAATGCTTCAAGTTCTTGGATATTTTCCTCATCAGAAACCAAATTAATCAAAAATTTATTATCCATCTGTTGATTTAAACTATGCATTTTCTTAGAAGAGAATCCCATTTGAAACAATGTCTGGTTTTTTTTTTTAATCATTATCGACACTGAAATTTTTCTCACACCCAGATCTTCTAAACATGTAAACTTCCATGTAGGATCTCTCTATGCAGTTGAACACAATGATATCTCCCACTTGCAGGTTGTGATAATCAACAAATTCTTTCCAACCACCTCCAAATTCCAATTCATTGTTTGTACTGCTTATTTCCACTTCCCACTCCTACACATTTGGGCCTTGGAACACTACATGTTTTTTTTTCTCATTTATGAGTTGAGGAGGAATATAATGCAAGGTTAAACACATTATACAATTTGTAAAGGAAACTAGTAAAAGAAAATGAAAAATATTGCGCGAGTACAGTATACAACTTACCAATTTCTCAGCAAAGTCTTTCATAATAACTTTGAAGAAAAAAAAGGGCCTATTAAAATGCTCTTTCTCAGACTGCCTGGCATGTTTTTTATAAAAATTATGAGTGCATGCCCTGCATGCTATAGAGAGATCCCCTTTCTTCATCCTCCATCACTACAAATGTAGATGCAAAATCCTATTTAAATCAAGTCAAACTTCGAGAGGGAGAGGGTGAAAAAGCATGTAAAATCAAAAGTAGTTTAGAGTTCATACATTGTGGTTTAGACAATATTTGAGTGGGACTTCAAAAACCACAAATATCACATTCTTCAATGCATCTGCAGCTACTTATTTGGGCAAAAGATAGCTACTTATTTGGGCAATAGATAGCTACTTATTTGGGCAATAGACAACTAATATAACATGCATTAATTATACGTGATAACCATCACAACCTGGTACATGAACTATTAAGTCAGGATGATTAGAGAGGCTTCATGATTTTACTTTACCAGACACTAAAATTCATTTGATGACTGAAGCATGGTAAAGAAAATATCATAACTTCCTTGAATTTATTGGTTCTACGGAAAAAAATTATCCAAAAAATGCTTAGCACCAACATTTCTCATGATCTTACCATTTCTGAACACATTTCCTTTTTGAGTCAGAACATTGCATTCAAGACAATCGAATAAAACCACTTCTCGAATTTATTGGAAACTAAATTTAACTACGAAAATAAACTTATAAATACTTGCTAAAATAGATTAAAGGCTCTTATAAGCTATTTTTGGCATAAACAAATCTACACATTTTCCTTACCTTGACTGTGAAAATCGTACTCGTTAATAATCCCAAATAAGTTTCATATTCTTTCCCTTAGTCTACTTGATGGATTTTTCTTTTTCTTTAACTTTAACCTGCAGTGTGTTCTTCAACTCTGGTTTGCGGTGCCCTATTGTATGCAATGTTTTCTGGTTATGCACTTTTAACTCTTGAATGTATGGGATGGAGTTGAAATCCATGAAAATTTTTATAAGATGATTTTTTGTATGGTGGAAGTTATGTACAAAATGTGCCTTGTGAGTTTAGAATACTACTTCAATTTTTTCATACATACCATTCTATCTAATAACTTAGCTAGAAATGTTTTCTTTATTTTTACATACATATCATTATATCTAAATGCATCTCTAGATAACTACAACAACCATAACCACAAGAACCAAACAACATTCAATTATAACTGCTCTTAGTAATGAGACATTCTAAGCATTAGGTTTCAACAATTATTAGGCTGCATCTGTTCTTTCATGTGCTAATGTCTGGTGCACTATAGACGTAGGAAAAAGGGGAATCCGCTTATAACTAAAATTTAAACAGTTGACAATAGGCACCTCACTATATTCATATCTGCCGCATTGTTACATGCACATAGAAAACAATATGCAAACATAGACATAGAGCTGCTACTTTTATATGGATACTTGTACATTATGTAGCACTGAATATTTTCTAGTTTTCTTCAATTCAATGCTTTAATGATGGTAATGATATAATGTGTAATACCACAAATCAAATTATTGATTTATAGATTACGCTACAAGAATTAGAAATGAAGACGCCATTAGACTGTATTCAATCCTGAAATGTCATTTTTAACACATTGTTTGTCATTTTTAAACTTCCTATTTCATTTTGAAAAGTGACATACAATGACATTGTATTCTCTATGTTTTGGGTTTCCTATGCTATTTGCTATACTTGCCATTCGCTGCATCCACACATGCACACTACCCAAGGTAAGAAATCAATTTCTATACTCTTGAGATGTTTCCAATTTGACATGCCCATACATGGCCTTCTGCAGTCACACTATCACTTTGCTTGTACATGTACATTGTTTGAGGTAAATAATCACCTACTGATGTTGTTACCGATGACTAAGCTAGTCCAAAAATTGCACTTCTCTAATTGTAGCCCTTTACTTTGCAATAGTCATTAGTTTACCAGTGCATACGTATCTACCACATTTACAATACAAGCCCATTCACTCCTGATCAATCAAATGACCAATATGGAAGTGAAGAGATTTACCCATATAGAAAAAGAGCCACAAAATTTGATTATAGTAGAAACATACGAATCAAATAGCCAAACATAGATAATATCAATTGACAAAGCTCTCGAGAATGCCGACTACTTTCAGATTGATCAATTCAACTTCAAAATTGGAGATTGTTTATTTGAGACAATCCATATTCTCCTTCATTGTCAATACATGGCTAATGAACTTTGCATTAGGCTTGTTGACCATTTCTTACATTGCCTCCATCATGGATGTGATGTAGCTTTAAGATGTTTTGAATATGAGTTGTACCCAACAATATTGTATGATTTTCACAAGATACATGACAAAACCACTTACGTAGAATGATGATTTTAGCAATAGAAATAAACACACATGGTGAGACTAGCCTTTGGGGTGACACATTTTGTATCCAATGGCTAGCACGGTGGCCGAACATCACCATATGTCTTTGGTCATCAACATGAGAGAAACCATATTTGAAATTCAACAAAAATGTATCCCATCCTATGATATCGATTCTTTTCCATGATGCTATCCTAACGTCGGGACACTATGAACCAATCTTTTCAAGGAAAAGCACACACATTGCACAATAAAACATAGAGCCAGAAATCTCAGATGCACACTGCAACATAGTAGATGTTTGGAACAACATTGCTGTAGCATTTGATAAAATTGCCTTCAATCGGCTTACTAATTTTACTGCACCATGTGGTGAAAGCAAGTTTGCTGCTATAGCCTTCCTCACTAATAATCAGTTTGATGCAATAGCTTTGCAATTATTTTTAGATCAATCATTAGCTAATGCATATAGCATGCAAAAAAATACACATTATCACGTTTCAGATTACTGCAACAACATTCTAAAATAGATAACTATTCTATCTCGCAAATATAGACTCTAATTTCTAAGCTTGGAATACTGTATTTTGAAAGCCATGTTGAAGGTTCTCAAAATTGCTTACTATGGCTATCGCACATATTTCATAGAACTATATACATATGGAAAGAAACTCCACAACCAATGCTTGAAGTATATTGCAATTGCATAAAATCAAAGAAAAACATTAATCTAATTTGCCTCAAAAATAGGTTAGGTCATTGTCATTACAAATTGCTACTACCGAGTGAACATCAATCTAATTATATGTACACAAACCAAGACATGATTCCTCAAATTGTGACAAATGTATTGCAATTAAAATGCACAAATAGCAACACAACAACAAATGCTAGCATTGCACAAATTGCAAAATTGTTCAATGCAAATTTGAACATTTGTCATTCATTGCGGTTATTAAAAGCAACAATATGAAACAATCAGAAATAGAAAATGCCCATGCTATTAAGTCCCAAAAAATAGCAAACGGTAGCACTATAGAGGTTGCAAAATTGCTTGAAGAAAATTTGAACTTTTGTCATTCATTGCGACTATTAAAAGCAGTAATACGAGACAAGAATATGAAACAATTAGAAATATAAAATGACCCTTCTATTGAATCCAAAAAAAATACAAACAAAACACAAGCGAAGAGAAAATCTATATTCTATAAGCCAAAGCCAAGTCACTACCCCACTAGGCATACACATGCAAGTGCACAAGACAACGTAATTGACAAGTCCATTAGACTGTATTTGTGAAGCATTAATTATACACCAACTCTATCATGCAGTCTATGTGAGATGTTATATTTCAACAAAGATGTCTATAAAGATGACAAAGCATTTGTCCATGCTTTGCTTATGCTTTCTACTCCAACCAATATGAAAACAACTTCAATAGGTGAAGCTATTTGCATACAATGTATAAAAGCTGTTACAATTGGTAACGTCCCTATCTTTGCTACTCCATTGAACATAAGATGTAATAAACGTATAGAAATTGTCCATACCCTAACCACTTTAGAGGAAAGGTTTGTGTCCCTCCGCATTGCTTTTGCACAGATTAGGCAACTTGGATACAAAAGAGCACAATATGGCTTAAATCGTACAATTATCAATGTTCCTGTGGATTTCAACAAAGTACAAAAGGCATTGCCTAGACAAGTAAATGAAACTAAAATGATAGTCTTTAAATTAAAACGTAAGTTACAATATGAAAATGCCTATGCACAAGGAAATGTTAGACCTCCATATGTAATAACTGCTTTAACAGTGCTATCAAAGACACCCTTGTATATTAAAGAGAACATCTCCATTAACAAAGATTGGGAAAATGTATTCACTAACAAAAAAAGATAGGAACAAACAGAAGTCGAAGAACAGACACATATAGATGACATACTGTCAGAGCATGATGAAGAACCCATAACTGAATCACGTATCTACTGTTTCAATGACCCACACTCAATCAAAGACCTGGATAAGACCATTATTGAAATTGCACTGTCAGAAGGATTCAAGCCTCTCAACATATTCCAGGATACCTATTCAGAAGAAATGAACTTTCCAACACTCTACTATGGCTTTGTGTGACCCAAAGATGTTACAAAGAATTTTTCATACCAAAAATAGCGAAATGGGAGCTCATGCATAAAGACAACGACTTCGTAACACATGTAACAAATATTTTTTTTCAAAGTGACCAAAATAATAATCCAACATATATCTTTGCTAGCATGGGTCTATATATGCAAAGCACAACTAAAAGGTCAAAAGTTAACTGTAAAAGATGTGCGCAGTCCTACAAACCTAGAAAAAAAATTAAAGTCACCATTGGGCTTCAGATCTCTAAGAAGTATTTGCACGTCTCCCAACTATTTAGAACACATGAAGAAAAATATATTTGCAATGATATGACAACTAGGCCCCCCAAATTTCTTCATAACATTAACGAGTGTTGAGCATTTCTGGGAACCACTATGCAAAGAATTACACCACACCTTTACAAAAGTAGAACACAATGAAAATATAGAAGATAAAGACCTAGAATTTGACATTAGGAAAAACCTGATGTTTTGCAGCCGCTACTTCAACCACAGGATCAACACATTTTGAAAGATGATGCTGAAAAACTACAAACTATTTGGAAAAGTTACAAATTTCATCTTTGTAACAGAATTCCATAATTGAGGAAATGAACATGTGTATTTCATGTTATGGATAAAAGATGCACCTATATATGGAAATTGTCAAGACAACAAAATTGAGAACTTTATCGACAAATATATTTCATGTGACTTCACATTATTGGATACAAATCTTGTCAAAATGCAAACACATCACCATACAAAAACTTGCAAAAAGTACAAAACATCAGCTTATCGATTCAACTTCCCACTACCTCCCATGAGAAGTACAACAATATTAGAACCTCTATGTGTTACCAATACCATATTGAAAGAAAAAGCCAAAAATTTATTCAAGCAACTAGAAAAAAATAGTATGTAAAGGAAGATACATTTGACAGTTTCTTAGATGAATTCCAAATAGATGAAGCATAGTACATTTCAATGGTACAAGAAATACTCTCATGGAAATGTTTTTTACTAAAACAAAACCTAATTGACATTTGGATAAATGCATTCGCAAAAGAGGTCCCTCTACTATGGTATGAAAATATAGATACACAATTCATCTTAGATGCATATGCCACTGCATTTTACTATAGTTCATACATGACCAAGCAAGATAAGACACTGTCACTTTCATTTTACTAATTACAAGAACAATGTACTTATGCTTACAATGAAAAAGTACAGTTCATACGCAAATCAGGCAATGCATTGCTCAACTACCAACAAATGTGTACTCGACAAGTTGTTCACATTTTCCTGTCACTGCCATTACATAGAAGTTCAAGGAAAACTATTTTCATCAACACTGGCCCATGAGAGACTAGAATTATGATGTTAAATAGTCCTAAGCTATGAGCAAAACAACCAAACAAATCTGAAAACATCATGTATGCCTCTGCAATAGAAAAATACATGGAATCATCCAGAGCCCTTTGATAGTCTATCATTAGCTGAATATATGACATTTTACTCTACCAACTCAAGAAAAACATAAAGGAGAGGAAAGGTGTTAGTCATACGCTACATAAAATACAACCCACATATCGATCATGAGAACTATTGCAGGGAAAAGCTTATTCTATTCATACCTTTCAAAAATAATGAACATGCATTGTTAGTTGGACATACATGGGCTGCAACATATGAGGCAAAAAAAGTACAAATTGCAAATATTGAAAAAATGTTTATTGCACAGGTAGACAACAAATGGGGTGACCTTGAACAAGCTGCAATAGAGGCTGACAATGATAACTGTCCATCAATAGACCTTGACATAGAACATCACCAAAAGATGCAAGAACATGAAACAAAGAAATATGATATCATGGCCGATCTGAAATATTATAAAAATGAAAAATACATACACGACACTTGCAACTCTTTATTCTCAGAAACAGTGCATCAATTTTTTTTTAGCAATGATGAATATTTCAAATTATGCAGACAACTAAAGAAAGAGAAATAAACCATAGTTAATGATGTATTGATGTCAAATAAAATCACACTCGATAAACCACAATAATTGTTCTTGACAGGTGGAGCTGGTACATGAAAAAATTTCACAACTAAAGTACTTTTCAAAGTATTGGTTCGGATCTATGACAAATAATTAGATAGTGACCTGTAAAAAGTGAAAGGCATTATTGTGGCTTCTACATGCAAAGCAACATATAATGCAGGTGGCATAACTGCTCATTCCATTTTTGACTTGCCATGCAACTTCGCAACGATGTTGCCTTTGGATTCAAATACACTGGACAACCTAAGAAAAAAACTAGAACAATTATAAATCTTTCTTATTGACGAAGCCTCACTTATTGGCTCCAGAATGTTGTACTACAACATTGACAGAAGACATTGTCAAATAAAATATACACCAATGAAACCCTTTGGTAATATTAATATTATATTTTGCGGTGACTTATACCAAGCACAACTTGTGTGTGACTCTTGGATATTTGAACAACCAAGAATAAATAACAAGAAGTTCCCATATGCATTTTGACATGATAATGTACTATGCTTTGAACTGAACAATGTCATGAGACAAAAAAATGAGCATTTCATCTCCATCTTGAACCGTACCCAAACTTGTCAACAAAATGCTAAAGATATTTCCTATATGAACAAAACATGTTGCAAGTACCCTCCTAATGATCCAAAGTTCCCATATTTGTTTGAAAGAAATTTAGCTGATGTCGCACACAATAAGAAAATGCTAGACTACTTGCCCACTAAGCTCTATGTATTCAAAGCCATTGATAAGAAAGATACTCTAGTTGACCATGTCCATTTCCAAGTTGAACGGTCATCATTGCCTAATACAATCTATGTCAAACAAGGAATTTTAGTTGAACTAATATCTGGAAACTTAAACGTAGAGGACAGGCTAGTCAACGATGTCGACATCTTTCAAATGCACATAACTAAACAACCAGAAATTGTTTGGATACAATTCAATGATGCTACAATCAGGAAATTACAATGCCAAAGAATGCGAAGCCTATACACAAACTCCATTTTTCCATCTTGGACACCAATAATGAGAATAGTAAAAAAAGTGAAAATAAGTACAAAAATATTTACAAGAAAACAATTCCCTTTTCAACTAGAAAGTGCACGAACTATCCATAGAGTACAAGGATTAAAAATGGATGCACTTTCTTTAACCCTTATAAAGTCTACCAACATGGTCTTTGTTACACTGCTTTGTCTCTTGTACAAGAAATTGACTCACTCTATCTGATGCACGATCTGCAACACAAAAACTTTAGGATATGCCATGAAGTCAACAAAGAAATGGACCATCTTTGAACCTCAGCAAAATGGACCCCTAAATACATTCTTTCTTCAAAAACATTAGACAACTTCATTATATGTTCTTTGAATACTCTAAGCTTTGCATTGCATCAACAAGAAACAACCAACGACCATGATTTGCTTCGAGTAACTGTACTGTGACTTCAAGAAACAAGACTTACAACTCAAGACCACAATACCTTCCTCAAAGCTCATTTCAACTCGTATCCTACATTATCTATTCATGGTATGCTTACCTATTGTAGAAAAACAACAACATTACTAAAAAAAAAACTTTTGCAACAAAACATTTAGAATCAATAACTACCAATCTCCTACATCTAGGCAACCCTCTACACATCAAAAACTTATACATAACACCAGGTGCTCCTCTTGACAACCTTTTCAACCTAATACAAACTATCAGTAGCACATTGCTACCCAATGAAAAAGTCATTGTTCTTGGAGACATTAACATTGACATGTTACAACCCACAAAATCACAAACAACACTTCTAGAATTCATGCACGAACACAAATTTTCTTTGGCTGTTGACAAGCCAACAACATAAGGTGGAAGTTTGTTAGATCATATTTGGATCTGTAATATTGATATGACTAATGATAATTTCACTGTACTGGATACATATTGGACAAACCATCTCGCAATATCCTTAGAACTCCTCTTCAACCCTGCGTAAGAGTGATCAACCCATATGTCAAAGATAGAATTAGCCAACAATATATCTTGTATGCGCTTCTTGTGATATGAAGTAGTCTTAACAACTTGAATATAGGTTGATATATTATGCTCATCTCTGTGTTTGCACTTCTATGAACAAATTTAAGAATAGCTATAAATACGTTACGCGCCTACGACTTTGAAGCTTTGTACAACCAAATGAACATTGCAATAGACAAAAGCCTCTTGTAAAAGAAAATGTACAAACTATTTCTTGGAAAATAGCAAAAATGTAAAACCATTCAACAACCCATGAACATAGCTCCCAACAGTAAGCAACATGCTACCCAAGCACTATAAACAAAAACTTATTTTCTATTATTTTCTATTATCTTTTACTTGTAAAAAGTTAAAATTAAAATGTTGCGTTCTAAAATCTTTACAATTTTAAATAATAGACATTATAATGTTGATTTCCCCTTTAATTTCTAATTTCCTTATAAACATTTCAGTTGTTTTTCTAAACTTCCAAAATCTTCAGATCTTTATACAAAAAATTCTTAATATTTTGAGTGCAAAAAACATTGTTGCAACCTGCCAAAAAAAAAAACCAATTTATAAGCCCCAATATTTACATTTTTGCCTTCATTTCACTTATTTCCTTTTACCATTCTCTCTTATACATCTTAGATACCACAAATAAATCTGGTGGTGTGATTTAGCTTCAATACCTGATTCTTTGTAATGGTTACAATTTCCGCCTTTGTAGAAAAATCATTTGTTTCATATTATGAACCCACAAGCAATAATAAATATATTGATAACTAGTACATGTATTTAAATTTTTTTTTTTCACAAAAAATTACGTGAAATGCTCAACTTTGGTACATGACAACTAACCAGCCTACGAAATTTGCATATCTTTGAAATCCTCTTTCAGGATACTATTATCGTTGCAACTAAGATGGAGCACAGTTCCACAGATAGAAAATGACCACATACTGCACCAAGGTATTTCTATTATGAATTTACATCTACCTATATCCTTTCTCTATACACTATGTATCATCTCCATAGCTAATCATTTCCCATACAACTATTATACTAAACCCTATCTCATACCTTTCAACTCATTAAACACAAGCACTAATGGAACTACAAATGACCACTACGACAATCAAGAATAAAAAAGGTAAGCACTACACTTAAAAATCTTAATTATGTCCATCAAATTTACTAAATCTTTATTATTACCACTAACTTTTCTATCACTTGACGATCTCAAATACTTCTTCTTTCCTACATGCAGAACAAAGGTAGACCCACAACACATATCTACTATACTTGAAATCTGTACAACAAAAACTGGAACCTCTTTCTAAGGTGACATACTAGTCACATACGACCTTGCATTTTCTAAGAACCAAGTCAATCCACCAAGAGCACAAATAGTCCACATTGACATGCTAGATAGTCAAGGGAAAATGACTATCACAGTAATATTACCAATACCTTAATTGATGAATTCCTTCCTAAGTTCCAAACATGGACAAGCGTGTGATTAAAAAACTTCACAGTAAAGAAAAAAAATCAATATGAAAGAGGAGACGCTGACTACTACCTACAGCTAACTTCCAGCACAACTATTGAGACTATTCAAAAAGTTTGAAAAAAACAAAGTCTCATGCCTGACACAACAATACATGAGCTTCTCAGCTCACCAAACAACTGCTTGGTTGGAACATTGGGTGTCATTGTTACAAGATACACCCAAGCACAAAACAAATATCACCTACATGTACGAGATGGACAATGCATATCTAATTCAGTAACAGTAAGCTAACTCTTCCTTAGATCATTGCAAATTTTGATCAGATTACACAATATAATTACAACTCCATATTGACTAATGCATAATCCTTGTACATAGGTCATTGTCCAAGACTACCACACTACTGCATTCACTTCACTGAAACAAATCCTCTCCAAATCAAGAACACCACTAGTACTGCTTAAGAATGTCTCTCGTAGTAGTATGAAAGACACAAGAAATGTTTGGTGAACCCAAACAATGTTCATAGATGAGATCAATGATGAAAGCAGTAAAGCTCCTCTTGTAGAGTTGCTTTCATCCACTTTTAAGGTAAGCAAAAGAAACTATTCAAAAATGTAAACATAACTAATAGTAAAGCATGCACATATCAATAAGAATGAACTTTCTTTATTGAATACTCTACTTACTGTATAGGTAACCGACACATTGAAATACATGAACATTCATTTACCATCATATGAACTACTTTGCACTATCTTCCACCAACCAACAATCATCTCCCACCCATCTTCCACCAATAGTATTCAATTCTTGGCATGTGCAACAATAAAACCCTTTGTATATGAACCCTTTCTGTATTGTGTGATAGAAACTATGAACGAAAATATTGAATGCAATATGCATGACAAAATATTGCAAGAACAAATTCCTAAACTTTGAAAGATAAATTTTGAAAATTAAAAATAAAACATGTCAACAATTGTCTACCTCCTATGACATTTCAAGATTCATGCCACATTTTCAATTTCTATGAACAATAACATAACCTCCATTGCCAAAGACTCCGACACTGTAAGTTTATTCTGACTTCAAGATAACGTATACTATATTACATATTTTCTTAGCATTAGATCTCTCACATGCACTAAATATTTTCTTAACCTTACTTCTATATGCTAACATTCAATGCCCCTTCAACATGACCTTCATAAATATGGACTGTAACTACGGGTCCTTTTAGTGAAGCACTACAAGCTTTCGTAACAAAAAGTAAGGTATGTAATGCTCTCTAATTTCATAATATCTGAATTCTATGCTATTAGTACCTTTTATTTTTAGCTTGATTAAAAAAAAAAAATCACATTGGAATCACTATTATTTGTTATGTTAATTGTCAAATATTTCCTTTCCTCTTCACCTCTTTTCTCTTTGTTTTACCCTTACTACTCCCATCAACTTCTAACATAAGTAAATTTCTTGCTGCTTTATGTTCAGGTTGACTATATGACTATGATCAGAGAAAACCTAACTTGTTTGGAACAAGCATAGACATTCAAACATTATCCTAACAACATATTCCTAGCATATAGTAAAATCTATTTGCAAAGACACTTTAGATAAAGCTTAAACTGGAGCACCCTTTCACCATTTGATTTGCTCTCAATTTAGGGATCTGGGTGTGCTCTCAAATCATTAGGATCATGTCCCTAATGTAGATTAGGAAGGTTTAGGATCCATTAGGGACCAAGGATATCCCATAGTGGCATAAAATTAGGTATAGTGAACCTGATTCTCCTAGAGCCCCAAGGAACCTAGTGAAGCTAAAATACAGATTGAGCTAAGAATGATTATGGTAGATTGATTTTAGGAAAAATATGAATGTGATATGATTTGAGAATTATTAGAAAAGATTGAAAATGAACTAGGTTAATCCATTAAGATATTATAGGATGAGTTATGAAAGCTTGAAAGATAAGTAAATCTAACAAATATGCTAATGCTTATGAAGAATCTAGATAAAAATGCTCATGATAACAATGCATGGATGATATGAACTGAGCTAATAATTTTCTATTAGAAGGATGATTGTATTCATAGGATTTTGGCCAAGGCCTTGGGTTAGAAAGGGGAGTTAGGGTTAGAGTTAGGGTTAGGGGTAGAGTTTGAGGTATGGTTTGGGGTAAGGTCAAAGGGATGAGGGTTAAGGTTGCTTAGACATGTGTGAGAAACACTAAGGAAGTGTGTCTGGGGAACAATGGTGGAAGAGGATACATGGGCTTCATCATGAGGCTGTAAGAGCCTTAATGAGGGTGTAAGAGGCTATTAATGAGTTTGTAAGGCTCATTAATGAGGGGTGTTGACCAAAAGTCAAAGGAGGGTGGATTAGACTAAGAAGGTTAGGAATCATCCTCTAAGTAGGTTTAGGAAAGGTTTAGGAAAGGGTAGATAGGTTTAGGGTTTTCTAGAAGATTTTAGGGTTTAAATAAACATTTAATTTATTTAAGGGTTGTGACATTATTTATTAACTAATGATTAATAAATAGGAGGGAAAATCATTCAAATTTGATTTAAATTCTTTTGGGAGGGATTATTTAATTAAATATCTTTAATTAAAATAGGAGAAGGGTTAATGACAATAAAATTAAATAATTAATTAATAAATGATGATGTCATTAGGACTTTTTGCAAAATAAAATATTTTTATTTGGCAAAGGCATTTTAGGTGTCTAAATTTTGCCCCTCTTTGATGCGATGCCACAAGTGGCATGACATCAAAGACAAGAAAATAAGATGCCCCAGGCTAGAATAAAAGATAAGGGGTTGTGCCCCCTCGAGAAAATAATGCAAAGAGGAAATGTTGTGGAATTTTCTCAAAAAGGACGCAAGCGAGGAGGAGACGGGAAGGAGGATAAATAGACGCCCTACCAAGAGAAAAGATGCATGAATGTAATATGATGTGAGATGAAAGATGAATCTATATGAAGGATGAAAGATGCAAGATTAATCTATATGATGCAGGATGAGGGGGATTTGGGGAGCTCCTTGTGTTGGATATTTTTGAGAGCACAACCTAGTTTGATATAGCAATCCTAGAGACCTGTCAAAGTTACTTGGAACACAAGGCCTTGTCACCAACATTGCATAGGTCTGACGCAAAAAAAAAGCATGCAAAGGGTTTCCCCAACATCACACATGAAACCCAAAGGAGGCATGGTGAAAATGATGCTAGAGAAACCATAAATAGATGACTGATGCGCAAACAAAAGAAAAATATCAAAAGACTTTGCCCTAGGTTGTCCTCATTTATTGCACACCATGATATAAAGGATCGTGAAAAATTTGAGTAGATGAAAATGAGAAGCTGTAAAAGATTAACAATATCCAAAGGACAAAATCCAAGATCAAAATGATAACTCCAAAAGATATCCTTTTCCAAGGAGAGAGATTGATGGACTAATTGATGGGGGGAGATTAGGTCTGAACATGGCGAAGGATTCATCATCATAGACCTAGTTTGATTTCTTAGGTTGGATAATATAGAAGGATACATCTGTGTGGACCTAGTTTGATTGCTTAGGCCAGACAATAAAAAAGGATACATTTGTGTGGACCCATGTTGATGGAGAGAATGTTGTGTTGTTTACTAGAAAATGATGAGTCAAGGACAATAACGTGATCAAGGATAGTAGACAAAAGATGTTGCTGAAGTACTAGGTTGGATGAGACAAGCTTAAATGATCAAATATTGCTATAGGGAATGACAAGGATATGTACAATAAGATATGATGATATGTACAAAGGACAAGGAAATATTTACAAAAGAGCTCAAAAGATAAGCAAAGATCCACAGGAACCAATGAAATAACAAGTATCTCACAAAACCTCTTACCATAGGTAGGATAATGGAGGATGATTGATTGGATGAGGATTGATGGTGGAGGATAGTGGAGGATTACTAAGTGTCAGCAATGAGTTGCTGCTTCCTGATGTAGGATCATATAGGATTGGATTTGTCAACCTAAGATAGATTGTTGATCTTTGGAAGACAAGATTCTTGCCAGTGTATGCCAATCTATTGCTCAAGATGATGAGGCCTACAAAGACAAGTAGAAGATGCCCTAGAAAATGCTTAGTCAAAGGGTAGTGCTAGGATGATTTTGATTTAGGATAAGGATTGAACAACTCAAAGGATATGACACAAAGAAGATGGGGGATAAATGGATAATGATTCCTATGACAAGAGATAGGTAAGATACTCGAACCTCAAAAAGGACCAAGGAATGATTGCTGAAGTGATTAGCTGGATAGGTCAAGATGACATGAGGGCTAACTAATACAAAGGATGAGACCTAAAGACACATATGTATAAATGAGATTAGGTGGAGACACGAACTGACACTATTGTACAATAATTAGGATAGGATGTACAAGGGATTGGGGATGAAGCCGATACTGCAAAGATATGCAAGATGATGCCCCAGTTGGACTGAAAAGCCTTGGCATGATGGTGGAGAGGGTGATGATGGATGATGTGTCCTAAAATGACATGGGTTTGTGAAGGATGCATCCCAACGATGATGACAATTGGATTGAGATCAAGAATTGCTAGGAAGAAGACTAAGGATGTGATTGGATTAGTTGGCTTGATCTTGGATGTTGGATACCTAGAGGATATGGATATGATTCATAGATGTTGGAAGACTTCTAGGAGCATTTGGATATGGATGGATGGCATTGGATTGCATGGAGGGTAGTGTATAGATAGATACCAATGACAAGGGAAGTACCAGGTGATGGAAAGATGGAGGAAATGCTAAGGGATTTGGATGGAGGAAAAGCTGAGGGATTTGGATAGAGGAATGATGAGGGATGAATGCTAGAGGAACTACTGAGGGATATAGATAGAGGAAATGCTGAGATTTGCTGGAGGAACCACTGAGGATTTGGATAGAGGAATGTTGAGAGATTTTGATAGAGGAAAGCTGAGGATTTGGATAGAGGCATGCTGAGGGATTTGGGTGGAGGAATTGCTGAGGGATTTGGATAGAGGAAATGCTTAGGATTTGGATAGAAGATGGATGGATTCAAGGATTTGGATGGAGGCAGATTTGGATTGGAAGATGGAAGATAAGGATTTGTATGGAGGAAGATTTGGATGAGGAGATGGAATATAAGGATTTGGATGGAGGAAGATTTGGATTGGAAGATGGAAGATAGGATTTGGATAAAGTCTCCAAGGAATATGTCACCAAGGAACAAGATGCCCCCACTCAGGATAGTTCATGCATTCATAGGCATTTGGTAGGGGGAAGATAGGATGGAGGATAATATGACAAGAGGCTGAGGAAGGTAGATGGAAGCTTGGATAATGGATGAGGATTGGTGATGGATATAGAAAGGTGCCCAAAAAAATGTATACCTGGTGGTCTCTATTTTTTTATCAAGATCTAAAGGAGGATGATGGAGGTGAGAGGAAAATGGGATGGAGGAAATGTTGGATAAGATGTGATAGAATGGAATTGCCCCAAATTGCAGAGAGGAACCGGGGGATTACACATGATGCCTATTTTCCAGGTTTTCATCATGGTACTTGTCCAAGGCGCTTGAATTGCCAAGTTTTTACCATTGGATGAATGTTTTTCTCTTTTGTTTTCTTTTTTGATATTTTCTTGATTTTTTTAAATTTTTATAGATTTTTCTGATTGGTTGTTGACTTTGTGTTGATCTTTTGCTAACTTTCTAATTTGTTGCTAACTTTCTGATTCATCTAGATGTTGGTACAACTTTATTAGGATGGGGGGATTATGAAAAGGAATGGATGGGATGGGGTAGATGGGAGATATGGTGGTAGAAAGTATTTGGATGGAAAGATGGAAAGTGATCATGCTAGGGAGATGTTTTCAGGATCAACATTGGCATATGTTGAGAGATGGGTGGATGAAGTGGATGGGATATAGATGATATATGTGGATATGATGGAGGAGTTATGATAGGATATTTTGGGATATAGGGACCCAAAATATATTTAAGAGATGGAGAAGAGGAATGAGTAGTTGGTGGATTTGCAACTTTGGACGCTATTATGGATATTTATTTTAGATGCATTGCATATTTTTTCTTTGGGATCCACATAGTTTTTGATTTTTCTTTGGTGGGACTTTGTGGCCATTGGCATGCATTGGATTTGGATTTTTCTTTGATGGGCCTTTGTGGCCATTGGGCTGCAATGGATTTTTATTTTCCTTTGCTAGGCCTTTTTGGCCATGGGGATGCTGTAGATTTCTTGATTGGATTTTTCTTTACTTGAGCATGTCTTTTAGAGTGGACATGGAAATCTTTAGATTTTTGCAGATAGTTACCTTTATGCATTTTTGATATGGCATCCAAATTGTGAGGAGCATTGGAAAGAATATGTAGAGGTGTGTGGGATGAAGGAGTTATGGATGAAGAGATGGAAGGAGATTGGCAGATAGGAGATGTGGGAATGTGCCTTTGTTGATCCTGACTAGGAATGTATGGGATGGGATTTTTGTATTGGGTTTTACAGAGATGAGTAGGATAAGATGGGGGATGATATTTTGGGATGTAAGGGCCCAAAATGGATTTGGTATGTGAAGGATATGTTCTGGAGGATTTTTGGATATAGGGACCCAAAATAGATTTGGAGGATGAAGGAGGAATGTGATAGATTGTCCTGGGTTGCAATGATGGAGGAGGGGGAATGGTGTTGTATGATTTTGAGGGATGATGGGAATATGTAATGGTGGTTTTGGAATGATTCTTGAATATGGCTTTAGTTGTACCAATATTTCTAGAGGAAGTTTCTTCAGATATGTGACTGATACCACATGATTTTGGATGTTTCTTGCCCTGGATAGGCTCCAAAGTTCCTTGTTCATGGATACCTAGGACTTTGTCTTGATAATTCCATTTCTTGAGCATTTTATTCAAACAAGGATATTTCTGAATTGGGGAATAAGATAAACATCCAGTTTTAGGTGCTGTAGTGGAAGATATGAAACTGATCTCTTCTGCTTCGAGTGAGATTTCCTTGAAAAATGTAAGTGGAACAAGAGGATAGAGTGATGGAAGTGGGATAGATTGTATTAGAGGATCATCAAGTGGAGAGGATGGGATGATAGGATCTTGATTGGGATTGGGAGATGGCAATGGATCTTGAGATGGAGAGATTAGGATGGTAGGATATTGGATTGGAGGAATTGAGATGATAGGATCTTGGATTGGAGGAATTGGGATGATATGATCTTAATCTTCATCTGTTGGTATTTCAACATGCTTTTGGACAAGATCTTGACAGGATAGGATTGGTGTAGATAGAGTGATGGGGAATTTATGGATGATATCTTCATAAGGAGTGGATGAAAAGATGGGAGATTATATAATTGTGATGGCAAGAAGAAGAGTGAACTCATGAGGCTCATTAAATGTGCTTTGGATAATGCTAAGAGAATGAGATGTGGATGGGGATTGGATGGAGTCAACATATGGAAAGGACTCAATGATGCTAGGAGATAGAAATGGACCAATAATGCTATGAGATAGAAGAGGATCAATAAGTGAGATATATGGAAGAAGGATAATGGATGGGGGTGATGGAAGATGAATGATAGATGTAGGAGATGGATGTGACTCATTACTGATGGCTTCACATGAAGGTTTGAGACAACATGACTCTTCAACTTTAGGAGTGGGATTTTTTTCTAGTTTCCTTGTGAAATTCCTTTGAGACTTTCATGATGGTGAAGGATTAGGATGTGTATAAGATGGAGAGCCAGGATAGTCCTCACATGAAGGTGGGGTGGAAGATTGTGAACTTTCTTGAGGGGATGATAGTGCTGAAGAGGAATTGGAGGATGACATGACTAGATAGTTCACATAGGTAGGTTTAGAGGAAGCTTGTGAACTTAATTGTCTATTAGATGAGGTAGGAATGATGGATTGAGATATGTGATATGAAGCAGATTGAGGGATGCATTCTTCTTGCGGGAGGGGATTTGTGGCAATGTAGGTGAGAATGGAAGATGTTGGATGGAGATAGGATATAGTGGATGGAGTATCAAGATAGGATGGGGGATTGGGATAATGGTTTGGAAGACTAGGATTTTGGATTTGAAAATGGGTTAGAGGATAAGGACATGATGGAGGATTTGGATAAGGGATGTAGCTAGTAGTGCTATTGTGAAAAGATTGTGATTGTGATATGACTATAGAAGGAGATGGAGGTATGAAGGATTCATAGAGAGGATATGTAGCCCTAAGATAAGAAGAAGGTGTGGATGAATAGGATAATGGATTTCCCTTGTCAAAGGCATGATAAGGAGTACTAGTGGATATGCATGAAGGAATGATAGGATAGCTTGGAGGAATGATTGGATTCTGGGGGATGCTTGGAGAAATCTTGCTAATATTTTCAAAGTACTCATCATGATCTACAAGGTTCTCATTGTGTGTGTGAAAATTGTACCTATTTATAAGACACAACACATCAGTAAAACATTATTGGTTAATGATGAAAAATATGCAGTAAACATATATATCATCAACTAGAAGATTTACTACCTTCTAGTAGATTCAAGTATGGTATTCTCAAAATTTTATCAAGATCAGTGACAATACAAAATCTAAATGAAGGATTTTAATGCAAATAGATGCAGAATTTAATCTACGTTTTTAGATTTTCTATGTAATAACAATGTAATCTAGATGAAAAATTGATCTAAAACTTGATGAAAACAATGAATTGAATCTATGCTATGGATGTAAGAACAAGAAACAATGGTTAGAAATGAATCACAAAAAGTTGCACAATTCTCAAGAATTTGACAGTGTAGCGTTGCTATTCTCCAGATTGCACATGATATGATTCTCCAAATTCGTGATCATTTGTGAAAGACCGAGGTCTATTTATATAGAAATCCAAGTTTTGAGAACTCATGGAAAAGCCAAAAATCACTCCCTGATAAACTCAAATTGATTGGTGAGTTATCAAGAAATTAGAAATAGTTATCTAGTAAAATCATGCAAATCAAGTTTTAACTCATAATTAGAAGTTGAGACCACTTAAATTTTCTTTTCAACTCACAATCACATGTTGAGTTTGGAAAGTTAACAAATTAAATTCCATAGTTTTTTTTTGAGTTTAACTGATCTTCTGATTTTTGCATAGATAATTATTTGATTTATTTAATTTCCATGTGCTTTATTCTCAACTTAACCGATTTGATCAATTAAATAACTAATTTATGGGTTAATCAATTATCTTAATCAAAATTTATCCAAAATTAAATCATTAAATTTGACAATTTGATTTTAATCAATTAAATAAATATTTAATCAATTATTTTTAAGAATTGTGATTTATCGTCAAATAAACAATATTAATTAACAATAAATTTTAATTAAATCTAATTAAAATAATTAAGTGGCTAAATACAGTTTAGTTAATTAAATATTTAACATATTCAATTAATCAAATTTGGATAAATAAATATTATTTATCACCAAATAATATTTAATTAAAGATAATTAAGATAGATTAGGAATATTTAGGAATATTCCCCGATGCAGAATTGAAATAGGATCGATTAGGGTTGATTAGGGTTTTGATGATTTGATGTGCAAATGTGCCTTAGGTTAGGACTTTAGGGTCGATTTCGATTGATTTCTCCATGTAGGAGGTCAATGGTACTGAAGCCCATTTTTGGGGTATTACACATCATTATTTTTGCTAAGGTTTTCAAAGTACTCATCATGATCAAGAAGTCTTTCATCATCATCGAGATAGGATGGAATAAGAGAGGAGACATAATAACCAAACTCCTCATAATAGTTTTGAGACATGTTGACTTGCGAAAGTTGGATAGGGATGAAGGATGAAGATGAATGGAAAACTAAGACTCAGATTTGCATGACTAAGAAGCTCAGACTAGGATTAGATTTTGCTCAAGATAGGAGGAAAGACAAACTCAAGAGGAAGATAGAAAGGGGATGGAGAATGACCAAGATGACTCTACTAACCTAGGATAGGAGGAAAAGAGGACAATGTTGGATGGAAGAGATGTGGGATGACCGGAAGACCATGTCTAGGAGACTAGGATGACAAGATTCTGAAAGCTTGGATGAGTTCTAGATTTTGGAGGATTTGGATTGACATGGCAAAAGGATTTGGTGTGTAGAACTCTTTGTTTGTGTATGTTCAACATATGTTTTGTACTAAGTCTAAAAATTTAAAAACATATCAAACAAGAACTACCTAAAAGATAGGCTAGTATCAAAATCTTTGCCCACAACTTGGTATCCCAAAAAGGAATACATATGGTGAGTAATCTTCAGGTGATCTGGGAAACCACTTGGATTGGTCCTTGCAAAAATATTTTGACACCTTTGGGAAGCCTTGGATTAATAGGTGTCTAATTTGGTCTGTGGTATCCTCCCAATCAATTTTTATGTGTGTGACTCACTTAGGATTTTAGTTGACCATGTCAAAATAGTAGAGATATTCACCTACCTCGAGCTACCATCAACATGCATTGCTCGAGCTTGAGGGGATGAAGTAAGATTTTTCTCAGTGCTTTATTTCTATACCGGTCAGGGAAGTACCGATTTGAAGTTGTTCTCCAAAGAGGAAGCACTTTTATCTCTGGATAGGCTTCTCTAGAAGTAAACTAAGTGAACTCATCCAAGTTCAACCGTTTTATGTCACTTAGATTAAAGAATTTGCAGAAATGGGAAACTCCTAGAAACACACCATGAAGAGTTCCTTTCCAAATTTGATTAAGTTTTTTGAAATGAAGACTTGCAAACACACATGTTTATGATTTTGATTTATTCATTCTTTGAAAACAATAAATCTTTTTGAAGAATTTTTGCAAGTTTTTAACCTTTTTGCATTCAAGATTGTGTTTGCCTTTTAGGATCCCGATTTGAACTTTTGAAATGGAATGAAATGCTTTGATTTCAATTAGGGCATTCAAGATTGTGTTTGCATTAGGACTCTAAGAAAAATGAATTTTGATTTGACTTTTATTTCTTTAGGGACATTCAAGATTTTGTGCTTTAGAATTCAGTTTTAGGCCAAAAAAAGAGGTGTTCCTAAATTGCTTTATGAATGCATGAAACTTTGAAAACATTCAAGATTTTGAAAAATAAGTTTGTTTTAACCAATAAAAATGAATTAGGAAGGTTTAGGATTGATTAGGAACCATTTAGGAATGAGATGCAGTTTTAGTCCTTTTTAAGCACTTAAATTTTGAAGTGTTCCTATATTGCATGAAAGAACCCTAAAACACTCAAGTTTCATGAATGAAGTTCTTTTTATCCAAAAGAAAGAAATTATAAGTGATTTTTATTTCTTTAGGATTGATTAGGAATTATTAGGATTTTTTAGGATTGATTAGGAAACATTTAGGAATAATATGCAGTTTTGTCCATTTAAGGCATTCAAGAGTGAATAGAAGTTCATTTTAAGCCAAATAAAAGAAGTTTTAAGGTTCCTAATCATTCAAGAAGGTTGATGAGCCTTAAGGCTTTAGTTTTTTTGTGATTAAATTGGCCTCCAAGAAGTACCTACTGTGCATGTGAATTTTGTACCTAGTTGTAGACACAACACTTCAGCAAAACATTAAAGGTTAGCAAATAAGAAATTTGCAAGTAAAGTAAACAATGCTAACTAGGTGATTTACTGCCTTCCAGTATGTATGAGTTTGATATTCTCAGATTATGACCAAGACCAGTGACAATGCAATACCTAAACAAAGGATTTAAATGATTGAAAGATGGATGAAAATGAATGTAGCTTTATCTATATTTTTGGATTTTCTATGCAATATGATGAAAAACTGTATGAAATTGATCTAAGATGAATTGAATCTATCAATGATATGCTATGCTATGAAAATGGATTAAAAAAATAAAATAAAATTGCAAAAATCTCTCAATCGCCTGTTTACAAGAGCTCGATTCTCTAGACAATTGAAAGCGCAGTTGAATGTTTCAAAGAAGGATATTTTATGAAGGGTTGAGCCTTGTTTATATAGAAATCCAAAATTTTTGAAAGCTCATGGAAAGCCAAAAATATCTCCTTGATTAACTCAGATTGATTTTTGAGTTATTAGGAAATCATAATTAGTTAACTCACAAAATCATGCAAAATTAGCTTTTTAATTCAAATTAGAAGTTTAGATCACTTTTTAACTCGAAATAGATGTTGAGTTCAAATTGAATTGATTTACTGATTTAAAGTTTAACTTCTTTTCTGAATGTGCATGGATAATTATGAATTAATTTAATAATTCAAATGAATTATTCTCAACTTAACTGAT
The DNA here is from genome assembly GCA_027943335.1 of Chamaecyparis obtusa. Classification (NCBI taxonomy): domain Eukaryota; kingdom Viridiplantae; phylum Streptophyta; class Pinopsida; order Cupressales; family Cupressaceae; genus Chamaecyparis; species Chamaecyparis obtusa. The sequence continues at coordinate 671,850 of BSBK01005588.1, read as the reverse complement.
TTTTGAATTAAAACAACCGATTTATGGGTTAATCAATTATTTAATCAAACTTTATTCCAAAACTATATCATTAAATCTTGACAATTGGATTTTAATTAATTAAATGAGAATTTAATCAATTATTCATAAGATCTTTGATTTATTATCAAAATTAAATAATATTAATTAGGAATAAATTGAATTAAATCCAATTAAATGATTAAGTGGCATAATTAATTTTAATTAATTAAATATTCAACATATTTAATTAATCAAATTTAGGATAAATAAAAGAATATCATTTATCGCCAAACAATATTTAATTAGGAGATAATTAGGATAAATAGGAATATTTAGGAAATATTCCTCGATGCAGAATTATGATAGAATCGACTAGGGTTTCGATGATTTGATGCACAGATGTACCTTTGGTTAGGAATTTTGTGTTGATTTTGATCGAATTGTTGATGTAGAAGGTTAATGGTCCTATAGCCCATTTTTGGGGTATTACATTTTTCCCCTCTTTGAATTACTTTGAAAAGTGTAGTGGTTCAAAGATTAATCTATTTTTGATGATGATGTGGACTCAGTTATGTGATGGAGAAAATGATCCTGAAAGATTCAATTCCGAGACAGAAACTGATTGATTGATTTGAAGATTTGGTGATTCAGGTCTTGATTGACCAAAGAATCAAGATGATGTTAACTATAGCAACAATCAACCGGTGATTATGAAGAAGTATCAAAATGCCTGATTTTGAACCTTATGATTATTAAGAAATGACTATCTTGACTCCAGAGCTTATTGCCCAAAGGAATCGAAAGAATGTCAAATCTGAATCCTTTAGTTACGAAGAACCAAGGAAATAACACTAATGAACCGATGGTTACGAAGAGTTGATACATTTTACAAGTTTGTGAGAGAACACCAGATTGATATGGATCTTAATGAATATGATATGCCCCAAGCGACGAGGACTTTTGATGAATCAACAACTAGACGTGGTTGCTGTCTTGATTACTGAAGAAAAATTGATTGATAGAATTAGTTAATGATGTGCAATACCATGCCCCATTCGGGATGAAAATTGAAATTTGACAAGAAAGTTAGCATTGAGAGATTGTTGAAGCATGTTAGTCAATTTGAGAAGTGGTTGTGCACATCCAGAGACATGTTTTGCATCGTTTAGAGGTCCTAAAGACCAAGTTGACTAGGTTTGACCATGAGGTGACCATGGTTGACCAAGTTGAAATTTTGATAGTTTTATGTAAGAGAAACAATTAAGTTGAATTCTAGATTTCAATAATTTTTAGAAGGTTGATTATGCAAGCAGTCGGCCATCCTAGGTTCAAAAATTTTAAATTGTGAGTTTGACAAAGTAAACGATCTCATATTTGATTTTGATCCCGAAAATGGGTTCAAAATGTCAAAATTAGCTAGGGGTGCAATTTTCATGGAAAACAAAGCACTTTGAAAAATTAGGTCAAAACCTATATAAGGCCCAAAAGGGTCATTTTCAAATCATTTGAACCATTTGTCTTTTGTGAACCTGTGGAGCCCTCTGAGTGAAGATGCAAGTTTCTGTGTCCTCACACTATTTTGAGCATAGCCGTTGATACCAGCAACCGCACCAGTTTGGCAACCCAGTAAGTGGACCTTTGTGTCTGTCCTGCATTCAAATTTTTCCATGTTTTAGGCATTGTAGGAACTTTTTACATGTTTTTAAAGTTTTTCTTTTTTTTCTTCATGGAGACTCATACGACAGTCCACCAGGACTCGTATGAGTTTTCAAGTCCAAGTCTAGAGTCATATGGGTTACCTGTGTAACTCGTATGAAGAGGACCCAAATCTCGTATGATATTTCACTGGGTCCCTTATATGTTGTGCGAGACCTTACATAGTATTGTATAACCAGTAAGTGTCGTATGAGACCTTGTAGTAACTCATACAAGTTTTGGTGCTAGTCTGAAAACTAGTATGAAAAATAATGACCAATTTTCACATCCTTAGGTCAAAATTTTGACTTTTTTGATTTCTTGGTCTGATTTATTGGCATTTAATGCACCTTTTGAAGTTGTTAATTTCTCATTTTCTGTGCATTGAGCCTAATTTTTGACCAAGTTACTGATAGGATGTCCTATTTGTGTGCTATGTAGGTTGTCTTTCCTGATGTTCATGTTCAGATCTCACATCCAGTGACTAAGAGATTATGTATTTCATTGCCTGATCCTCTGAGAGTACATTTAGCTGCCTACAGTTTTGAGTATCTGATTCAGTTACCTGACATTTGGGTAAACCATAGACTAATCACAACATTATTTGACCAGTTTCATTCTAAGACCCAGACTTTCCATCTTCCTATCGGAGAGATCACTGTGACTCCGGAGGATGTATACATGATCTTACAGATACCATTTCATGGACCTCGCCCAGACTACATCAGTTTAGGTAATGCAGGTTTAGTTGCTTTCAAATCTTTGTCTGGTGCTGATGAGAAGATTTCTCAACAGATCTCATGGGAGACCCTGGTGCAGAGATATGGATAGACGCATAGTCTAGAGTGCATTATAGTGGGGATGATCAAAGGGATCATCATGTTTGATCAATAATATTGTGGACTTCTGAGGGTTGGGCCCCTATGGTGCAACGTTTGATTGTCAATCCAACTGAGATTGGGTGGGGACAATGTCTACTTGCCCACATGTTTTCTGAGATGCACGAGATAGTGTATCATGAGGTGAAGTCATTCACATCTGGAGTTCTTATTTTATAGATCTGGACCTGGGAGCATATCTCCATTTGTAGGCCAATAGGCAGGGATGAGAAACAACCATAAGAGCTATTGATTTACAAATACTCTAGCTATATCACATAGGTCAGGATGGGACACATCGAGTATTGGAGGCATGTTCTAGAAGATATGATTGCTATGACTTGGCAGTCGTATTTGCAGATAGAGGCATGGCCTACCTCCCGTGCATAGTTTGGTTACTTTTTCTAGAGTCAAGCACTGATTGGCCGAGCTTCCACTATTTTGGAGTGGTTCTTGATCACTAGAGTATGGAGATAGTATGGCATTATTTAGGATGCCCCACAAAATTTCAATTCTTATGCTCAGATGGTACAGGAGCTTGGACTCAGATGGTCACCTCAACTATCATATGCAGAGTGCAGTTTAGAGTACATGGGTTATATTAGCTGTGAATGGGATTACAGGGTGCAGATCTTTGATGCTGGATTGACTGATCCATATATGGCGTGGATAGAAGAGCACCCTATCTGCAGGTTCTTAGATTTGATAGAGCTCATCCCTACTATGGAGGATGCAGAGGATGTGACAGGTGCCCCTATGAGTAGAGGCCAATGATGGTGTGAGGTTCAGATTCTAGCTATTAATCCTACACCACCACATCCTAGAGCTATGATGACCCCATCAAGGCCATCAGGATAGATGAGACCCCCTCACCCTCAGAGTGTTGCAGCAGGCAGGCCTAAAGTTTTATAGAGTAGATATACTAGAGGTGAGAGTGGTACACTTGGTGGTGTGGGTAGTGTAGATGAGGTATTGGGAGCACAATAGGATGCTTCGATGGAGGATGTATAGGACACTCCTAATTTTGATTTAGGTGTAGAGGTTCATTGCTGTAAGGCCCATAGAGGAGCTAGTGGAGAGCACCCTACAGAGGAGGCAGAGATAGTGGCACTTGAGGCAGATCTTGGATTGAGACAGACACCACAGGAGATCATTAGGTGACTCTGACTACAAATAAGTGATTTGAGGTTACAAAGTGCCACTTTTGAGGTCCAGATCAGAGAGTCTGAGATATAGCAACTAGAGCAGGAGGCTAATGTGAGGTGACTATAGGTAGAGGTAATCCAATAGATGAGTAGGGCCTTTTATTATGTATCTGCTTATTATTCAAGGGTTCCTACTAAGCAGAGAGTGCCATCCTATTCTGAGTACATGATTGCATCTAAGGGAGCTAGAGCACCACGTGCTGACCCACTACTAGATGCACCTGTCATAGGAGCACTAGATGTCAAGGACCAGGTAGAAAATTGAGCTATCATAGTGTTCTCATGTTTTTGTCCATACATTGATTATATTTGATAGCTCAGTCAAGCTCATTCTTTTGTATACTGTGCCATTAGTGCACCCCTGTACTTATCTCAATTTTTGATATATATATACGAGATCTTTTTGGGTTGTGAATTTATATGAACTTTTCATTTTGTTTATGAGTATTATATGATGTGATGCAAATGTTTTTATGTGTTAGCATAGAATGTATGGAATATGCAATGCAATGTTTACTTTCAAATGTATGGATTATGCAATGAAATGATAGATGGAGTATGGAAATGTATGATTAGTTTATGCTTGATGAATGCTCTTGTATGTATGTAATGGATGTATGAAATGATCATGATATGTAATGTAAATGCAACAATACACATGATATATTTTATAGGTATTGATGAAGACAAGCACTCAATCATTTGTCAAAATGGATATTTAACCTAGGATGGTGACTTATTGCTGATCTATTAAGGAGACCTTTGTGTGATACTTAGTCCTTGTTTTATGTTTAGCATATTTTTGGAGAATCATCAAGCATCAAGCTGAATGTTGAAATCATGAGATAGATGTAATCATGCAAAGTGCAAAATGAAATGTAGACCTAGGACCTAGGACTTAGTCATTGATCATGTGTCGGTCATTTTCATCACTAAATATTTATTAGGTAACATCGAATAAATCAATACAATGTTCACTAGTTAGGCAACCATGAACATATGAATATTGATTTTTATTTTGAAATTTTAGATTAGATATAAGCATCAAAGCACAAAAGCTAGGATGTCCTGAATATCATGTCCATTTTGATATAGCAATTTGTATAAGCATCAGAACATAAACATTGTGATGACTTGAATATGCCTTGTGGACAACAAACCAAGAAAAGGAGAGATCATTATCATTCTCATGTAAATTTACCCGTAGTGACCCTTTATCATTCACATCCTTGGATAATTTTGTGTTTCACAATAGAGAAGTAGAAATCAATCAAAAGACAAAGTTAGATCAAACTTCCTTGAATTTTCCATGTATCAATGGTCGAGGTACACATGGTCATCCAATACATGATGGATGCACTTATAGTGGACACCAATTCAATCCAAAATTTCCAAAGTTATTAGATTTTCACTCAAACATAAGATAAATAAAAGATTATGCCCCCAGTCATCACTCCCTAAATCCTATGAAGGACATCATCAAGGAGCTCATGAGGATAGAATATGAAAAACTCTCAATGTGAATTAGTTAGCATACAAGGAGATAAAAGCATGTGGAGCAAAGATTGTTTTCAGTTTGTTGTTGGTGTTTGTGTTGTTGTAAGATGCAAAATCCTTTCCCGGTGAGGAGACAAACTGATTGAATCAGACATAGCTTTGGATGGACCTTAACTAGAAATGAATTATCTAAATATACTAAGGGCTTTAGGATATGACATTGATTTCCCCCAAGTTTGGAACATTGATAGGATACAGACACTTTTGCTGGATGGTGCTCAGACTAACTTTATTGAAAACAAGATGCGAAAGAAAACTGAGAGATATATACAAACTAAAGCAGACTGAAAGCTGAGAAAGACCAAGATTGTGCTGATAGATGGAGTATTTTGATACAAGTGGCACCTGTTTGCCAGGTTTTCACCATCTTGGAAAAGATTCTATTTTTGCTACCAAGGCACCTGTTTACCAAGTTTTCACCAAGGCACTTTTTCTTTTTCTTCTTTTTTTGTATTTTTTTGTATTTTTCTTTTTTTTATATTTTTGCTCTTTTTGATTTTTTTTTTATACATCAAGGCGCCTATTGCTAGGTTTTCACCAGACTGATCATTTTTTTTAGGACTTTTTATGATTTTTATGATTTTTTTCAGGACATTTTACCATAGACTAAATACCTTAGGCATAGAATTTATTAAGATGGAGAATGTTGATTGGTCCTCAAAGCTATTCTACTTCAATCATTGAGAGTTGATAGGCTCTAGAGCCAAAAGTAGCAGTGATAACAAAGGGACCCAACCAGCTGTTTCAAACTTCCCCTTGCTCTCTTGATGGGATTGATTTTTAGGATTTTCTCTCAAGACTAGATCGCCAACCTGAAATTCTCTGTGTCTGACCTTGTTGTAGCCTCTAGAAATTATTTTCTGATATACTTTGAGATGATCATACACAGTTTGTCTGCACTCATCTAGTAGTTCAAGTTCTTGCAACCTAGACACTCTGTAATCATCATTAGTTACTAGACCACGCATTTTGATTCTTAGTGATGGGATTTCAACCTCAATAGGTAGTACTGCTTTAGACCCATAAACTAAAGTGAATAGTGTAGCCCCAGTGGGCGTTCTAATACTTGTTCTATAGGCCCAGAGAGCTAGATTGATCATGAGATGCCAGTCTCTTACTATTTTATTAACTATGAGATGTGGGATCTTCAACAGATTCTTGTTTGATGCTTCTACTTGTCCATTCCCTTGAGGATAGTAGATGGATGACCACTTTTGTATGATTTTGGATTTAGCGCACAAGGAATCCAAGTCCTTATTCTTCAATTGGCCACCATTATCTATGACAATTGAATGTGGAATTCTATACTGACATATGATGTAGTTCAGGATGAACATTGAAATTTGTTTGCCGGTTGCTTGAGTCAAAGTAATTGCTTCTACCCATTTTGTAAAATAGTCTATAGCTATAATGATATGGGTGTGTCCATTAGAAGAATGTGGATATATAGCCCCTATTAGATCAAGCACCCATAGTGGGAAAGGCCATTGTGTAGTAAAGGGAATAAGATCTCTCCGTAGTGCATGAATTAAGTTACCATGTACTTGGCACTTTTGGCAGTTCTTAGCATATTTGATAGCCTCCTTTTCATTTCAGGCCAATAGTACCCAACCCTAATAAGTTTTTGAGCTAGTGTTAAATTGTTGGAATGTGATCCACATATACCTTCATGGACTTCCTCTAATACGTGTTGAGACTCCTCATGTTCTAAACACCTAAGAAGTGTGCCATCTAGACTCTATTTGTATAGATCATTACCTATGATGACATACCGTGATGTGTTTTGGATAAGGTATCATTTCTCATGGTGGTTGAAGGTATCAGGGATGATTTGGTCTTGAAGGTAGGAGAAAAGTTGTTTGTATCTGGAAGAATCATGACCAACAAAAGTGCAAATCATGCAAGTTTTAGGGGAATCATATGCAGGAAATGATAGTGCTTCCACCAGGAACTTGTAACGTAGCTCATGTTCATGCTGCTATAGTAGGGATGATAGCATTTTCATAGCATTGACATCCTTGTTTTCCATTGTAGGAATTTTCTCAAAAGTAACTGAGATGAAATACTTCTTAAGGTCATCAACCATGCATTTGTATGGAACTAGTTTCTCATCTTTTGTCTGATATACATCATTGAATTGGTGTATGACTAGTTGTGAGTCTCCATGAATGTGCAATTCTGTCACTCGCCACTCAATTTCTATCTTCATGCCATTAAGTAGAGCTTCATATTCAACAATATTATTTGTGAAAGGAATTTTTATTCTAAATGCTTTAGGTATTGAGTAACCTTGTGGTGTTATGAACAGTATGCCTGCTCCATATCCATCCTGCTCCATATCCATTCTATGTGTAAGATCCATCAAAGAAAAGATGCCAAGTCCTAGAAGATATGTGCATGATGGATGAATCAAGAAATTCCATCTGTAATGGTGTGTCATCAAACATTGGTGCCTCGGCCAACTGATCTGCAATGACTTGGCCTTTGATATATTTTCTCTCAACATATTCTATGTCAAATTCGCTCAATAGCATCACCCATTTAGCTAGTCTACCTGTGAGGGAAGCTTTGCTCAATAAGTATTTCAATGGATCTATCTTAGCTATCAATTGTGTTGTATGAGACAATATATAATGTCTCAGTTTCTATGATGCAAAGATCATAGCTAGACAAGCTTTCTAAATCATGGAATAGTTTTTCTCATAAGCTACCAATGTTCTACTAATGTAGTAGATAGCTCTCTCTTTCTTGTCTTCATCATTTTGGGCTATTAATGCCCTCAGTGATGTATAAGTGGTGGAGACATACAAAATCAATGGCTTCCCTTGAATAGGAGGCATCAAAATAGGAGGATTTGATAGATATTGCTTGATGTGATGGAAATTACTTTCACATTCCTTGTTCCATGAGAAGGTCACACCTTTATGTAATGTTTTTGTGAAAGGTTGTGATATATCTGCTAGTTGAGATATGAAATGTTTGATTGATTGCACCCTTCCTTGTAAGGTTCTCATTTGACTGATATTTTTAGGGGTTTTCATCTCCATGATAGCCTTGACTTTAGCAGGATCTACTTCAATGCCCTTCTTTGAAATAATATAGCCTAGGAGCTTTCCAGAAGTGACACCAAAAGAACACTTTTTAGGGTTCAATCTGAGACTAAACTTCTCTATTATGTCTATTATTTTTATCAAGTCATTTAGATGTTTTGATCTTATCATTGATTTAGCTAAGGTGTCATCAACATAGTCTTCCATAGTTTGATACATCATATTGTGGAAGATAGATGCCATGGCTCTTTGATAAGTAGCTCCGACATTCTTAAGACCAAATGACATGATGTTTAGGCACATGTAAAAGCTATTTTATCTTGATCTTCTGGAGAAATCTTGATTTGGTTGTATCCAGAGAAACCGTCCATTAAGAATTACATTTCAAATCCCGCAGTCATGTCTACTATCATATCGATGTTTAGTAGTGGAAAGTCATCCTTAGGGCATGCTTTGTTTACTTCTCTGAAGTCTCTGCATATTTGAGATCCACTCTGCATAATCAATGACTCAGATAAATATGACATTTAGTAACTTCTCCAGCTTAGCTTTGAATAAGAGTGCAACATGTGGATGCATCTTTCATAATTTTTGTTTGACAGGTTTGACTCCTGGAGTGATAGAAAGATGATGCATTATTAGATTTTGATCTAACCTTGACATATCTGAATATTTCCATGCAAAGTTTATTTTCTTCTTTGTTAAGAATTTGGTAAATGCTTGTTTCTCTTCCTCTGATAGGGATTTAGCTACATGAATTAGTTATTGTTCCTTTGCTATACCCAAGTTGATAGATTGAGTTGGTTCTATCAGTACTAGAGATCTATTCTATAAATGAATCAGAAGGACATAAAATATCTCATCCTTAGGCACCTCAGGGAGGTTTTCACCTTCTGATACATCTTTTATTTTTACCATTTTAGGTTCTAAGACTGCCACAAAGTGGTTTTCACCCTCAGAACTCTTTTTATTTTTGCTTTTGTTTTTTTGACTGAGATATTTGATATTTGACTCTGTCATGCTAACGCTAGGTTCACCGATGGAAGTTGTCATAGGTTCCAATGCATTGAGGTAGCAGGCAAGAGTGTAGTTAGTTTGAAAGGTATGGATATCTTGGTTTGGATCAGTAGAGTTTGGTCTATAAGCTCTAAATGTTGGATAGTTAATGTAGGGGAGGATTGTGAAATGGTGTTCATGCATATGGTGTTGTCATCATTGGTCCTAACCTGACTCTTGAATTCAAAGGTGATATTACTACTCAGAATGTTTAGTTCATGAATCATTTCAACGCCATTATTGGATTCCACTTCAACAGTAGGTGGATCAAACTCGTTAAGTTTGTCATTGTGCTCTATACTTACGTCAGATTTAGGTGAATATTGGTGAATGACATCAATTTATTTTCCAATGATAAGCTCATCTTCTTCTAGAATAACTCCCCATTCATAGTCATTTGATTCATCCTATGATTCTTCATCTAGACCTTTGGGAAATATGAGAACATGTGTAAAATCAGGATGAATCCCCCAAGTAGGATTACCTTCAGATTCTAAGTGGAATTCATATTCATGGGTGATGCAGTCAAGGATGGTAGATCTAATGAAGGACAGTCCAAACCTTGCAGCCAATAGAATTACACATTGGAATACTAAAAAATGCAACACAAAGTAATTGTTTAACACTAATTTTCATTAACATGCCCAATTGTAAGGCCTTCCAGGTTAGGGCCAATTACAATCAGAAAACAATTCTGCAAGATCCACAAATAGATCCAATACAACCTCAGCTAGTTCAATTCTGAAGACAATCAGAAGCTGATGGAAACCCTACGGTAGATCTAAACTTGATCTCACAACCCTCCAAGCAATCTCCTTGTTCCCAAGTATGAAAACCCCTAGCTTTGCTACAAACAACTATTAGATTACAATCTGATCTGCAAGATCATCAAGAACTTTTCCGCAACTTCACTAAATTCAGCTTCAAAACCTTAGATCTAACTCACTAAGTCCTCAAGTCATGAACTTCTCTACTCCTTTATCTTTTCCCCCAAACATCTACCCAAGTACTCCTTAAATACTAATCAACAACCACAAGTCGGCAAGATGAAACCCTTAACTCCCCCAAAAAAATAATTAAATGCCATACAAGTTGGCCTACAAATGTATACAAACATTTAATTCAGCATGTTAGCCCATAATAATGGCTACCAATAATAAATGCACCAAGTCGGCTCAACAAATCACATATAATTCTAGTTGGTAAGCTAGAAATACCAAGTGACAGTAAATTAACTAAGCAAGCTAGGCATTGCTGAGCACTAGTGTCGATCGAGCATCGTAGGCATGACTGAGTAACAATTTAACCAAGCACTAGAGACTGCTGAGTTCCTTCAGTGACTGAGCTTCCTTCAATGACCGAGGCCATCGGTCAAGGCTACAACTGAGTAACACAGACCAAAATACTAACACTCCATGCAGTTTCACCAAGGACACAGAATTCCCCGCCTTAACCTTGGATGCCCCTACAACAATGGGAGTTTGTTTCTGAATCACTATTGTATCCCAAATGTTCAACTATTGTGAGAGGTTTACCTTCTTGTTTAGTAGTAGATTCTTGTGTATCTACTGCATTGATATTCTCCTTAGGTTTCTCTTCATCTTTAAGGAGATTTAGTATGTTTTGAGGTAAATGTGCATAAGGAATAAGATCAGTGGTGTCTGAATCATCACTGTCTGATTGTTCTATTTCTTCCTCTTCTATTTTATTCACTTCTAGTCCTATTTATTTTATCCTTGATTTTGATCTCTTTGGCTTTGTCTTCCATCTTGGATGTAGATGCAATGTCTATTTTCTTAGTGGAAGATTCTCTATTATGTGGAACAAGTTTGTCAACACTCTCTTTCAAGGCATTACAAGATGTAGATATGTCATCTAGAATTGTTACCTCTACTCCATCATAAGGAAATTTCACACATTGATGGTATGTTGATGGAACAGCTTGAATTTCATGTATCCAAGGTCTCCCTAGAAGAATGTTGTAGGACAATGGAAGATCCAGAACTTGATAAGTGATGTCTCTGATAACTGGTCCTATTCTGATAGGTAGTATAATTGTTCCCTTGGAAGATCTTTCTTTCTCATCATATGCTTTTATGGTTATCTTCTTTTTAGGATCAAAAGCATCTTCTGACAATCCTAGTTGTGTGACCAATTTGTAGGAACAAATGTTTAGACCAGCACCTCCATCTATCAACACACATTTGACACGATGGTTTTGGATTAAGACTTCAATGTGCAAGGGCTAGTTATGAAAATGACTCAGTGAATTGTCATCTTCCTCTGAAAAGGAGATATAATGGGGTGATGTCAAATGACTAACCATAGTCTTAAATCTATCTAGATCAAGATTATTAGGAACATTGGAACCAAGGAGAGCTTTATCCAAAATAGATCTATGAGTAGGAGATATCTGAAGCAACTCAAACATGGATATTTTTGCATTGGTATGCTGGAGTTGTTGGATAATACTGTATGATGTTGGTCTGGTCTCTTTAGGATTAGATGATTTTGAGGCAGCCCTCTATTTAGAAGTAGATGAAAGATTAAAAGGTACCTTAGGGGCATTTTATGAACCCAAGTTTTTCCCTTGTAGATGTACCTGAGCTTGTGATCAAGTTACTGCATTTGCTAATTGATTATCCCTATCTCTTCTTACAATGGTGATGATTTTGCAATGTTCAAATAGGCATGGTTCAACCATGTTTATGACAACATTGTTTCCAGAGTAGGCATAATTGACTTTAGCACCCATGTTAGGCTTATAAGATGAATCTGCTTGAGTATGCTTCATAAATGGTTCTGTGAATGCTGTATAATCATTGTTGGTTTTATGGTTGTCAATTAAAATTTCTCCATCATCAATTTTGTCTTGTATGAGATGTTTCAAGCACATGCAGTTATTGGTTTTATGAGCCTTGTTTTGATGGAAGTCACAAAAATCGGTCTCTTTCCACCATTTCAGTTTGACTTCAAGATCATATGGTTTTATCTCAGGAAACGTGATGATTTTGTTTGCCAATAGTGTTTTCATGGAAGATTATAAGGACTCACCCAAATGAGTGAACTCTCACTTTGGTTTTGTAACCCATGGTTTATAGTCATTAGACCTTTTAGAAGATTCAGATTCCTTTTGTTTAGAAGCTTTTATGGCTTGGGTGCCAATGGTGAGATTGAATGTTGGTGCCTTTGATGGAGCACTGATGTGATCAACAACACCATCTGTTACTACATTTTTGTTCTTGTTCCAAAATTTGAATTTATCTTTGTTGTTGGAACTAGAACCTAATTCATGTTTGTTGTCTTTATTAAGTGATATATCTCCCTTACGAGAAAGCACATTTTCAATCTTTATGGAATTTTCTACCATTTTCTCAAAAGAAGTATGATTTTGCATTTGCAAATGATAATTGAGTTCTGGAATTAGATTGTTGATGAAGATCTTGAGTTTTTCAATTTCCAGAATAGGTCGTGCATAGAGTGAAAAATTCTTCCTCCATCATTTGAGGAAGGTCAGGAAGGGTTATCTTGAGTTTTGCTTTAGATTGTAGATCTCTACCAAGGTGACTAGATGTTGAATATTGTAGGAGTATTGTAGGTAAATTAGTTTAATTAGCTCCTCAAAATTCTTGATGGTTGGAGGCATTTTAGAGAACCAATGAATGGTTTCTCCCCCCAGAGATCGTGGGAAAAGACACATTAAGTATGTTGGATCATGCATAAACTCCATGGATTGAGTACAAAATTATCTGACATGATCTTGGGGGTCAGAGTTTCCATCGTATTTGTCATATTTTGGTATCTCCACTCTTTTTGGGAATGGTGGCATGTACAAGTTTTTATCGAATGGAAAGGGACATAGAGCCTCCATAGAGAATTCTTTAGGTTCCTTCTCTTTTTCCAGCTTGTTGAGCTTAACTTGCATGACATGAATTTGTTTCACCATGGTTGTGATGGGATTTTCTTCCTCTTGTGTGATGATATTCTTGACATTAAAGTCTTGAGAAAGTTTGGCTCCTTTTTGAGCTAGTTGTAAGAAATAGGCCTCTTTCTCTTCTTGCAAGAAATGTTTCATCATTCTTCAAAAGTCATCATCATCTCTATACTATTCAACTTCAGACAACGTTGGTTCTAGATCTCCACCATGATTAGAGTGATGACCTTAAGATCCTTGGTATCCTCCTCCTTGAGACATTGTAGCATTGTGAGGACTTTTGGGGTTTGATTGATGTGGTTTTGATTTATTACCTCTGTGGGTTGATTGGAGAGGATTAGAATAACCTTTCTTCAGATGTAGATTACCTAGAGAATCTTCTTCGTATTGAGTGGTATCGTATGGTTGATTAGTGGTTTGAATGACATAGGAAGACAAAGGTGAGTATTTGGGTTCTTCTCCAAGTTTTTTGTGTGAGGAAGCTTTGGTTTCCACCATTAACCTCAAATTAATCAGAAGAGTAAGATTAAGATAACTGATGAATGACTTGATTCAGGAAAATCGAATGATGCAACCTTGTCAAGATTGGATTGGATTGGTTTGATTGGATAAAAGTGTAGGATATTGTGCCCTAGAGGTATGGGTAGATGCCCAAAAGATAGCGGACATGAGCTCATAGAACTTAGCTGGTTTGAGGATTGAATTGAAAAATGATTTTGACAAGGTTTTGACATAAGATCAAATGAGATCCAAATCGATAGATTAGAAGGCTGGATCGAACTCAAGAGACCACTTTAGGAAAACTGATTGGATTTTTCTGGTTCTCTGCTCTTCCTGACACAATGAATATTTTGACAGAATTTGATGGTTGACTACAATGATTGAATTTTTGACAAAATTGAAGGCTTTCTAAAAATTTTGACTCAACTCTCGTATGACTTTATCCAGGCTCGTACGAGTCAGGATTAGGTCTGGCATGATAATTGTCAAAACTCGTACGATAGTTGACTCCAAAATTGAATTTTTCTTGGGTTTTTTGACAACACTCATATGACATAGTACAGGTTACCATACGAGTTTCTAGGGGTTTTGATACGATAGTTTAAAAACTCGTACGACTTTTTTTTTTCCAGGATGACAACTGACACCAGAAAAGGATTTTTATTTTGATTTTGCAAGTTTTTTAGATTGTTGGTTGATTTTGATGACTGGGTTTTTTCATTTTAAATGACCAACTAAACGCATTAACAAATTTTATCATAGATCAGGCACGCAAGACAACAATCAGGGGAGTTCAAGCAATCAATTATCTTCAAACAATGAGCAAGGGACAAAGCAACCTTGCACATGAACAAGAATAGTGACTTATGATTCTACTCCTTAAGAATTCTACTTGTGTATGTTCTCAAATGTTTTGTAGTCATGCACATAGTCCTAGAAAATAAAAAGTTGATTGCACTTTGGTTCATAGTAATGGTCAACTCTACAACTTTTGCAATCTCAAGAGGGTGAACTCCAATCTAGGCACACTGAGGTTTTGACACATTCAAAGAATTTAATCAATCAGAGATGCTGAGGAGATATGATAGCCCAACAAGAAACTACACCTGTCAAGATTTCTTCCACAAGGACATTTATATAGCAGCTACTGCTACCATGACAAAAATGGCTATTACCGCCTGAGGTTCCATCCACGTGGTTGACCCAATAAAGGGAATGTCCACTATGGTTAACCCTCTCTATCAAGGAAGACTCACAAAATGGACCACATGGGGACTTAGCTTGGATTCAAGGGTTCTGATTTTCTAATGTTGCCCAAAAAGGGAATAGAGAATAATGCTCTAGCCTCTTCACCTCACCCAAACACAAAAAATAGATTGATTGATACGCTAAATTGAAACCACCTCACCAAGGTTCATATATCAACAACAATGACTACCAATCTCTCTAAGTGGGTCCAAGGTAAAATGTACCATCAAAGATGAAGACTAAACCAAGTAAGATCGTGCGATGATAACAAATCCTCCCTACCTACAAGGGGATCTATCTTCAAGAAGAGCTTCGCATGTAAAACAAGTGAATGAAGCCCACTCTCTCAAGAATGCCACAAATAGTGTTCATAGAGCCTAATTACTATGTGAAACAGATATGCAAGAAAGCAAATCTAGATTCCTTTTAGAGCCAAAATGAACATGTGATTTATGAAAGTAAGAAACACTCAAGATAAACATGTAAGAGGTTCATTTTATTTTCCAAAATTGAAATGTTATAGGGACATAGAAAAATACCTCAGATCCAAAGCAACGTGCTTAGTAGATTTTACCTTATTTTTGTTGCACTTTTCCATGAGCCAAAATGATAAAAAACAACAAGTATCAATCGTTAAGGTTAGTTGTTAGCAAAAATCTGAAATCAAAATCTGAAAGACTACTTGAAATGTGAAATGACTATGCAAAACTGGCATCAAAACTTGTATGAGTTTCTACACCTTCTCATGTGACTTTTCAAAAATGATACAACAATGGGTTAGCTCTCATACGACAATTTAGATCCCATACGACAATGCACATACAACCGAAATGACACTTCAGGTTGTTGTATGTCGTATGATAGACATGGGGTCATGATACGACAATCTGTGGAATGTCATACGAAATTGTACGGACATAAAATTAAAAATTGTAGTTTTAACAAAAAAATGATAGAAAATTGAAAATTCAGAATGGAAACCCATTGCAGAGTCCCACGGTGGGTGCCAAAAATGTGCATGTGAATTTTGTACCTAGCTATAGACACAACACTTTAGTAAAAAATTAGAGGTTAGCAAATCAAGAAATCTACAAGTAAACAATGCTAACCAAGTGATTTACTGCCTTCTAGTAGGTATGAGTTTGATATTCTCAAATTATGACCGAGAGCAGTGACAATACAATACCTAAATGAAGGATTTAAATGATTGAAAGATGGATGAAAATGAATGTAGCTTAATCTATATTTTTGGATTTTCTATGCAATATGATGAAAAACTATATGAAATTGATCTAAGATGAATTGAATGGATGCAATTGAATCTATCAATGATATGCTATACTATGAAAATGGATTGAAAACAATGAAATAAAATTGCAAAAATCTCACAATCGCTTATTCGCAAGAGCTTGATTCTCCAGACAATTGAAAGCGCAGTTGAATGATTCAAAGAAGGATCTTTTGTGAAGGGCTGAGCCTTGTTTATATAGAAATCCAAGATTTTTGAAAGCTCATGGAAAGCCAAAAATCTCTCCCTGATTAACTCAGATTGATTTTTGAGTTATCAAGAAATCAGAATAAGTTAACTCACAAAATCATGCAAAATCATCTTTTTAACTCAAATCAGAAGTTTAGATCACTTCTTAACTCAAAATAGACATTGATTTCAAATTGAAATGATTTACTGATTTAAAGTTTAACTGCTTTTCTGAATGTGCATGGATAATTATGAATTAATTTAATAATTCAAATGAATTATTCTCAACTTAATTGATTTTTGAATTAAAACAATTGATTTATGGGTTAATCAATTATTTAATCAAACTTGATTCAAAAACTATATCATTAAATCTTGACAACTGGATTTTAATTAATTAAATGAGAATTTAATCAATTATTCATAGGATTTTTGATTTGTTGTCAAAATTAAATAATATTAATTAGGAATAAATAGGATTAAATCCAATTAAATGATTAAGTGACAGAATTAATTCTAATTAGTTAAATATTCAACATATTTAATTAATCAAATTTAGGATAAATAAAAGAATATCATTTATTGCCAAACAATATTTAATTAGGAGATAATTAGGATAAATTAGGAATATTTAGGAAATATTCCCCGATGCAGAATTATGATAGAATGAATTAGTGTTTCGACGATTTGATGCGCATATGTGCCTTTGGTTAGGAATTTTGTGTCGATTTCAATTGAATTTTTGATGTAGAAGGTCAATAGTCCTATAGCCCATTTTTGGGGTATTACACCTGCAAGAGCATGGGGTCATAAATTACAAGTTTGAAGCCTAGGGTCACTAGGATCCCCAAAGAAGCCCAAAAAGTCAGTAAAAATCAAGTTTAGGGATTCATACAAGCCCTCTGCTTCCTATATGACATTAAAGACCACAGATTTTTTTGAGTTACAGTTTCATACAACATTATATGAGCCCCCATATGACACTTGGGCCCAACCCATACAATATTTGAGCTGGAAAGTGGCAAAAATGCCCCAAAAACATGCAAAATGGCTCAAAAAACATTTGGGCACAACCCATACGACACTTGGGCACAACCGATATGAAAATTCATGATAGTTATCGAATGTTGTATGAAACTGCAACAAAATTTGTCCGGGATGCTTCAAAAAGTGATTTTTTGTTAAAAAAACCCTAAAAAATGTATTTTAGAAGCGTGTGGAGTCCCACTGGGCATGCCAAAATATGATCAGAGAAAAAATAACATGTTTGGAACAAGAATAGATATTCAAAAATTATCCTAACATAATATTCCTATCATATACTAAAATCTATTTGAAAAGACACTTCAGATAGATCTTAAACGAGAGCACCCTGTCACGTTTGATTTGCTCTCGATTTAGGGATGTGGGTGTGCTCTCAAAACACTAGGATCATGTCCCTAATGCACAATACAAATTTTTAGGATCCATTAGGGACCAAGGATACCCCATAGTGGCACATAATCATGTATAGTGAACCCGATTTAGCCCCAAGGAACCTAGTGAAGCTAAAATGCAGATTGAGCTAAGAATGATTATGCTAGATTGATTTTAAGCCAAATATGAATGTGATATGATTTGAGAATGATTAGAAAAGATTGAAAATGAAATAGGTTAATCCATTAAGCTATTCTAGGATGACTTATGAAAGCTTGAAAGATAAGTAAATCTAACAAATATGCTAATGCTTATGAAGAATCTAGATAAAAGTGCTCATGGTAACAAAGCATGAATGATATGAATAAAGCTATTACTTTTCTCTTGGAAGGAGGAGTATTTATAGGATTTTTTCCAAGGCCTTGGGTTAGAAAGGGGAGTTAGGGTCAGAGTTAGGGTTAGGGGTAGATTTTGAGGTATGGTTTGGGGTAAGGTCAAAGGGATGAGGGTTAAGGTTGCTCACACTTGCTCACAATTGTGTGAGAAACACTAGGGAAGTGTGTCTGGGGAACAAGGGTGGAAGAGGAGACATGGGATTCATCATGAGGCTGTAAGAGCCTTAATGAGGGTGTAAGAGGCCATTAATGAGTTTGTAAGGCTTATTAATGAGGGGCATTGACCAAAACTTAAAGGAGGGTGGATTAGACTAAGAAGGTTAGGAATCACCCTCTAAGTAGGTTTAGGAAATGTTATATAGGTTTAGGGTTTTCTAGAAGATTCTAGGGTTTTAGGGTTTAAATAAATATTTAATTTATTTAAGGGTTGTGATATTATTTATTAACTAATGATTAATAAATAGGAGGGGAAATCATTCAAATTTGATTTAAATGCTTTTGGGAGGGATTATTTAATTAAATTTCTTTAATTAAAATAGGAGAAGGGATAATGAAAATAAAAATTAATTAATTAATTTTAAATAATTAATTAATTAATAAATGATGATGTCATCAAGACTTTTTGCAAAATAAAATATTTTTATTTGGCAAAGACATTTTAGGTGTCTACAAAGACAATGCTAAAAATTGCAGATAGTTTCAACTTCATCATTTTCATCAGCAAACATGCAACTATAATTTTTTGCTAGAATAAAATTTGACATAATCAGACACCTCTAAATTTTGTTATCTAACTAGATTCATGTACACAAATACTTGCAAAGGTTGCAATTTTATTTATATTTAATTATCTAAGTGGATTCATGTACAACAATACTTAATACATACTACCTAGAACCAACATATATTTTTCTTTTATCTATACCTTCATTATTGCTACTTGTACAACTCTTTTCTATACCTTCATTATTATAGTTGTTGATCACAGACTTGTAAAAATCCTTCTGTAATGCTCTTTAGTTTGGATTTTGTGTTTCTCCATTGGCCCATATTCTATGTCAACCTTATACTGGTAGATCATTTTTCAGCTATAATTGATCCACTTGTTTCCTTTGATTACTTCCTCTTTGTTTGAACTATTACTAAATCTGATGGTAGTTATATGATCACAGTTATTTGCATGCATTATATTTTATATGATTAAATTTAGGTACATGATTATTTAATTCATTTATGTATCAATCTATTTTGGATCGTAGTCCATGAATCTTCATTGTATTATACCGTATCTGATGACGGATCATGGAACGTAAAAAAAAATGCACTAGTTAACACACTTGCACTGGATCATGGAACACTACCTAGAATGCAATAGTCATTGCCTTTGTATGTGTGATGAACAAATACTTCTTGCTTTGAATTCTTACATTGTTTTGAAATAAAAAATAGAATAGAATATGTTTCTCATGGTTTTTTATTCAATATGAAATGAAATGATTAGGCATGACATGAATCCCATTATTAGACTGCATGATTCTGAAATCTGAATTGTTATGACAATATATTCTTAAAAAATATATACTTTTAAGGCTTTCAATTAAAAAAATACCCATTCCAAAGGATGACTTCAAAAAATTAGTTGTGACAATAGTTCTACATAATTTTTGTGATGGACAATGGATTCTGTTACTGATTTTAATGTGATCTCTCAATGATGATAAGATTCCACATATGTTAAGTGTTACTGGAATAGATTAAGGGCCAGGGGAAAGGATACAGGATGATATGAAGGCATACAGTGCCATTGGAGTTTATTGTTCTATTTTCATAACTACTGTCACAACTCAAAACACTGTAAGAGTTCGGGTAAATTCAACATTTCCCAATCTGTAATTAGTTCCAAGTTTTCACCTATTTTTTGTGAGTTATTCATCATGTTTAGATAGTGGGTCATACTCTACTAGTGGTATGGCACACAAATGCCAAGACAAGGTGAACTATCAATTTGATAACGTTAATGTTAATGTGAACTATCATTGAACTATTTTATATTTGTAGTTTTTAATTGCTTTTCATATTCTTTCTTCCTTTGTCAACTGCTCAAAGATTTCATGTAGTAGGCACCCACCCTACAGAAGAATTATGTGCCAGCACTAGAATAGTACCCAAATAAAAAATGGGAACTTTGGATCATTAGGAGGGTACTTGCAACATGTTTTGTTAATATAGGAAATATCTTTGTCAGTTTGTTGACAAATTTGGGTATGGTTCAAGATGGAGATGAAATGCTCATTTTTTTGTCTCATGACATTGTTCAGCTCAAAGCATAGTACATTATCATGCCAAAATGTGTATGAGAACTTATCATTATTTATTGTTTCTTTTAAAAATATCTAAGAGTCACACACAAGTTGTGCTTGGTATAAGTCACCACAAAATATTATATTAATATTACCGAAGGGTTTCGTTGGTGTATGTTTTATTTGACGAAGTCTTCTGTCAATGTTGTACAACATTCTAGAGCCAATAATCGAGGCTTCATCAATAAGAAAGATTTGTAAATGTTCTAGTTTTTTGCTTAGGTTGTCCATCGTGTTTTAATCCAAAGGCAAAATTGTTGCAAAGTTGCATGGCAAGTGGAAAATGGAATGAGTGGTTATGTCACCAGAATTATATGCTCCTTTACCTATAGAAGCCACAATAATGCCTTTCACTTTGTACGGGTCGCTATCTAATTGACTATCATAGATCTAAACCAATGCTTCAAAAAGTACTTTAGATGTGAAAGTTTTTCCTGTGCCATCTCCACCTGTCAAGAACAAGTATTGTGGTTTTTTGGGTGCGAGTTTCTTTGACATCAATACATCTTTAACTATAGTTTGTTCTCTTTGTTTAGTTGTCTTCATAATTTGAAATATTCATCATTTCTAGCAAAAATGGGTGCGTTATTTCTAAGAATCAAGAGTTGCAAGTGTCGTGTAGGTATTTTGCATTTTTATAATGTTTTAGATCGACCATGATATCATATTTCTCTGTTTCATGTTCTTGCATCTTTTGGTGATGTTCTATGTCAAGGTCTATTGCTGGACAATTATCACTATTAGCCTCTATTGCAACTTGTTCAATGTCACCGTATTTGTTGTCTACTTATGAGGTAAACATTTTTTCTATATTTGAAATTTGTACTTTTTGCCTCATATGCTGCAGCCCATGTTGCATGTCCAACTAACAATACCTGTTCATTGTTTCTGAAAGGTATGAATAGCATAAGCTTTTCCCTACAATAGTTCTCATGATCGATATGTGGGTTGTATTTTATGTAGCGTATGACTAATGCCTTTTGTCCCCTTTATGTTTTTCTTGGGTTGGTAGAGTAAAATGCCGTATATTCAACTAATGATAGACTATCAGAGGGCTCCAGACAATTCATGTATTTTTATATCGTAGAGGTGTACATGATGTTTTCAGAGTTGTTTGCTTGTTGTGCTAGTAACTTAGGACTTTTTAACATCATAATTCTAGTCTCTAGTCGGCGAGTGTTGATGAAAATAGTTTTCCTTGAACTTTGATGTAGTGGCAGTGACATGACAATGTGAACACCCTGTCGAGTAGACATTTGTTGGTAGTTGAGCAATGCATTACCTAATTTGTGTATGAACTATACTTTTTCATTGTAAGCATAAGTACATTATTCTTGTAATTGGCAAAATGCAAGTGACAGTGTCTTATCTTGCTTGGTCATGTATGAACTATAGTAAGATGCAATGACATATGCATCTAAGATGAATTATGTATCTCTATTTGCATACCATAGTGGATGGACCTCTTTTGCGGATGAATTTATTGAAATGTCATCGAAGTTTCATTTTAGTGAAATAATTTTCCATGATAGTGTTGCTTGTAGCATTGAAATGTACTCTGCTTCATCTATTTGGAATTCATCTAAGAAACTGTCAAATGTATCTTCCTTTGCATACTATTTTTTTTCTATTTGCTTGAATAAACTTTTGGCTTTTTCTTTCAATATGGTATTGGTAACAAATAGAGGTTCTTATATTATTGTACTTCTCATGGGAGGTAGTGGGAAGAATTGACAAGCTGATGTTTTGTACTTTTTGCAAGTTTTTGTATGGTGATGCATTTGCATTTTGACAAGATTTGCATCCAGTAATGCAGAGTCACATGAAATATATTTGCTGACAAAGTTTTTGATTTTGTTGTCTTAAAAATTTCCATATATAGGTGCATCTTTTATCCAAACATGAAATGTCTGTGTTCGTTTCCTAAATTTTGGAATTATGTTACAAAGAAGAAATTTGAAACTTTGCCAAATAGTTTGTAGTTTTTCAACATCATCTTTCAAAATGCGTTGATCCTATGGTTGAAGTAGCAGATGCAAAGCACCAGGTTTTTCCTAATGTCAAAGTCTAGGTCTTTATCTTCTATATTTTTGTTGTGTTCTAATTTTGTAATGGTGTGGTGTAATGATTTGCATAGTGGTTCCCAAAAATGCTCAGCACTCATCAATGTTACGAAGAAAGTCGGGGGGCCTTCTTTTCGTATCATTGCAAATATATTTTTCTTCATGTGTTCTAAATAGTTGGGAGATGTGTGAATACTTCTTAGAGATTTGAAGCCCAATGAAGACTTTAAGATTTTTTCTAGGTTTGGAAGACTGCACATATCTTTTGCAGTTAGCTTTGACCTTTTAGTTCTGCTTTGCGTATATAGACCCATGCCAACGAAGATATCTATTGGATTATTATTTTTGTCATTTTGAAAAAATATTTGTTATATGTGTTATAAAGTTGTTATCTTTATTCATGAGCTCCCATTTTGCTATTTTTTGGTATGAAAAATTCATTGTAACATCTTCGGGGCGTATAGAGCCATAGTAGAGCGTTGGAAAGTTCATTTCTTCTGAATAGGTATCCTAGAATATGCTGAGAGGATTGAATCCTTATGATGGTACAATTTCAATAATGGTCGTATCTAGGTCTTTGATTGAGTCTGGGTCATTGAACCAGTGGATAAGTGATTCAGTTATGGGTTCTTCATCATGTTCTGACAGTATGTCATCTATATGTGTATGTTCTTCAAATTTTTCTTGTTACTATCTTTTGTTGTTAGCGAATACATTTTTTGTTAATGGAGATGTTATCTTTAATATACAGGGGTGTCTTTGATAGTACTGTTAAAATAGTTATGACATATGTAGGTCTAACATTTCCTTGTGCATAGGCATTTTCATATTGTAACTTATGTTTTAATTTAATTGCTATCATTTTAGTTTTGTTTACTTTTCTAGGCATTGCCTTTTGTACTTTATCAAAATCCATAGGAATATTGATAGTT
The DNA here is from genome assembly GCA_027943335.1 of Chamaecyparis obtusa. Lineage (NCBI taxonomy): Eukaryota > Viridiplantae > Streptophyta > Pinopsida > Cupressales > Cupressaceae > Chamaecyparis > Chamaecyparis obtusa. The sequence goes on along the minus strand of BSBK01005588.1, from coordinate 648,083 downwards.
GTATCATTTAAGCCATATTGTGCTCTTCTGTATCCAAGTTGCCTAATCTGTGCAAAAGAAATGCGGAGGGACACAATACTTTCCTCGAAAGTGGTTAGGGTATGGACAATTTCTATACATTTATTGCATCTTATGTTCAATGGAGTAGCAAAGACATGGACTTTACCAACTGTAACACCTTTTATACATCGTCTACAAATAGCTTCACTTATTGAAGTTGTTTTTAGATTGGTTGGAATAGAAAGCATAAGAAAATCATGGACAAATGCTTTTTCAACTGTATAGACATCTTTGTGGAAACATAACATCTCACATAGACTACATGATAGGGTTGGTGTATCATTAATGCTTTGTAAGTATAGTCTAATGGACTTGTCAATTATGTTGTCTTATGCACTTGCATGTGCATGCCTAGTGGGGTAGTGACTTGGATTTGCCTTATAGAATATAGATTTTTTCTTTGCTTATGTTTGGTTTGTATTTTTTTGGGATTCAATAGCATGGTCATTTTCTATTTCTGATTGTTTCATATTCTTGTCTCATATTGTTTCTTTTAATAGTTGCAATGAACAACAAATATTCAAATTTTCTTCGAGAAATTTTGCAACATCTATAGTGCTACCGTGTGTTATTTTTTGGGACTCAATAGCATGGGTATTTTTTGTTTTTGATTGTTTCATATCCTTGTTTCATATTGCTGCTTTTAATAGCTGCAATGAATGACAAATGTTTAAATTTGTATAAGATAATTTGTAGTTTGTGAAGTGCTAGCGTTTGTTGCTATGTTTCTATTTGTGCTTTTTAATTACAATGAATTTGCCATAATTTGAGGAATCATGTCTTGGTTTGTGTACATGTAATTAGACTGATGTTCACTTGGTAGTAGTGGTTCATAATGATAATGACGTAACCTATTTTTGAAGCAAATTAGATTAATATTTTTCTTTGATTCTGTGCAATTGCAATATACTTCAGGCATTGGTTGTGGAGTTGCTTTCCATATGTATATAGTTAGATGAAATATGTGCAATAGCCATAGTAAGAAATTTTGAGAACCTTCAACATGGCTTCCAAAATATGGTATTCCAAGCTTAGAAATTAGTGTCTGTATTTGTGAGAGAGAATAGTTATCTATTTTAGAATGTTGCTATAGTAATCTAAAACATGATAATGCGTATTTGTTTTTCATGCTACATGCATTAGCTAATGATTGACCTGTAAATAATTGTAAAGCTATTTCATCGAACCGATTATCAGCAAGGAAGGCTATAGTAGCAAACATGCTCTCACCATATGGGGTAGTAAAAGTAGTAAGCTGATTGAAGCCAATTTTATCAAATGCTACAACAATGTTGTTCCAAACATCTACTATGTTGTGTGCATTTGAGATTTCTGACTCTATGTTTTGTTATGCAATGTGTGTTATTTTCCTCAAAAAGATTAGTTCATAGTGTCTTGATTTTGGGATAGCATCATGGAAAAGAATTGATATCATAGGATGAGATACATTTTTGTTGAAATCTAGATATGGTTTCTTTCTTGTTGAGGACCAAAGACATATGGGGATGTCCAGCCACCGTGCTAGCCATTGGATACAAAATGTGTCACCCCAAAGCCCAGTCTCACCATGTGTGTTTATTTTTGTTGCTAAAATTGTCATTCTATGTAAGTAGGTGGTTTTGTCATGTATCTTTTGCAAATCATATAGTATTGTTGGGTGCAGCTCATATTCAAAACATCTTAAAGCTACAACACAACCATGATGGAGGCAATGCAAGAAATGGTCAATAAGCCCACTGTGAAGTTAATTAGCCATGTATTGACAATGAAGGAGAACATAGATTGTATCAAATAAGCAATCTCCAATTTTGAAGTTGAATCGATCAATTCGAAAGAAATCGACATTATCAAGAGCTTCGTCAATTGATATTGTTAAAGTTTGGCTATTTGATTTGTACGTTTCTACTATAATCAAATTTTGTGGCTCTTTTTCTATATGGGTAAAGCTCTTTGCTTCCATATTGGTCATTTGATTGGTTAAGAGTGAATGAGATTGTATTGTAAATGCAGTAGATACATATGCACTGGTAAACTAATGACTATTGTAAAGTAAATGGCTACAGTTGGAGAAGTGCAGTTTTTGGACTAGCTTAGTCATTAGTAACAACATCAGTAGGTGATTATTTACCTTGAACATTGTACATGTACAAGAAAAGAGATAGTGTGAATGTAGAAGGCCTTGCCTAGACATGTCAAATTGGAAACATCTCAAGAGTATAGCATTTGATTGCTTACCTTGGGCAGTGTGCATGTGTGGGTGCAGTGAATGACAAGTACAAGAGACAACCTAAGAAACCCAAAAAACAAAGAATACAATGTCATTGTATGTCACTTTTGAAAATAAAACAAGAAGTTTAAAAATGATAAACAATATGTTAAAAATGACATTTCAGCATTGAATACAATCCAATGGTGTCTTCATTTCTAATTCTTGTAGCGTAATCTATAAATCAGTAATTTGATTTGTGGTATTACACACTGTATCATTACCATCATTAAAGCATTGAATTGAAGAAAACTAGTAAATATTCAGTTCTACAGAACATAGAAGTATGCATATAAAAGTAGTAGCTCTATGCCTATGTTTGCATATTATTTTCTATGTGCATGTAACAATGTGGTAGATATGAATATAGTGAGGTGCCCATTGTCAACTATTTAAATTTTAGTTCTAATAGGATTCCCCTTTTTCCTACGTCTGTAGTGCACCAAACATTAGCACATGAAAGAACAGATGTAACCTAATAATTGTTGAAACCTAATGCTTAGAATGTCTCGTTACTAAGAGAAGTTATAATCGAATGTTGTTTGGTTCTTGCTGTTGTGGTCATTGTACTTATCTAGAGATACATTTAGATACAATGATATGTATGTAAAAATAAAGAAAACATTTCTGGGTAAGTTATTAGATAGAATGATATATATGAAAAAATTGTAGTAGTATTCTAAACTCACAAGGCACATTCTGTACATAACTTCCACCATACAGAAAATCATCTTATATGATTTTTCATGGATTTCAACTCCATCCCATACATTCAAGAGTTAAAAGTGCGTAACCAGAAAACACTACATATAATAGGGCACCGCAAACTAGAGTTGAAGAACACAGTGTAGGTTAAAGTTAAAGCAAAAGAAAAATCCCTCAAGTAGACTAAGGGAAAAAATATGAAACTTATCTAGGATTATTAACGAGAATGATTTTCACAGTTGAGGTAAAGAAAATGTGTAGAGTTTTTTAAGCTAGAAACAACTTATAAGAGCCTTTAAGCTATTTTAGCAAGTATTTATAAGTTTATTTTCATAGTTAAATTTAATTTCCAATAAATTTGAAAAGTGGTTTTATTCGATTGTATTGAATGCAATGTTCTGATTGAAAAAGGCAATGTGTTCAGAAATGGTAAGATCATGAGAAATGTTGCTCCTAAGCATTTTTTGGACAATTTTTTCCCGTAGAACCCATAAATTCAAGGAAGTTATGACATTTTTTTTACTATGCTCCAGTCGTAAAATAAATTTTGGTGTCTAGTAAAGTAAAATCATGAAGCCTCTCTAATCATCCCGACTTAACAGTTCATGTACCAGGCTATGATAGTTATCACATACAATTAATGCATGTTATAATAGTTGGCTATTGTCCAAACAAATAGCTGCAGATGCATTGAAGAATGTGATATTTGAGGTTTCTGAAGTCCCACTCAAATATTGTCTAAACCAGAATGTATGAACTCTAAACTGCTTTTGATTTTATAGGATTTTTCACCCTCTCCCTCTCATAGTTTGGCTTGATTTAAATAGGCTTTTGCATCTATGTTTGCAGTGATGGGGGATGAAGAAAGAGGGAATCTCTCTATAGCATGCATTGCATGCACTCAGAATTGTTATAAAAAACATGGCAGACAGTCTGAGAAAGAGCATTTTAATGGGCCCTTTTTTTTCTTCAAAGTTATTATGAAAGACTTTGCTAAGAAATTGGTAGGTTGTATACTGTACTCACACAATCTTTTTTCATTTTCTTTTACTTAATTCCTTTACAAACTATGTAATGTGTTTAATGTTGCAGCTTATTCCTCCTCAACTCATAAATGAGAAGAAAAAATATGTGGTGCTACAAGGCCTAGATGGGTAGGAGTGGGAAGTGGAAATAAGTAGTACAAAGAATGAATTGGAATTTGGAGGTGTTTGGAAATAATTTTTTGATTATCGTAGCTTGCAAGTGGGAGATATCATTGTGTTCAACTGTGTAGCAAGGTCCTACATGGAAGTTCATATGTTTAGAAGATTTGGGTGTGAGAAGAATTTCAATGATGATAATGCTAAAAAACAAGACATTGTTTCAAATGGGAGATTCTCTTATAAGAAAATGCATAGTTTAAATCAACAAATGGATAATAAATTGGTGATTGATTTGGTTTCTGATGAGGAAAATATCCAAGAGCCTGAAGCATTGGCTGAAAATCATAAAAGAAAAAGGAAATCCTAACTTCTTGGTAAGTATACTTTTTAATGTTTAAAAAATATAGAACTTGTTACTATAACTAATGTATTTGCATTTCAATTGTAATGTTAACTAGGAGAATGTGTATAACAACACATTAATTAATTTTTTTGCAGGCCATTCATCCAAGAACCCTGCATCTCAAAAACAATGAGTTTCTAATTTGTTTCGATTGTGAATATGCAACAGGCCTAAATTATAGGAATACGATTAGTGTGGGTTATACATGTGTGAGCTGAATGTGAGATTTACATTGCACATGCAAAAATGTTTACATTGCATCCGATATAAAGTGTCTGGTGTGAAAGTAGATTTGTCAATAGCAATATTATTTCAAGCTTCCACATAAATTTTTTTGTGTATTCTAAACTTCGTAGTATGTTTAAAAAGTATCTTAGAAAGTTTGACAAAAGTCCCCAAATCTTTGAAAGGTAACATGGACAATCTTGTCTAGGAATCTAGACACGAAAAATAAATTGCAAATGCCAGGAGTTGGGGAAGTATCCAAATGCAAAATTTATGGGTAGCTTGCCACCAATATTTACTAATGTCGTTATACATATAAAGGGAAATGAGAGGAAAGGTTGTCTAAAGGCATAAGGAATCTAAAACTTTTTAATTTGTTATTTATAATATAAACGTGTCCAACAAACAATGCTTAAATCCTAGAGTCAAACATTAAAATTTGCACAACAAGCACAATAGAATATAACACCTTCAAATTGCACAAACCAGATCAAATGGCCCCAAAGGAATGTATAGTGACTGAAATAATGTTGAAAAGAGGATGAACCATAACTAAATGGAAGTAAAAACCTGATGAATATTACAAATGACATGCGACGAAGATAGATGCAACAAAAAATTGTTAATAATTAGAGGAACTAATGCAATTTTCTATTAATCACATGGAAATAGTGCAACCTAGACACCTCTACGACCCAAAAAAATGACAAAATGAGTCCCAATTCAAGCTATAAAACCCTATACACAGTCAAACATCAAAATCCCATCAAAATACAAAATTCCATCAAAATACAAAATTCCCACCAAAACAAATTGAGTTTTAAGTTCATACGTATGTAAGAAAAACCTATTAAAACGATATAGCTCGATGAAGATAGTTGCAGTCAAATCGTCGAAAAGATGAAACAGAGAAGAGGTGGAAGTAAGTTGTGAAAGTGCAAGCTGGAAACCAAAGGAACAAAGGAAATACAAAGCACACAAGGAATTCATCCACAAATGTCAACTGCCGTATGTATACATAGCCGAGTCAGTTTGGAAAGCGGCAACTATCATGCAAAAGGCACATCTGTGAAGGAACCACGCATCGAGTGAAGGAGAGAGGTACAATTGTAGAAGAGGCTTCTTCAACCATCACTTTCCCTAGACAACTGTAGTAGAGGGTGACAGCTCTACAAAGAGGTAACCACCAAATTTGCGTGGCAAAGACTCCCAAAGCTTTTTTCTACAAATTTTTTGAGCGGAAAAATAAAAAGACTGTGGACAAAAAAGAGCTCCGCCAATCAGAAAATGGAAATTTTAAATTCAAAAATTCATTTTAATAAAGTATTAATGCATTTACCATAGTATAGAGGGAATATTTTTCATATTGCACGGTTTCCAAAGTAGGGTGTATTGCAAAATAAATGCCCAAAAACATAAGTCCTTGCCATAGAGGCAGAAACTAATATTTTTGCATGAGTCTTTTCATTATTTGTTTGCCTCAAAAATTGTGCCTTACAAAATATTAAACAACTTTCCTAATGTTTTAACAACTCTCTTATTTTTATTTTTTAAAGAATATTTCTATTTTTCATAATTGGGTTTTCATATTTTTGCTAGCAATTTTTTATTTTTCCATTCAAAAATTAAAAAAATGTTTTGTGTGGCCAATAAAAAAAGAGAAGGAAATATTTGTGAGATTTGTAATGTTTTTTTAAATGTCAGTTCTAGAATCTTTCGGTTCCTACTACAAACTTCACCCTCTCATCTGATTTCATACCTAGTGATGATTCTTTATAATTTAATGTTCCAAAAATTCATATATAGATGAAATTCAATTTGGCTCTAGAGATGCACACAAATTAAATCGATAAAGTGACAAAGTCAGAGCAAGTAAACGTATGGGTAATTTTCAAGCTCATCCTTTAGACCTAGAATTTTTGTCCACCTGTAGGCAAAGCCATCAAACTTTCTTCAATATTTGCAAATAGCGTACACCACATCACTGATTTTACATTCCTATATATGTACGCAAAAATTTAGCGAAAATGAGCTTAGGAACTTGAAATCCCTCTTCGTTCAGTTTTTCAGGTGATTTTTTTTATCATTAGTTTGATATTTATATTATTTGAGATTTTTTTTCCAAGCCCTAATTTTTGGGTATGTTTTGGGAGAGGTTATGGAGAGGAGATAAACTTAGGGAACATTATTAAGATCTATAAGTTTAGGTTAGAATCTTAAGCTACACTAGTAGAATGACTATTAATCCTTTAAGAAAATAATGGATGACATTTTTAGGTTTCATCAAAATTGGTAGGTGTCAAAAATGCCGGATATAAATCAAATCTGGGTGCGATGGGTGTGAATAGGGGCAGTGGGAGCGGAAGAGGGCCTGGGGTTTCTGTTGGTAATGGAGAAGGGGACGATGCTAAGGGATGGGAAGGAAATAGTGATGAAGATGGTGGGGAGGACGAGGCTTCAGCCGGTCTCCACTTTGTTGTTGTGTAGCCTTTGCAGAAGCAGCTGGGGTGTTTGTGCGGTTGCTTCAATGGTGTGGCTGGTGTTACGTCAGCTACATTGGTTGGGGTGATTGGGTTTTGTTGTATCAGAGAGAGGAAGAGGAGGGTGAAGCCAAGGATGACCCTAATAATGTTGACGATGGAGATTATGGTGGGTCTCTGCTAGTTTTAAAGGATATATTTTTCAACATTGTTGGTGGCCTGTGTCTTGGGTGCTTCCTTTCTTTCTCAGAGCTGAAGAAGGTGGGGCAAAAATGTTTTTTCTGGTTCTCTGCCACATCTATGGTAGTGGGAGTAGTTTTCATGGGGGAGAGCTTCTTTGGTTCTCTATCTTTGATATGCTCTACTGGGGGTCTCAGGATGCTTATGCTAGAAGACTTGAGTCCCCTAAGGCTAAGTTTGTCTATTCCCATTCTACTCTATTTTGTGTCATGATCGGTTTTGTCCCTCTATTGGTCTATATTGTAATATTGTGTAGGGACTGTTCTAACCTGGGTTTTTTTCCTCTTTGCATTACTCCTATTGAGGGGGAGTACATCCCTATCGAGGTGGGATGTCATCATGTGGTTTCTTGGTGGAAGAGTCCTTCTCTGTTGCTGCTATCTTCTTTCCTTAATCCTATAGAGGGGGAAGATTCTATTGAGGTGGAAGCCCATCCTATTATGGTGGACAGTGGTAGTTGGACGGGGGCTAGTAGTTGCAAGTGGTTTCTTCCTTCTGTGAATGACATGATGGTGCTTTGGATATGGATGCAGGAGGACCCTTTGCTTAACTCGGCTAAGTGGGTTGTTCTGGGTCACCAACTCATTGTTGGGGATATGCCCTTGGTGCAAGAAGGTTTGTGGTTTTTGAACTTTTTCCCTTCGAATCCTAGCACTAAGTGGAATGGTGTAGAGGGTTACCATAGATATATCTCCTTGGTGCAAATCATTATGGCTTTAAGCTTTAAAGTTGCTACTAAAGATGAGGTTGGAGGCATCTATGTGTCCCATCTGTTAAAGATTTTAGGGGCTATTGCTTTGTTGGCTACTAGTAGGAGTATGCAAATGGATGTTGAAAATTTTCAAGGCCCTGCATGGCTCATGGTTTTTGGTTATGGTTAAAGGCAGTTTTGGGGCTTTCTTACCCTATGAATTTGTTGTTGAGGTTTCTAGGTTCCTTGATAAAACCTTGGATATCTGTTTGGGGAGATGTTTTTCTCCAGCAAAATATTTGGTGTGAGGTGAAGGCCTATTTTCTGGGTAGCTAGGATCTAATTGTTTTATCTTTAGTTATAGCTGTCTTTTTTTTGTACTACGCTGCTAGTTTAAAATGTTTATCCTCAAGTAGCATTTCACCTGGTTAAGGGAGCCATTAAAACCCTTATGTCTGATTCAAGGAGCCTGATTCCTCTTGTAACTTGATGTTCTTGTAAAGTGTTGGCTTTACATGTTTGTCTTCAGTAGCTTGAACCTTTCTGTGTTTCTTTCTCTTGGTAGCTATTGTTTTGCTAGATTTGTGCAGTTGGTAGATCTACTAGCTTTTTGTGCTGCAGGATATTGTAAGGTTATTATTTTTTCCCTAGTTGTTTCTCTTTGATCTAAGCTAATTCTTCCAATTGTTCCTGGGGTTATATTTCCCTTCAAAAACTAATTGTATATGGTTTCGGGGCCCATTAAAAACCTACTTTTACCATAATAAAAAATAATGCCAGATATATGAGTTAAATTTATATCTTCATGAAATTTCAATCTAGCAAAATGTTTCCCTTCTACCCACATATATGGGGACTATATTTATATATAACATAGTTGTACCCTTATTTTATTGATGTCTTTGAAAATTAGGAAATCAGGGAACTACGTGAACATCATTTGGATATCATTTATGAGGTTTTTCTATTGACTAGCACATTTAAGAAGACATAAATAATGAGAAATAAAGTCTTGTCATAATAGTATTGTTGAGTATCACTGGAAGTCAAAGTAGCTGGTGTCTATAATCTTCCATACCAAGTGATCTATACTTGAGTAGTTGATTCAGGCCACTTTCATGGTTAAATCTGATGTATCTTTGTTTGTGCACATATTTTTTGGGAAAAACCTCTTTACATCAACTATTATCAGTAAGAATCACCCTCAGTGATTCATCAAGATTGAGATGTAAATTAATTATACCCATTTTCTTATAGAAGCTTTCCAAATCTAGCTCTTTTGTTTTTTGTTGTTGAATTAGATACTAATAGTAACAAGCTCTATGTTTCACAGAGTCCAGATTGGTACACAGTGCTTCTACAATAGGAGATGAGACCCTCAGATTTGGAAAGTATTTGGAGCTCCAAACACTGCAAAGACTAATAGAACTAGTATAGATATTGCAAGGGGAGATTTTAATAAGTATCTTACTCACATTTGTTAAAAAAAAGATGAGTTTTAAGTTTTAACACATTCTTTAGGGTTTCAGGCATGCACCAAATTTGTATATTTTGTTATTTTTTTACTCCATGTTATTTTTTGTTCTAACATCTTTAGTGTAGCGCCTCTTTTAAGGCATTGAATATCAATATATATTGATGTCTGCCACCAAAATATATTCCTTGGCATTTGTAAATGCCACCAATTTTATTGGTAATTGGTTAGCTCTACATCATTTTGCAACTGGTTTTGTAACAATCTTTAGTGTAGCACCTCTTTTAAGGCAATGACTATCAATATCTATTGATGTTGTTGGAATTAGGAGAGATATGGTACTAAGAGGGGAGGGGTGAATCAGTGCCCACAAAAACTTTAACACATCAACCTTTCAGATCTACAACAACAAATAGTAGTAACCTTCCAAAATAACTTGTATCTAATACATGTATCATTCATCCATTCAACTTGAGAAAGTAAACAACATGAAATAAAAAATATAATAGTCCCATAACACAAGTATTTTGGTAACACAGAAACCCTTGTTAGAAGGTAAAAAATGCAGTGGGGATGACACCCACAAATTCTTCACTACTGCAGATAGAAAAGGTTTTCCTATTAGGGATACAAGTTTTGATCACTTCTGGTGATCTTACCCTATTAGGAGTAACATGTTAGATCAGCTAGATCTACCTAGTTATAGGATTTTAGCAACACTACTTGAGTGTACACTCGGTTAAGATATTTACAAAAGACTGTCAAGTCTACTCTGTTAAGAGATTTTACAAAACTCTATTATAGTGATTAGAAAGTGTAGACTAGGCTATCTGTATCTATTTTGAAAGGCTAAGACAAGCAAACATTAGGTTTTAATCTAACATTATATCAATTCAAAACAAAAACATCTAAGCTAAGCCACCTCAGATAGAGCCTAAATAGGTGCACCCAAGCACTGTTTGATTTGATCTTGCTTAGGGGATGTGGGTGCGCTCTCTGAGCACTTGGAGCATATTCTAAATGCATACTAAGAAGGATTAAGTTTCATGAAAACCCCATAAGTGGCACAATATTGGGTAGAACACCCAAAATTGCCCCTAAGGCTTCAAAAACTCAAGATTATGCAACTAATATGATTAAGTGGATTTTTAAGCCCAAAATAGATGTGATATGATGCATAAACAGGAATGAAACTAAGTTAATCCATTAGTTCTATACTAAGATCAGCTAAAAATGCTTGAAAATAAGCTAAGTTAGAAAGATTATGCTAAATCTAGAGCTAGATTAGCATGATAACAATGCTTGAAATAAAAGGTGAATGGGTTCATTGCTCTTAGAAATGAGGAGTATTTATAGGCTTTTGGAAGGGGTTGGGTTAGGAGGATAGGTTAGGGTTTGGGGTAAGGTTAGGGTTTGAGTCAAGGGGATAAGGATGAAGACTTTCTAGAAGGGTCTAGGATTTTCTAGGGATAAATATGGATTTTAGGAAATAGATAAAGATTTATTTATTTCCAAGGGTTAGGTTTGAGGATATTTTATTAAAATAAATTTAATAAAAAGGAGGATTAGATATTTAATCTTAATTAAATATTTTGAGTTGGGATTAGGGTTAGGAAATGATGGGATTAGCCTTTAATCAAATTTAAAGAGGGATTAGAAGATTCTAGAAGAGGTTAGTGGTCTTTAGGATATTTCTAAGGTTTTGGAAAAAATAAATAAATAATTTATTTTTTGGTTAATTTATTAATTAAATAATTAATAAATAGGGAAATGGTGTTTAAATAAGATTTAAACATTTTTGGGAGGGATTTCTTAATTAAATATTTTTAATTAAGATAAAGGGATTTAATGACATAAAAATAAATAAATAAATAATTAACAAATGATGATGTCATTAGGGGTTTTTCAAAAAATAAAAATACTTTATTTCCTAAAGGATTTTTAGGTGTCTACAGAAAGCAATAGGTATCTATCTGCTAATGACAACTTAATTGTTTGATACAGATCGATAAAGTACTGATAAAATATCACCTTTACTGTGATGAATCTCTACTCTAAACTGCTTGGTTAGCTTGCTCTGATTCTGCTTAATTTGATTTCCTCTGAATACTGATCTACTCTGTCAACTGATAATCTTGAAGGTTGGTAAGTGCTTCTTCGCTCATACATCAATTCACACAAAAAATGGTGTAAACATGAAAACATATAGCATACAACTTTATGCCACTTATACAAAATTAGGTTTACAAATATTACACAAAACACTAAGATCTATGGTGTACAAAAATAACCTAGATCAAACTATTACATAAGATCTTCATCATATCTCAACAATAAGTTGTTCTCGATCTTGGTAAAATGTTTTCTGATTTGTTATAACCATTTGCATAGAAGAATGTGCCATTCTAGAATACTATGCCATTTCCTATTATCCTCGATAAACACTGTATAAATTGCTCAGTGTTTATTCTGATGCTCAGTGTTTACTATCTCTCGGTATCGGTGTGTGTTGATGCTTGGTAAATTGTCTGATGCTCAGTGTATATACTTAACCGACTGGCCTGTTTTGATTATAATTACTGACTAGCTTCATATATGTAACCGACTGATGTCTTTGAAACCTTTGATACTAATGAAAATCATTAATGCTCAATAGAGATAACAATCTCCCCCTTTGGCATTAGTATCAAAACTTGAATGTATATAGACCTTATGTCTCAAAAACTTATATATCCCCCATATACATATACATATCAAAAATTTCTAAATACTCCCCCTCGGTGCATGCTCCAGTGATGTGTAGTATACTTAGAAAAAATGTACATATTTGGCATATACATTGATTTCCCCCTTTTTGATATTAATGCCAAATACAAAAATTGTATACTTACAGCTTGTCAAAAATGTGCTGATGGGTTTTCTTCAGTGACTCCAAGAGGTTTTCCCATTCCTCTTTCAAGTTTGTGAGAGCAATGTGCTCAAGACCGACTTGTGCATGCATATCAAATATGTTGTCCAACATAGAATCTCTGGTGTTGCAACAAGTGATTGTGCCTTGATAATACGCTTCTCAAAATTTTTTAGGTATGGAAGGAGTTCTGTCTGCAACTCAGTAACCTAATCAGTTATGCACTCTTCTTGCTTCTTGAGATCTGCTATCAACCGCCTGAGTTCTTGAACTCTGAGTATATGCTTACAAAAATCTCATGGCTCGGTTGTAGCTGCATTTGCACTGACTGAGATTTCATTCTCAAATTGTCTAATCTTTTCACTGATCTCGGTAGTGAAGGTTTTGACAGTGCATAGCTTATACAAGATTTGGCAAATATAATTAGTAATACACTGAATCTTAGTTATTACCTCTGAAAGTTTAACCTTGTTGACTACCACTTCTTGGCTTATTCTTTTAGCTAATTTATCTTGTATCTTTGACTCTGCTCGCTCTTCAATCCTTTGTCAGCATCAACATCTAGGGTGTTGATTCCATAATCAGTGTGTCCTCATCTACATGTATCTTGGGGACGACCTGTTGTAAGATGTCTCTTACATTTTCTAGTATTTCCTTGCTCTTACTCTCTTGTGCTTCTTTCCTTGTACATAATTCCCCATATTTTTTCAATTCATCGGGGCTAAGGGTCCTTAGGTCATAGTTAGGTATCACAATGAATTTGTCTAGAGTGATCGGCCCTTTTTCTTTCTTCTTCTTCTTCTTCTCCGGTGCAAGTGGTGAATTCTTGACAATGGTGACAATAGCTTTGTCTTCTGCCCTAAGAGTGTTCTACCCGATAGACACACTATCTTCCTTCTTCTGCTCCTTGGTAATCTGTGTGTCAGTTGAATGAGGTGGAGCCTTAGATGTGGTGTCCTTAGTTGTCTTAGGCTCTTCTTGTGCTTTTGTTTCTATTTCATTAGTCTCTTTTCCTTCAATTTATGATTTATCAACCTCTTTTCCTTCAGGCTTGTTTGTCTTTGCATTAGGTTAATTGCTTGGTTCCCCTATTGTGTCTTTAGGTTGCTCGAGGTCAGAGCCTTCGGATTATTCCTGGGATAAGATCTCTACGGCTTCAACAAGTACAAGAAGCTCACTTGGTAGTGATGGAAATGCACACTTGATAACTTGTGCTTCATCCCATGTGTTGTCTTGTGCATTATTCACATCATCATCATCATCATCCCTATCATCAGGATCACCATTTGTGATGTCCTCAATGAGTACATCCTTGTCATTTGTATCCATAATCTGAATCACTTTTGGATTTAGTGCATCTTGTGAACTGTTCTTAATTTCTTGACCAATTGTTGTATCAATTACCTTAGTAAGTGATACCTTTGACTCTTTATTCTTCTTTACTATATTATCCTCAATAAATATTCCTTTACCTTTTGAATTCTTTCTCTTTTTAGACAAATTTTGGAATGCAACTTTCTCATTATGCTCTTTGATAGCTAAAAGTGAACTCCAATTAAGTTGACTAGACTCATCAAGATCTGCCAGATTCTCATCTATTATTTGCATCACTCGGTGCTTAACACTGAATCTCTACACATAGTATCCATAAGCTCTTTAATCTCATCAAGAGATAAATCCGGTGCAATCACTACAAGGGCTTGTTCCCTCATTCTCTTCTTGGTGTCCAAGGCATATGACCACTTTTGATTTATTTGGTCTTCTAATGTCTTCGGTAGTGATAATTCAAACTCTAATGCAACTCATTTGAAGTGAATCATCATCTGGATGACGGCTTCCTCAATTTTGTTTTGGTCTTCATTTGACATACTATTAAACTTACTGAGTTCTAGATCTGCAAGATTTCCATTCTCAATTATATCTTCAGCAATCTCATCAATTGACCTATCCTTATTACTGACAACCTTGAATTGATTGTTGTCATCTTCATCATCCTCAAGGTCTTCTCTGTTTCTTATCAATTTTCTCCTTTTCTTTGATGGTTCTATTGCCTTATTTGGTCCTTTCTTAATATAGGTCTTTGTCAGTGTGGCGGCCTTTCTTTTTGTTACCTTTATTGCTACCTTCTTCTTCGATGGTGAAGTTACAGTTGATGACCTTGTGTGTGCACCTGTTTGCACTGGCAACTGCCTCTTCCTTGGAGCTTTAGTAGGAGGAATCGATGTAGCTTTTTGTTCTTTTTCAGATTCGATCTCCTCATTGTTATATGGTTTATCAGCCAACATCAACTGACCTTCAGTTGTAGGTTCAATCTGTGACTCCTCAGATGAGTCTGATGCATCTCCAAAGTGCTCAGTTAAAACTTTCTTCATTTTCTTTGATTTCCTTGTCATTTTACCGATGAACAGATTAGTTTTTATTCTTGATTTAACTTCCTCAAAGGTTCCAAACCTTGCAGCCTTAGGGTCCTTCGGTAATGCTAGTAGTGCCTTAATAGATTTCAAGCTGAAATCATAATCCATTTCATATCCCATAGGTGCTAGCCATTTTATCCTTGGTTCTACAACTTTTATCATAGTGTGGTCGGTGTTCACTAAGAAACAAATATCCATCGCATATTTATCAACCAATTCATTAGGAATTCTACTTCTTAAATTTATCTTCACTTTAAAATAAATATTTATTACATCCTCAACTTTATCTCCTAGACCTTTCATAATATCAAATATTTGTGAAGTGATCAGTGTATCATCTATCCAGTCAGTGTGACCGAAAGAGGGAAAGAATTTCTAGAGATAGAAAAATAAGCATACTAGGAGTGATCTAAACTTACAGGTATTGGACTTTTGTGCCTTGATTATCTTCATGTTTTCCTCAACCTGTCTTAGTAGTAGCTCAGCTAGGTCAATATGATGACCCTTCTTTATCAATTTATGAGCCATGTCGACTACACTATAGGGTATGCTATTTGATCTGCTTGACTGAAATATCTTGTACCCAATGACGTGTGCTGCGAACTTAACTTCAGGATCCACAATTGTTGAAATTTTTAGTGCTTTTCCATCCCATGCTGCACCAGTGTTCTTTTCAACATCAACTCGAGATGAGCTTCAAAATTCTTTGTCTTTATTAGTGGTAGGGTAACTAGTAACCCTGCTAATCATTCTTCACTACTACATTTGGGGCCAAATTTTGACAGAAGTTTCTGACGGGTAAATTTTTATTATGAATTTGGTGTTTTTTTGTAATAGGCCCCGATGATGTCAGTATTCCAATGAGTGTTTAATTGACCATCAAAATTGCGATAGATTCAGGGTATAGATTAAAAAAAAGTGAAACGGCCTCATCATTTTTATTTCGATTGGATAGAGAAGGAGCAGGAGAAAAGGAGCGAAAGCTAAGTGTGGGAGAAGGTATGTGATTTCTTCATCTTTCAAGCCTCTAGCATCATATTTGAATGCATTTCATTTTATTTGATCATGAATGCTCTCTGAAATGACCACATTCTACTGGTGTCGTGCCCTAGCCAATGCTTTATCTCTATTATTTGATGTTATTAGTGCTTGTGCTCAAGGATATCGATTCACTGTATTCAAATGTTTGGATTCACGTTTGTTGATATTACTGGCATATATGTTTAATGATGCCATTGTATATTATTGTCATTGAAATGACCACATTCTACTGGTGTCATGCCCTAGCCCACACTTTAACTCCATTATTTGATGTTATTGGTGCTTGTGCTCAAGGATATCCATTTTTTTGAAATGTTGATTATGGTTATCAAATGGACAGCCCGTGAGCTTCTAGCTAGGCACCATTTGTATTGATAGCTTAGGGCATCAAATGTATTATATAATTGATAGTTGAGACTTTGTTAAAAGGAAATAGGATAAAGAATGATTTTTATTTAGTTTCTCTATTTTCATCCCTAAGTGGCTTACAACCCTAGAGAAGTATATGCAGATTTACGGATGTAGTTGCAAGATACATAGCATCTGATAATTCATAAGAAATCCATGCATCCAATTTGAATAGAAATTAATACAAAGAACTAGGGTCCTCCAATGGCCCAATCATCTAGACCTTGACTGTCCCCTCAACCAGTGACCCTTCAAAACTGGGTAATCATGTAATCAGTGAGTGATCCTTCATTCTCCTAGTCTACCCTACATCCAAACATATTGGAAATACACAATACAATGATAACAAGTCTTTCACAATCCCCCTTCCCCCAAGGAACACTATCAACCATCCCTTCCACATAGAATTTCACTATTTTATGAGTGGATTGTGTAGGAATAATTAACATTAAAAAAGGAGCAAACTCCTCAACACATCTTGGAAACCATTGAATTCAATAATAAATGAAACCTAACACCAACACTATTCCTTCCATAGTTGCAGGATACATAGCAGTCAATAATTCACAAGAAATCCATGCATCAAATTTTTATAAGGATATCCTACTAATCAATAGGAATTTTCTTGATATGACTAATGATTATGCATCTTGATGGCAGTGTGCTAGTTTAAAAGGATAATATAAATCTGAAGCAATTTTTTCTAATTTTCTCAAACTATAAATGTGGTTAAAGGGAAAATATTACGTGGAAAACCCACAAACCAAGCTAGCAAATGATTGTATATCAAATTATTCCTATATTCATTCAAGTATTGCTATGCTTTAGCTACCTGACCTTTGAGCTTCATCTAGAGGAATGTGTAGCTTTAAGATAGAGTACCAATGGCATGTTCTTTGTGTGGTACAAGGAAGATTTGGCTATCAAATCTTCCTTCGTGCAAGTTGAGCGCGAGAGAAGGTATGTGATTTCTTCATCTTTGATTGGTATCTTTGACGAGCAACATCTTTCGAGCCTCTGGCATCATATTCGACCACAAATTTCAAATGCATTGCATTTTATTTGATCATGAATGCTCACTAAAATGACTACATTCTACTGGTGTCATGCCCTAGCCCATGCTTTATCTCCATTATTTGATGTTATTGGTGCTTGTGCTCAAGGATATCGATTCACTATTTTCAAATGTTTGGATTCACATTTGTTGATATTACAATTCATCATATCAAATAAAGTATGTTTAAGAAGTTTTAGTGTCTAAACACTCAACTAATCCCTCTAACTGATTAGGAGTGGTTGGGGAAGTTGAGAGGAAAGTTTTCAAACATTCATATTCACTTATTGAATGCTTTGGAGACTACTGGTTTGACTATCCATGCATTAATGTTTAGAAGAGATCAATAAAGTATTTAAAGACATTCTTACATGTTTGGAGAGGTTTAAGAGGCACTTATCATGACTGTACCCTCACAAACAGTGGCATAGATTGGTTTTACTAAGTTTCCTTTCTCTGCCGTAGGGGTACAGTCAGAGGGTTCATTGAAAAAATGATCCTTTGAATGGTTACTATGAATATGAATGATTTGATATAGCATATAGCTACTTTTACTTGAAGTTTGGAATAGCTTGTGCAAGGGTGAAAGTAGTTTTGATCATTTTGGTTGCGACTATTCCTCTACACAGTCAAAAAATGTAACTGTCTAATGATTATATGTAATGTTGAATGGATTAAATGATTTATTCTTGGTAGAAGTGAATGGAAGGAATAGAGTTGGTGTTAGGTTTCATTTATTATTGAATTCAATGGTTTCCAAGATGTGTTGAGGAGTTTTCTCCTTGTTTAATGTTAACTATTCTTGCACAATCCATGCATACAACAATGAAATGCTATGTGATTGAAAATTTCATACAACTGGTCCTTTGGCATGTATTAAATACAATCCAATCACTTATTGAATGCTTTGGAGACTACTGGTTTGAATGTCCATGCGTTACCAGTGTCTGAGATTCATTAAAGGATACAAAACCCTTCATTTTGGGGTTATTGTGTGTGGATTCAAATGTAGGTTTGATTTTTTTAATGTTTAGAAGAGATCAATAAAGTACTTAAAGACAATCTTACATGTTTGGAGAGGTTTGAGAGGCACTTATCATGACTGTACCCTCACAAACATTGGCATAGACTGGTTTTACTAAGTTTCCTTTCTCTATTTTGAGGTTTCCTTTCTCTGTCGTAGGGGTACAGTCAGAGGGTTCATTGACAAAATGATCCTTTGAATGGTTACTATAAATATGAATGATTTGATATAGTATATTTCTCATTTTACTTGAAGTTTGGAATAGCTTGTACTTGAACTTTGGAATAGCTTGTTCTTGTGCTGGAATTCTTGGTAGAAGTGAATGGAAGGAATAGTGTTGGTGTTAGGTTTCATTTATTATTGAATTCAATGGTTTCCAAGATGTGTTGAGGAGTTTTCTCCTTGTTTAATGTTAACTGTTCTTGCACAATCCACTCATACAATAGTGAAATGCTATGTGATTGACAATTTCATACAACTGGTCCTTTGGCATTTATTAAACAAAATATAATTTTTAGCATATTATTATCATTCTATTTATTTGTTGTAAACATGCCATTGGTTCAGTTTTGTAATTTTTTTTTTTCTACTTTTTCCATTTGATAACCATAGTCAACATTTCAAAATAGTGAATAACATCAAATAATGGAGATAAAGCATGGGCTAGGGCATGACACTAGTATATTAAAACTGAACCAATGACATGTTTACAACAAAGAAATAGAATGATAATAATATGCTAAAAATTCTATTCTATTTAATACATGCCAAAGGACCAGTTGTATGAAATTGTCAATCACATAGCATTTCATTGTTGTATGAGTGGATTGTGCAGGAACAGTTAACATTAAACATAGCCAGTGTTCTCTTTACTTTCTCAAATCTCTGCAAGTCAAGAACATTAGAGTTGTATAATACATTCTTAGTATCCTTTTTCCATGGGTCCTAGGTCTTTGGGGCCATGGAAAGGAAATAGATTACAAAATACACTTCAAAATAAAAGAAAAACTTTGCAAATTCAGTCTAACTCACTGTGGATGAAGGAAAAGTCATGTTAACAGTTCCTCTAAGTCTTCCAAAACATTTATTAAACTCCCCTAAAGTCCTATTGGATCCCCAAATTGCTTAATCCAATCAACTTACATCAGGATCATGAGAAACTTCAAAGGATTAAAAACATTACTTGGAATAGTCAAATCATTATGTTTTTAAATCAATTACCTATCAACATATCCCTTGCGAGGGAGAGAAGCCAAACACATAAAGAACATGCACATAAACACGTCAGCTAAAAAACTTAAATGGAATACACCAAGAAGTACCAAATGATGAATGCTCAATTGTTGTAATAGAAAAGCATCAGAACCGTCCATTTCTAGAACTTGATTTTGTAGTCTAAATGATTTTTCTATAGTCATAATGATTTTTCTAGAACTTGATTTTCTAGTCTTAATGATTTTTCTATAATCCTAATGATTTTTCTATAGTACTCTTAATGATTTTTCTACAACTTGATTTTCTAGTCTTAATGATTTTTCTATAGTCCTAATGATTTTTCTATACTCTTAATGATTTTTCTTTTTCTTTCATCCTAATGTTTGTTTCTCTTGATAAATTAGGCCTTGAATTTGAATTTTTGTTCACTATTTTATTTCAGCTTGATATTTCATTCATTTTTCATATACGCAGATACTACACATGCTGATAAAAAAATGAGCTATTTGATTTAGGTTTACTTTTCATTATTGTAAATGGTTAATATTTCTGATGGTACTCCTTGGTGTATTTCATATAAAAATAATCATATAAAAATAATAAATGTAGTAACGATGGTGCAGTGCATTATTGATATATAGGCTCGATGACTCTTGCCAATATGCCAAACTGTCAATGTGGTGGTGGGTAGTGTGTGTTGAAGACTTCACGGACACCAAACAACCCTGGACGATAATTTTGGTGCTGCCCAAATAGAATTAAGGTTGCTAATGTGTATATATTTAATGTTTCTAATGTAAATACTATTCATTATAATATAAGAACTAATGTAGATTGGGCATCATAGGGAAATAATGGCTGCAGATACTTTAGTTGGGTCGATGAAAACTCATCTGCATCTATCCGCCCATCTCCACTTATCCGCAATGAAGGATTTGAGTGCAAAACATGTTAGGCTAGGGCAAATTCCAAAATTATATTTTTACAATGCCTTCTCTGTATTGTAATCACATATCTTTGTTGCGACCATATGCAAAGATGAACTCAGGAATTAGTTAGTTTAGTATTTTCATATTGTAACTAATATTTTAATATGAATATGACATAACCTCTCTTTGCCTCAAGTGCACATATATATGGTTTACATCTTTTTTTAGAATAATTCTTCATGTTTATGGCTCAGGTGAGCCCCAATCTGCTATCAATCACATGATTTAAAGTATAGTGTTTTATTGGTTATTCCATTTGTTCCTTGACCTTGACTATGGATTGAGTATGATTTTCAAGCTTGAGCGTGGCTTCGTACCATGCATCATCTGTAGATTTGTACGCAATGCTGATTTATGAACGTAAATAACACATTGAATGTTATCTATGAATGTTGCATGGTATGAAGTCTTGCTAAAGTTTGAGCATCCTCCCTTTATTCCAATGAGGGATTGGAATGAGTTCATTTTGGATGCAAAGGAGAAAGGGGATACTCAAAGAGGAATTACACTAGCAAATGAGAGAAGAAGGTATAAACATTTTAATAGATTTTTATTATTAAATAATGAAATTTGCATATACTAGTGTTCTAAGCCTCCTCATTACATGATTTAAGGTCTTAGTCCACGGAAAAATTAAATCAGACTTACTATCCAAAACACATAAAAAACATGCACATAAACATGATAAATGAGAAACATAAATGTAGATTTCACAATAGCTGAGAAACATAATTGTAGGCATCATAGTCACAATATTTTGGAGACAACGTAATTGAGTTGTGTACCCAAGCGATGGAGAGAAAATTTTGCACCCCCGATTCCAAGTTGAATACATCTGTTGGAGGACCTCTATTCATGAGCAACAGATGTAGTCAACTTGGAATCGAAGGTGCAGGAGTTGCTCTCCATTGTCTGGATATACAACTCAATTATGTTGTCTCCAAAAAATTGTGACCACGATGCCTACAATTATGTTTCTCAGCTGTTGTATCCCAGGACCCCTTATGACCCTTTACAACCATTTACGATCACTAAGAATACATCTTAGAGGTCTTAAAATGTTGTAAAGGGTCATAAGAGGCTCCTAGGAGGGGCCAGATGAGCTTCTAGCTTCACGTGGTTGGCCCTACTAAGTAGAGAATGTTAAACTATTCTTGAAACAAAGAGAAGTTCAATAATTTAAGGTCTCAGTCCATGGAGATGCTAAAAAAATGACAGGAATCAATGATGGAGAGTTTTTAGATTATGAGAAGATGTATATGGAGTGGAGGCTAGATTGAGTACCAATGCAAAGATGATGATTCAGTAACCTACATCTATAAAACCTTCACAATTATCCCTTCTTTGGCCTCCACTCATTCCTCTTCTCAAAAATGGTTATCTAGAAACTTTGGATACTGTTTCTCATCCATGCACAAAATGTGCTAGTGATCGTATAAAATTACTTTAGGCCTCCAGTATTGATGAGATGTACAAGTGTAAAATGTTTTTGTGAGACTGGGATCAATTTGTGTAGTGTACATAAATGCAAGGCGATGATTATTCTCGATGATTGATAGGTATAAGTCTTCCAGGCCTTACCTAGTAGCTAGGACTAAATATAACACAACTCAAGAGACCATCATAGGTTGTCTCTTTCTTTAGTCTATATTATTGATAGAATGTTTTACCATTCATTAGCTCATCAAATCCAAGGATTTGAAAGAATTTAATAGAATATTTTCATGACAATGTATATTATTTAAGTTGACGTTGCACAAATTTATCTACTTCGCACACTTGTAGACTATTAGGATGGAAATAAAGAAGCATTTGATGTTAAGTTCCAACATAAAGTGAGTAAATTTGTTTTAAGTAAGAAAACAATGATAACACGAATGCATATGAAATTGAAATGCAACCTGCCGATTCTTGCCGTACACAACTTGTGCATGTTGATGACAATGAGGATGTGCATCATAGTAATACAAGTAAACATCTTAAATTGATTGGTGTAGTAATACAAATTTAATTGCAATTGGTATTTGGATTAATGTAACAATTTGTATTGCAGCTGTAGAGAGTGTAGAGGCCATTGTTAATGAGCAGGTTGAGGTTGAGGCCGAGGCTAGACAAATTGACCTTGATGTTGATGATGTGACTGGATCAGGTAAAGCGCTATATGATTATGGCCTGTAAAGTACTAAAATACTTTAAAATGTTTTTAATGTTTTTAATTTAACCCTTTTATATGTTATTGTAGATGACCCCCCTTTGCATCAACAAAGAACTAGGCGTGCATTGAGATCTAATGAGAGGGTAGATAATCATCATGATGATATCGATACTCCTCTTAACGATTATTTCTTAAAAACTAGAAATCAAAAGAAAAAAAAGAAATAATTGTCATCTATACACCTTAATTGATAACGACTAAATTTTATATGCCAATGAATTTAATTATGTTGTATTGAATGTTCATAAATTTTATAATGTGTTAATGAATGTTATCATGTGATAATTAATGAATGTCACATTTTATTAATGTGTGAATGAATGTTATTGTGTGATAATTAATGAATGTTACATTTTATTAATGGATGAAATAATGAATGAATGTTAGATGTTAACGAGGAATTTAGAGTGATGTTGGGGGGGGGGGTGGGGCCAAATGAGCTTCCACCTTCATGTGGTTGGCCCTGTTTAGTACAAAATATAAAACTATTCTCGAAACAAAGTGAAGCTCAATAAGTTTGTTCCTTATATAGGGTCTCAAGTGTAGCCTTTATCCCACCCTCAACATTGCAAGGCTTCAAGTGGTGTTTTGAGATTGGTTTCTCCATCTCCCATTGACATCTTGTCTTTCTCTTAAGAACTCTCACCGAGCTCTAATACATGGATGAGCAGAAGATGTCCCTTAAAGGCTACACATATATAATATGGTAGATCTAGGAAACAAATATACTACAACATAGAATGAGTCAACTTGAATCTATAGTTTCTTCATTCACAATGAAAATTCAAATTACAAGCCATATTTTAGATTTAATATTCATATTCATCTTCATCATGATCATAGCCATCACGGTCAACATTTTGTTCAACTTCATTTGAACCACACTCCATGTCGGGTACCATTATAAGGCATGGAGTGTGCTCATACCCATGTTACCATAATAATGAGTTAGCCTATAAAATTATGAATAAAATACTGTAGGTGCACTTGGGATTGGCCTAGGCACCCAAGTTCCTACCAAAGGAACCTAAGTCAAACCCAGAGGAGAACAAAAGTAGAACCAGAACCCAGCTTCAAACAAAGAACCAGATAACTTGGCTTTTTTCTAATTCAAGTTTATTTATGAATTCTTCTCTAATTCCAACTTGATTATTCCATATTTTGTTTTCCAATTTTCCTTCTTCCTCACTCCAAATTATGTTATGTTGTTATTTCATTTTACTAATTGTGCTATTTCAAAGATCACCAACCATGACTTGGTTAAGATGATGAATGCTGTCAATGCCTTTATTACCAAGGAATCACCACCTGCCATTAATGAATATTAATGATCATTTTTTCCTAAGGGTAATCGCTGTTTGTGTATGCTGATCACCCAAGTCTTTGGTTGTGATTTGCATGCTATGAGGTTTGTCAGAAGTGGGGGTATGACATGCTGGTTGGATTATAGCATATTGACACTTACACCATGAAGAAGAAAAATGATTAAATAGAAAGAGAGGACCAACTAAACCATCTTATGGTCAATCTATATCACATTGAGAAACAACGTCAAGAATCAAGAATAAAAAAAATCAAAAGTTTCTTCAAGACCATGAATGGTCAACAACATTCCATTAGAAAATAAAACACTAATCTATGTTATCATTAACCCATAAAATATGTCTTTAAAGTTTAGAAGCATCACAAAAACTTTCAAGAAACATAGTACTATCCAAAATATGTCTTTAAAGTTTATTTCTAATGATTATGATGATGTTGATGTTGATGTCTATAATTTATTTCACTTATTGATGTTTGCCTAGATTGAATTTTGAATTGCTAGGCTGGAGAACACTTTCAAAGTTTAGGGTCTGTTCCACATAATACTCTTAGTTACAGCTCAAATGCAACTCAACATATTTTTGATGCTGGGCAACCCATTGCAAAAACTCATCCGTAGGTGAAATTTAATGTTGTGAATCTTGGCATTGTTAATGTTATTACTTTTCCTCACGTTTCATATTTGTGAAAATGTTTCTTGGCACTATCTTCTTTTTCAATTCCTATATTTTCAGCTTTTTAGGTCATTAACTTAAGCATTACATGTCTTTGTTAAAAGTTTATTCTAACACTATATTATATCTTATTCTTATTACAATGTTCTTTGTTGTGGGGTAGAAGGTCAATCTTCATTATCTTCATTGTGGGGGACAGTGAAGATTTCTCTGACAAATAGCAGGTCTTCTTTAGTATCTTATAATAACATGCTAAACTGATAAAGGTGTTATGGGCATTTAATCTGCAATTAATAATAGATTAAGCATATTATTACTATGTTTAATGTTCCATTTAAATGCATTTAACACAAAATTTTTTTTACAAAACTAAACCAATGGCATGTTTACAACAAAGATGTGTTGAGGAGTTTTCTCCTTGTTTAATGTTAACTGTTCCTGCACAATCCCCTCATACAACAGTGAAATGCTATGTGGAAGGGATGGTTGATAGGTGTTCCTTGAGGGAAAGGGGATTGTGAAAGACTTGTTATCATTGTATTGGGTATTTCCAATATGTTTGGATGCAGGGTAGACTAGGAGAATGAAGGATCACTCACTGATTGCATGATAACCCAGTTTTGAAGGGTCACTGGTTGAGGGGACCGTCAAGGTCTAGATGATTGGGCCATTGGAGGACCCTATTTCTTTGTATTAATTTCTATTCAAATTGGATGCATGGATTTCTTGTGAATTATCGGTTGCTATGTATCCTGCAACTGCATCTGTAAATCTGCATATACTTCTCTAGGGTTGTAAGCCACTTAGAGATCAAAATAGAGAAACTAAATAAAAATCATTCTTTGTCCTATTTCCTTTTAACAAAGTCTCAACTATCAATGATACAATCTATTTGATGCCCTAAGCTATCAATACAAATGACACCTAGCTAGAAGCTCACGGGCTATCCATTTGATAACCACAGTCAACATTTCAAAAAAATGGATATCCTTGAGCACAAGCACTAATAACATCAAATAATGGAGTTAAAGCATGGGATAGGACATGACACCAGTAGAATGCGGTCATTTCAGTGACAAAAATATACAATGGCATCATTAAACATGCCAGTAATATCAACAAACGTGAATCCAAACATTTGAAAACCAATGGCATGTTTACAACAAATGTCTAATAAAACTCCCAACAATTCTTAAACATACTTTATCTGATATGATGAATTCTTAAACAATTAAAGTTGGAGTAGACATAGTTATCAAACATTTTTTTTGTGTGGTACAAGGAAGATTTGGCTAGGTTAATTCTTCCTTCGTGCTACAGTCTATAGAATTAGACCTTTATAAACAATTGATCATATCAGATAACTAGTATGTTTAAGAATTGTTGGGACTGGTCCTTTGGCGTGTATTAAACATAATAGAATTTTTAGCATATCATTATCATTCTATTTCTTTGTTGTAAACATGCCATTGGTTCAGTTTTGTAACTTCACTATTGTATGAGTGGATTGTGCAGGAATAGTTAACATTAAACAAGGAGCAAACTCCTCAACACATCTTGGAAACCATTAAATTCAATAATAAATGAAACCTAACACCAACACTATTCCTTCCATTCACTTCTACCAAGAATAAAGCATTTAATCCATGCAACATTACATATAATCATTATACAGTTACATTTTCTGACTGTGTAGAGGAACAGTTACGACCAAAATGATCAAAACTACTTTCACCCTTGCACAAGCTATTCCAAACTTCAAGTAAAATGAGAAATATGCTATATCAAATCATTCATATTCATAGTAACCATTCAAAGGATCATTTTGTCAATGAACCCTCTAACTGTACCCCTGTGGCAGAGAAAGGAAACCTCAAAAAAGAGAAAGGAAACTTAGTAAAACCAGTCTATCCTACTGTTTGTGAGGGTAAAGTCATGATAAGTACCTCTCAAACCTCTGCAAACATGTAAGATTGTCTTTAAATACTTTATTGATCTCTTATAAACATTAACCAAATCAAACCTACATTTGAATCCACACACAATAACCCCAAAATGAAGGGTTTTGTATCCTTTAATGAAGCTCAGTCACTGGTAACACATGGACAATCAAACCAGTAGTCTCCAAAGCATTCAATAAGTGACTGGATTGTATTTAATACACACCAAAGGACCAGTTGTATGAAATTGTCAATCACATAGCATTTCACTATTGTATGAGTGGATTGTGCAGGAAAAGTTAACATTAAACAAGGAGAAAACTCCTCAACACATCTTGGAAACCATTGAATTCAATAATAAATGAAACCTAACACCAAAAATATTCCTTCCATTCACTTCTACCAAGAATAAAGCATTTAATCCATTCAACATTACATATAATCATTAGACAGTTACATTTCCTGACTATGTACTAGAGGAACAGTCACGACCAAAATGATCCAAACATTTGAAAATAGTGAATCGATATCCTTGAGCACAAGCACCAATAACATCAAATAATGGAGATAAAGCATGGGCTAGGGCATGACACCAGTAGAATGCAGTCATTTCAAAGAGCATTCATGATCAAATAAAATGCAATGCATTTGAAATTTGCGGTTGAATATGATGCCAGATGCTCAAAAGATGAAGAAATCACATACAAAGAACATGCCATTGGTTCAGTTTTGTAAATTTGTTTTTTGTGTAATTAGTAATTGGTAGATTAAATGCAGATAACACCTTTATCAGTTTAATTAGCATGTTATTATCATATCAGATAAAGTATGTTTAAGAATTGTTTGGACTGGTCCTTTTGTGTGTATTAAACATAATAGAATTTTCAGCATATTATTATCATTCTATTTCTTTGTTCTAAACATGCCATTGGTTCAGTTTTGTAGATTTGTTTTTTGTGTTAAATGCATTTTTCATGAGGAGGGTTCTTCTTTTGAGGAGATTGATGAAGATTGTGCACCTCAAAAACCAATTCATAAGGTACCAATCATGTTTCCTATTCGCTTATATTTTTGGATTGGTAAATCTCCTTATAAGTTTCATGTCCTTTCTTTTGATTACTATGGATTAGATATATATCTTACATTTAACATTCAACTTCTTTACATTTTAGAACATGTAGTATATTTTTTGAGGATTTTACCAAATCAACTTTTAACATAAACCGAAAACACCAAACTAACATCTTGCCCTTTCAACTTGACAAAATATTTGCATTTGACCAATAACTGCAAGCAACTGAATGATAAATCCACATACCTGTATCTTTGTAAAATACCTGGAACATCAAAAAGATGGCTAAGTGGCTACCGCCATGATTTTTATCTACTGAATATGGGAAAAAAAAGCACCAAAAAGAATCGAATAGAAAACATGATTGGTCATTTCAGAGAGCATTCATGATCAAATAAAATGCAATGCCTTCTCTCGTGCTCTATCAGATTTCACCTACTCATTTTCTCCCACTTCTTTTCTCTACAATCGAAATAAAAATGATTTGGCCGTTTCAAAATAGTGAATCGATATCCTTGAGCACAAGCACCAATAACATCAACTATTTTGATCTGTGGGTACCCTAATGTTGGCAAGAGTTCTTTTATTAATAAGATTACTCTGCAAGCTTGAAGAAGCGGTATATTTTGGAAAATGAAGAGTGGAAAGATGATGATATTCCTAAGATCATGGATGGACACAACGTTGTAGACAGGATGGGAAGACATCTTTCTAGCCTGGCCCTAGATCCTTCGATAATTGGGGTAGGATCTAGACCCAAGTTAAAAAGATGTATTCCTTTTTGTTGTGGAATATAGGCTCTGCTGCTGCAACAACGACAGACTATGATGTAGATATCACAACAACTAAGAAATATAAATGTAGGCATCATGGTCACAATTTTTTGGAGACACAACATAATTGAGTGCTATTCCCAGACAATGCAAAGCAACCACTACTTTGCATCATTTGGGAAAACCACTCAATTATGTTGTGTCTCCAAAAAATTGTGACCATGATCCCTACATTTATGTTTCTCAGCTGTTGTGTCCCAAGACCCCTTATGACCCTTTACGATCCCTAAGAATACATTTTAGAGGTCTTAAAATGTCGTAAAGGGTCATAAGAGGCTCTAGAGAGGGGCCAGATGAGCTTCCACCTTCACGTGGTTGGCCCTATTAAGTAGAGAATGTTAAACTATTCTCAAAACAAAGAGAAGCTCAATAATTTAAGGTCTCAGTCCATGGAGATGCTGAAAAAATGACAGGAATCAATGATGGAGAGTTTTTAGATTCTGAGAAGACATATATGGAGTGGAGGCTAGATTGAGTACCAGTGCAGAGATGATGATTCAGTAACCTACATCTATAAAACCTTCACAATTATCCCTTCCTTGGCCTCCACTCATTCCTCTTCTAAAAAATGGTTATCTAGAAACTTTGGATAATGTTTCTCATCCATGCACAAAATGTGCTAGTGATTGTATAAAATTACTTTAGGCCTCCAGTATTGATGAGATGTACAAGTGTAAAATGTTTTTGTGAGACTAGGATCAATTTGTGTAGTGTACATAAATGCAAGGCGGTGATTATTCTCAATGATTGATAGGTATAGGTCTTCCAGGCCTTACCCAGTAGCTAGGACTAAAGATAGCTCAAGAGAACATCATAGGTTGTCTCTTTCTTTGGTCTATATTATTGAAAAAATGTTTTACCTTTCATTAACTCATCAAATCCAAGGATTTGAAATAATTTAATAGAATATTTTCATGACAATGTATATTATTTAAGTTGACATTGCATGAATTTATCTACTTCACACACTTGTAGACTATTAGGATGGTGATAAAGAAGCATCTCCTCCCATGGCCATGCTTCTTTATCACCATCCTCATAGTCTACAAGTGTGCAAAGTAGATAAATTTGTGCAACGTCAACTTAAATAATATACGTTGTCATGAAAATATTCTATTAAATTCTTTCAAATCCCCAGATTTGATGAGCTAATGAAAGGTAAAACATTATGTCAATAATATAGACTGAAGAAAGAGACAACCTATGATGGTCTCTTGAGCTGTGTTATATTTAATGTGCATATCCATCTCTTTTTTGACACTTTATAATTCATTTCAACGGTAGTGCTATACATTCGACATCATTTCTCATCAGAATATAGGCCAACACATTGCCTATCCAATAGATAAAATGTCAGAGAAAATACTTTATGACAATTATTGTGACAGTAATACTATACGTCCGATAGGGCAACCTGTCAGAGATATGCTGCACTACCATCACTCTTCCGATAGTTAAAATGTTGTAGATACACAATTTTTGATAGATTGTTCTGACACTAATGCTACATCACCAACGAGTTTATCTATCAAAAATTGGTTGTAGATCTATCGCTATACCAACAATTCTAATGTCAGAAAGGATATCTTCTCAACAGTTTGTTCCGACAGTGATTGTGTATTTTTGATAGGTATTTGTGTCAGAATTCTAATAGATGGACCATAGGAAATGCCATAAAAAATTTGTTATCATGTGCAAGTTTTCGACGTAATGGGGTGTCCGTAAACTGACAGATATCTCTTCCATCACAATTTCCAATGCAAAAACTATGACAGACACATGTGTCAAAATGTCGACAAATGAGCATTGCAAATCTGACAAATGGCCATCAAAATTTGACCTCAAATGTACTAGTGCTTTTTGTGACCTTGATCAATCTGTCTAGCCAGAATGTGCCCTCATGATAGCGACTCAACATAATCCTAATCTATTCGTTCTTAAAATTCTTCAAAAAATCTAGGGCATGAGTAAGACCAAGTGTCTCAACCAATTTGTGCTCTAGTTTCAGCTTTATATTTTCATCACAAAGAGCCTAGTACACAACATACATATCAAAATCTCTAATTTCTCCAATTTTATAGTGTATGTATGATCGTATGTCTTCCGTCAACAAAACCCTAGGTGGGATGCTTGAAAAAGCACCCACTATATCCATTTTTGAGGCAACTTTAGGGTGTAACTTATAAGGTGGTTCCTTATAACTTGATGACACTATTAAATTAACTTCTTCATCCACAACTTTAGATGAACTCGTAGTAGATGCTATTTCAACAAACTAGGTTTTCGGTAAGTTACGAGAAATGTGCTCGGTAGGGTTTCAACTTACTCAGAATGTATTGAAGAGTGTGCTCAGTTCGATCTGCAACTACTTGAATTTGCATGAAAGATTCTTGCTTGAACTCACTTTGTGAAATCTTAGCTCTCTAAAATTTGCAATGTGAAAAATGAACTCTGTCTTTCGCGTATTTATAGAATTTTTGATATTCTCGCTCAAAACTTTATGCAATAAATGCTTGACCTCCTTTCCGGTTCATGACAATTGTTAGCTCGGTGACAGCTACAATATTTCATCAGCTTGGTTAACACAAGACTTCTTTTCTCAGTTGATAATGTTGTTCGGTTATCCTTGAATAGTGATTACCGATAGGTAACCAATGCTCAGTCTAACTTATACCGACTGTGTAAATTTGTTAGCTCAAAACATATAAACCATAATGCATCTTCATTCATGCAAGTTTTCTATGTGCTCATCATATATAAGGAACTGTATGTAAAATGTGATCATTTTGAAATGTCAGTCCCATACATACCTATATCACCTTAAGTGGAGGTACCGATGACACCCAATCTAGTGGATGAGGTTTCACCGACAACATTACTTGACTTTTCAATCTCATTAGATGCCTTCTTCCACATGCTATTCCTTATTCTCATGATATCTACAATTGTGTTTCCACTCTCAAATACATGACCTTCTTTTGGTGCTCGGTCTTTGTAGTCCTTGCTTAAATGACTGACCTTATGACAATGCATACATGCCATTCTAGTGCTTGTCCAGCTTCTTGATTGTCCAACCCATCTTTTCCTATTACAATTCATTGCAATGTGCCCATATCTACCACATGCAACATAGTTAGCCCATGTGTTATAATCCCAAACATAAGAATAACCTTGTCTCTTTGGTTGATACAGCTTTCATTGTGTCTTATGCTTAGGAGTCCATACTTGTTTCATCTTAGCCTTACACTCTCGTGCAGTGTGTCCATGTTTATTACAAGTATAGCATGTTTTCTCAATAGTAGTATTGTTAGCAATATCATTTTGTTTATCTCTACACTCATAAGCTTGGTGACCATACCTTCCCACAATAATAGCAATAACCATTGAACTTAGGATTGACAGGAGGTTTACCTTGTGCTTTTCTTCTACACACATTAGATGTATGTTCCAGTTTTCCACAGTGATAACATGTCAACACTTTAGGTCTTTGATTTTGATTGTTGTTGATCTGTTCAACTTGTTGTGATGATTCTCCTTCACCAGTATAGCCTAATCCAACTCTACTTCTAAATATTCTTTGATTAACCAGAAAATCATCAATCTTCTTGGAATTGTTCTCAGCTAGCCTCATCATTTCATTATGCTATTTTTTTTTGTCTTTATTTCATTTCTCAATTTTTCATTCTCTTCTCAAAGTATTGCAACATCTTCAAGTCTTCTAGACAATTCTCCATTCACTTGGTTGACTTCTTGATTCACAGTCATCATCTGATTAGATACTTGAAAGTGATGATCGGTGAGTCTTTGTATCTCACTCTCTTTAGCTTGTAATTGTTCAGTTGTCTATATTCAATCTTCAATAGCTAGATTCCTTTCTTGTGTAGTCTGTCTAGCATTTTTCATTATTTCAACCATTCTCACCATTTGAGATTCTTGACCGATTTGCCATGCTTTCACTTGTTCGATTAAATGCTGATTCTTCTCAGACAAATCAGAGATCATGCTTTTAGATCCATAAAAAATACTTTCAGAATTAGATCCAATGTGGTCAAATATATCATCAATTGCTTCTTCATGGTAGCCAATCTCATTTTGTAGAATAGCTAGGTTCTTTCTTTCAACTAGTAATTTCTTCAGTCCTTCCTTGGCTTGCTTATACTATTCAACAAACATCTACATCTGAATATTTTGATTCTCAATAGACTTATCTAACTTATACCTCTCCATGAATTAGATCTTTACCCTTTAGTGGTTAAACTATCCAATAAGAGAATTGTGCTCTGATACCAATTGTTGGAATTAGGAGAGATAGGGTACTGAGAGGGGAGGGGTGAATTAGTGCCCACAAAAACTTTAACACATCAACCTTTCAGATCTACAATAGAAAATAGTAGTAACCTTCCAAAATAACTTGTATCTAATACATGTATCATTCATCCATTCAACTTGAGAAAGTAAACAACATGAAATCAATAATATAACAGTCCCATAACACAAGTATTTTGGTAACACAAAAACCCTTGTTAGAAGGTAAAAACTGTGGTGGGGATGACACCCATAAATTATTCACTACTGCAGATAGAAAAGGTTTGCCTGTTAGGGCTACAAGTTTTGATCACTTGTAGTGATATTACCCTATTAGGAGTAACATGTTAGATCAGCTAGATCTACCTAGTTATAGGATTTTAGCAACATTACTTGAGTGTGCACTCGGTTAAGAGATTTACAAAATACTGTCAAGTCTACTCTATTAAGAGATTTTACAAAACTATTATAGTGATTAGAAAGCAATAAGTATCTATCTCCTAATGCCAACTTAATTGTCTGATACAGATCAATAAAGTACTGATAAAATATCACCTTTACTGTGATGAATCTCTACTCTAAACTACTCGGTTAGCCTGCTATGATTATGCTTAATTTGATTTCCTTTAAATACTGATTTTCTTTGTCAACTGATAATCTTGAAGGTTGGAAAGTGCTTCAAGTGCTTCTTTGCTCATACATCAGTTCACATAAAAAATGGTGTAAACATGCAAATATATAGCATACAACTTTATACCACTTATACAAAATTAGGTTTACAAATCTTAGACAAAACCCTAAGATCTACGGTGTACAAAAATAACCTAGATCAAACTATTACATAAGATCTTCATCGTATCTCAACAATAAGTTGTTCTCAATCTTGGTAAAACATTTTCTGATCTGTTGTAACCATTTGCATAGAAGAATGTGCTATTCCAGAATACTATGCCATTTCTTGTGATCCTCGGTAAACATTGTATAAACTGCTCGGTGTTTATTCTAATGCTTTGTGTTTACTGTCTCTTGGTATCGGTGTCTGTTGATGCTCAGTGTATATACTTAACCAATTGGCCTATTTTTCTTATAGTTACCGACTAGCTTCATATATGTAACCGACCGATGTCTTTGAAACATTTGATACTAATGACAATCATTAATGCTCAATAGAGATAACAGATGTTTGCCACAAATGAAATTTATAAACAACACCAGTTTATTGGCAATTGGTTAGCTTGTTAGTATTTTGCAACTGGTGATCATGTTATTTGTAAAAAATGATGGGATTATAATACCCTATTTTTAATTAACTTGAGATTTCGAATCTATTGAAACAAGACATGTTTCTTGTAGGCATTGGCTTATCTTTTTTTTTTTCATGTACTCTTCATCAACATGGGAGCTTCTTCATTATGGGATGTATATCATGTCTCCAACTATTCTTCTTATGGGGGGATAATTCTTTGTATATACATGATGTAAGTAGTCCTTGGGGGGTCTTGAGTACTCCATCCATCCATGCATCTTGTTTTTTCTTCTCCCTTTTTGAGGGAGGGTTTTTCCCATGAGGTTTTCCCTCTTTCTCTTCTTTATGAGAGTTTTGCATTTCTTGTATTGCATTGCATATTGTACATGGGTACCTAACATGGCCTAGTAGTTGGGACCCATATTACATTGTGAGTTTAAGTGCATTCCCATAAGTTGCACTTAAGGGGGGGCATTGGTGTAATTAAATATTCCTAATTACACTTAACTTAATCTTAGTTAGGATAATGCATTGCATAATAGTTTGTCATTGAGACACCTAGGAGTTTGCACCTCAATTAAGCACATGGTGTAGGATAAATTCTACTTTAGGTGTGAGATCCACCTTTAGTGCACATATCACATTATCATCCTCATCCTATTGCACATACTTCAATTCATAATGGAGGATGATCCACATTTGGTGGACATGTGATTACACCTTGCATAGGTGATAGCTTATCAAGTCTTTATCATTCTCTCTTGTGACTACTATTAAAAATTTGTTTGGGAACACTCTCCATGAGCTTATCTCTAGCATATTCACTTAGGCCTTCATAGATAACAAGGGATTAATGTTTTTTTCCTGTTATCCATAATGCTCTGATTTAGAGAGCTCAATAATAAGAACAGAAAAATAAACCCTGGTATTATGATGAAAATGATTAACAAGGACAAAGTGATAATTGTAAACCCTCATTAATCTCTCATCGAGAGTAAAATACTCCATGATAATCCTAAGAACCTTAGCCCAAATAAGCTTAGTATTTTCAATTTTTACAAAATATTCTTTCTCCTTAATCAACACAACTCTCTCTTCATTAGTCCTAGGAAAATTCCAATAATATTTGTTAACACTTCTTCTATCCTTAAAATATTTCATTCCATCCAGAGGGAGGGTATGTGCAAGATCATGAGGGGCCAAACTATGCCCTTAAGTGGCAATGAAAAATCAGCAAATCAAGGTTAGTCAACTTGACGTGAAAATTTCAACTAGCTATGAACCTAATATCAAAAAGTTGTAAGAATAGAATCTATAGAAAATTGAATGTAGTTTCTAAACTACTAGGCCTTTTTTGAGAAAAAGTTAGTATGATTGGTGAAAAGTATAGATTTCAATGCAGCAGTACAAAAATTTTAAGAAAAAATTAAGAAGTAGGTGTATGTCTGACCACCTTAATCATAATCAAATGATAATATTTTATTATAAGATTTTATATATAAGTAGTAGACTCATGCTTGGATGTGACGCATATTTTTTTGTAATTTTATTCCAAAAAAATAATTAATTATGAATTTTTTGCTACAACATTTTCAGAATAAAAAAAATCCCGTGTCTGACCACCTTAACTCATTCAAAACTTTACAAAATTCAATTTTTTTTTTTCCCTTATAGTAGGCGAAGCATAGAATGTGACGCATTTTTTAGATTTAAAAAATGTTATACCATCTGAAAGTTATAGTCATTTTTCAATCAGTATATAAATCAACACTTTAGAGGTAGCTCAATTAGAAAATAACTAATAATTACTTACCAAATTCAAAATTTGATAGCAATTATATTGATAGAAAGCTGATAATCTCCTTAAGATACCCTTTTCATTTTATCAAATTCGGGTGAAAAAAAAGTCATCAGCTACATTGTCAAAGTTTTGAACTGACATCGCCACTTTTTGGCCCCTCATGATCTTGCACATACCCGGGAGCCTGATGCTCTTAGCAATCAGGTCCAGGGTGAGAGTAAAAGATTTACCAGCAAGATTAACGATCTCATTATCCCAGCCCGTTGCAAACTCCTAAGTAAGTAAGTAAGTAAGTAAGCTTTTTGTTTTAATGGCGAGCATTTGTTGTTTGTATCTGAGAAAATATCATGGCGATTCTCTTCTTGCTTCTTCAAATCATGGAAATCAAATGATGCAAAGATCAAATCTAGTGGAGTGTAGTTTTAAGACAAATGCATAAACAAATGTATATATCTAGATCTAGTTTGAAGTAAGTATTTTTTTTTCATGGATACATTTTTTGTGTAGGAGATGTCTTTGCAATGATTGTTGAGCCTAGAAATGTGGGAGTTAGTTACTATTCATTGTATTGTACTATAGAGAGGATGGAGTTAATTGAATCCAAAGAAAGCGATAAAATGTTGTTCCCCACAAGTTTTCATGCTTTAAATCTATATTAAATTATGTTAAATGTGTGTGTGTACATATATCAATTTTAACAAATTTAATAAAGTGTTTTAAATATAGTTAAAAATTATGGTGCAGGTTCAGTTGTTTTAGAGGGAACATATTTAAAACAAACCAAAATAGTCCTACATGGTATTCACTTTGTTGATCATCAACTTGACAGTAAGGTGTTTCAATATTTCTACCTAGTAGTTGCTACCTCCCTATGTCTCCATCCAATTATATTACAATGTGGATGTTGTAAGTGGAGATTAGATAGTAAGGATCATGAGAGAATATTACATGTTCTCCATTATTGGAAATTTGGCTGAGTTTGTTACATAGATGTTGTCATTATGGAAACATATGATCTACATAATGATTTCACAGGTCAGAGAGCTAGTATGTCAGAGCGCAATGTGAAATTGTCTAAGTATGAGATAGTGTTTTTACCAGTGAACCTGGAGACAATTTTTATTTGTGATGTTGATTGGAGTAAGTTCAATGCTTGCGCACTTGAACATAGACTCTATGATGACTATTGAAGACTCATCTTAGAGCTCAAGTCAGTATGACATGTACAGAAGAAGTTATGACAGTTTTACTAAAGACAGTGTCAAGCCGATAGGACAGAATATGAAGACAAAATTATTAAAGAGTTAAGGGATTATTCTGTTTATCAAAATAATGACTTAACAATATAAAGGGATGACATCCTAGATGTTAACCCTTGGATAAAGTTATTTGTAATATGATAATCGACTGGAAAGTTATTAATCCTAATAACTTGTATAAATGTAATGTAATCAAGAAGTAATATGTAGAGAGATATATGATGCATATGTAATAGCGACAGTGAAAGAGAAGCGAAGAGATATTGATGCAAGAAGTATAAGGTTATGTACCTTAACCTTCTTTTTTAATCAGTGTATATTGTAGATTACTTGTTTGGGTAGTGGGCTCATCTAGTAATCACTTTCTGTACTGCCAACTCCTAATAGGGTTGAGGCTTCTAACAAAGCCTATAGTCCCTTAATCAGGATTGAGACACTATATGCATGTAATAGACTCCTAACAGGGTCAAAATCCTTAATAGGATACTTTTGATTAGTGGATCTTTGTGGGTACCATCCCCACCGGGGTTTTCCCTTGGCCAGGGTTTCCTCGAGAACAAATAATGTGTTATGAGTTCTTTAGTTTTATTGCTATGCATGTTGTTTAGCTTCTTATGTTATGCATGTGTTAAGATAATCTGTTCTATCCATAATTGGGCAAAAGTAAAAGTTTGTAGAATACTAATTCACCCCCCCTCTCAGTATTCCCTATTTCTAACAATTGGTATCAGAGCTTAGTTACTCAGAAAATAATCATTCAAGGAAAGCCTAGCAACTTGAGTAAGATCTCTATGGATATGGATCAACTACAGAATAATCTTGAAGAAGCTCTTGAATAGATTGATATGCTTACTGATGAAAGAGATATTTTGAGAAGAAAATATGATGATGCAAAGAACCTCATTGAGATACTGAAAAACAAGTTGGAAGATCTGAGATCTGAAAAAGAGTCTGAAGTTTTTATTGAAGATTGTGATGACAATTTAGAAAAAGAAAATGAGATCCTTAAGCATGAACTGAAGATAGAAAATCTAAAGCCTAGCTTGAAAGATGGAAATGGCAAGAATGAAGCAAATATGAAATCTGAGAATGAAAATCTAAAGACTGAAAATGAAGGAAAAAAATCTAAACTTGGTAAAGTAACATCTGAACTTGAGAAAGTCAATTTGTAGTATGCTGAACTTGAGAAATACAATAAAATTGTGAAAGGTGAGTTGACTCAATCCAAACAACAACTTGAAAGGCTATATTCAACTAGTGAGAAGATTGATGAACAAATATCTTATCAAAAACCATTTTATGATAAGACTGGTCTTGGATTCAACACTTTTAAAGAAAATGAAAAGAAAGCAAGGAACCAGATTTGAAAATATCTGAAAGCATAGATGAGAAGAAGTCTGATGAGATTAAAAAGTTTGAAGATACACCTAAAGAAGAAGAATCACCTAAGCAAGAGGAATCACCCAAAGGTATGCAAAGAGAATTCAAAGGTAGATGTTTTGCTTGTAATACTATTGGTCATATGAAGAGAGATTACACAAGTAAGCAATTCAAACCTCTTAATGGTTATTGTTACAATTGTCATGGTTTTGGACATAGAGCTATTGAATGCAAGAAACCTAAATTTATTGAGAATAATGATGGTAGTAGAATGTTTAAGAATACTAACAATGCAGATAAGAAACCTACTGAAGATATGAACAAAAGAAATTGAGTAATATGTTATAGATGAAACAAGGTTGGACACATTGCTAGAAACTACAGATCACAGATCAATCAGCCTGGACCAAGATATGGAAACAATGGAATTTTTTGTTAGATATGCAACAAATTGGACATAAAGCAAGGTTTTGCAGAATGAACAATAGAGTTTTTTATCCTAATCCTAATCCCATAAATCATGCAAGAAGAAATGGAGATGCAAGTAACAGTAAAAAAGGATGCTGTAGTAATTCAAATGAAGTGAATTTTATCAAAAGCATAGATCAAGGAGACATATTCAACATTGAAGGTAATCAGCAAGGTGAAGCATTAAAAGGTAAGAATGAATCTTTACTTGACCCATCTCAAAGTACTTAATTTATGAAAATTGCAGTAGAATAGGAACTTAGATTAGTGTAGAAATAGATATATGATGAACTAAGTCTCGCGTAGTTAATGCAAGGTAGTATATGATGTTCTAATGCTATGGTTAAGAGTGCAAAGAAAAATATTATGTTTTGCGAGATCGCAAGAAGTTTTAAGTTTTGTAAGTTAGCAGAATTAGCTTTTTGGAAAGAAGCGGAAAAAGAATTGAAGTACAAGTTGATATGTGTGAGATTATGAGAATTCAACTGTTTGAGAATTTGGAAAAGATTAAGAAAACTAAGTATACACAGTTTAGATTCTCATCCTTAATCACCTATATGTTTTTTCATCTATTGAGAATATTTCCTTACACCATTGGAAATGACTAGGATAATGGCCAAACTACAATGGAAAGGATTAACTTAGTGTATAGAAGGCATGTTATTAATAAAGTGAATGAGAGTGTAGTATTGGTAATCAAGACATTTTAGGATATAGTGTCTAGCAGATCAAGGATCCCATAGTCTCTTGTGGAGAAGTATAAAAATGAGATATGTTTCATGGTTGATACTAAATTTACCTACATTGAAGCAGTAGAACCTAGAACAAAGTTCATAGACCCTCTTGGCTATGAGATATCTAAGGTAGAGATGGAAGGATATGTGAGAAGGTTACTTAAGTGCAAGTTGGACACTCACTGTAACATGTTTGGAACCTTTGAGGAGAACTTCAACTCTACAAAGACCTTACTTGAAGAGAAGTAGTCAAAGAAAAGAGTTGAGAATACTATCAAGAAAATTCTAAAAGATACAGGGATGACTGAGCATGAATTCTTGGTAGCAAAGCAAATAGAAAATCAATTAGAGATATTGGACAAAAAGAAGTTTTGTCTGTTCCACCTTTATCATCAATTGTAGCACAACAAGAAGAAACTCAAGTTAAGGTGAAAGTGGAAGAAATTGAGAAGGATCAAGAAGAAAGGATATCCACTAGATCCACTTTCTCCACACCTAACAAAAGAGTAAAAGAGAGTGCTACTGGATCGGGTAAGAGACATAAAACATTAGTGTAACCAGTTCCAAGGAAAATTGTAGAAATAAAAGATGACGACACTTCTATTAAGAAGAAAAATTGGAAACCTAAAGTTGAGAAGCTTAATGAGCAAATCATTCACGATGGAGAATTTACAAGAATGAATAAGTATTATGAAATCTATGATTATGCAGAGAGATTAAATTTGGAAAATGTAGTGGTAAAGCATATGATTTTGTCTAATAAGAAGTTTGATACAATTTAGGGTAAGATACCTGATGATTTGTGCACTAAAATTGTGAATAGGAAGAAGAGAGCATCAAAGGAAGACACATCTATTAGAGAAAAGCTTGGAAGAAAGCTTTGTGTTGTAAAAGATGAAGCACACTTTAGTCAAGTCATGAAAGCTTTAAGCACCCATTTGAGAACCAAGAAGAGAACCATTCAGATTATGGGAGGTAGATATGAAGAAGTTAATTCAGAAATAGAGCAAGAAATCATCAAGGTTATGTCAGAAAATGCTGGAGAACCATTAGTTGTAGTAGAGCAAGTAGGTGAAACAAAAAAAGAGGAAATTCCCTCTCCACCAGCCATTAACATTGAAGATGAAGTCATGAATGTAGAAGGAACAAAGATCACCTTGGATACTGATGATAATGTATTCAAGAATCTGGAAAACATTGTTGACAATTAGGCTTTTGTAGAGCAGGAGACTACCAAAGGAGAAGAGAAAACATAGACCATAGTCGTAGAACCCTCAATGATAGAAAAACAAGTACCTATTCCCACTAAAGAAGATATCAGTCTTACTCCTGAGACTGGAAAGAAGAATTAGGTTGGATCTATGATTGAGCATTTGGGAAAGGAAGTAGATGATGATGATCAGATGGAATTGATCACATCCTTGAACAAGATCATTGGAAAGAACAAGAAAGTAAAAAGTCTTGAAGGATGCTTGAAGGAACTTACTGAGAAGTTACAAGGTGTTGTAACTACACAAATTACAGAAGCTGACCCTCTGGAGAAAGCAAGGAAAGTGATGAACACTTTTGATAGTGAATTAACAAATCTATCTAATATAGCAAAAGTGAAAGCTCAAGTAGCCTATGAGGCCAAAATGCTTTTGAACATTAGCCAGAATATCAGGAATGATATCAACAATCTTGATATCTGTATAAAGGAGTTGAGGAAGAATTTGGAAAGAGGAAAATCTTTGTACATCCAGTGTACAAAATGAGAGACCTTGACAATAGAAGAAGATCAGAAGATGAAGATGAAGGAAGCAGAAATTCAGAATGAAACTTTCTTTCAAGCCCCAATGTGAAGGTATTTGATGTTGAGAAGAAAGTTCGTAAGTTATATGATGAAATCAAAATTTTGCAAGATGAAAAAGACAAGAAAATGAAAAGATTCACTCTTTTAATAGAGCACACTTCTATGAAATTAAGTATTATTGAAGGGCAACTGGAAGAATGTCTTTCAGCTAAGACATCTTTTCAAAAGTTTAACTTTGACAATCTCCAAGCATGTGAGATAGCATCTTA
The DNA here is from genome assembly GCA_027943335.1 of Chamaecyparis obtusa. Lineage (NCBI taxonomy): Eukaryota > Viridiplantae > Streptophyta > Pinopsida > Cupressales > Cupressaceae > Chamaecyparis > Chamaecyparis obtusa. The sequence continues at coordinate 606,030 of BSBK01005588.1, read as the reverse complement.
TGGATTGTGCGCACTACTCAATGTGGTAGATTCTATTAAGAAATCATGGGAGAAGGAGTTAGAGGCTATAAAGATTGATTTTGCAGATTGTGTTGCAAGCCTACCGGCTTTGCAATATTGAATTAAGGTATAATATTTTTGTGAATACAATTTTGTAACCCTCCTTACCTTTATTTTGTCATTGTTGTCAAAGGGGGAGAGATATATAGAAGAAAATTGATAAGAAAATGATAAGGATTGATACTCTTAGGGGGAGTACTGTATTAGAGATAAGTTTTTTTTTGGAGTTATAAGGATAGTATATATTTTATACTATGGCCACAATTTTGAGATTTTGAAGTTGTAGATTTAGCCAATTTTCTCATATGTTGCCACCAATGACAAAGGGGGAGATTGTTGGAAATTTGGTTGAGTTGGTTACATAGATGTTGTCATTATGGAAACATATGATCTGCATGATGATCACACAAGTTAGAGAGCTAGTATGTTAGAGTGCAATGTGAAATTGTCTAAGTATGAGACAGTGTTTTTACCAGTGAACCTGGAGATAGTTTTTGTTTGCGATGTTGATTGGAGTAAGTTCAATGCTTGCACACTTGAACATAGAATCTATGATGACTTTTGAAGACTCATCTTAGAGCACAAGTTAGTATGACATGTATGAAAGAAGTTATGACAATTTTACTAAAGATAGTGTCAAGTCGACAGGACAGAATATGAAGACATAATTGTTAAAGAGTTAAGGGATTATTCTGTTTATCAAAATAATGACTTAACAATATAAAGGGAAGACATCCTAGATGTTAACCCTTGGATAAAGTTATTTGTAATATGATAGCCAACTGGAAAGTTATTAATCCTAATAACTTGTATAAATTTAATGTAATCAAGAAGTAATATGTAGAGAGATATATGATGCATATGTAATAGTGATAGTGAAAGAGCAGTGGAGAGATATTGATGCAAGCAGTATAAGGTTATGTACCTTAACCTTCTTTTGTAATCAGTGTATATTTTACATTACTTGTTTGGGTAGTGGGCTCATCTAGTAATCACTTTCTGTACTGCCAACTCCTAACAGGGTTGAGGCTTCTAACAAGGCCTATAGTCCCTTAATCAAGACTGAGACACTATATACATGTAATAGACTCCTAACAGGGTCAACATCCTTAACAGGATACTTTTGATTAGTGGATCTTTGTGGGTACCATCCCCACCGGGGTTTTCCCTTGGCCAGGGTTTCCTCGAGAACAAATAATGCATTATGAGTTCTTTAGTTTTATTGCTATGCATGTTGTTTAGCTTCTTATGTTATGCATGTGTTAAGATAATCTCTTCTATCCATAATTGGGTAAAAGTAAAAGTTTTTAGAATACTGATTCACCCCCCCTCTCAGTATTCCCTATTTCTAACAAATATTACATGTTCTCTATGAGCAGTCTGAACTAATTGAGGTGGTCTAAATAATATTTCATGTTTTAGGAATTGATATATTTATGATGGATTATACTTTATTGATATACTTAAACATATGATGGATTATATATTTATATATGCTTTGTTCATATACTTAAATATATGATGGATTATACTTGGATTATTTTTTGATATACTTAAACATATGATGGATATACTTTATTATTTCTTGCATTAAATTAATGTCAAACATATGTTAAGATTATACATTTTATATATGTTACTTGATTATACATTTTATATATGTTACTGAAATAGAAATTTGTAACATTCTAAACTTCAAAAAGGGAAATCTTCCTTGTAAATACCTAGGTCTCCCACTTGATAAAGGAGAAAGAACTAAGAAACTTTGGGACCCCATTATCTCCAAGATAAAAAAGAAAAAAAAAACATAGAAAAGTAAATGGTTGTCAACGACAGGAAAACCACTATGTTGAAATAAGTACTCTCCACAATTCTAATTTATCAGCTCTCTTGTATGAGCCTTCTTGTGGAGAAAAGGAAAGAAATCAATAAGAACCTTAGGACATTCTTCTGGCAGGGATATGAGGATAAGAATAAATTAACACTAGTAGCATGGGACAAAATATGTTGCCCAAAAGAGGTAGGGGGACTAGGTTTTAAGAACATAAAATATCAAAGTAAAACACTAGGGCCTAAACTTATTTGGAGATTATATTGTAACCCAAATTTAAGATGGGTCAAAATCCTAAGGTATAAATATTTGAGAGGCTAGGAACCAGAGTTTCTTTTTAGAATGGATAACCCCCCTAGGGGATCAAAAATTTGGAACTTCATGCTAAGTTGTAAGGATCTCATCATGCAAAAACTTATGTGGAACTTAGGAGATGACATAAAAACACCTTTTTGACAAGATCCTTGGGGAGGTTATGATATCTTGAAGGATTATGAAAACCTAGAAAACATACAAAAAACCCTAGAAAATCTATTGGGAAAACATGTAGCAAACTATATAGAAGTCCCCAGTAATGATATACACCAAGGGTGGAAATGGAAACCTCTTTATAATTTCAACATCCAAAAAAATGAAAAAATGATACTTAGGGATATCCTTAGAAAACAAAATATTTTCTTTAAAAAATATGAGGATAAATTAGTCTGGGATGACTCCAAATTTGGACAGTATAACACCAAAGATGGTTACAATATGCTAATTAAACAACAACTTATACCGATTTGTGATATTCCTCTCACCTTATGCTAGGATAAACAATGCCTCCCAAAGGTGGGATTATTTTCTTGGATAGCACTACAAAGGAAGATATTGTAGATAGGTTTACAAAAATAGGATATGAAGGACCTAGTAGATGTCCTTTATGTGAGAAAGACCAAGAAACTACAGATCACATTCTGCTCAATTGTGAGTACTCTCAAAAGTATTGAACATGGATATGTAACAAGTTAGACTAGATTACTACCCTCCCTAATGACATCATAACATTGTTTCAATGTTGGCCCAACATGCACAAACAAAGAATATACAATCTATTATAGAAGATAAAATCTTCTATCATGATATGTGAACTTTGGAAGGAAAGAAATAGACTCCTATTGAAAGATAGGAAAATGACTTATGAGAAACTAATCAACAAAATCAAAGTAGTGGTCATTGAGATAACTAACTGTAGAACTCACAATCAGAATGGGAAAGACTCTAATATGACACAATGGGGTGAAAAAATGAGAAATAGGTGGATTGGCCTCAAAATTCCCCCTTTAGTGGAATAAATGATATCAATAAGATCATTAGAAGACAAGAATGTAAATGGAAACTCCACAAAGTGGGTGGTTTAAGCTCAATTTTGATGGAGCATCTAGGGGGAATCCAGGTGAAGCAGGAATTGGTTGCATCATCCATAATTAGGAGGCTAAAGAAGTTGTAAGGAAACTCAGGTGCGGAAAAAGCTTCCTACGCTAATCTCAATAGGAGAGTATTGTGCAAATTCTTATAAATCCTTACAATTTCAGATTCGTTAACTACTTTAACAAAGATATTGAAACCACATACCATGCATACAGAAAAAATAGAGAAT